>OZ024741.1:6823251-6970751 GCA_964016885.1 Eledone cirrhosa | reverse complement strand
GGTAATCCGAGTAGAGGTTATGAGTACTCTGTATCGAGGATAGTTTTAACGTTCGGCGTTGTTTGACTCAACAAGAAGTTGACCAAATCATCAGAACACAGATCAGTATTCTGACGATTTGGTCGAGTATCGACTGTAATTAAAATCGAGAGACGTAGCATCTTGCGAACAGCGATGTTTAGACACACCGGACTAATGAAACAATTGTTAATACTTTAAATAAACCCTATTGTACAGCCGACCACGTTATTCTTCACTCATTTACTATCTATATACAGTACTAATAGAGCCCTTCCATAAAAATAACGAGAATCTAGCCTACATTAGTTATAACTCAAACCACCCTCGATCCATAAATAACTCCATAGCACATAGTATATCCCTCAGGATATCCGGCCTATCTTCTAACCTAGAGATTTTTAACGAACACGCAAACTACTATAACATAGCTTTACATAAGGCAGGCCATAAGGAGGAGCTCGAATACATACCAGATAGAGACAGCAACAACAAACCTAACGACAGCTACACTACCCACACCTACAGAAATAACAAACATAGAACTAAACAGAAATAGACAACGAACACCAGAAATAACTGAACCGAATACTAATATAGGGACCCCTAAGAACTATAGAAAATCCAGAGATAGGAAGTACTTATGGTTCAATCCAATATTCAACTCATGTATAAAAACCAAACTACCTTCTACATTCTTTAAGCTAATTGACAAGCACTTCCCTAAACTACACAAATACCATAGAATCTTTAACAGAAAAACTATAAAACTATCTTACTCTACTGCAGCCAACATAGAATCATACATACATAAAATCAACTACAAAAGAATCTCTAAAGAAAATAACCTACCAACATACACCATAGCACCAAATACAAAACGCAAACACATAACATCACAACCACACACACATCAGGGCGCATCGCAACAAAACATCAATAAGCCTAAATCTCAGCCCATCCATAACAACATACAAAACCGCAACGGAGAACCTGCACACAGGAAGGCCTCCAACTGTAACTGTCACCTGCCAAATAAGTACCCTGGAATCAAGTATGGTGTACCTGCGTACTATACATTCGGGCAACATAATATGGCACTCCACGGCTGGGAACTCAAAAAAAGATGGTACGTTCACAGGCACTCTATGAAGAACCGTAAACTAGAGAACTCAACAACGCTGGCCAATAAAATCTGGCAGCTTAAGGGCACAAACCAGGAATATGGAATTAGCTGGTCGAAATTATCGCAATATGGAGCTGTTCCATATTTTAAAGTATGATAAAATGCTGCTTAACAGCAAAATAGAAAGATCAATGTTCTGTAGGAACAAATTTCAAACCAACATGAATCGATCCAGCAATCTCAAAATTCGAACTGAACCACCCAGATTTTAATGTACTAAATACATGCCACCCCACTGTTATTAGCTGTCAACTGACCAACTGGTCATTAGATCAACATCATAAATCTCATAACCTTTCTTTCACTCTCTCTCTCTCTCCCTAAAGCCACATCAACCCCATTAAGATAAGACAATCAGCCTGCTAAACTTTACCACACACACATACATATATCAAAACTCTCATTCCCCGTCCTTAGCCCTACCCCTTATGTCTCATCCTCGTATCGCCACCCCCACTCTCTGTCTCCTGTCCTGTATCTCTTCCCCTCTCACTTAATTTTTAATTTATTATTTTTTATCTTTTATCTGTCATTTGTTACTATTTTTTATTCTCTACTTCTAACCCTCTGAGATTTGACCACCACGTATGTATGTATCTAATGTTGCTTTTCATGTTAGTATTACCTCCACCCTCACTACGTCTTTATACATACCACCACATACACTTACTCACTACCACCACTATTATCAGCAATCGTATTCTGTACTTATTATTAAGCACAGTTACGTCCCTTTACGGATTGAGTTCAAATCCCGCCGAATTTAACTTTGCCTTTCATCCTTACGGGGTCGATAAAATAAAGTACCAGTAATACACTGGTTTAATTGCTGGCCTTGTGCCAAAAGTAGAAACAATTATTATTTTTTACTTAGGGGCGGTGGATTGGCAGTATCGGTAGAGGGTCGGACGCCATGCTTTGACGCATAGAGTTACGGCTCTTGCCATTCTGAGTTCAAATCCCACCGAGGTTAACTTTACCTTTCATCCTTACGGGGTCGATAAAATAAACTACCAGTAATGCACTGGTTAATTTCTGGCCTTGTGCCAAAAGTAGAAACAATTATTATTTTTTACTTATTTTTTACATCTGTAACTTCCTTACCTCTTTATCATTATCTTTTATTATTGATGTTATTGTTTTGATTCTCCGTTGTATCTCTATATATACCAATGCCATATGTAAAACCTCTAGTATTCCGATGATTTGATCAGAGGTAAACACTGTATTTAAGGTCGAGTGACGCAACTTCGAGTGATTAGCGGCCTTTAGACTCACCTGATCAATGAAACAATTGTTAATACTTGAAATAAAACCCTTTTTGTACAGCCGACTATGTTATTCTTCACTCTTTCACTATATATATATATACAATGGCGGTGCCCCAGCATGGCCTCAGCCGGATGGCTGGAACAGGTAAAAGAGTAAAAGAGAGAATATATATATATGTGTGTGTGTGTATATATATATATATATATATATACCAATTCTAATTATATATATATATATATAGAGAGAGAGAGATAGATAGGAACGAGTAGAACCCCGACGGTTGAGCTCAAGCCGTTTCGACGGCTAATTCTGGACTGAGTCCAGAATAAGCCGTCGAAACGGCTTGAGCTCATCCGTCGGGGTCCTACTCGTTCCTATTACCCACTCTACTACCCTAAGTATTGAGTACTTTGGTGCGTTATGGTCCACTTGGTTCCTTACCACATTTCCTTCGTTATATATATATATATATAAGAAGGGTTTATGCCCGAAACGTTGTTCCCCACCACCACTCCACTCTCAAGAGCGTGAAACTAATAAATCGTACTGCCTCTCTGTTTTGTTCCCGTTCAATTTTTTACTATATATATATATATATATATATATATATATATTAGGTTAACGCTTGATATAGCAGGAAGAGGGTCTTAACGTATCGGACGCTAGTCTTTCATCAGAAAAAAGAATGAGAAATAAGATAGATTGAAGGGACGGGTGGGCTGGAATTGAAAACAATGTCTTTAGATAAAAATAACAGGTCCATTCATGTTGACATCTCTTGACATCTCTCTCTCTCTCTATATATATATATATATAACGAAGGAAATGTGGTAAGGAACCAAGTGGACCATAACGCACCAAAGTACTCAATACTTAGGGTAGTAGAGTGGGTAATAGGAACGAGTAGAACCCCGACGGTTGAGCTCAAGCCGTTTCGACGGCTAATTCTGGACTGAGTCCAGAATAAGCCGTCGAAACGGCTTGAGCTCATCCGTCGGGGTCCTACTCGTTCCTATTACCCACTCTACTACCCTAAGTATTGAGTACTTTGGTGCGTTATGGTCCACTTGGTTCCTTACCACATTTCCTTCGTTATATATATATATATATAAGAAGGGCTTATGCCCGAAACGTTGTTCCCCACCACCACTCCACTCTCAAGTGCGTGAAACTAATAAATCGTACTGCCTCTCTGTTTTGTTCCCGTTCAATTTTTTACTATATATATATATATATATATATATATATATATATATATATATATATATATATATATATATATTAGGTTAACGCTTGATATAGCAGGAAGAGGGTCTTAACGTATCGGACGCTAGTCTTTCATCAGAAAAAAGAATGAGAAATAAGATAGATTGAAGGGACGGGTGGGCTGGAATTGAAAACAATGTCTTTAGATAAAAATAACAGGTCCATTCATGTTGACATCTCTTGACATCTCTCTCCCTCTCTATATATATATATATATAACGAAGGAAATGTGGTAAGGAACCAGATGGACCATAACGCACCAAAGTACTCAATACTTAGGGTAGTAGAGTGGGTAATAGGAACGAGTAGGACCCCGACGGCTGAGCTCAAGCCGTTTCGACGGCTAATTCTGGACTCAGAATTAGCCGTTGATATATACATACATGGTGATTGCTTCACCTTTGTAGATGATTGCCGTCTCCCTATGTATCCCCATCAACCGTCACCAACTCCAAACATCTGTCTATGGCCCCTTAGGTGGCTTTTAAGTTAAGCATTAGATTTGCAGTCTACAGCAAATGTGACAGATAAAAGATGTCCTCTATTGGATTGATTGGGTCAGTTTGTGGGATGTCATCCTCACGTACCATCATATACCTTTTAAGAGATGGATTTGCAGATCTTTTTACCCACCACACATGTTGTTTCGCCTACTATTGGAGGGCTAGAGCTGCATACAGTTGGCTTGTTATGTGATTTTAAATGAGTGATGTGCCCAGATTTAGAGAGCAGTAAATGACCACACACCTTACAAATCCAGCTCACTATGTTCTTATTGAGGTTCATTCTGTGGCCTTTTCGAAGCTGACCTTTAAGAAGAGGAAGGAATTTGGTAGAAGAGTAAGGACTTTGAGAGATTATGAAGGACTTTGACAGAAGAGGAAAGACTTTGACAGAAGCGGAAGGACTTTGGTAGAAGTGGAAGGACTTTGGTAGAAGTGGAATAACTGTGGTAGAAGAGGAAAGTATTTGGTAGAAGTGGAAGGACTTTGGTAGAAGGGGAAGGACGTTGGTAGAAGGGGAAAGACTTTAGTAGAAGGGGAAGGACTTTAACAGAAGGGGAAGGACGTCGGTAGAATGGGAAGTACCTTGGTAGAAGGGGAAGGACTTTGGTAGAAGTGGAAGCATTGGTAGAAGGGGAAGGTCTTTGGTAGAAGTGGACGGACATTGGTAGAAGAGGAAGGACTTTGACAGAAGAGGAAGTACTTTGGTAGGAGAGGAAGTACGTTGGTAGAAAGGGAAGGAGTTCGGAAGAAGAGGAAGGTCTTTGGTAGAATTTGAAGAATTTTGGTAGAAGAGGAAGGTCTGTGGTAGAAGTGGAAGGACTTTGGTAGAAGTGGAAGGACTTTGACAGAAGAGGGAGGACTTTGGTAGGAGAGGAAGGATTTTGTAGAAGAGGAAGGACTTTGACAGAAGGGCAAGGACTTTGGTAGAAGAGGAAGTACTTTGGTAGGAGAGGACGGACTTTGGTAGAAGTGGAAGGACTTTGGTAGAAGGGGGAGGATTTGGTAGAAGAGGATGGTCTTTGGTAGAAGGGGGAGGACTTTGACAGAAGAGGAAGGACTTTGTAGAAGAGGATGGACTTTGGTAGAAGAGAAATGGTTTTGGTAGAAGAGGAAGGGTTTTGGTAAAAGAGGAAGGTCTTTAGTAGAAGTGGAAGGACTTTGGTAGAAAAGGAAGGACGTTGGTAGAAAAGGAAGGAGATTGGTAGAAAGGGAAGGACTTTGACAGAAGTGGAAGGACTTTGGTAGGAGAGGAAGGACTTTGGTAGAAGGGGAAGGACTCTGGCAGAAGAGGAAGATCTTTGGTAGAAGTGGAAGGACTTTGGTAGAAGAGAAAGGTATTTGGCAAGAGAGGAAGGATTTTGGTAGAAGAGCAAGGACTTTGGTAGAAGTGGAAGGACTTTGACAGAAGAGGGGGGACTTTGGTAGAAGGGTAAGGAATTTGTTAGAGAGGAAGGACTTTGGCAGAAGAGAAGGACTTTGACAGAAAAGAAAGACTTTGGTAGAAGGGGAAGGAATTTGGTAGGAGAGGAAGGACTTTGGTAGAAGATAAAGGACTTTGGTAGGAGAGGAAGGACTTTGGTAGAAGAGGAAGGACTTTGGTAGAAGTGGAACAACTTTGACAGAAGGGGGAGGACTTTGGTAGAAAGGGAAGGACTTAAGTAGAAGAGGAAGGAATTTGGTAGGAGAGGAAGGACTTTGGTAGAAGCGGAACGACTTTGGCAGAAGTGGAAGGACTTTGGTAGAAGAGGAAGGTCTTTGGTAGAAGGGGAAGCACTTTGACAGAAGGCGAAGCAGTTTGGTAGAAGGGGAAGGACTTTAACAGAAGGGGAAAGGGCTTTGGTAGAAGAGGAAGTACTTTGGTAGGAGAGGAAGTACTTTGGTAGAAGAGGAGGGACTTTGGTAGAATCGGGATGACTTTGACAGAAAGGGAAGGACTTTGTAGAAGGGGAAGGACTTTGGTAGAAGGTGAAGGCTTTTGGTAGAAGATTAAGGGTTTTGGTAGAAGAGGAAAGACTTTGGGAGGAGAGGAAGGACATTGGTAGAAGGGGAAGGACTTTGACAGAAGGGGAAGGACTTTGGTAGAAGGGGAACGACTTTAATAGAAAGGGATGGAATTTGGTAGAAGTGGAAGGACTTTGAGAGAATAGGAAGGATTTGGTAGAAGGGGAAGGACTTTGACAGAAGGGGAAGGATTTTGGTAGAAGAGGAAGGACTTTGGTAGAAAAGGAGGGAGTTTGGTAGAAGGGGAAGGACTTTGATAGAAGTGGAAGGACTTTGGTAGGAGAGGAAGGACTTTGGTAGAAGGGGAAGGACTCTAGTAGAAGAGGAAGGTATTTGGTCGAAGTGGAAGGACATTGGGAGAAGACGAAGGACATTGGTAGGAGAGGAAGTACTGTGGTAGAAGAGCAAGGACTTTGGTAGAAGGGGAAGGAGTTTGGTAGAAGGGGAAGGACTTTGGTAGAAGAGGAGGGAGTTTGGTAGAAGGGGAAGGACTTTGATAGAAGTGGAAGGACTTTGGTGGGAGAGGAAGGACTTTGGTAGAAGGGGAAGGACTCTAGTAGAAGAGGAAGGTATTTGGTCGAAGTGGAAGGACATTGGGAGAAGACGAAGGACATTGGTAGGAGAGGAAGTACTTTGGTAGAAGAGCAAGGACTTTGGTAGAAGGAGAAGGAGTTTGGTAGAAGGGGAAGGACTTTGACAGAAGTGGAAGGACTTTGGTAGGAGAGGAAGGACTTTGGTAGAAGGGGAAGGACTCTGGCAGAAGAGGAAGATCTTTGGTAGAAGTGGAAGGACTTTGGTAGAAGAGGAAAGTATTTGGTAGAAGTGTAAGGACTTTGGTAGAAGACGAAGGACTTTGGCAAGAGAGGAGGGACTTCGGTAGAAGAGCAAGGACTTTGGCAGAAGGGGGAGGACTTTGACAGAAGAGGAAGGACTTTGGTAGAAGGCGAAGGAATTTGTTAGAAGAGGAAGGACTTTGGCAGAAGAGACGGACTTTGGTACAAGAGAAAGGACTTTGGTAGAAGAGAAAGGACTTTGGTAGGAGAGGAAGGACTTTGGTAGAAGAGGATGGACTTTGTTAGAAGGGTAAGGACTTTGAGAGAAGGGGAATGACTTTGGTAGAAGTGGAAGGACTTTGGTAGAAGGGGAAGGAGTTTGGTAGAAGGGGAAGGACTTTGACAGAAGTGGAAGGACTTTGGTAGGAGAGGAAGGACTTTGGTAGAAGGGGAAGGACTTTGGTAGAAGAGGAAAGTATTTGGTAGAAGTGTAAGGACTTTGGTAGAAGACGAAGGACTTTGGCAAGAGAGGAGGGACTTCGGTAGAAGAGCAAGGACTTTGGCAGAAGGGGAAGGACTTTGACAGAAGGGGAAGGACTTTGGTAGAAGGGGAAGGAATTTGTTAGAAGAGGAAGGACTTTGGCAGAAGAGAAGGACTTTGGTACAAGAGAAAGGACTTTGGTAGAAGAGAAAGGACTTTGGTAGGAGAGGAAGGACTTTGGTAGAAGAGGATGGACTTTGTTAGAAGGGTAAGGACTTTGAGAGAAGGGGAATGACTTTGGTAGAAGTGGAAGGGCGTTGACAGAAGCCGAAGGACTTTGGTAGAAGGGGAAGGACTTTGATAGAAGTGGAAGAACTTTGACACAAGGGGAAGGACTTTGGTAGAAAGGGAAGGAGTTTAGTAGAAGTGGAAGGACTTTGGTAGAAGGGGAAGGACTTTGACAGAAGGGGAAGGACGTTGGTAGAAGAGGAAGGACTTTGGTAGACGAGGAAGATCTTTGGTAAAAGTGGAAGGACTTTGGTAGAAGGGGAAGCAGTTTGACAGAAGGCGAAGCAGTTTGGTAGAAGGGGAAGGACTTTAACAGAAGGGGAAGGACTTTGTAGAAGGGGAAGGATTTTAGTAGAAGAGGAAGGACGTTGGTAGAAGGGGAAGGACTCTAGTAGAAGAGAAAGGTCTTTGGTCAAGTGGAAAGACTTTGGGAGAAGACGAAGGACTTTGGTAGGAGAGGAAGTACTTTGGTAGAAGAGCAAGGACTTTGGTAGGAGAGAAAATACTTTGTTAGAAGGGTAAGGACTTTGAGAGAAGGGGAAGGACTTTGGTAGGAAAGGAAGGACTTTGGTAAAAGGGGAAGGACTTTGGTAGAAATGGAAGGAATTTGACAGAAGAGGAAGGACTTTGGTAGGAGAGGAAGGACTTTGGTAGAAGGGGAAGATATTTGGTAGAAGTGGCAGGACTTTGGGAGAAGACGAAGGACTTTGGCAGGAGAGGAAGTACTTTGGGACAAGAGGAAGGACTTTGGAAGAAGAGGAAGGATTTTGGCAGAAGTGGAAGGACATTGGTAGAAAGGGAAGGACTTTACTAGAAGAGGAGGGACTTTGGTAGAAGTGGAACGACTTTGGTAGAAGAGGAAGGTCTTTGGTAGGAGAGGAAAGACTTTGACAGAACTGGAAGGACTTTGGTAGGAGAGGAAGGACTTTGGTAGCAGTGGAAGGACTTTGACAGAAGAGGAAGGTCTTTGTTAGATGTGCAAGGACTTTTGTAGAAGAGGAAGGACTTTGGTAGAAGTGGAAGGTCTTTGGTAGAAGTTCAAGAATTTTGGTAGATGAGGAAGGTCTTTAGTAGAAGGGGAAGGGGTTTGACAGAAGAGGAAGGACTTTGGTAGAAGTGGAAGAACTTTGGTAGAAAAGGAAGGAGTTTGGTAGAAGGGGAAGGACTTTGACAGAAGTGGAAGGACTTTGGTTGGAGAGGAAGGACTTTGGTAGAAGGGGAAAACTCTGATAGAAGAGAAAGGCCTTTGCTAGAAGTGGAAGGACTTTGGTATAAGAGGAAGGTATTTGGTAGAAGTGGAAGGATTTTGGTAGAATATGAAGGACTTTGGTAGGAGAGGAAGTACTTTGGTAGAATAGCAAGGACTTTGGTAGGAGAGAAAGGACTTTGGTAGAAGGGTAAGGACTTTGAGAGAAGGGGCAGGACTTTGGTAGGAAAGGAAGGACTTTGTTAGAAGGGGAAGCACTTTGGTAGAAATGGAAGGACTTTGACAGAAGTGGAAGGACTTTGGTAGGAGATGAAGGACTTTGGTAGAAGAGGAAGGTATTTGGTAGAAGTGGAAAGACTTTGGTAGAAGAGTAAGGACTTGGGTAGAAGAGGAAGGACTTTGGTAGAAGGGGAACGACTTTAATAGAAACGGATGGAATTTGGTAGAAGTGGAAGGATTTGGTAGAAGGGGAAGGACTTTGACAGAAGGGGAAGGATTTTGGTAGAAGAGGAAGGACTTTGGTAGAAAAGGAGGGAGTTTGGTAGAAGGGGAAGGACTTTGATAGAAGTGGAAGGACTTTGGTAGGAGAGGAAGGACTTTGGTAGAAGGGGAAGGACTCTAGTAGAAGAGGAAGGTATTTGGTCGAAGTGGAAGGACATTGGGAGAAGACGAAGGACATTGGTAGGAGAGGAAGTACTTTGGTAGAAGAGCAAGGACTTTGGTAGAAGGGGAAGGAGTTTGGTAGAAGGCGAAGGACTTTGACAGAAGTGGAAGGACTTTGGTAGGAGAGGAAGGACTTTGGTAGAAGGGGAAGGACTCTGGCAGAAGAGGAAGATCTTTGGTAGAAGTGGAAGGACTTTGGTAGAAGAGGAAAGTATTTGGTAGAAGTGTAAGGACTTTGGTAGAAGACGAAGGACTTTGGCAAGAGAGGAGGGACTTCGGTAGAAGAGCAAGGACTTTGGCAGAAGGGGAAGGACTTTGACAGAAGAGGAAGGACTTTGGTAGAAGGGGAAGGAATTTGTTAGAAGAGGAAGGACTTTGGCAGAAGAGACGGACTTTGGTACAAGAGAAAGGACTTTGGTAGAAGATAAAGGACTTTGGTAGGAGAGGAAGGACTTTGGTAGAAGAGGATGGACTTTGTTAGAAGGGTATGGACTTTGAGAGAAGGGGAATGACTTTGGTAGAAGTGGAAGGACTTTGGTAGAAGGGGAAGGAGTTTGGTAGAAGGGGAAGGACTTTGACAGAAGTGGAAGGACTTTGGTAGGAGAGGAAGGACTTTGGTAGAAGGGGAAGGACTTTGGTAGAAGAGGAAAGTATTTGGTAGAAGTGTAAGGACTTTGGTAGAAGACGAAGGACTTTGGCAAGAGAGGAGGGACTTCGGTAGAAGAGCAAGGACTTTGGCAGAAGGGGAAGGACTTTGACAGAAGGGGAAGGACTTTGGTAGAAGGGGAAGGAATTTGTTAGAAGAGGAAGGACTTTGGCAGAAGAGAAGGACTTTGGTACAAGAGAAAGGACTTTGGTAGAAGAGAAAGGACTTTGGTAGGAGAGGAAGGACTTTGGTAGAAGAGGATGGACTTTGTTAGAAGGGTAAGGACTTTGAGAGAAGGGGAATGACTTTGGTAGAAGTGGAAGGGCGTTGACAGAAGCCGAAGGACTTTGGTAGAAGGGGAAGGACTTTGATAGAAGTGGAAGAACTTTGACACAAGGGGAAGGACTTTGGTAGAAAGGGAAGGAGTTTAGTAGAAGTGGAAGGACTTTGGTGGAAGGGGAAGGACTTTGACAGAAGGGGAAGGACGTTGGTAGAAGAGGAAGGACTTTGGTAGACGAGGAAGATCTTTGGTAAAAGTGGAAGGACTTTGGTAGAAGGGGAAGCAGTTTGACAGAAGGCGAAGCAGTTTGGTAGAAGGGGAAGGACTTTAACAGAAGGGGAAGGACTTTGTAGAAGGGGAAGGATTTTAGTAGAAGAGGAAGGACGTTGGTAGAAGGGGAAGGACTCTAGTAGAAGAGAAAGGTCTTTGGTCAAGTGGAAAGACTTTGGGAGAAGACGAAGGACTTTGGTAGGAGAGGAAGTACTTTGGTAGAAGAGCAAGGACTTTGGTAGGAGAGAAAATACTTTGTTAGAAGGGTAAGGACTTTGAGAGAAGGGGAAGGACTTTGGTAGGAAAGGAAGGACTTTGGTAGAAGGGGAAGGACTTTGGTAGAAATGGAAGGAATTTGACAGAAGAGGAAGGACTTTGGTAGGAGAGGAAGGACTTTGGTAGAAGGGGAAGATATTTGGTAGAAGTGGAAGGACTTTGGGAGAAGACGAAGGACTTTGGCAGGAGAGGAAGTACTTTGGGACAAGAGGAAGGACTTTGGAAGAAGAGGAAGGATTTTGGCAGAAGTGGAAGGACATTGGTAGAAAGGGAAGGACTTTACTAGAAGAGGAGGGACTTTGGTAGAAGTGGAACGACTTTGGTAGAAGAGGAAGGTCTTTGGTAGGAGAGGAAGGACTTTGACAGAACTGGAAGGACTTTGGTAGGAGAGGAAGGACTTTGGAGCAGTGGAAGGACTTTGACAGAAGGGGAAGGTCTTTGTTAGATGTGCAAGGACTTTTGTAGAAGAGGAAGGACTTTGGTAGAAGTGGAAGGTCTTTGGTAGAAGTTCAAGAATTTTGGTAGATGAGGAAGGTCTTTAGTAGAAGGGGAAGGGGTTTGACAGAAGAGGAAGGACTTTGGTAGAAGTGGAAGAACTTTGGTAGAAAAGGAAGGGGTTTGGTAGAAGGGGAAGGACTTTGACAGAAGTGGAAGGACTTTGGTTGGAGAGGAAGGACTCTGGTAGAAGGGGAAAACTCTGATAGAAGAGAAAGGCCTTTGCTAGAAGTGGAAGGACTTTGGTATAAGAGGAAGGTATTTGGTAGAAGTGGAAGGATTTTGGTAGAATATGAAGGACTTTGGTAGGAGAGGAAGTACTTTGGTAGAATAGCAAGGACTTTGGTAGGAGAGAAAGGACTTTGGTAGAAGGGTAAGGACTTTGAGAGAAGTGGCAGGACTTTGGTAGGAAAGGAAGGACTTTGTTAGAAGGGGAAGCACTTTGGTAGAAATGGAAGGACTTTGACAGAAGTGGAAGGACTTTGGTAGGAGATGAAGGACTTTGGTAGAAGAGGAAGGTATTTGGTAGAAGTGGAAAGACTTTGGTAGAAGAGTAAGGACTTCGGTAGAAGAGGAAGGACTTTGGTAGAAGACGAAGGGCTTTGGTAAGAGAGGAAGGACTTTGGTAGAAGAGGAAGGACTTTGGTAGAAGTGGAAGAACTTTGACAGAAGGGGAAGCATTTTGGTTGAAAGGGAAGGACTTTGGTAGAAGAGGAAGGTCTTTGGTAGAAGATGAAGGACCTTAACAGAAGGGGAAGGACATTGGTAGATGGGGAATGACTTTGGTAGAAGAGGAAGGACTTTGACAGAAGAGGTAGGTCTTTGGTAGGAGCCGAAAAGCTTTGGTAGAAGTGGAAGGACTTTGACAGAAGAGGAAGGTCTTTAGTAGATGTGGAAGGATTTGGGGAGAAGAGAAAGGACGTTGTTAGAAGTGGGTGGAATTTGGTAGAAGGGGTAGGACTTTGGCAGAAGGGGAAAGACTTTGGTAGAAGGGGAAGGACTTTTGTAGAAGACGAAGGGCTTTGGTAAGAGAGGAAGGACTTTGGTAGAAGAGGAAGGACTTTGGTAGAAGTGGAAGAACTTTGACAGAAGGGGAAGCACTTTGGTTGAAAGGGAAGGACTTTAGTAGAAAGGGTAGGACTTTGGTAGAAGAGGAAGGTCTTTGGTAGGAGAGGAAGGACTTTGGTAGAAGATGAAGGACCTTAACAGAAGGGGAAGGACATTGGTAGATGGGGAATGACTTTGGTAGAAGAGGAAGGACTTTGACAGAAGAGGTAGGTCTTTGGTAGGAGACGAAAAGCTTTGGTAGAAGTGGAAGGACTTTGACAGAAGAGGAAGGTCTTTAGTAGATGTGGAAGGATTTGGGGAGAAGAGAAAGGACGTTGTTAGAAGTGGGTGGAATTTGGTAGAAGGGGAAGGACTTTGGCAGAAGGGGAAAGACTTTGGTAGAAGGGGAAGGACTTTTGTAGAAGGGGAAGGACTTTGGTAGAAGGGGAAGGACTTTAACAGAAAAGGGAACTACTTTGGTAGAAAGGGAAGGACTTTGGTAGAAGAGGAAGGACTTTGGTAAAAGAGGAAGGTCTTTGGTAGAAGAGAAATGACTTTGGTAGAAGGAGAACTACATTGACAGAAGGGGAAGGACTTTGGTAGAAGGGGAAGGACTTTACCAGAAGGGGGAAATACTTTGGTAGAAGGGGAAGGACTTTGGTAGAAGAGGAATGTCTTTCTTAGAAGTGGAAAGCATTTGGTAGAAGGGGAAGGACTTTGACCGAAAAGGAAGGACTTTGCTAGAAGGGGAAGGACTTTGCTAGAAGAAAAAAGACTTTGGTAGACGTGGAAGGGCTTTGGTAGAAGGGGAAGTAGTTTGGTAGAAGAGGAAAATCTTTGGAATTAGTTGAAGAATTTTGGTAGAAGACGAAGGTCTATGGTAGAACTTTGGTAGAAGAGGAAGGTCTTGGTGGGAGTGGAATGACGCTGGTACTAGTGGAAGGACTTTGACAGAAGAGGGAGGACTTTGGTAGGAGAGGAATGACTTTGACGGAAGGGGAATGATTTTGGTAGAAGAGAAAGTACTTTGGTAAAAGCGGAAGTATTTTGGTAGAAGGGGAAGGAGTTTGGTAGAAGTGGAAGGACTTTGTTAGAAGGGGAAGGACTTTGACAGAAGAGGAAGGGCTTCGCTAAAAGTGGAAGGACTTTGCTAGAACAGGAAGGTCTTTGGTAGAGGAGAAAAGTCTTTGGTAGAAATGGAAGGAATTTGGTAGAAAGGAAAGGACTCTGGTAGAAGAAGAAGGTCTTTGGTAGAAGTGGAAGGACTTTGGTAGAAGACGAAGGACTTTGGTAGGAGATGAAGGACTTTGGTAGAAGTGGAAGAAATTTGACAGAAGGAGAAGGAATTTGGTAGAAAAGGAAGGACTTTATTAGAAGAGAAAGGACTTTTGTAGAAGAGGAAGGACTTTGGTAGACGTGGAAGGACTTTGGTAGAAGAGAATGGTCTTTGGTAGGAGAGGAGGGACCGTAACAGAAGGGGAAGGACATTGGTAGAAGTGGAAGGACTTTGGTAGAAGAGGAAGGACTTTGGAAGGAGAGGAAGGACTTTGGTAGAAGTGGAAAAAATTTGACAGAAGGGGAAGAACTTTGGTAGAAAAAGGAAGGACTTTAGTAGAAGAGGAAGGACTTTGGTAGAAGTGGAATGACTCTTTTTAGAAGGGGAAGGACTTTGGTAGAAGAGGAAGGAGTTTGGTAGAAGAGGAATGTCTTTCGTAGAAGTGGAAGGACTTTGGTAGAAGGGATGTAATTTGACAGAAAAGGAAGGACTTTGATAGAAGAGGAGCGACTTTGGTAGAAGAGGAAGAAATTTGGTAGAAGTGGTAGGACTTTGACAGAAGGGGAAGGTCTTGGGTAGAAGAGGAAGGAGTTTGGTAGAAGAGGAAGGTCTTTGGTAGAAGGACTTTGGTAGAAGGACTTTGGTAGAAGGACTTTGGTAGAAGGGGAAGGACTTTGACAGAAGATGAAGAACTTTGATAGAAGACGAAGGTCTTTCGTAGAAGTGGAATGACTTTGGTAGAAGGGGGAGGACTTTGACAGAAGGGGAAGGACTTTGGTAGGAGATAAAGGACTTTGGTAGATGAGGAAGGACTTTGAGAGAAGATGAAGGACTTTGGTAGAAGGGGAAGGCCTTTGGTAGAAGTGGAAGGACTTTGTTAGAAGAGAAAGTAATTTAGTGGGAGAGGAAGGACTTTCACAGAAGAGGAAAGACTTTGGTTGAAGGGGAAGGACTTTGTTAGAAGATGAAGGATTTTGGCAGAAGGGAAGGACTTTGACAGAAGCAGAAAGACTTTGGTAGAAGTGGAAAGACTTTGGTAGAAGAGTAAGGACTTCGGTAGAAGAGGAAGGACTTTGGTAGAAGACGAAGGACTTTGGTAAGAGAAGAAGGGCTTGGGCAGAAGTGGAAGGACTTTGGTAGAAGTGGAAGAACTTTGACAGAAGGGGAAGCACTTTGGTTTAAAGGGAAGGACTTTAGTAGAAAGGGTAGGACTTTAGTAGAAGAGGAAGGTCTTTGGTAGGAGAGGAAGGACTTTGGTAGAAGATGAAGGACCTTAACAGAAGGGGAAGGACATTGGTAGATGGGGAATGACTTTGGTAGAAGAGGAAGGACTTTGACAGAAGACGAAGGTCTTTGGTAGGAGACGAAGAGCTTTGGTAGAAGTGGAAGGACTTTGACAGAAGAGGAACGTCTTAAGTAGATGTGGAAGGATTTTGGGAGAAGAGAAAGGACGTTCTTAGAAGTGGATGGACTTTGGTTGAAGGGGAAGGACTTTGGCAGAAGGGGAAGGACTTTGGTAGAAGGGGAAGGACCTTGGTAGAAGGGGAAGGACTTTAACAGAAAAAGGAAGTACTTTGGTAGAAGGGGAAGGACTTTGGTAAATGAGGAAGGTCTTTGGTAGAAGGGAAAGGACTTTGGTAGAAGGAGAACTACTTTGACAGAAGGGGAAGGACTTTGGTAGTAGGGGAAGGACTTTACAAGAAGGGGGAAGTACTTTGGTAGAAGGGGAATGACTTTGGTAGAAGAGGAAGCTCTTTCTTAGAAGTGGAAGGCATTTGGTAGAAGGGGAAGGACTTTGACCAAAAAGGAAGGACTTTGGTAGAAGTGGAAGGACTTTGCTAGAAGAGGAAGGATTTTGGTAGAAGAAAAAGGACTTTGGTAGACGTGGAAGGGCTTTGGTAGAAGTGGAAGAAGTTCGGTAGAAGAGGAAGCTCTTTGGAATTAGTTGAAGAATTTTGGTAGAAGACGAAGGTCTATAGTAGAAGTGGGAGGAATTTTTGTAGAAGAGGAAGGTCTTGGTAGGAGTGGAAGGACGCTGGTACTAGTAGAAGGACTTTGACAGAAGAGGGAGGACTTTGGTAGGAGAGGAAGGACTTTGGTAGAAGTGGAAGGACTTTGGTAGGAGAGGAAGGACTTTGACGGAAGGGGAATGATTTTGGTAGAAGAGAAAGTACTTTGGTAAGAGAGGAAGTATTTTGGTAGAAGTGGAAGGACTTTGTTAGAAGGGAAGGACTTTGACAGAAGAGGAAGGGCTTCGCTAAAAGTGGAAGGACTTTGCTAGAAGAGGAAGGTCTTTGGTAGAGGAGAAAGGTCTTTAGTAGGAGTGGAAGGTCTTTGGTAGAAGTGGAAGGACTTTGGTATAAGACAAAGGACTTTGGTAGGAGAGGAAGGACTTTGGTAGAAGTGGAAGGACTTTGACAGAAGGGGAAGGAATTTGGTAGAAAAGGAAGGACTTTATTAGAAGAGAAAGGACTTTTGTAGAGGGGAGGGACTTTGGTAGACGTGGAGGACTTTGGTAGAAGAGGAAGGTCTTTGGTAGGAGAGGAGGGCCGGTTACAGAATGGGAAGGACATTGGTAGAAGTGGAAAGACTTTGGTAGAAGAGGAAGCACTTTGGAAGGAGAGGAAGGACTTTGGTAGAAGTGGAAAAAATTTGACAGAAGGGGAAGAACTTTGGTAGAAAAAGGAAGGACTTTAGTAGAAGAGGAAGGACATTGGTTGAAGTGGAATGACTCTTTTTAGAAGGGGAAGGACTTTGGTAGAAGAGGAAGGACTTTGGTAGAAGAGGAAGGTCTTTCTTAGAAGTGGAAGGTCATTGGTAGAAGGGGATGTAATTTGACAGAAAAGGAAGGACTTTGGTAGAAGAGGATCGACTTTGGTAGAAGAGGAAGGAATTTGGTAGAAGGGGTAGGACTTTGGCAGAAGGAGAAGGTCTATGGTAGAAGTGGAAGGACTTTGGGAGATGAGGAAGGTCTTGGTAGGAGTGGAAGGACGTTGGTAGAAGTGGAAGGACTTTGACAGAAGATGGAGGACTTTGGTAGAAGTGGAAAGACTTTTGTAGAAGAGGAAGGACTTTGAAATAAGGGTAAGGACTTTGGGAGAAGAGGGATTACTTTGGTAGAAGAGGAAGTACTTTGGTTGAAGAGGACGGACTTTGGTAGAAGTGGAAGGACTTTGGCAGAAGAGGAAAGTCTTTGTTAGGGGAGGAAGGACATTAATAGAAGAGGAAAGACTTTAGCAGAAGTAGAAGGACTTTGGTAGAAGAGGAAGGACTTTGTAGAAGGGGAGGAATTTGACAGAAGTGGAAGGACTTTGTAGAAGGCGAAGGACTTTGGTAGAAAAGGAAGGACTTTAGGAGAAGAGGAAGGACTTTGGTAGAAGTGTAATGACTCTTTTTAGAAGGGGTAGGACTTTGAGAGAAGTGGAAGGACTTTGGTAGAAGGGGAAGGACTGTGACAGAAGGGGAAGGTCTTGGATAGAAGAGGAAGGACTTTGGTAGAAGAGGAAGGTCTTTGGTAGAAGTGGAAGGACTTTGGTAGAAGGGGAAGGACTTTGATAGAAGAGGAAGAACTTTGGTAGAAAAGGAAGGTCTTTTGTAGAAGTGGAAGGACTTTGGTAGAAGGGGAAGTATTTGGTAGAATGGGACGGACATTGACAGAAGGGGAAGGAGTTTGGTAGAAGAGGAAGGTCATCGGTAGAAGAGGAAGGACTTTGGTAGAAGCGGAAGGACTTTCACAGAAGGGGAAGGCCTTTGGTAGGAGAGGAAGGACTTTGGTAGAATAGGAAGGACTTTGGTAGAAGTGGAAGGATTTTGGCAGAAGAGGAAGGTCTTTGGTACAAGTGGAAGGATTTTGGTAGAAGTGGAATGAATTTGGTAGAAGTGGAAAAACTTTGGCAGAAGAGGAAGATGAAGGGGAAGGAATTTAACAGAAGGGGAAGGACTTTGGTAGAGAGGAAGGACTTTGGTAGAAGAAAAAGGAATTTGGTAAAAGGGGAAGGACTTTGAGAGAAGAGGAAGGAGTTTGGTAGAACGGGGAGGACTTTTACAGAAGAGGAAGGACTTGGGTAGAAGAGAAAGGACTTTGGTAGAAGAGGAAGGTCTTTCGTAGAAGTGGAAGGACTTTGGTAGAAGGGTAAGGACTTTCACAGAAGTGGAAGGACTTTGGTAGGAGAGGAAGGACTTTGGTAGAAGAGGAAGGACTTTAACAGAAGGGGAAGAACTATGGTAGAAGCGGAAGGACTTTGGCAGAAGCGGAAGGACTTTGACAGAAGGGGATGACTTTTGGTAGGGGAGGAAGGACTTTGGTAGAAGTGGAAGTACTTTGGTAGAAGTGGAAGGACTTTGGTAGAAGATGAAGGCTTTTGGTAGAAGAGGAATGTCTTTGGTAGAAGTGGAAGGACTTTGGTAGAAGTGGAAGGACTTTGGCAGAAGAGGAAGGACTTTGGTTGAAGGGGAAGGTCTTTCGTAGATGTGGAAGAACTTTGATAGAAGGGGAAGGACTTTGACAGAAAAGGAAGGACTTTGGTAGAAGGGGAAAGAATTTGATAGAAGGGGAAGGACTTGGTAGAAGATGAAGGTCTTTGGTAGAAGAGGAAAGTCTTTGAGAGAAGAGGAAGGACTTTGGTAGAAGGGGAAGGACTTTGACAGAAGGGGAAGGTCTTGGATAGAAGAGGAAGGACTTTGGTAGGAGAGGAAGGACTTTGGTAGAAGTGGAAGAAATTTGACAGAAGGGGAAGGACTTTGGTAGAAAAGGATGGACTTTGACAGAAGGGAAGAACATTGGTAGAAGAGGAGTGACTTTAACAGAAGGGGAAGAACATTGGTAGAAGACGAAGGACTTTGGTAGAGGTGGAAGGACTTTGGTAGAAGAGGAAGGTCTTTGGTAGGAGAGGAAGGACCGTAACAGAAGGGGAAGGACATTGGTAGTCGATGAAGGACTTTGGTAGAAGAGGAAGCACTTTGGTAGAAGTGGAATGACTCTTTTTAGAAGGGGAAGTACTTTGGTAGAAGGGGAAGGAATTTAACAGAAGAGGAAGGACTTTGGTAGAAGAGAAAGGACTTTGTTAGAAGTGGAAGAAATTTGGTAGAAGGGGAAGGACTTTGAGAGAAGAGGAAGGACTTTGATAGAAGGGGAAGGACTTTGGTAGAAGTGGAAGGACTTTGATAGAAGGGGAAGGACTTTGGTAGAAGGGGAGGAGTTCGGTAGAAGAGGAAGGTCTTTGGTAGAAGCTGAAGAATTTTGGTAGAAGAGGAAGGTCTTGGTAGAAGTGGAAGGACTTTGACAGAAGTGGAAGGACTTTGGTAGAAGAGGAAGGACTTTGACGGAAGGGGAAGGACTTTGGTAGAAGAGGAAGTACTTTGGTGGAAGAGGAAGGTCTTTGGTTGAAGAGAATGGTCTTTGGTCTGAGTGGAAGGACTATGTTATATAGCAAGTAGGTATGATATATAGCCAGTAGGTATGTTATATAGCAAGTAGGTATGATATATAGCCAGTAGGTATGTTATATAACCAGTAGGTATGTTATATAGCCGGTAGGTATGTTATATAGCCAGGAGGTATGTTATATAGCCAGTAGGTATGTTATATAGCCAGTAGATATGTTGTATAGCCAGTAGGTATGTTATATAGCCAGGAGGTATGTTATATAGCCAAAAGGTATGTTATATAGCCTGTAGTTATGATGTTATATAGCCAGGAAGTATGATGTTATATAGCCAGTAGGTATGTTATATAGCCAGAAGGTATGTTATATTGCCAGAAGGTAAGTTATATTGCCAGGCGGTATGTTATATAGTCAGTAGGTATGTTATATTGCCAGTATTTATGTTATATAGCCCCGAGATATGTTATATAGCAACTAAGTATGTTATAGAGCCAGTAGGTATGTTATATAGCCAGGAGGTACGTTATGTAGCCTGTAGGTATGTTATACAACCAGGAGGTTTGTTATATAGCCAGTAGATATGTTATATAGCCTGTAGGTATGTTATATATCCAAGAGGTATGTTATAATGCCAGTAGGTATGATGTTAAATAGCAAATAGGTATGTTATATAGCCAGTAGTTATGTATATATAGCGAGCAGGTACGTTATATAGCCAGGAGGTATATTTTATAGCCAGGAGGTATGTTATATAGTCAGTAGGTAGGTTATATAGCCACTAAGTATATTATATAGCCACTAGTTAAGCTATGGAGCCAACGGAATTGTTATATAGCCAGAAGGTATATTATATAGCCATTAGGTAAGTTATATAGCCAGAAGGTTTGTTGTTATATAGCCAGGAGGTTTGTTGTTATATAGCCAGTAGGTATGTTATATTGCCTGTAGATATGTTATATAACCAGTAGGTGTGTTATAAAAACAGGAGGTATGTTATATAGCCAGGAGGTATGTTATATAGCCAGTAGTTATGTTATATAGCTAGGAGGTATGTTATATAGCCAGTAGGTATGTTATATAGCTAGAAGGTATGTTATATAGCCAGTAGGTATGTTATATAGGGAATAGGTATGTTATGTAGCCAGGATGTATGTTATATAGCCAGTAAGTATGTTATATAAGTAGTAGGTATGTTATATAGCCAGTAGTTATGTTATATAGCCGGTAGGTATGTTATATAGTCAGGAGGTATGTTATATAGCCAGTAGATATGTTATATAGCCAGTAGGTATGTTATATAGCCAAGAGGTATGTTATGTAACCAGGAGGTATGTTATATAGCCAGTAAGTATGTTATGTAAACAGTAGGTAGGTTATATAGCCAGTAGTTATGTTATATAGCCGGTAGGTATGTTATATAGTCAGGAGGTATGTTATATAGCCAGTAGATATGTTATATCGCAAGTAGATATGTTTTATAGCCAGTAGATATGTTATATAGTCAGTAGGTATGTTATATAGCCAGTAGGTATGTTATATAGCCAGTAGGTATGTTTTATACCTAGGAGGTATGTTATATAACCAGTAGATATGTTATATAGCAAGTAGATATGTTTTATAGCCAGTAGATATGTTATATAGTCAGTAGGTATGTTATATTGCCAGTAGGTATGTTATATAGCCAGTAGGTATGTTATATAAACAGTAAGTATGTTATATAGCCAGTAGGTATGTTATATAACCAGTAGGTATGCTATATAGCCAATAGGTAAGTTATATAACCAGTAGGTATGCTATATAGCCAATAGGTAAGTTATATAGCCAGTAGGTATGTTATATAACCAGTAGGTATGTTATATAACCAGTAGGTATGTTATATAGCCAATAGGTAAGTTATATAGCCAGTAGGTATGTTATATAACCAGTAGGTATGTTATATTACCAGTAGGTATGTTATATAGCCAATAGGTAAGTTATATAGCCAGTAGGTATGTTATATAACCAGTAGGTATGTTATATTACCAGTAGGTATGTTATATAGCCAATAGGTAAGTTATATAGCCAGTAGGTATGTTATATTACCAGTAGGTATGTTATATAGCCAGTAGGTATGTTATATAGCCAGTAAGTATGTTATATAGCCAGTAGGTATGTTATATAGCCAGTAGGTATGTTATATAACCAGGAGGTATGTTATATAACCAGGAGGTATGTTATATAGCCAGTAGATATGTTATATTACCAGTAGGTATGTTATATAGCCAGTAGGTATGTTATATAGCCAGTAGGTATGTTATATAGCCAGTAGGTATGTTATATAGCCAGTAGGTATGTTATATAACCAGGAGGTATGTTATATAACCAGGAGGTATGTTATATAGCCAGGATGTATGTTTTATAGCCAGTACGTATATTATATAGCCAGTAGGTATGTTGTATAGCCAGGCGGTATGTTATATAGCCAGTAGGTATGTTATATAGCCAGTAGGTATGTTATATAACCAGTAGTTATGTTATATAGCCCCGAGATATGTTATATAGCAACTAAGTATGTTATAGAGCCAGTAGGTATGTTATATAGCCAGGAGGTACGTTATATAGCCCGTAGATATGTTATACAATCAGGAGGTATGTTATAATGCCAGTAGGTATGATGTTAAATAGCAAATAGTTATGTTATATAGTCAGTAGTTATGTATATATAGCGAGCAGGTACGTTATATAGCCAGGAGGTATATTTTATAGCCAGGAGGTATGTTATATAGTGAGTAGGTAGGATATATAGCCACTATGTATATTATATAGCCACTAGTTAAGTTATGGAGCCAATAGATATGTTATATAGCCAGAAGGTATATTATGTAACCAGTAGGTAAGTTATATAGCCAAGAGGTTTGTTGTTATATAGCCAGGAGGTTTGTTGTTATATAGCCAGTAGGTATGTATAATAGCCGGTAGGAATGATGTTATATAGCCAGTATGTATGTTTTATAGCCAGTAGGTATGTTATATAACCAGTAGGTAAGTTATATAGCCACTATATATGTTATATAACCAGTAGGTATGTTATATAGCCAAGAGGTAAGTTATATAGCCAGAAGGTATGTTATATAACCAGTAGGTATGTTATATAGCCAGTAGGTATGTTATATAGCCAGTAGGTATGTTATATAGGTAGTAGGTATGTTATATAACCAGTAGGTATGTTACATAGCCAGTAGGTATGTTATATAACCAGTAGGTATGTTATATAGCCAGTAGGTATGTTATATAACCAGTAGGTAAGTTATATAGCCAGTATATATGTTATATAACCAGTAGGTATGTTATATAGCCAGGAGGTAAGTTATATAGCCAGAAGGTATGTTATATAGCCAGTAGGTATGTTATATAACCAGTAGGTATGTTATATAGCCAGGAGGAATGTTATATAGCTAGGAGGTATGTGATATAGCCAGGAAGTATGTTATATAGCCAGAAGGTAATTTATATAGCCAGTAGGTATGTTATATAGCCAGGAGGTATGTTATAAAACCAGAAGGTATGTTGTATAACCAGAAGGTATGTTATATAGCTAGGAGGTATGTTATATAACCAGTAGTTATGTTATATAACCAGAAGGTATGTTATATAGCTAGGAGGTATGTTATATAACCAGTAGGTATGTTATATAGCCAGGAGGTATGTTATATAGCTAGGAGGTATGTTATATAGCCAGTAGGTATGTTATATAACCAGTAGGTATGTTATATAACCAGTAGGTATGTTATATAGCCAGTAGGTATGTTATATAACCAGTAGGTATGTTATATAGCCAGTAGGTATGTTATATAACCAGTAGGTAAGTTATATAGCCAGTATATATGTTATATAACCAGTAGGTATGTTATATAGCCAGGAGGTAAGTTATATAGCCAGAAGGTATGTTATATAGCCAGTAGGTATGTTATATAACAAGTAGGTATGTTATATAGCCAGGAGGTAAGTTATATAGCCAGAAGGTATGTTATATAGCCGGTAGTTATGTTATATAGCGAGGAGTTATGTTATATAAAAAGGAGGTATGTTATATAGCCAGGTGGTATGTTATATATCCAGTAGCTATCTTATATAACCAGTAGGTATGTTATATAGCCAGAAGGTATGTTATATAACCAGAAGGTATGTTATATAGGTAGGAGGTATGTTATATAGCTAGGTGGTATGTTATATAACCAGTAGGTATGTTATATAACCAGTAGGTATGTTTTATAGGCAGGAGGTAATTTATATAGCCAGTAGGTATGTTATATAGCCAGTAGGTATGTTATATAACCAGGAGGTATGTTATATAGCCAGGAGGAATGTTATATAGCTAGGAGGTATGTGATATAGCCAGGAAGTATGCTATATAGCCAGGAGGTATGTTATATAGCCAGTAGGTATGTTATATAGACAGTAGGTATGTTATATAACCAGTAGGTACGTTATATAGCCAGGAGGAATGTTATATAGCTAGGAGGTATGTGATATAGCCAGGAAGTATGTTATATAGCCAGGAGGTAATTTCTATAGCCAGTAGTTATGTTATATAGCCAGGAGGTATGTTATAAAACCAGAAGGTATGTTATATAACCAGAAGTTATGGTATATAGCTAGGCTAGGATGTATGTTATATAACCAGTAGTTATGTTATATAACCAGAAGGTATGTTATATAGCTAGGAGGTATGTTATATAACCAGTAGGTATGTTATATAGCCAGGAGGTATGTTATATAGCTAGGAGGTATGTTATATAGCCAGAAGGTATGTTATATAGCCAGGAGGTATGTTATATAGCCAGTAGGTATGTTATATAACCAGTAGTTATGTTATATAGCCAGGAGGTATGTTATATAGCCAGGAGGTATGTTATATAGCTAGGAGGTATGTTATATAACCAGTAGTTATGTTATATAACAATAAGCTATATTATATAGCTAGGAGGTATGTTATATAACCAGTAGGTATGTTATATAGCCAGGAGGTATGTTATATAGCTAGGAGGTATGTTATATAGCCAGAAGGTATGTTATATAGCCAGGAGGTATGTTATATAGCTAGGAGGTATGTTATATAACCAGTAGGTATGTTATATAACCAGATGGTATGTTATATAGCTAGGAGGTATGTTATATAACCAGTAGGTAAGGTATATAGCCAGTATATATGTTATATAACCAGTAGGTATGTTATATAGCCAAGCGGTAATTTATATAGGCAGAAGGTATGTTATATAACCAGTAGGTATGTTATATAGCCAGTAGGTATGTTATATAGCCAGTAGGTATGTTATATAACCAGTAAGTATGTTATATAGCCAGTAGGTATGTTATATAACCAGTAGGTATGTTATATAGAAACTAGGTATGTTTTATAGCCAGTAGGTATGTTATATAGCCACTAGGTATGTTATATAACCAGTAGGTATGCTATATAGCCAATAGGTAAGTTATATAACTAGTAGGTATGCTATATCGCCAATAGGTAAGTTATATAGCCAGTAGGTATGTTATATAACCAGTAGGTATGTTATATAACCAGTAGGTATGTTATATAGCCAATAGGTAAGTTATATAGCCAGTAGGTATGTTATATAACCAGTAGGTATGTTATATTACCAGTAGGTATGTTATATAGCCAATAGGTAAGTTATATAGGCAGTAGGTATGTTATATAACCAGTAGGTATGTTATATTACCAGTAGTTATGTTATATAGCCAATAGGTAAGTTATATAGCCAGTAGGTATGTTATATTACCAGTAGGTATGTTATATAGCCTGTAGGTATGTTATATAGCCAGTAGGTATGTTATATAGCCAGTAGGTATGTTATATAGCCAGTAGGTATGTTATATAACCAGGAGGTATGTTATATAACCAGGAGGTATGTTATATAGCCAGTAGATATGTTATATTACCAGTAGGTATGTTATATAGCCAGTAGGTATGTTATATAGCCAGTAGGTAGATTATATAACCAGGAGGTATGTTATATAACCAGGAGGTATGTTTTATAGCCAGTACGTATGTTATATAGCCAGGCGGTATGTTATATAGTCAGTAGGTATGTTATATAACCAGTAGTTATGTTATATAGCCCCGAGATATGTTATATAGCAACTAAGTATGTTATAGAGCCAGTAGGTATGTTATATAGCCAGGAGGAACGTTATATAGCCTGTAGATATGTTATACAATCAGGAGGTATGTTATAATGCCAGTAGGTATGATGTTAAATAGCAAATAGGTATGTTATATAGTCAGTAGTTATGTATATATAGCGAGCAGGTACGTTATATAGCCAGGAGGAATATTTTATAGCCAGGAGGTATGTTATATAGTCAGTAGGTAGGTTATATAGCCACTAAGTATATTATATAGCCACTAGTTAAGTTATGGAGCCAACAGATATGTTATATAGCCAGAAGGTATATTATGTAGCCAGTAGGTAAGTTATATAGCCAAGAGGTTTGTTGTTATATAGCCAGGAGGTTTGTTGTTATATAGCCAGTAGGTATGTATAATAGCCGGTAGGAATGATGTTATATAGCCAGTATGTATGTTTTATAGCCAGTAGGTATGTTATATAACCAGTATGTAAGTTATATAGCCAGTATATATGTTATATAACCAGTAGGTATGTTATATAGCGAAGAGGTAAGTTATATAGCCAGAAAGTATGTTATATAACCAGTAGGTATGTTATATAGCCAGTAGGTATGTTATATAACCAGTAGGTATGTTATATAGCCAGTAGGTATGTTATATAACCAGTAGGTAAGTTATATAGCCAGTATATATGTTATATAACCAGTAGGTATGTTATATAGCCAGGAGGTAAGTTATATAGCCAGAAGGTATGTTATATAGCCAGTAAGTATGTTATATAACCAGTAGGTATGTTATATAGCCAGGAGGAATGTTATATAGCTAGGAGGTATGTGATATAGCCAGGAAGTATGTTATATAGCCAGAAGGTAATTTATATAGCCAGTAGGTATGTTATATAGCCAGGAGGTATGTTATAAAACCAGAAGGTATGTTGTATAACCAGAAGGTATGTTATATAGCTAGGAGGTATGTTATATAACCAGTAGTTATGTTATATAACCAGAAGGTATGTTATATAGCTAGGAGGTATGTTATATAACCAGTAGGTATGTTATATAGGCAGGAGGTATGTTATATAGCTAGGAGGTATGTTATATAGCCAGTAGGTATGTTATATAACCAGTAGGTATGTTATATAACCAGTAGGTATGTTATATAGCCAGTAGGTATGTTATATAACCAGTAGGTATGTTATATAGCCAGTAGGTATGTTATATACCCAGTAGGTAAGTTATATAGCCAGTATATAAGTTATATAACCAGTAGGTATGTTATATAGCCAGGAGGTAAGTTATATAGCCAGAAGGTATGTTATATAGCCAGTAGGTATGTTATATAACAAGTAGGTATGTTATATAGCCAGGAGGTAAGTTATATAGCCAGAAGGTATGTTATATAGCCGGTAGTTATGTTATATAGCGAGGAGTTATGTTATATAAAAAGGAGGTATGTTATATAGCCAGGTGGTATGTTATATAGCCAGTAGCTATCTTATATAACCAGTAGGTATGTTATATAGCCAGAAGGTATGTTATATAACCAGAAGGTATGTTATATAGGTAGGAGGTATGTTATATAGCTAGGTGGTATGTTATATAACCAGTAGGTATGTTATATAACCAGTAGGTATGTTTTATAGGCAGGAGGTAATTTATATAGCCAGTAGGTATGTTATATAGCCAGTAGGTATGTTATATAACCAGGAGGTATGTTATATAGCCAGGAGGAATGTTATATAGCTAGGAGGTATGTGATATAGCCAGGAAGTATGCTATATAGCCAGGAGGTATGTTATATAGCCAGTAGGTATGTTATATAGACAGTAGGTATGTTATATAACCAGTAGGTAAGTTATATAGCCAGGAGGAATGTTATATAGCTAGGAGGTATGTGATATAGCCAGGAAGTATGTTATATAGCCAGGAGGTAATTTCTATAGCCAGTAGTTATGTTATATAGCCAGGAGGTATGTTATAAAACCAGAAGGTATGTTATATAACCAGAAGTTATGGTATATAGCTAGGATGTATGTTATATAACCAGTAGTTATGTTATATAACCAGAAGGTATGTTATATAGCTAGGAGGTATGTTATATAACCAGTAGGTATGTTATATAGCCAGGAGGTATGTTATATAGCTAGGAGGTATGTTATATAGCCAGAAGGTATGTTATATAGCCAGGAGGTATGTTATATAGCCAGTAGGTATGTTATATAACCAGTAGTTATGTTATATAGCCAGGAGGTATGTTATATAGCCAGGAGGTATGTTATATAGCTAGGAGGTATGTTATATAACCAGTAGTTATGTTATATAACAATAAGCTATATTATATAGCCTGGAGGTATGTTATATAACCAGTAGGTATGTTATATAGCCAGGAGGTATGTTATATAGCTAGGAGGTATGTTATATAGCCAGAAGGTATGTTATATAGCCAGGAGGTATGTTATATAGCTAGGAGGTATGTTATATAACCAGTAGGTATGTTATATAACCAGATGGTATGTTATATAGCTAGGAGGGATGTTATATAACCAGTAGGTAAGGTATATAGCCAGTATATATGTTATATAACCAGTAGGTATGTTATATAGCCAAGCGGTAATTTATATAGGCAGAAGGTATGTTATATAACCAGTAGGTATGTTATATAGCCAGTAGGTATGTTATATAGCCAGTAGGTATGTTATATAACCAGTAAGTATGTTATATAGCCAGTAGGTATGTTATATAACCAGTAGGTATGTTATATAGACAGTAGGTATGTTTTATAGCCAGTAGGTATGTTATATAGCCACTAGGTATGTTATATAACCAGTAGGTATGCTATATAGCCAATAGGTAAGTTATATAACCAGTAGGTATGCTATATAGCCAATAGGTAAGTTATATAGCCAGTAGGTATGTTATATAACCAGTAGGTATGTTATATAACCAGTAGGTA
This sequence comes from Eledone cirrhosa, assembly GCA_964016885.1. Taxonomy (NCBI): domain Eukaryota; kingdom Metazoa; phylum Mollusca; class Cephalopoda; order Octopoda; family Eledonidae; genus Eledone; species Eledone cirrhosa. Next base: position 6,942,334 of record OZ024741.1, on the reverse strand, counting down.
TGTTATATAGCCAATAGGTAAGTTATATAGCCAGTAGGTATGTTATATAACCAGTAGGTATGTTATATTACCAGTAGGTATGTTATATAGCCAATAGGTAAGTTATATAGGCAGTAGGTATGTTATATAACCAGTAGGTATGTTATATTACCAGTAGTTATGTTATATAGCCAATAGGTAAGTTATATAGCCAGTAGGTATGTTATATTACCAGTAGGTATGTTATATAGCCTGTAGGTATGTTATATAGCCAGTAGGTATGTTATATAGCCAGTAGGTATGTTATATAGCCAGTAGGTATGTTATATAACCAGGAGGTATGTTATATAACCAGGAGGTATGTTATATAGCCAGTAGATATGTTATATTACCAGTAGGTATGTTATATAGCCTGTAGGTATGTTATATAGCCAGTAGGTATGTTATATAGCCAGTAGGTATGTTATATAGCCAGTAGGTAGATTATATAACCAGGAGGTATGTTATATAACCAGGAGGTATGTTTTATAGCCAGTACGTATGTTATATAGCCAGGCGGTATGTTATATAGTCAGTATGTATGTTATATAACCAGTAGTTATGTTATATAGCCCCGAGATATGTTATATAGCAACTAAGTATGTTATAGAGCCAGTAGGTATGTTATATAGCCAGGAGGTACGTTATATAGCCTGTAGATATGTTATACAATCAGGAGGTATGTTATAATGCCAGTAGGTATGATGTTAAATAGCAAATAGGTATGTTATATAGTCAGTAGTTATGTATATATAGCGAGCAGGTACGTTATATAGCCAGGAGGAATATTTTATAGCCAGGAGGTATGTTATATAGTCAGTAGGTAGGTTATATAGCCACTAAGTATATTATATAGCCACTAGTTAAGTTATGGAGCCAACAGATATGTTATATAGCCAGAAGGTATATTATGTAGCCAGTAGGTAAGTTATATAGCCAAGAGGTTTGTTGTTATATAGCCAGGAGGTTTGTTGTTATATAGCCAGTAGGTATGTATAATAGCCGGTAGGAATGATGTTATATAGCCAGTATGTATGTTTTATAGCCAGTAGGTATGTTATATAACCAGTATGTAAGTTATATAGCCAGTATATATGTTATATAACCAGTAGGTATGTTATATAGCCAAGAGGTAAGTTATATAGCCAGAAAGTATGTTATATAACCAGTAGGTATGTTATATAGCCAGTAGGTATGTTATATAACCAGTAGGTATGTTATATAGCCAGTAGGTATGTTATATAACCAGTAGGTAAGTTATATAGCCAGTATATATGTTATATAACCAGTAGGTATGTTATATAGCCAGGAGGTAAGTTATATAGCCAGAAGGTATGTTATATAGCCAGTAGGTATGTTATATAACCAGTAGGTATGTTATATAGCCAGAAGGTATGTTATATAGCCAGTAGGTATGTTATATAGCCAGTAGGTATCTTATATAGCCAGGAGGTATGTTATATAACCAGAAGGTATGTTATATAGCTAGGAGGTAAGTTATATAGCCAGAAGGTATGTTATATAGCCAGTAGGTATGTTATATAGCCAGTAGGTATGTTATATAGCCAGTAGGTATGTTATATAGCCAGGAGGTATGTTATATAGGCAGGAGGTAATTTATATAGCCAGAAGGTATGTTATATAGCCAGTAGGTATGTTATGTAACCAGTAGGTATGTTATATAGCCAGAAGGTATGTTATATAGCCAGGAGGTATGTTATATAGCCAGTAAGTATGTTATATAGCCAGGAGGTATGTTATATAGCCAGTAGGTATGTTATATAGCCAGTAGGTATCTTATGTAGCCAGGAGGTATATTATATAACCAGAAGGTATGTTATATAGCTAGGAGGTAAGTTATATAGCCAGAAGTTATGTTATATAGCCAGTAGGTATGTTATATAGCCAGGAGGTATGTTATATAGCCAGTAGGTATGTTATATAGCCAGGAGGTATGTTATATAGCCAGTAGGTATGTTATATAACCAGGAGGCATGTTATATAACCAGAAGGTATGTTATATAGCTAGGAAGTATGTTATATAACCAGGAGGTATGTTATATAACCAGTAGGTATGTTATATAGCCAGGAGGTATGTTATGTAACCAGAAGGTATGTTATATAGGTAGGTGGTATGTTATATAACCAGTAGGTATGTTATATAACCAGTAGGTATGTTATATAGGCAGGAGGTAATTTATATAGCCAGTAGGTATGTTATATAGCCAGTAGGTATGTTATATAACCAGTAGGTATGTTATATAGCCAGGAGGAATGTTATATAGCTAGGAGGTATGTGATATAGCCATGAAGTATGTTATATAGCCAGGAGGTATGTTATATAGCCAGTAGGTATGTTATATAGACAGTAGGTATGTTATATAACCAGTAGGTATGTTATATAGCCAGGAGGAATGTTATATAGCTAGGAGGTATGTGATATAGCCAGGAAGTATGTTATAGAGCCAGGAGGTATGTTATATAGCCAGTAGGTATGTTATATAGATAGTAGGAATGTTATATAGCCAGTAGGTATGTTATATAACCAGTAGGTATGTTATATAGCCAGGAGGAATGTTATACAGCTAGGAGGTATGTGATATAGCCAGGAAGTATGTTATATAGCCAGGAGGTAATTTATATAGCCAGTAGGTATGTTATATAGCCAGGAGGTATGTTATAAAACCAGAAGGTATGTTATATAACCAGAAGGTATGTTATATAGCTAGGAGGTATGTTATATAACCAGTAGTTATGTTATATAACCAGAAGGTATGTTATATAGCCAGTAGGTATGTTATATAGCCAGTAGGTATGTTATATAGCCAGTAGGTATGTTATATAGCCAGGAGGTATGTTATATAGGCAGGAGGTAATTTATATAGCCAGTAGGTATGTTATATAGCCAGTAGGTATGTTATATAACCAGTAGGTATGTTATATAGCCAGGAGGAATGATATATAGCTAGGAGGTATGTGATATAGCCAGGAAGTATGTTATATAGCCAGGAGATATGTTATATAGCCAGTAGGTATGTTATATAGACAGTAGGTATGTTATATAACCAGTAGGTATGTTATATAGCCAGGAGGAATGTTATATAGCTAGGAGGTATGTGATATAGCCAGGAAGTATGTTATATAGCCAGGAGGTATGTTATATATCCAGTAGGTATGTTATATAGACAGTAGGAATGTTATATAGCCAGTAGGTATGTTATATAACCAGTAGGTATGTTATATAGCCAGGAGGAATGTTATATAGCTAAGAGGTATGTGATATAGCCAGGAAGTATGTTATATAGCCAGGAGGTAATTTATATAGCCAGTAGGTATGTTATATAGCTAGGAGGTATGTTATATAACCAGTAGTTATGTTATATAACCAGAAGGTATGTTATATAGCCAGGAGGTATGTTATATAACCAGTAGGTATGTTATATAGGCAGGAGGTATGTTATATAGCCAGGAGGTATGTTATATAGCCAGTAGGTATGTTATATAACCAGTAGGTATGTTATATAACCAGTAGGTATGTTATATAGCCAGTAGGTATGTTATATAACCAGTAGGTATGTTATATAGCCAGTAGGTATGTTATATAACCAGTAGGTAAGTTATATAGCCAGTATATATGTTATATAATCAGTAGGTATGTTATATAGCCAGGAGGTACGTTATATAGCCAGAAGGTATGTTATATAGCCAGTAGGTATGTTATATAACCAGTATGTATGTTATATAGCCAGGAGGTAAGTTATATAGCCAGAAGGTATGTTATATAGCCGGTAGGTATGTTATATAGCGAGGAGGTATGTTATATAAAAAGGAGGTATGTTATATAGCCAGGTGGTATGTTATATAGCCAGTAGGTATCTTATATAACCAGTAGGTATTATATATGGCCAGAAGGTATGTTATATAACCAGAAGGTATGTTATATAGGTAGGAGGTATGTTATATAGCTAGGTGGTATGTTATATAACCAGTAGGTATGTTATATAACCAGTAGGTATGTTATATAGACAGGAGGTAATTTATATAGCCAGTAGGTATGTTATATAGCCAGTAGGTATGTTATATAACCAGTAGGTATGTTATATAGCCAGGAGGAATGTTATATAGCTAGGAGGTATGTGATATAGCCAGGAAGTATGTTATATAGCCAGGAGGTATGTTATATAGCCAGTAGGTATGTTATATAGACAGTAGGTATTTATATAACCAGTAGGTATATTATATAGCAAGGAGGAATGTTATATAGCTAGGAGCTATGTGATATAGCCAGGAAGTATGTTATATAGCCAGGAGGTATGTTATATAGCCAGTAGGTATGTTATATAGACAGTAGGTATGTTATATAGCCTGTAGGTATGTTATATAACCAGTAGGTATGTTATATAGCCAGGAGGAATGTTATATAGCTAGGAGGTATGTGATATAGCCAGGAAGTATGTTATATAGCCAGGAGGTAATTTCTATAGCCAGTAGTTATGTTATATAGCCAGGAGGTATGTTATAAAACCAGAAGGTATGTTATATAACCAGAAGTTATGTTATATAGCTAGGAGGTATGTTATATAACCAGTAGTTATGTTATATAACCAGAAGGTATGTTATATAGCTAGGAGGTATGTTATATAACCAGTAGGTATGTTATATAGCCAGGAGGTATGTTATATAGCTAGGAGGTATGTTATATAGCCAGAAGGTATGTTATATAGCCAGGAGGTATGTTATATAGCCAGTAGGTATGTTATATAACCAGTAGTTATGTTATATAACCAGAAATGTATGTTATATAGCTAGGAGGTATGTTATATAACCAGTATATATGTTATATAACGAGTAGGTATGTTATATAGCCAAGAGGTAATTTATATAGGCAGAAGGTATGTTATATAACCAGTAGGTATGTTATATAGCCAGTAGGTATGTTATATAGCCAGTAGGTATGTGATATAGGTAGTAGGTATGTTATATAACCAGTAGGTATGTTATATAGTCAGTAGGTATGTTATATAACCAGTAGGTATGTTATATAGCCAGTAGGTATGTTATATAACCAGTAGGTAAGTTATATAGCCAGTATATATGTTATATAACCAGTAGGTATGTTATATAGCCAGGAGGTAAGTTATATAGCCAGAAGTTATGTTATATAGCCAGTAGGTATGTTATATAACCAGTAGGTATGTTATATAGCCAGAAGGTATGTTATATAGCCAGGAGGTATGTTATATAGCCAGTAAGTATGTTATATAGCCAGGAGGTATGTTATATAGCCAGTAGGTATGTTATATAGCCAGTAGGTATCTTATATAGCCAGGAGGTATGTTATATAACCAGAAGGTATGTTATATAGCTAGGAGGTAAGTTATATAGCCAGAAGGTATGTTATATAGCCAGTAGGTATGTTATATAGACAGGAGGTATGTTATATAGCCAGTAGGTATGTTATATAGCCAGGAGGTATGTTATATAGCCAGTAGGTATGTTATATAACCAGGAGGCATGTTATATAACCAGAAGGTATGTTATATAGCTAGGAAGTATGTTATATAGCCAGGAGGTATGTTATATAGCCAGTAGGTATGTTATATAGACAGTAGGTATGTTATATAACCAGTAGGTATGTTATATAGCCAGGAGGAATGTTATATAGCTAGGAGGTATGTGATATAGACAGGAAGTATGTTATATAGCCAGAAGGTATGTTATATAGCCAGTAGGTATGTTATATAGAGAGTAGGAATGTTATATAGCCAGTAGGTATGTTATATAACCAGTAGGTATGTTATATAGCCAGGAGGAATGTTATATAGCTAGGAGGTATGTGATATAGCCAGGAAGTATGTTATATAGCCAGGAGGTAATTTATATAGCCAGTAGGTATGTTATATAGCCAGGAGGTATGTTATAAAACCAGAAGGTATGTTATATCACCAGAAGGTATGTTATATAGCTAGGAGGTATGTTATATAACCAGTAGTTATGTTATATAACCAGAAGGTATGTTATATAGCTAGGAGGTATGTTATATAACCAGTAGGTATGTTATATAGCCAGGAGGTATGTTATATAGATAGGAGGTATGTTATATAGCCAGAAGGTATGTTATATAGCCAGGAGGTATGTTATATAGCCAGTAGGTATGTTATATAACCAGTAGGTATGTTATATAACCAGTAGGTATGTTATATAGCCAGTAGGTATGTTATATAACCAGTAGGTATGTTATATAGCCAGTAGGTATGTTATATAACCAGTAGGTAAGTTATATAGCCAGTATATATGTTATATAACCAGTAGGTATGTTATATAGCCAGGAGGTAAGTTATATAGCCAGAAGGTATGTTATATAGCCAGTAGGTATGTTATATAACCAGTAGGTATGTTATATAGCCAGGAGGTAAGTTATATAGCCAGAAGGTATGTTATATAGCCGGTAGGTATGTTATATAGCGAGGAGGTATGTTATATAAAAAGGAGGTATGTTATATAGCCAGGTGGTACGTTATATAGCCAGTAGGTATCTTATTTAACCAGTAGGTATGTTATATAGCCAGTAGGTATGTTATATAACCAGTAGGTATGTTATATAGGCAGGAGATAATTTATGTAGCCAGTAGGTATGTTATATAGCCAGGAGGTATGTTATATAACCAGTAGGTATGTTATATAGCCAGGAGGAATGTTATATAGCTAGGAGGTATGTGATATAGCCAGGAAGTATGTTATATAGCCAGGAGGTATGTTATATAGCCAGTAGGTATGTTATATAGACAGTAGGTATGTTATATAACCAGTAGGTATGTTATATAGCCAGGAGGAATGTTATATATCTAGGTGGTATGTGATATAGCCAGGAAGTATGTTATATAGCCAGGAGGTATGTTATATAGCCAGTAGGTATGTTATATAGACAGTAGGTATGTTATATAGCCGGTAGGTATGTTATATAACCAGTAGGTATGTTATATAGCCAGGAGGAATGTTATATAGCTAGGAGGTATGTGATATAGCCAGGAAGTATGTTATATAGCCAGGAGGTAATTTCTATAGCCAGTAGTTATGTTATATAGCCAGGAGGTATGTTATATAGGTAGTAGGTATGTTATATAACCAGTAGGTATGTTATATAGCCAGTAGGTATGTTATATAACCAGTAGGTATGTTATATAGCCAGTAGGTATGTTATATAACCAGTAGGTAAGTTATATAGCCAGTATATATGTTATATAACCAGGAGGTATGTTATATAGCCAGGAGGTAAGTTATATAGCCAGAAGGTATGTTATATAGCCAGTAGATATGTTATGTAACCAGTAGGTATGTTATATAGCCAGAAGGTATGTTATATAGCCAGGAGGTATGTTATATAGCCAGTAAGTATGTTATATAGCCAGGAGGTATGTTATATAGCCAGTAGGTATGTTATATAGCCAGTAGGTATCTTATGTAGCCAGGAGGTATATTATATAACCAGAAGGTATGTTATATAGCTAGGAGGTAAGTTATATAGCCAGAAGTTATGTTATATAGCCAGTAGGTATGTTATATAGCCAGGAGGTATGTTATATAGCCAGTAGGTATGTTATATAGCCAGGAGGTATGTTATATAGCCAGTAGGTATGTTATATAACCAGGAGGCATGTTATATAACCAGAAGGTATGTTATATAGCTAGGAAGTATGTTATATAACCAGGAGGTATGTTATATAACCAGTAGGTATGTTATATAGCCAGGAGGTATGTTATGTAACCAGAAGGTATGTTATATAGGTAGGTGGTATGTTATATAACCAGTAGGTATGTTATATAACCAGTAGGTATGTTATATAGGCAGGAGGTAATTTATATAGCCAGTAGGTATGTTATATAGCCAGTAGGTATGTTATATAACCAGTAGGTATGTTATATAGCCAGGAGGAATGTTATATAGCTAGGAGGTATGTGATATAGCCATGAAGTATGTTATATAGCCAGGAGGTATGTTATATAGCCAGTAGGTATGTTATATAGACAGTAGGTATGTTATATAACCAGTAGGTATGTTATATAGCCAGGAGGAATGTTATATAGCTAGGAGGTATGTGATATAGCCAGGAAGTATGTTATAGAGCCAGGAGGTATGTTATATAGCCAGTAGGTATGTTATATAGATAGTAGGAATGTTATATAGCCAGTAGGTATGTTATATAACCAGTAGGTATGTTATATAGCCAGGAGGAATGTTATACAGCTAGGAGGTATGTGATATAGCCAGGAAGTATGTTATATAGCCAGGAGGTAATTTATATAGCCAGTAGGTATGTTATATAGCCAGGAGGTATGTTATAAAACCAGAAGGTATGTTATATAACCAGAAGGTATGTTATATAGCTAGGAGGTATGTTATATAACCAGTAGTTATGTTATATAACCAGAAGGTATGTTATATAGCTAGGAGGTATGTTATATAACCAGTAGGTATGTTATATAGCCAGGAGGTATGTTATATAGATAGGAGGTATGTTATATAGCCAGAAGGTATGTTATATAGCCAGGAGGTATGTTATATAGCCAGTAGGTATGTTATATAACCAGTAGTTATGTTATATAACCAGATGGTATGTTATATAGCTAGGAGGTATGTTATATAACCAGTAGGTAAGGTATATAGCCACTATATATGTTATATAACCAGTAGGTATGTTATATAGCCAAGAGTTAATTTATATAGGCAGAAGGTATGTTATATAACCAGTAGGTATGTTATATAGCCAGTAGGTATGTTATATAGCCAGTAGGTATGTTATATAGGTAGTAGGTATGTTATATAACCAGTAGGTACGTTATATAGCCAGTAGGTATGTTATATAACCAGTAGGTATGTTATATAGCCAGTAGGTATGTTATATAACCAGTAGGTAAGTTATATAGCCAGTATATATGTTATATAACCAGTAGGTATGTTATATAGCCAGGAGGTAAGTTATATAGCCAGAAGGTATGTTATATAGCCAGTAGTTATGTTATATAACCAGTAGGTATGTTATATAGCCAGGAGGTAAGTTATATAGCCAGAAGGTATGTTATATAGCCGGTAGGTATGTTATATAGCGAGGAGGTATGTTATATAAAAAGGAGGTATGTTATATAGCGAGGTGGTATGTTATATAGCCAGTAGGTATCTTACATAACCAGTAGTTATGTTATATAGCCAGAAGGTATGTTATATAGCCAGCAGGTATGTTATATAGCCAGTAAGTATGTTATATAGCCAGGAGGTATGTTATATAGCCAGTAGGTATGTTATATAGCCAGTAAGTATCTTATATAGCCAGCAGGTATGTTATATAACCAGAAGGTATGTATGTTATATAGCTAGGAGGTAAGTTATATAGCCAGAAGGTATGTTATATAGCCGGTAGGTATGTTATATAGCCAGGAGGTATGTTATATAGCCAGTAGGTATGTTATATAGCCAGGAGGTATGTTATATAGCCAGTAGGTATGTTATATAACCAGGAGGCATGTTATATAACCAGAAGGTATGTTATATAGGTAGGAGGTATGTTATATAGCTAGGTGGTATGTTATATACCCAGTAGGTATGTTATAAAACCAGTAGGTATGTTATATAGCCAGTAGGTATGTTATATAACCAGTAGGTATGTTATATAGCCAGGAGGAATGTTATATAGCCAGTAGGTATGTTATATAACCAGTAGGTATGTTATATAGCCAGGAGGAATGTTATATAGCTAGGAGGTATGTGATATAGCCAGGAAGTATGTTATATAGCCAGGAAGTATGTTATATAGCCAGGAGGTATGTTATATAGCCAGAAGGTATGTTATATAGCCAGTAGGTATGTTATGTAACCAGTAGGTATGTTATATAGCCAGGAGGTAAGTTATATAGCCAGAAGGTATGTTATATAGCCGGTAGGTATGTTATATAGCGAGGAGCTATGTTATATAGCCAGGAGGTATGTTATATAGCCAGGTGGTATGTTATATAGCCAGTAGGTATCTTATATAACCAGTAGGTATGTTATATAGCCAGAAGGTATGTATGTTATATAGCTAGGAGGTAAGTTATATAGCCAGAAGGTATGTTATATAGCCAGGAGGTAAGTTATATAGCCAGAAGGTATGTTATATAGCCAGGAGGTATGTTATATAGCCAGTAGGTATGTTATATAGACAGTAGGTAAATTATATAGCCAGTAGGTATGTTATATAACCAGTAGGTATGTTATATAGCCAGGAGGAATGTTATATAGCTAGGAGGTATGTGATATAGCGAGGAAGTGTGTTATATAACCAGGGGGTAATTTATATAGCCAGTAGGTATGTTATATAGCCAGGAGGTATGTTATATAACGAGAAGGTATGTTATATAACCAGAAGGTATGTTATATAGCAAGGAGGTATGTTATATAACCAGTAGTTATGTTATATAACCAGAAAGTATGTTATATAGCTAGGAGGTATGTTATATAACCAGTAGGTATGTTATATAGCCAGGAGGTATGTTATATAGCTAGGAGTTATGTTATATAGCCAGAAGGTATGTTATATAGCCAGGAGGTATTTTATATAGCCAGTAGGTATGTTATACAGCCAGTAGGTATGTTATATAACCAGTAGGTATGTTATATAGCCAAGAGGTAATTTATATAGCCAGAAGGTATGTTACATAACCAGTAGGTATGTTATATAGCCAGTAGGTATGTTATATAGCCAGTAGGTATGTTATATAGGTAGTAGGTATGTTATATAACCAGTAGGTATGTTATATAGCCAGTAGGTATGTTATATAACCAGTAGGTATGTTATATAGCCAGTAGGTATGTTATTTAACCAGCAGGTAAGTTATATAACCAGTATATATGTTATATAACCAGTAGGTAGGTTATATAGCCAGGAGGTAAGTTATATAGCCAGAAGGTATGTTATATAGCCAGTAGGTATGTTATATAACCAGTAGGTATGTTATATAGCCAGGAGGTAAGTTATATAGCCATAAGGTATGTTATATAGCCGATAGGTATGTTATATAGCGAGGAGGTATGTTATATAGCCAGGAGGTATGTTATATAGCCAGGTGGTATGTTATATAGCCAGTAGGTATCTTATATAACCAGTAGGTATGTTATATAGCCAGTAGGTATGTTATATAGCCAGGAGGTATGTTATATAACCAGAAGTTATGTTATATAGCTAGGAGGTAAGTTATATAGCCAGAAGGTATGTTATATAGCCAGGAGGTATGTTATATAGCCAGTAGGTATGTTATATAGCCAGGAGGTATGTTATATAGCCAGTAGGTATGTTATATAACCAGGAGGCTTGTTATATAACCAGAAGGTATGTTATATAGCTAGGAGGTATGTTATATATCCAGGAGGTATGTTATATAACCAGTAGGTATGTTATATAGCCAGGAGGTATGTTATATAACCAGAAGGTATGTTATATAGGTAGGAGGTATGTTATATAGCTAGGTGGTATGTTATATAACCAGTAGGAATGTTATATAACTAGTAGGTATGTTATATAGCCAGGAGGTAGTTTATATAGCCAGTAGGTATGTTATATAGACAGTAGTTATGTTATATAACCAGTAGGTATGTTATATAGCCAGGAGGAATGTTATATAGCTAGGAGGTATGTGATATAGCCAGGAAGTATGTTATATAGCCAGGAGGTAATTTCTATAGCCAGTAGTTATGTTATATAGCCAGGAGGTATGTTATAAAACCAGAAGATATGTTATATAACCAGAAGTTATGTTATATAGCTAGGATGTATGTTATATAACCAGTAGTTATGTTATATAACCAGAAGGTATGTTATATAGCCAGGAGGTATGTTATATAGCGAGGAGGTATATTATATAAAAAGGAGGTATGTTATATAGCCAGTAGGTATGTTATATAGCCAGAAGGTATGTTATATAGCCAGGAGGTATGTTATATAGCCAGTAAGTATGTTATATAGCCAGGAGGTATGTCATATAGCCAGTAGGTATGTTATATAGCCAGTAAGTATCTTATATAGCCAGGAGGTATGTTATATAACCAGAAGGTATGTATGTTATATAGCTATGAGGTAAGTTATATAGCCAGAAGGTATGTTATATAGCCGGTAGGTATGTTATATAGCCAGGAGGTATGTTATATAGCCAGTAGGTATGTTATATAGCCAGGAGGTATGTTATATAGCCAGTAGGTATGTTATATAACCAGGAGGCATGTTATATAACCAGAAGGTATGTTATATAGGTAGGAGGTATGTTATATAGCTAGGTGGTATGTTATATACCCAGTAGGTATGTTATATAACCAGTAGGTATGTTATATAGCCAGTAGGTATGTTATATAACCAGTAGGTATGTTATATAGCCAGGAGGAATGCTATATAGCTAGGAGGTATGTGATATAGCCAGGAAGTATGTTATATAGCCAGAAGGTATGTTATATAGCCAGTAGGTATGTTATATAGACAGTAGGTATGTTATATAACCAGTAGGTATGTTATATAGCCAGGAGGAATGTTATATAGCTAGGAGGTATGTGATATAGCCAGGAAGTATGTTATATAGCCAGGAGGTATCTTATATAGCCAGTAGTTATGTTATATAGACAGTAGGTAAGTTATATAGCCAGTAGGTATGTTATATAACCAGTAGGTATGTTATATAGCCAGGAGGAATGTTATATAGCTAGGAGGTATGTGATATAGCCAGGAAGTATGTTATATAACCAGGGGGTAATTTATATAGCCAGTAGGTATGTTATATAGCCAGGAGGTATGTTATATAACCACAAGGTATGTTATATAACCAGAATTTATGTTATATAGCTAGGAGGTATGTTATATAACCGGTAGTTACGTTATATAACCAGAAAGTATGTTATATAGCTAGGAGGTATGTTATATAACCAGTAGGTATGTTATATAGCCAGGAGGTATGTTATATAGCTAGGAGGTATGTTATATAGACAGAAGGTATGTTATATAGCCAGGAGGTATGTTATATAGCCAGTAGGTATGTTATATAGCCAGTAGGTATGTTATATAACCAGTAGGTATGTTATATAGCCAAGAGGTAATTTATATAGCCAGAAGGTATGTTATATAACTAGTAGGTATGTTATATAGCCAGTAGGTATGTTATATAGCCGGTAGGTATGTTATATAGGTAGTAGGTATGTTATATAACCAGTAGGTATGTTATATAGCCAGTAGGTATGTTATATAACCAGTAGGTATGTTATATAGCCAGTAGGTATGTTATATAACCAGTAGGTAAGTTATATAGCCAGTATATATGTTATATAACCAGTAGGTATGTTATATAGCCAGGAGGTAAGTTATATAGCCAGAATTATGTTATATAGCCAGTAGGTATGTTATATAACCAGTAGGTATGTTATATAGCCAGGAGGTAAGTTATATAGCCAGAAGGTATGTTATATAGCCTGTAGGTATGTTATATAGCGAGGAGGTATGTTATATAGCCAGGAGGTATGTTATATAGCCAGGTGGTATGTTATATAGCCAGTAGGTATCTTATATAACCAGTAGGTATGTTATATAGCCAGTAGGTATGTTATATAGCCAGGAGGTATGTGATATAACCAGAATTTATGTTATATAGCTAGGAGGTAAGTTATATAGCCAGAAGGTATGTTATATAGCCGGTAGGTATGTTATATAGCCAGGAGGTATGTTATATAGCCAGTAGGTATGTTATATAGCCAGGAGGTATGTTATATAGCCAGTAGGTATGTTATATAACCAGGAGGCATGTTATATAACCAGAAGGTATGTTATATAGCTAGGAGGTATGTTATACAACCAGGAGGTATGTTATATAACCAGTAGGTATGTTATATAGCCAGGAGGTATGTTATATAACCAGTAGGAATGTTATATAGCTAGTAGGTATGTTATATAGCCAGGAGGTAATTTATATAGCCAGTAGATATGTTATATAGCCAGTAGGTATGTTATATAACCAGTAGGTATGTTATATAGCCAGGGGGTATGTTATATAGCTAGGAGGTATGTTATATAGCCAGAAGGTATATTATATAGCCAGGAGGTATGTTATATAGCCAGTAGGTATGTTATATAGCCAGTAGGTATGTTATATAACCAGTAGGTATGTTATATAACCAGTAGGTATGTTATATAGCCAGGAGGTATGTTATATAGCCAGTAGTATGTTATATAGCCAGTAGGTATCTTATATAGCAAGGAGGTATGTTATATAACCAGAAGGTATGTTATATAGCTAGGAGGTAAGTTATATAGCCAGAAGATATGTTATATAGCCAGTAGGTATGTTATATAGCCAGTAGGTATGTTATATAACCAGTAGGTATGTTATATAGCCAGGAGGTATGTTATATAGCCATTAGGTATGTTATATAGCCAGGAGGTATGTTATATAGCCAGTAGGTAAGTTATATAACCAGGAGGCATGTTATATAAACAGAAGGTATGTTATATAGCAAGGAGGTAAATTATATAGCCAGAAGGTATGTTATATAGCCGGTAGGTATGTTATATAGACAGGAGGTATGTTATATAGACAGTAGGTATGTTATATAGCCAGGAGATATGTTATATAGCCAGGAGGTATGTTATATAACCAGAAGATATGTTATATAGCTAGGATGTATGTTATATAACCAGGAGGTATGTTATATAACCAGTAGTTATGTTATATAGCCAGGAGGTATGTTATATAACCAGAAGGTATGTTATATAGGTAGGAGGTATGTTATATAGCTAGGTGGTATGTTATATAACCAGTAGGAATGTTATATAACCAGTAGGTATGTTATATAGCCAGGAGGTAATTTATATAGCCAGTAGGTATGTTATATAGCCAGTAGGTATGTTATATAACCAGTAGGTATGTTATATAGCCAGGAGGAATGTTATATAGCTAGGAGGTATGTGATATAGCCAGGAAGTATGTTATATAGCCAGGAGGTATGTTATATAGCCAGTAGGTATGTTATATAGACAGTAGGTATGTTATATAACCAGTAGGTATGTTATATAGCCAGGAGGAATGTTATATAGCTAGGAGATATGTGATATAGCCAGGAAGTATGTTATATAGCCAGGAGGTATGTTATATAGCCAGTAGGTATGTTATATAGACAGTAGGTATGTTATATAGCCAGTAGGTATGTTATATAACCAGTAGGTATGTTGTATAGCCAGGAGGAATTTTATATAGCTAGGAAGTATGTGATATAGCCAGGAAGTATGTTATATAGCCAGGAGGTATGTTATATAGCCAGTAGGTATGTTATATAGACAGTAGGTATGTTATATTACCAGTAGGTATGTTATATAGCCAGTAGGTATGTTATATAACCAGTAGGTATGTTATATAGCCAGTAGGTATGTTATATAACCAGTAGGTAAGTTATATAGCCAGTATATATGTTATATAACCAGTAGGTATGTTATATAGCCAGGAGGTAAGTTATATAGCCAGAAGGTATGTTATATAGCCAGTAGGTATGTAATATAACCAGTAGGTATGTTATATAGCCAGGAGGTAAGTTATATAGCCAGAAGGTATGTTATATAGCCGGTAGGTATGTTATATAGCGAGGAGGTATGTTATATAAAAAGGACGTATGTTATATAGCCAGGTGGTATGTTATATAGCCAGTAGGTATGTTATATAACCAGTAGGTATGTTATATAGCCAGGAGGAATGTTATATAGCTAGGAGGTATGTGATATAGCCAGGAATTATGTTATATAGCCAGGAGGTAATTTATATAGCCAGTACGTGTGTTATTTAGCCTGGAGGTATGTTATATAACCAGAAGATATGTTATATAACCAGAAGGTATGTTATATAGCTAGGAGGTATGTTATATAACCCGTAGTTATGTTATATAACCAGAAGGTATGTTATATAGCCAGGAGGTATGTTATATAGCCAGTAGGTATGTTATATAGACAGTAGGTATGTTATATAACCAGTAGGTATGTTATATAGCCAGAAGGTATGTTATATAGCCAGGAGCTATGTTATATAGCCAGTAGGTATGTTATATAGCCAGTAGGTATGTTATATAACCAGTAGGTATGTTATATAGCCAGGAGGAATGTTATATAGCTAGGAGGTATGTGATATAGCCAGGAAGTATGTTATATAGCCAGAAGGTATGTTATATAGCCAGTAGGTATGTTATATAGACAGTAGGTATGTTATATAACCAGTAGGTATGTTATATAGCCAGGAGGAATGTTATATAGCTAGGAGGTATGTGATATAGCCAGGAAGTATGTTATATAGCCAGGAGGTATGTTATATAGCCAGTAGGTATGTTATATAGACAGGAGGTAAGTTATATAGCCAATTAGGTATGTTATATAACCAGTAGGTATGTTATATAACCAGTAGGTATGTTATATAGCCAGGAGGTATGTTATATAGCCAGTAGTATGTTATATAGCCAGTAGGTATCTTATATAGCAAGGAGGTATGTTATATAACCAGAAGGTATGTTATATAGCTAGGAGGTAAGTTATATAGCCAGAAGATATGTTATATAGCCAGTAGGTATGTTATATAGCCAGTAGGTATGTTATATAACCAGTAGGTATGTTATATAGCCAGGAGGTATGTTATATAGCCATTAGGTATGTTATATAGCCAGGAGGTATGTTATATAGCCAGTAGGTAAGTTATATAACCAGGAGGCATGTTATATAAACAGAAGGTATGTTATATAGCAAGGAGGTAAATTATATAGCCAGAAGGTATGTTATATAGCCGGTAGGTATGTTATATACACAGGAGGTATGTTATATAGACAGTAGGTATGTTATATAGCCAGGAGATATGTTATATAGCCAGGAGGTATGTTATATAACCAGGAGGCATGTTATATAACCAGAAGATATGTTATATAGCTAGGATGTATGTTATATAACCAGGAGGTATGTTATATAACCAGTAGTTATGTTATATAGCCAGGAGGTATGTTATATAACCAGAAGGTATGTTATATAGGTAGGAGGTATGTTATATAGCTAGGTGGTATGTTATATAACCAGTAGGAATGTTATATAACCAGTAGGTATGTTATATAGCCAGGAGGTAATTTATATAGCCAGTAGGTATGTTATATAGCCAGTAGGTATGTTATATAACCAGTAGGTATGTTATATAGCCAGGAGGAATGTTATATAGCTAGGAGGTATGTGATATAGCCAGGAAGTATGTTATATAGCCAGGAGGTATGTTATATAGCCAGTAGGTATGTTATATAGACAGTAGGTATGTTATATAACCAGTAGGTATGTTATATAGCCAGGAGGAATGTTATATAGCTAGGAGATATGTGATATAGCCAGGAAGTATGTTATATAGCCAGGAGGTATGTTATATAGCCAGTAGGTATGTTATATAGACAGTAGGTATGTTATATAGCCAGTAGGTATGTTATATAGCCAGTAGGTATGTTATATAACCAGTAGGTATGTTATATAGCCAGTAGGTATGTTATATAACCAGTAGGTAAGTTATATAGCCAGTATATATGTTATATAACCAGTAGGTATGTTATATAGCCAGGAGGTAAGTTATATAGCCAGAAGGTATGTTATATAGCCAGTAGGTATGTAATATAACCAGTAGGTATGTTGTATAGCCAGGAGGTAAGTTATATAGCCAGAAGGTATGTTATATAGCCGGTAGGTATGTTATATATCGAGGAGGTATGTTATATAAAAAGGACGTATGTTATATAGCCAGGTGGTATGTTATATAGCCAGTAGGTATGTTATATAACCAGTAGGTATGTTATATAGCCAGGAGGAATGTTATATAGCTAGGAGGTATGTGATATAGCCAGGAATTATGTTATATAGCCAGGAGGTAATTTATATAGCCAGTAGGTGTGTTATTTAGCCTGGAGGTATGTTATATAACCAGAAGATATGTTATATAACCAGAAGGTATGTTATATAGCTAGGAGGTATGTTATATAACCCGTAGTTATGTTATATAACCAGAAGGTATGTTATATAGCCAGGAGGTATGTTATATAGCCAGTAGGTATGTTATATAGACAGTAGGTATGTTATATAACCAGTAGGTATGTTATATAGTCAGAAGGTATGTTATATAGCCAGGAGCTATGTTATATAGCCAGTAGGTATGTTATATAGCCAGTAGGTATGTTATATAACCAGTAGGTATGTTATATAGCCAGGAGGAATGTTATATAGCTAGGAGGTATGTGATATAGCCAGGAAGTATGTTATATAGCCAGAAGGTATGTTATATAGCCAGTAGGTATGTTATATAGACAGTAGGTATGTTATATAACCAGTAGGTATGTTATATAGCCAGGAGGAATGTTATATAGCTAGGAGGTATGTGATATAGCCAGGAAGTATGTTATATAGCCAGGAGGTATGTTATATAGCCAGTAGGTATGTTATATAGACAGTAGGTAAGTTATATAGCCAGTAGGTATGTTATATAACCAGTAGGTATGTTATATAGCCAGGAGGAATGTTATATAGCTAGGAGGTATGTGATATAGCCAGGAAGTATGTTATATAACCAGGGGGTAATTTATATAGCCAGTAGGTATGTTATATAGCCAGGAGGTATGTTATATAACCACAAGGTATGTTATATAACCAGAAGTTATGTTATATAGCTAGGAGGTATGTTATATAACCAGTAGTTATGTTATATAACCAGAAAGTATGTTATATAGCTAGGAGGTATGTTATATAACCAGTAGGTATGTTATATAGCCAGGAGGTATGTTATATAGCTAGGAGGTATGTTATATAGACAGAAGGTATGTTATATAGCCAGGAGGTATGTTATATAGCCAGTAGGTATGTTATATAGCCAGTAGGTATGTTATATAACCAGTAGGTATGTTATATAGCCAAGAGGTAATTTATATAGCCAGAAGGTATGTTATATAACTAGTAGGTATGTTATATAGCCAGTAGGTATGTTATATAGCCAGTAGGTATGTTATATAGGTAGTAGGTATGTTATATAACCAGTAGGTATGTTATATAGCCAGTAGGTATGTTATATAACCAGTAGGTATGTTATATAGCCAGTAGGTATGTTATATAACCAGTAGGTAAGTTATATAGCCAGTATATATGTTATATAACCAGTAGGTATGTTATATAGCCAGGAGGTAAGTTATATAGCCAGAAGGTATGTTATATAGCCAGTAGGTATGTTATATAACCAGTAGGTATGTTATATAGCCAGGAGGTAAGTTATATAGCCAGAAGGTATGTTATATAGCCTGTAGGTATGTTATATAGCGAGGAGGTATGTTATATAGCCAGGAGGTATGTTATATAGCCAGGTGGTATGTTATATAGCCAGTAGGTATCTTATATAACCAGTAGGTATGTTATATAGCCAGTAGGTATGTTATATAGCCAGGAGGTATGTGATATAACCAGAATTTATGTTATATAGCTAGGAGGTAAGTTATATAGCCAGAAGGTATGTTATATAGCCGGTAGGTATGTTATATAGCCAGGAGGTATGTTATATAGCCAGTAGGTATGTTATATAGCCAGGAGGTATGTTATATAGCCAGTAGGTATGTTATATAACCATGAGGTATGTTATATAACCAGTAGGTATGTTATATAGCCAGGAGGTATGTTATATAACCAGAAGGTATGTTATATGGGTAGGAGGTATGTTATATAGCTAGGTGGTATGTTATATAACCAGTAGGAATGTTATATAGCTAGTAGGTATGTTATATAGCCAGGAGGTAATTTATATAGCCAGTAGATATGTTATATAGCCAGTAGGTATGTTATATAACCAGTAGGTATGTTATATAGCCAGGAAGAATGTTATATAGCTAGGAGGTATGTGATATAGCCAGGAAGTATGTTATATAGCCAGGAGGTATGTTATATGGCCAGTAGGTATGTTATATAGACAGTAGGTATGTTATATAACCAGTAGGTATGTTATATAGCCAGGAGGAATGTTATATAGCTAGGAGGTATGTGATATAGCCAGGAAGTATGTTATATAGCCAGGAGGTATGTTATATAGCCAGTAGGTATGTTATATAGACAGTAGGTATGTTATATAGCCAGTAGGTATGTTATATAACCAGTAGGTATGTTATATAGCCAGTAGGTATGTTATATATAGCCAGTAGGTATGTTATATAACCAGTAGGTATGTTATATAGCCAGGAGGAATGTTATATAGGTAGGAGGTATGTGATATAGCCTGGAAGTATGTTATATAGCCAGGAGGTAATTTATATAGACAGTAGGTATGTTATATAGCCTGGAGGTATGTTATATAACCAGAAGGTATGTTATATAGCTAGGAGGTGTGTTATATAACCAGTAGTTATGTTATATAACCAGAAGGTATGTTATATAGCTAGGAGGTATGTTATATAACCAGTAGGTATGTTATATAGCCAGGGGGTATGTTATATAGCTAGGAGGTATGTTATATAGCCAGAAGATATATTATATAGCCAGGAGGTATGTTATATAGCCAGTAGGTATGTTATATAGCCAGTAGGTATGTTATATAACCAGTAGGTATGTTATATAACCAGTAGGTATGTTATATAGCCAGGAGGTATGTTATATAGCCAGTAGGTATGTTATATAGCCAGTAGGTATCTTATATAGCAAGGAGGTATGTTATATAACCAGAAGGTATGTTATATAGCTAGGAGGTAAGTTATATAGCCAGAAGATATGTTATATAGCCAGTAGGTATGTTATATAACCAGTAGGTATGTTATATAACCAGTAGGTATGTTATATAGCCAGGAGGTATGTTATATAGCCATTAGGTATGTTATATAGCCAGGAGGTATGTTATATAGCCAGTAGGTAAGTTATATAACCAGGAGGCATGTTATATAAACAGAAGGTATGTTATATAGCAAGGAGGTAAATTATATAGCCAGAAGGTATGTTATATAGCCGGTAGGTATGTTATATAGACAGGAGGTATGTTATATAGACAGTAGGTATGTTATATAGCCAGGAGATATGTTATATAGCCAGGAGGTATGTTATATAACCAGGAGGCATGTTATATAACCAGAAGATATGTTATATAGCTAGGATGTATGTTATATAACCAGGTGGTATGTTATATAACCAGTAGTTATGTTATATAGCCAGGAGGTATGTTATATAACCAGAAGGTATGTTATATAGGTAGGAGGTATGTTATATAGCTAGGTGGTATGTTATATAACCAGTAGGAATGTTATATAACCAGTAGGTATGTTATATAGCCAGGAGGTAATTTATATAGCCAGTAGGTATGTTATATAGCCAGTAGGTATGTTATATAACCAGTAGGTATGTTATATAGCCAGGAGGAATGTTATATAGCTAGGAGGTATGTGATATAGCCAGGAAGTATGTTATATAGCCAGGAGGTATGTTATATAGCCAGTAGGTATGTTATATAGACAGTAGGTATGTTATATAACCAGTAGGTATGTTATATAGCCAGGAGGAATGTTATATAGCTAGGAGATATGTGATATAGCCAGGAAGTATGTTATATAGCCAGGAGGTATGTTATATAGCCAGTAGGTATGTTATATAGACAGTAGGTATGTTATATAGCCAGTAGGTATGTTATATAACCAGTAGGTATGTTGTATAGCCAGGAGGAATGTTATATAGCTAGGAAGTATGTGATATAGCCAGGAAGTATGTTATATAGCCAGGAGGTATGTTATATAGCCAGTAGGTATGTTATATAGACAGTAGGTATGTTATATTACCAGTAGGTATGTTATATAGCCAGTAGGTATGTTATATAACCAGTAGGTATGTTATATAGCCAGTAGGTATGTTATATAACCAGTAGGTAAGTTATATAGCCAGTATATATGTTATATAACCAGTAGGTATGTTATATAGCCAGGAGGTAAGTTATATAGCCAGAAGGTATGTTATATAGCCAGTAGGTATGTAATATAACCAGTAGGTATGTTATATAGCCAGGAGGTAAGTTATATAGCCAGAAGGTATGTTATATAGCCGGTAGGTATGTTATATAGCGAGGAGGTATGTTATATAGCCAGTAGGTATGTTATATAACCAGTAGGTATGTTATATAGCCAGGAGGAATGTTATATAGCTAGGAGGTATGTGATAGAGCCAGGAATTATGTTATATAGCCAGGAGGTAATTTATATAGCCAGTAGGTGTGTTATTTAGCCTGGAGGTATGTTATATAACCAGAAGATATGTTATATAACCAGAAGGTATGTTATATAGCTAGGAGGTATGTTATATAACCCGTAGTTATGTTATATAACCAGAAGGTATGTTATATAGCCAGGAGGTATGTTATATAGCCAGTAGGTATGTTATATAGACAGTAGGTATGTTATATAACCAGTAGGTATGTTATATAGCCAGAAGGTATGTTATATAGCCAGGAGCTATGTTATATAGCCAGTAGGTAAGTTATATAGCCAGTAGGTATGTTATATAACCAGTAGGTATGTTATATAACCAGTATGTATGTTATATAGCCAGGAGGTATGTTATATAGCCAGTAGGTATGTTATATAGCCAGTAATTATCTTATATAGCCAGGAGGTATGTTATATAACCAGAAGGTATGTTATATAGCTAGGAGGAATGTTATATAGCTAGGAGGTATGTGTTATAGCCAGGAAGTATGTTATATAGCCAGGAGGTATGTTATATAGCCAGTAGGTATGTTATATAGACAGTAGGTATGTTATATAGCCAGTAGGTATGTTATATAATCAGTAGGTATTTTATATAGCCAGTAGGTATGTTATATAACCAGTAGGTATGTTATATAGCCAGGAGGAATGTTATATAGCTAGGAGGTATGTGATAGAGCCAGGAATTATGTTATATAGCCAGGAGGTAATTTATATAGCCAGTAGGTGTGTTATTTAGGCTGGAGGTATGTTATATAACCCGTAGTTATGTTATATAACCAGAAGGTATGTTATATAGCCAGGAGGTATGTTATATAGCCAGTAGGTATGTTATATAGACAGTAGGTATGTTATATAACCAGTAGGTATGTTATATAGCCAGAAGGTATGTTATATAGCCAGGAGCTATGTTATATAGCCAGTAGGTAAGTTATATAGCCAGTAGGTATGTTATATAACCAGTAGGTATGTTATATAACCAGTATGTATGTTATATAGCCAGGAGGTATGTTATATAGCCAGTAGGTATGTTATATAGCCAGTAATTATCTTATATAGCCAGGAGGTATGTTATATAACCAGAAGGTATGTTATATAGCTAGGAGGAATGTTATATAGCTAGGAGGTATGTGATATAGCCAGGAAGTATGTTATATAGCCAGGAGGTATGTTATATAGCCAGTAGGTATGTTATATAGACAGTAGGTATGTTATATAGCCAGTAGGTATGTTATATAATCAGTAGGTATTTTATATAGCCAGTAGGTATGTTATATTATATAGCCAGTAGGTATGTTATATAACCAGTAGGTATGTTATATAGCCAGGAGGAATGTTATATAGCTAGGAGGTATGTGATATAGCCAGGATATATGTTATATAGCCAGGAGGTAATTTATATAGCCAGTAGGTATGTTATATAGCCTGGAGGTATGTTATATAACCAGAAGGTATGTTATATAACCAGAAGGTATGTTATATAGCTAGGAGGTATGTTATATAACCAGTAGTTATGTTATATAACCAGAAAATATGTTATATAGCTAGGAGGTATGTTATATAGCCAGAAGGAATGTTATATAGCCAGGAGCTATGTTATATAGCCAGTAGGTATGTTATATAGCCAGTAGGTATGTTATATAACCAGTAGGTATGTTATATAACCAGTAGGTATGTTATATAGCCAGGTGGTATGTTATATAGCCAGTAGGTATGTTATATAGCCAGTAGTTATCTTATATAGCCAGGAGGTATGTTATATAACCAGAAGGTATGTTATATAGCTAGGAGGTAAGTTATATAGCCAGAAGGTATGTTATATAGCCGGTAGGTATGTTATATAGCCAGGAGGTATGTTATATAGCCAGTAGGTATGTTATATAGCCAGGAGGTATGTTATATAGCCAGTAGGTATGTTATATAACCAGGAGGCATGTTATATAACCAGAAGGTATGTTATATAGGTAGGAGGTATGTTATATAGCTACGTGGTATGTTATATAGCTAGGTGGTATGTTATATACCCAGTGGGTATGTTACATAACCAGTAGGTATGTTATATAGCCAGGAGGTAATTTATATAGCCAGTATGTATGTTATATAGCCAGTAGCTATGTTATATAACCAATAGGTATGTTATATAGCCAGGAGGAATGTTATATAGCTAGGAAGTATGTGATATAGCCAGGAAGTATGTTATATAGCCAGTAGGTATGTTATATAGACAGTAGGTATGTTATATAGCCAGTAGGTATGTTATATAACCAGTAGGTATGTTATATATCCAGTAGGTATGTTATATAACCAGTAGGTAAGTTATATAACCAGTATATATGTTATATAACCAGTAGATATGTTATATAGCCAGGAGGTAAGTTATATAGTCAGAAGGTATGTTACATAGCCAGTAGGTATGTTATATAACCAGTAGGTATGTTATATAGCCAGGAGGTAAGTTATATAGCCAGAAGGTATGTTATATAGGTGGTAGGTATGTTATATAGCGAGGAGGTATGTTATATAAAAAGGAGGTATGTTATATAGCCAGGTGGTATGTTATATAACCAGTAGGTATGTTATATAACCAGTAGGTAAGTTATATAGCCAGGAGGAATGTTATATAGCTAGGAGGTATGTGATATAGCCAGGAATTATGTTATATATCCAGGAGGTAATTTTATATAGCCAGTAGGTATGTTATATAGCCAGGAGGTATGTTATATAACCAGAAACTATGTTATATAACCAGAAGGTATGTTATATAGCTAGGAGGTATGTTATATAACCGGTAGGTATGTTATATAGCCAGGAGGTATGTTATATAGCTAGGAGGTATGTTATATAGCCAGAAGGTATGTTATATAGCCAGGAGGTATGTTATATAGCCAGTAGGTATGTTTTATAGCCAGTAGGTATGTTATATAAACAGTAGGTATGTTATATAACCAGTAGGTATGTTATATAGCCAGGAGGTATGTTATATAGCCAGGAGGTATGTTATATAGCTAGGAGGTATGTTATATAACCAGTAGTTATGTTATATAACTAGAAGGTCTGTTATAGAACTAGGAGGTATGTTATATAACTAGGAGGTATGTGATATAGCCAGGAAGTATGTTATATAGCCAGGAGGTAATTTATATAGCCAGTAGGTATGTTATATAGCCTGGAGGTATGTTATATAACCAGAAAGTATGTTATATAACCAGAAGGTATGTTATACAGCTAGGAGGTATGTTATATAAACAGTAGTTATGTTATATAACCAGAAAATATGTTATATAGCTAGGAGGTATGTTATATAGCCAGAAGGAATGTTATATAGCCAGGAGCTATGTTATATAGCCAGTAGGTATGTTATATAGCCAGTAGGTATGTTATATATCCAGGAGGTATGTTATATAACCAGAAGGTATGTTATATAACCAGAAGGTATGTTATATAGCTAGGAGGTATGTTATATAACCGGTAGGTATGTTATATAGCCAGGAGGTATGTTATATAGCTAGGAGGTATGTTATATAGCCAGAAGGTATGTTATATAGCCAGGAGGTAAGTTATATAGCCAGAAGGTATGTTATATAGCCGGTAGGTATGTTATATAACCAGGAGGTATGTTATATAGCCAGTAGGTATGTTATATAGCCAGGAGGTATGTTATATAGCCAGTAGGTATGTTATATAACCAGGAGGCATGTTATATAACCAGAAGGTATGTTATATAGCTAGGAGGTATGTTATATAACCAGGAGGTATGTTATATAACCAGTAGGTATGTATATAGCCAGGAGTTATGTTATATAACCAGTAGGTATGTTATATAGCCAGGAGGTATGTTATATAGCTAGGTGGTATGTTATATACCCAGTAGGTATGTTATATAACCAGTAGGTATGTTATATAGCCAGGAGGTATGTTATATAACCAGTAGGTATGTTATATAACCAGGAGGAATGTTATATAGCCAGGGGGTATGTTATATAGCTAGGAGGTATGTTATATAACCAGTAGGTATGTTATATAGCCAGGAGGTGTTATATTGCTAGGAGGTATGTTATATACCCAGTATCAATGTTATATAACCAGAAGTTATGTTATATAGCTAGGAGGTATGTTAAATAACCAGTAGGTAAGTTATATAGCCAGTATATATGTTATATAACCAGTAGGTATGTTATATAGCCAAGAGGTAATTTATATAGCCAGAAGGTATGTTATATAACCAGTAGGTATGTTATATAGCCAGTAGGTATGTTATATAGCCAGTAGGTATGTTATATAGGTAGTAGGTATGTTATATAACCAGTAGGTATGTTATATAGACAGTAGGTATGTTATATAACCAGTAGGTATGTTATATAGCCAGTAGGTATGTTATATAACCAGTAGGTATGTTATATAACCAGAAGGTATGTTATATAGCTAGGAGGTAAGTTATATAGCCAGAAGGTATGTTATATAGCCGGTAGGTATGTTGTATAGCCAGGAGGTATGTTATATAGCCAGTAGGTATGTTATATAGCCAGGAGGTATGTTATATAGCCAGTAGGTATGTTATATAACCAGGAGGCATGTTATATAACCAGAAGGTATGTTATATAGCTAGGAGGTTTGTTATATAACCAGGAGGTATGTTATATAACCAGAAGGTATGTTATATAGCCAGGAGGTATGTTTTATAACCAGCAGGTATGTTATATAGGTAGGAGGTATGTTATATAGCTAGGGGGTATGTTATATAACCAGTAGGAATGTGATGTAACCAGTAGGTATGTTATATAGCCAGGAGGTAATTTATATAGCCAGTAGGTATGTTATATAGCCAGTAGGTATGTTATATAACCAGTAGGTATGTTATATAGCCAGGAGGTATGTTATATAGCTAGGAGGTATGTGATATAGCCAGGAAGTATGTTATATAGCCAGGAGGTATGTTATATAGCCAGTAGGTATGTTATATAGACAGTAGGTATGTTATATAACCAGTAGGTATGTTATATAGCCAGGAGGAATGTTATATAGCTAGGAGGTATGTGATATAGCCAGGAAGTATGTTATATAGCCAGGAGGTAATTTCTATAGCCAGTAGTTATGTTATATAGCAAGGAGGTATGTTATAAAACCAGAAGGTATGTTATATAACCAGAAGGTATGTTATATAGCTAGGAGGTGTGTTATATAACCAGTAGTTATGTTATATAACCAGAAGGTATGTTACATAGCTAGGAGGTATGTTATATAACCAGTAGGTATGTTATATAGCCAGGAGGTAAGTTATATAGCCAGAAGGTATGTTATATAGCCGGTAGGTATGTTATATAGCGAGGAGGTATGTTATATAAAAAGGAGGTATGTTATATAGCCAGGTGGTATGTTATATAACCAGTAGGTATGTTATATAACCAGTAGGTATGTTATATAGCCAGGAGGAATGTTATATAGCTAGGAGGTATGTGATATAGCCAGGAATTATGTTATATATCCAGGAGGTAATTTTATATAGCCAGTAGGTATGTTATATAACCAGAAGCTATGTTATGTAACCAGAAGGTATGTTATATAGCTAGGAGGTATGTTATATAACCGGTAGGTATGTTATATAGCCAGGAGGTATGTTATATAGCTAGGAGGTATGTTATATAGCCAGAAGGTATGTTATATAGCCAGGAGGTATGTTATATATCCAGTAGGTATGTTATATAGCCAGTAGGTATGTTATATAAACAGTAGGTATGTTATATAACCAGTAGGTATGTTATATAGCCAGGAGGTATGTTATATAGCCAGGAGGTATGTTATATAGCTAGGAGGTATGTTATATAACCAGTAGTTATGTTATATAACCAGAAGGTCTGTTATAGAGCTAGGAGGTATGTTATATAACTAGGAGCTATGTGATATAGCCAGGAAGTATGTTATATAGCCAGGAGGTAATTTATATAGACAGTAGGTATGTTATATAGCCTGGAGGTATGTTATATAACCAGAAGGTATGTTATATAACCAGAAGGTATGTTATACAGCTAGGAGGTATGTTATATAAACAGTAGTTATGTTATATAACCAGAAAATATGTTATATAGCTAGGAGGTATGTTATATAGCCAGAAGGAATGTTATATAGCCAGGAGCTATGTTATATAGCCAGTAGGTATGTTATATAGCCAGTAGGTATGTTATATAGCCAGGAGGTATATTATATAACCAGAAGGTATGTTATATAACCAGAAGGTATGTTATATAGCTAGGAGGTATGTTATATAACCGGTAGGTATGTTATATAGCCAGGAGGTATGTTATATAGCTAGGAGGTATGTTATATAGCCAGAAGGTAGGTTATATAGCCAGGACGTATGTTATATAGCCAGTAGGTATGTTATATAGCCAGTAGGTATGTTATATAACCAGTAGGTATGTTATATAACCAGTAGGTATGTTATATAGCCAGGAGGTATGTTATATAGCCAGGAGGTATGTTATATAGCTATGAGGTATGTTATATAACCAGTAGTTATGTTATATAACCAGAAGGTCTGTTATATAGCTAGGAGGTATGTTATATAACTAGGAGGTATGTGATATAGCCAGGAAGTATGTTATATAGCCAGGAGGTAATTTATATAGCCAGTAGGTATGTTATATAGCCTGGAGGTATGTTATATAACCAGAAGGTATGTTATATAACCAGAAGGTATGTTATATAGCTAGGAGGTATGTTATATAAACAGTAGTTATGTTATATAACCAGAAAATATGTTATATAGCTAGGAGATATGTTATATAGCCAGAAGGAATGTTATATAGCCAGGAGCTATGTTATATAGCCAGTAGGTATGTTATATAGCCAGTAGGTATGTTATATAGCCAGGAGGTATGTTATATAGCCAGTAGGTATGTTATATAGCCAGTAGTTATCTTATATAGCCAGGAGGTATGTTATATAACCAGAAGGTATGTTATATAGCTAGGAGGTAAGTTATATAGCCAGAAGTTATGTTATATAGCCGGTAGGTATGTTATATAGCCAGGAGGTATGTTATATAGCCAGTAGGTATGTTATATAGCCAGGAGGTATGTTATATAGCCAGTAGGTATGTTATATAACCAGGAGGCATGTTATATAACCAGAAGGTATGTTATATAGCTAGGAGGTATGTTATATAACCAGGAGGTATGTTATATAACCAGTAGGTATGTATATAGCCAGGAGTTATGTTATATAACCAGAAGGTATGTTATATAGGTAGGAGGTATGTTATATAGCTAGGTGGTATGTTATATACCCAGTAGGTATGTTATATAACCAGTAGGTATGTTATATAGCCAGGAGTTAATTTATATAGCCAGTATGTATGTTATATAGCCAGTAGGTATGTTATATAACCAGTAGGTATGTTATATAGCCAGGAGGAATGTTATATAGCTAGGATGTATGTGATATAGCCAGGAAGTATGTTATATAGCCAGGAGGTATGTTATATAGCCAGTAGGTATGTTATATAGACAGTAGGTATGTTATATAGCCAGTAGGTATGTTATATAACCAGTAGGTATGTTATATAGCCAGTAGGTATGTTATATAACCAGTAGGTAAGTTATATAGCCAGTATATATGTTATATAACCAGTAGGTATGTTATATAGCCAGGAAGTATGTTATATAGCTAGGTGGTATGTTATATACCCAGTTGGTATGTTATATAACCAGTAGGTATGTTATATAGCCAGGAGGTAATTTATATAGCCAGTATGTATGTTATATAGCCAGTAGGTATGTTATATAACCAGTAGGTATGTTATATACCCAGTAGCAATGTTATATAACCAGAAGTTATGTTATATAGCTAGGAGGTATGTTATATAACCAGTAGGTAAGTTATATAGCCAGTATATATGTTATATAACCAGTAGGTATTTTATATAGCCAAGAGGTAATTTATATAGCCAGAAGGTATGTTATATAACCAGTAGGTATGTTATATAGCCAGTAGGTATGTTATATAGCCAGTAGGTATGTTATATAGGTAGTAGGTATGTTATATAACCAGTAGGTATGTTATATAGACAGTAGGTATGTTATATAACCAGTAGGTATGTTATATAGCCAGTAGGTATGTTATATAACCAGTAGGTAAGTTATATAGCCAGTATATATGTTATATAATCAGTAGGTATGTTATATAGCCAGGAGGTAAGTTATATAGCCAGAAGGTATATTATATAGCCAGTAGGTATGTTATATAACCAGTAGGTATGTTATATAGCCAGGAGGTAAGTTATATAGCCAGAAGGTATGTTATATAGCCGGTAGGTATGTTATATTGCGAGGAGGTATGTTATATAGCCAGGAGGTATGTTATATAGCCAGGTGGTATGTTATATAGCCAGTAGGTATCTTATATAACCAGTAGGTATGTTATATAGCCAGTAGGTATGTTATATAGCCAGGAGGTATGTTATATAACCAGAAGGTATGTTATATAGCTAGGAGGTAAGTTATATAGCCAGAAGGTATGTTATATAGCCGGTAGGTATGTTATATAGCCAGGAGGTATGTTATATAGCCAGTAGGTATGTTATATAGCCAGGAGGTATGTTATATAGCCAGTAGGTATGTTATATAACCAGGAGGCATGTTATATAACCAGAAGGTATGTTATATAGCTAGGAGGTATGTTATATAGCCAGGAGGTATGTTATATAACCAGAAGGTATGTTATATAGCCAGGAGGTATGTTATATAACCAGCAGGTATGTTATATAGGTAGGAGGTATGTTATATAGCTAGGGGGTATGTTATATAACCAGTAGGAATGTTATGTAACCAGTAGGTATGTTATATAGCCAGGAGGTAATTTATATAGCCAGTAGGTATGTTATATAGCCAGTAGGTATGTTATATAACCAGTAGGTATGTTATATAGCCAGGAGGTATGTTATATAGCTAGGAGGTATGTGATATAGCCAGGAAGTATGTTATATAGCCAGGAGGTATGTTATATAGCCAGTAGGTATGTTATATAGACAGTAGGTATGTTATATAACCAGTAGGTATGTTATATAGCCAGGAGGAATGTTATATAGCTAGGAGGTATGTGATATAGCCAGGAAGTATGTTATATAGCCAGGAGGTAATTTCTATAGCCAGTAGTTATGTTATATAGCCAGGAGGTATGTTATAAAACCAGAAGGTATGTTATATAACCAGAAGGTATGTTATATAGCTAGGAGGTGTGTTATATAACCAGTAGTTATGTTATATAACCAGAAGGTATGTTACATAGCTAGGAGGTATGTTATATAATCAGTAGGTATGTTATATAGCCAGGAGGTATGTTATATATCTAGGAGATATGTTATATAGCCAGAAGTTATATTATATAACCAGTAGGTATGTTATATAGCCAGGAGGTATGTTATATAGCCAGGAGGTATGTTATATAGCCAGGAGGTATGTTATATAGCCAGGAAGTAAGTTATATAGCCAGAAGTTATGTTATATAGCCGGTAGGTATGTTATATAGCCAGGAGGTATGTTATATAACCAGAAGGTATGTTATATAGCTAGGAGGTAAGTTATATAGCCAGAAGGTATGTTATATAGCGGGTAGGTATTTTATATAGCCAGGAGGTATGTTATATAGCCAGGAGGTATGTTATATAGCCAGTAGGTATGTTATATAACCAGGAGGCATGTTATATAACCAGAAGGTATGTTATAAAGCTAGGAGGTATGTTATATAACCAGGAGGTATGTTATATAACCAGAAGGTATGTTATATAGCCAGGAGGTATGTTTTATAACCAGCAGGTATGTTATATAGGTAGGAGGTATGTTATATAGCTAGGGGGTATGTTATATAACCAGTAGGAATGTTATGTAACCAGTAGGTATGTTATATAGCCAGGAGGTAATTTATATAGCCAGTAGGTATGTTATATAGCCAGTAGGTATGTTATATAACCAGTAGGTATGTTATATAGCCAGGAGGTATGTTATATAGCTAGGAGGTATGTGATATAGCCAGGAAGTATGTTATATAGCCAGGAGGTATGTTATATAGCCAGTAGGTATGTTATATAGACAGTAGGTATGTTATATAACCAGTAGGTATGTTATATAGCCAGGAGGAATGTTATATAGCTAGGAGGTATGTGATATAGCCAGGAAGTATGTTATATAGCCAGGAGGTAATTTCTATAGCCAGTAGTTATGTTATATAGCAAGGAGGTATGTTATAAAACCAGAAGGTATGTTATATAACCAGAAGGTATGTTATATAGCTAGGAGGTGTGTTATATAACCAGTAGTTATGTTATATAACCAGAAGGTATGTTACATAGCTAGGAGGTATGTTATATAACCAGTAGGTATGTTATATAGCCAGGAGGTAAGTTATATAGCCAGAAGGTATGTTATATAGCCGGTAGGTATGTTATATAGCGAGGAGGTATGTTATATAAAAAGGAGGTATGTTATATAGCCAGGTGGTATGTTATATAACCAGTAGGTATGTTATATAACCAGTAGGTATGTTATATAGCCAGGAGGAATGTTATATAGCTAGGAGGTATGTGATATAGCCAGGAATTATGTTATATATCCAGGAGGTAATTTTATATAGCCAGTAGGTATGTTATATAACCAGAAGCTATGTTATGTAACCAGAAGGTATGTTATATAGCTAGGAGGTATGTTATATAACCGGTAGGTATGTTATATAGCCAGGAGGTATGTTATATAGCTAGGAGGTATGTTATATAGCCAGAAGGTATGTTATATAGCCAGGAGGTATGTTATATATCCAGTAGGTATGTTATATAGCCAGTAGGTATGTTATATAAACAGTAGGTATGTTATATAACCAGTAGGTATGTTATATAGCCAGGAGGTATGTTATATAGCCAGGAGGTATGTTATATAGCTAGGAGGTATGTTATATAACCAGTAGTTATGTTATATAACCAGAAGGTCTGTTATAGAGCTAGGAGGTATGTTATATAACTAGGAGCTATGTGATATAGCCAGGAAGTATGTTATATAGCCAGGAGGTAATTTATATAGACAGTAGGTATGTTATATAGCCTGGAGGTATGTTATATAACCAGAAGGTATGTTATATAACCAGAAGGTATGTTATACAGCTAGGAGGTATGTTATATAAACAGTAGTTATGTTATATAACCAGAAAATATGTTATATAGCTAGGAGGTATGTTATATAGCCAGAAGGAATGTTATATAGCCAGGAGCTATGTTATATAGCCAGTAGGTATGTTATATAGCCAGTAGGTATGTTATATAGCCAGGAGGTATATTATATAACCAGAAGGTATGTTATATAACCAGAAGGTATGTTATATAGCTAGGAGGTATGTTATATAACCGGTAGGTATGTTATATAGCCAGGAGGTATGTTATATAGCTAGGAGGTATGTTATATAGCCAGAAGGTAGGTTATATAGCCAGGACGTATGTTATATAGCCAGTAGGTATGTTATATAGCCAGTAGGTATGTTATATAACCAGTAGGTATGTTATATAACCAGTAGGTATGTTATATAGCCAGGAGGTATGTTATATAGCCAGGAGGTATGTTATATAGCTATGAGGTATGTTATATAACCAGTAGTTATGTTATATAACCAGAAGGTCTGTTATATAGCTAGGAGGTATGTTATATAACTAGGAGGTATGTGATATAGCCAGGAAGTATGTTATATAGCCAGGAGGTAATTTATATAGCCAGTAGGTATGTTATATAGCCTGGAGGTATGTTATATAACCAGAAGGTATGTTATATAACCAGAAGGTATGTTATATAGCTAGGAGGTATGTTATATAAACAGTAGTTATGTTATATAACCAGAAAATATGTTATATAGCTAGGAGATATGTTATATAGCCAGAAGGAATGTTATATAGCCAGGAGCTATGTTATATAGCCAGTAGGTATGTTATATAGCCAGTAGGTATGTTATATAGCCAGGAGGTATGTTATATAGCCAGTAGGTATGTTATATAGCCAGTAGTTATCTTATATAGCCAGGAGGTATGTTATATAACCAGAAGGTATGTTATATAGCTAGGAGGTAAGTTATATAGCCAGAAGTTATGTTATATAGCCGGTAGGTATGTTATATAGCCAGGAGGTATGTTATATAGCCAGTAGGTATGTTATATAGCCAGGAGGTATGTTATATAGCCAGTAGGTATGTTATATAACCAGGAGGCATGTTATATAACCAGAAGGTATGTTATATAGCTAGGAGGTATGTTATATAACCAGGAGGTATGTTATATAACCAGTAGGTATGTATATAGCCAGGAGTTATGTTATATAACCAGAAGGTATGTTATATAGGTAGGAGGTATGTTATATAGCTAGGTGGTATGTTATATACCCAGTAGGTATGTTATATAACCAGTAGGTATGTTATATAGCCAGGAGTTAATTTATATAGCCAGTATGTATGTTATATAGCCAGTAGGTATGTTATATAACCAGTAGGTATGTTATATAGCCAGGAGGAATGTTATATAGCTAGGATGTATGTGATATAGCCAGGAAGTATGTTATATAGCCAGGAGGTATGTTATATAGCCAGTAGGTATGTTATATAGACAGTAGGTATGTTATATAGCCAGTAGGTATGTTATATAACCAGTAGGTATGTTATATAGCCAGTAGGTATGTTATATAACCAGTAGGTAAGTTATATAGCCAGTATATATGTTATATAACCAGTAGGTATGTTATATAGCCAGGAAGTATGTTATATAGCTAGGTGGTATGTTATATACCCAGTTGGTATGTTATATAACCAGTAGGTATGTTATATAGCCAGGAGGTAATTTATATAGCCAGTATGTATGTTATATAGCCAGTAGGTATGTTATATAACCAGTAGGTATGTTATATACCCAGTAGCAATGTTATATAACCAGAAGTTATGTTATATAGCTAGGAGGTATGTTATATAACCAGTAGGTAAGTTATATAGCCAGTATATATGTTATATAACCAGTAGGTATTTTATATAGCCAAGAGGTAATTTATATAGCCAGAAGGTATGTTATATAACCAGTAGGTATGTTATATAGCCAGTAGGTATGTTATATAGCCAGTAGGTATGTTATATAGGTAGTAGGTATGTTATATAACCAGTAGGTATGTTATATAGACAGTAGGTATGTTATATAACCAGTAGGTATGTTATATAGCCAGTAGGTATGTTATATAACCAGTAGGTAAGTTATATAGCCAGTATATATGTTATATAATCAGTAGGTATGTTATATAGCCAGGAGGTAAGTTATATAGCCAGAAGGTATATTATATAGCCAGTAGGTATGTTATATAACCAGTAGGTATGTTATATAGCCAGGAGGTAAGTTATATAGCCAGAAGGTATGTTATATAGCCGGTAGGTATGTTATATTGCGAGGAGGTATGTTATATAGCCAGGAGGTATGTTATATAGCCAGGTGGTATGTTATATAGCCAGTAGGTATCTTATATAACCAGTAGGTATGTTATATAGCCAGTAGGTATGTTATATAGCCAGGAGGTATGTTATATAACCAGAAGGTATGTTATATAGCTAGGAGGTAAGTTATATAGCCAGAAGGTATGTTATATAGCCGGTAGGTATGTTATATAGCCAGGAGGTATGTTATATAGCCAGTAGGTATGTTATATAGCCAGGAGGTATGTTATATAGCCAGTAGGTATGTTATATAACCAGGAGGCATGTTATATAACCAGAAGGTATGTTATATAGCTAGGAGGTATGTTATATAGCCAGGAGGTATGTTATATAACCAGAAGGTATGTTATATAGCCAGGAGGTATGTTATATAACCAGCAGGTATGTTATATAGGTAGGAGGTATGTTATATAGCTAGGGGGTATGTTATATAACCAGTAGGAATGTTATGTAACCAGTAGGTATGTTATATAGCCAGGAGGTAATTTATATAGCCAGTAGGTATGTTATATAGCCAGTAGGTATGTTATATAACCAGTAGGTATGTTATATAGCCAGGAGGTATGTTATATAGCTAGGAGGTATGTGATATAGCCAGGAAGTATGTTATATAGCCAGGAGGTATGTTATATAGCCAGTAGGTATGTTATATAGACAGTAGGTATGTTATATAACCAGTAGGTATGTTATATAGCCAGGAGGAATGTTATATAGCTAGGAGGTATGTGATATAGCCAGGAAGTATGTTATATAGCCAGGAGGTAATTTCTATAGCCAGTAGTTATGTTATATAGCCAGGAGGTATGTTATAAAACCAGAAGGTATGTTATATAACCAGAAGGTATGTTATATAGCTAGGAGGTGTGTTATATAACCAGTAGTTATGTTATATAACCAGAAGGTATGTTACATAGCTAGGAGGTATGTTATATAATCAGTAGGTATGTTATATAGCCAGGAGGTATGTTATATATCTAGGAGATATGTTATATAGCCAGAAGTTATATTATATAACCAGTAGGTATGTTATATAGCCAGGAGGTATGTTATATAGCCAGGAGGTATGTTATATAGCCAGGAGGTATGTTATATAGCCAGGAAGTAAGTTATATAGCCAGAAGTTATGTTATATAGCCGGTAGGTATGTTATATAGCCAGGAGGTATGTTATATAACCAGAAGGTATGTTATATAGCTAGGAGGTAAGTTATATAGCCAGAAGGTATGTTATATAGCGGGTAGGTATTTTATATAGCCAGGAGGTATGTTATATAGCCAGGAGGTATGTTATATAGCCAGTAGGTATGTTATATAACCAGGAGGCATGTTATATAACCAGAAGGTATGTTATAAAGCTAGGAGGTATGTTATATAACCAGGAGGTATGTTATATAACCAGAAGGTATGTTATATAGCCAGGAGGTATGTTTTATAACCAGCAGGTATGTTATATAGGTAGGAGGTATGTTATATAGCTAGGGGGTATGTTATATAACCAGTAGGAATGTTATGTAACCAGTAGGTATGTTATATAGCCAGGAGGTAATTTATATAGCCAGTAGGTATGTTATATAGCCAGTAGGTATGTTATATAACCAGTAGGTATGTTATATAGCCAGGAGGTATGTTATATAGCTAGGAGGTATGTGATATAGCCAGGAAGTATGTTATATAGCCAGGAGGTATGTTATATAGCCAGTAGGTATGTTATATAGACAGTAGGTATGTTATATAACCAGTAGGTATGTTATATAGCCAGGAGGAATGTTATATAGCTAGGAGGTATGTGATATAGCCAGGAAGTATGTTATATAGCCAGGAGGTAATTTCTATAGCCAGTAGTTATGTTATATAGCAAGGAGGTATGTTATAAAACCAGAAGGTATGTTATATAACCAGAAGGTATGTTATATAGCTAGGAGGTGTGTTATATAACCAGTAGTTATGTTATATAACCAGAAGGTATGTTACATAGCTAGGAGGTATGTTATATAACCAGTAGGTATGTTATATAGCCAGGAGGTAAGTTATATAGCCAGAAGGTATGTTATATAGCCGGTAGGTATGTTATATAGCGAGGAGGTATGTTATATAAAAAGGAGGTATGTTATATAGCCAGGTGGTATGTTATATAACCAGTAGGTATGTTATATAACCAGTAGGTATGTTATATAGCCAGGAGGAATGTTATATAGCTAGGAGGTATGTGATATAGCCAGGAATTATGTTATATATCCAGGAGGTAATTTTATATAGCCAGTAGGTATGTTATATAACCAGAAGCTATGTTATGTAACCAGAAGGTATGTTATATAGCTAGGAGGTATGTTATATAACCGGTAGGTATGTTATATAGCCAGGAGGTATGTTATATAGCTAGGAGGTATGTTATATAGCCAGAAGGTATGTTATATAGCCAGGAGGTATGTTATATATCCAGTAGGTATGTTATATAGCCAGTAGGTATGTTATATAAACAGTAGGTATGTTATATAACCAGTAGGTATGTTATATAGCCAGGAGGTATGTTATATAGCCAGGAGGTATGTTATATAGCTAGGAGGTATGTTATATAACCAGTAGTTATGTTATATAACCAGAAGGTCTGTTATAGAGCTAGGAGGTATGTTATATAACTAGGAGCTATGTGATATAGCCAGGAAGTATGTTATATAGCCAGGAGGTAATTTATATAGACAGTAGGTATGTTATATAGCCTGGAGGTATGTTATATAACCAGAAGGTATGTTATATAACCAGAAGGTATGTTATACAGCTAGGAGGTATGTTATATAAACAGTAGTTATGTTATATAACCAGAAAATATGTTATATAGCTAGGAGGTATGTTATATAGCCAGAAGGAATGTTATATAGCCAGGAGCTATGTTATATAGCCAGTAGGTATGTTATATAGCCAGTAGGTATGTTATATAGCCAGGAGGTATATTATATAACCAGAAGGTATGTTATATAACCAGAAGGTATGTTATATAGCTAGGAGGTATGTTATATAACCGGTAGGTATGTTATATAGCCAGGAGGTATGTTATATAGCTAGGAGGTATGTTATATAGCCAGAAGGTAGGTTATATAGCCAGGACGTATGTTATATAGCCAGTAGGTATGTTATATAGCCAGTAGGTATGTTATATAACCAGTAGGTATGTTATATAACCAGTAGGTATGTTATATAGCCAGGAGGTATGTTATATAGCCAGGAGGTATGTTATATAGCTATGAGGTATGTTATATAACCAGTAGTTATGTTATATAACCAGAAGGTCTGTTATATAGCTAGGAGGTATGTTATATAACTAGGAGGTATGTGATATAGCCAGGAAGTATGTTATATAGCCAGGAGGTAATTTATATAGCCAGTAGGTATGTTATATAGCCTGGAGGTATGTTATATAACCAGAAGGTATGTTATATAACCAGAAGGTATGTTATATAGCTAGGAGGTATGTTATATAAACAGTAGTTATGTTATATAACCAGAAAATATGTTATATAGCTAGGAGATATGTTATATAGCCAGAAGGAATGTTATATAGCCAGGAGCTATGTTATATAGCCAGTAGGTATGTTATATAGCCAGTAGGTATGTTATATAGCCAGGAGGTATGTTATATAGCCAGTAGGTATGTTATATAGCCAGTAGTTATCTTATATAGCCAGGAGGTATGTTATATAACCAGAAGGTATGTTATATAGCTAGGAGGTAAGTTATATAGCCAGAAGTTATGTTATATAGCCGGTAGGTATGTTATATAGCC
This sequence comes from Eledone cirrhosa, assembly GCA_964016885.1. Lineage (NCBI taxonomy): Eukaryota > Metazoa > Mollusca > Cephalopoda > Octopoda > Eledonidae > Eledone > Eledone cirrhosa. Next base: position 6,902,793 of record OZ024741.1, on the reverse strand, counting down.
AGGAGGTATGTTATATAGCCAGTAGGTATGTTATATAGCCAGGAGGTATGTTATATAGCCAGTAGGTATGTTATATAACCAGGAGGCATGTTATATAACCAGAAGGTATGTTATATAGCTAGGAGGTATGTTATATAACCAGGAGGTATGTTATATAACCAGTAGGTATGTATATAGCCAGGAGTTATGTTATATAACCAGAAGGTATGTTATATAGGTAGGAGGTATGTTATATAGCTAGGTGGTATGTTATATACCCAGTAGGTATGTTATATAACCAGTAGGTATGTTATATAGCCAGGAGTTAATTTATATAGCCAGTATGTATGTTATATAGCCAGTAGGTATGTTATATAACCAGTAGGTATGTTATATAGCCAGGAGGAATGTTATATAGCTAGGATGTATGTGATATAGCCAGGAAGTATGTTATATAGCCAGGAGGTATGTTATATAGCCAGTAGGTATGTTATATAGACAGTAGGTATGTTATATAGCCAGTAGGTATGTTATATAACCAGTAGGTATGTTATATAGCCAGTAGGTATGTTATATAACCAGTAGGTAAGTTATATAGCCAGTATATATGTTATATAACCAGTAGGTATGTTATATAGCCAGGAAGTATGTTATATAGCTAGGTGGTATGTTATATACCCAGTTGGTATGTTATATAACCAGTAGGTATGTTATATAGCCAGGAGGTAATTTATATAGCCAGTATGTATGTTATATAGCCAGTAGGTATGTTATATAACCAGTAGGTATGTTATATACCCAGTAGCAATGTTATATAACCAGAAGTTATGTTATATAGCTAGGAGGTATGTTATATAACCAGTAGGTAAGTTATATAGCCAGTATATATGTTATATAACCAGTAGGTATTTTATATAGCCAAGAGGTAATTTATATAGCCAGAAGGTATGTTATATAACCAGTAGGTATGTTATATAGCCAGTAGGTATGTTATATAGCCAGTAGGTATGTTATATAGGTAGTAGGTATGTTATATAACCAGTAGGTATGTTATATAGACAGTAGGTATGTTATATAACCAGTAGGTATGTTATATAGCCAGTAGGTATGTTATATAACCAGTAGGTAAGTTATATAGCCAGTATATATGTTATATAATCAGTAGGTATGTTATATAGCCAGGAGGTAAGTTATATAGCCAGAAGGTATATTATATAGCCAGTAGGTATGTTATATAACCAGTAGGTATGTTATATAGCCAGGAGGTAAGTTATATAGCCAGAAGGTATGTTATATAGCCGGTAGGTATGTTATATTGCGAGGAGGTATGTTATATAGCCAGGAGGTATGTTATATAGCCAGGTGGTATGTTATATAGCCAGTAGGTATCTTATATAACCAGTAGGTATGTTATATAGCCAGTAGGTATGTTATATAGCCAGGAGGTATGTTATATAACCAGAAGGTATGTTATATAGCTAGGAGGTAAGTTATATAGCCAGAAGGTATGTTATATAGCCGGTAGGTATGTTATATAGCCAGGAGGTATGTTATATAGCCAGTAGGTATGTTATATAGCCAGGAGGTATGTTATATAGCCAGTAGGTATGTTATATAACCAGGAGGCATGTTATATAACCAGAAGGTATGTTATATAGCTAGGAGGTATGTTATATAGCCAGGAGGTATGTTATATAACCAGAAGGTATGTTATATAGCCAGGAGGTATGTTATATAACCAGCAGGTATGTTATATAGGTAGGAGGTATGTTATATAGCTAGGGGGTATGTTATATAACCAGTAGGAATGTTATGTAACCAGTAGGTATGTTATATAGCCAGGAGGTAATTTATATAGCCAGTAGGTATGTTATATAGCCAGTAGGTATGTTATATAACCAGTAGGTATGTTATATAGCCAGGAGGTATGTTATATAGCTAGGAGGTATGTGATATAGCCAGGAAGTATGTTATATAGCCAGGAGGTATGTTATATAGCCAGTAGGTATGTTATATAGACAGTAGGTATGTTATATAACCAGTAGGTATGTTATATAGCCAGGAGGAATGTTATATAGCTAGGAGGTATGTGATATAGCCAGGAAGTATGTTATATAGCCAGGAGGTAATTTCTATAGCCAGTAGTTATGTTATATAGCCAGGAGGTATGTTATAAAACCAGAAGGTATGTTATATAACCAGAAGGTATGTTATATAGCTAGGAGGTGTGTTATATAACCAGTAGTTATGTTATATAACCAGAAGGTATGTTACATAGCTAGGAGGTATGTTATATAATCAGTAGGTATGTTATATAGCCAGGAGGTATGTTATATATCTAGGAGATATGTTATATAGCCAGAAGTTATATTATATAACCAGTAGGTATGTTATATAGCCAGGAGGTATGTTATATAGCCAGGAGGTATGTTATATAGCCAGGAGGTATGTTATATAGCCAGGAAGTAAGTTATATAGCCAGAAGTTATGTTATATAGCCGGTAGGTATGTTATATAGCCAGGAGGTATGTTATATAACCAGAAGGTATGTTATATAGCTAGGAGGTAAGTTATATAGCCAGAAGGTATGTTATATAGCGGGTAGGTATTTTATATAGCCAGGAGGTATGTTATATAGCCAGGAGGTATGTTATATAGCCAGTAGGTATGTTATATAACCAGGAGGCATGTTATATAACCAGAAGGTATGTTATAAAGCTAGGAGGTATGTTATATAACCAGGAGGTATGTTATATAACCAGTAGGTATGTTATATAGCCAGGAGTTATGTTATATAACCAGAAGGTATGTTATATAGGTAGGAGGTATGTTATATAGCTAGGTGTATGTTATATAAACAGTAGGAATGTTATATAACCAGTAGGTATGCTATATAGCCAGGAGGTAATTTATATAGCCAGTAGGTATGTTATATAGCCAGTAGGTATGTTATATAACCATTAGGTATGTTATATAGCCAGGAGGAATTTTATATAACCAGTAGGTATGTTATATAGTCAGGAGGTATGTTATATAGCCAGTAGGTATGTTATATAGACATTAGTTATGTTATATAACCAGTAGGTATGTTATATAGCCAGGAGGAATGTTATATAGCTAGGAGGTATGTGATATAGCCAGGAAGTATGTTATATAGCCAGGGGGTATGTTGTATAGCCAGTAGGTATGTTATATAGCCAGGAGGAATGTTATATAGCTAGGAGGTATGTGATATAGCCAGGAAGTATGTTATATAGCCAGGGGGTATGTTGTATAGCCAGTAGGTATGTTATATAGCCAGTAGGTATGTTATATAACCATTAGGTATGTTATATAGCCAGGAGGAATTTTATATAACCAGTAGGTATGTTATATAGTCAGGAGGTATGTTATATAGCCAGTAGGTATGTTATATAACCAGTAGGTATGTTATATAAGCAGTAGATATGTTATATAGCCAGGAGGTATGTTATATAGCCAGGATGTATGTTATATAGCTAGGAGTTATGTTATATAAACAGTAGTTATGTTATATAACCAGAAGGTATGTTATATAGCTAGGAGGTATGTTATATAGCCAGAAGGTATGTTATATAGCCAGGAGGTATGTTATATAGCTAGGAGGTATGTTATATAACCAGTAGGTAAGTTATATAGCCAGAAGGTATGTTATATAGCCGGTAGGTATGTTATATAGCGAGTAGGTATGTTATATAGCCAGGAGGTATGTTATATAGCCAGGTGGTATGTTATATAGCCAGTAGGTGTCTTATATAACCAGTAGGTATGTTATATAGCCAGTAGGTATGTTATATAGCCAGCTGGTATGTTATATAGCCAGTAGGTATGTTATATAACCAGGAGGCATGTTATATAACCAGAAGGTATGTTATATAGCTAGGAGGTATGTTATATAACCAGGAGGTATGTTATATAACCAGTAGGTATGTTATATAGCCAGGAGGTATGTTATATAACCAGAAGGTATGTTATATAGGTAGGAGGTATGTTATATAGCTATGTGGTATGTTATATAACCAGTAGGAATGTTATATAACTAGTAGGTATGTTATATAGCCAGGAGGTAATTTATATAGCCAGTAGGTATGTTATATAGCCAGTAGGTATGTTATATAACCAGTAGGTATGTTATATAGCCAGGAGCAATGTTATATAGCTAGGAGGTATGTGATATAGCCAGGAAGTATGTTATATAGCCAGGAGGTATGTTATATAGCCAGTAGGTATGTTATATAGACAGTAGGTATGTTATATAGCCAGTAGGTATGTTATATAACCAGTAGGTATGTTATATAGCCAGTAGGTATGTTATATTATATAGCCAGTAGCTATGTTATATAACCAGTAGGTATGTTATATAGCCAGGAGGAATGTTATATAGCTAGGAGGTATGTGATATAGCCAGGAAGTATGTTATATAGCCAGGAGGTAATTTATATAGCCAGTAGGTATGTTATATAGCCTGGAGGTATGTTATATAACCAGAAGGTATGTTATATAACCAGAAGGTATGTTATATAGCTAGGAGGTGTGTTATATAACCAGTAGTTATGTTATATAACCAGAAGGTATGTTATATAGCTAGGAGGTATGTTATATAACCAGTAGGTATGTTATATAGCCAGGAGGTATGTTATATAGCTAGGAGGTATGTTATATAGCCAGTAGGTATGTTATATAACCAGTAGGTATGTTATATAACCAGTAGGTATGTTATATAGCCAGGAGGTATGTTATATAGCCAGTAGGTATGTTATATAGCCAGTAGGTATCTTATATAGCCAGGAGGTATGTTATATAACCAGAAGGTATGTTATATAGCTAGGAGGTAAGGTATATAGCCAGAAGGTATGTTATATAGCCGGTAGGTATGTTTTATAGCCAGGAGGTATGTTATATAGCCAGTAGGTATGTTATATAGCCAGGAGGTATGTTATATAGCCAGTAGGTATGTTATATAACCAGGAGGCATGTTATATAACCAGAAGGTGTGTTATATAGCTAGGAGGTATGTTATATAGCCAGGAGGTATGTTATATAACATGAAGGTATGTTATATAGCTAGGAGGTAAGTTATATAGCCAGAAGGTATGTTATATAGCCAGTAGGTATGTTATATAGCCAGGAGGTATGTTATATAGCCAGTAGGTATGTTATATAACCAGGAGGCATGTTATATAACCAGAAGATATGTTATATAACCAGGAGGCATGTTATATAACCAGAAGATATGTTATATAGCTAGGAGGTATGTTATATCACCAGGAGGTATGTTATATAACCAGTAGGTATGTTATATAGCCAGGAGGTATGTTATATAACCAGAAGGTATGTTATATAGGTAGGAGGTATGTTATATATCTAGGTGGTATGTTATATAACCAGTAGGAATGTTATATAACCAGTAGGTATGTTATATAGCCAGGAGGTAATTTATATAGCCAGTAGGTATGTTATATAGCCAGTAGGTACGTTATATAACCAGTAGGTATGTTATATAGCCAGGAGGAATGTTATATAGCTAGGAGGTATGTGATGTAGCCAGGAAGTATGTTATATAGCCAGGAGGTATGTTATATAGCCAGTAGGTATGTTATATAGACAGTAGGTATGTTATATAACCAGTAGGTATTTTATATAGCCAGGAGGAATGTTATATAGCTAGGAGGTATGTGATATAGCCAGGAAGTATGTTATATAACCAGGAGGTATGTTATATAGCCAGTAGGTAGGTTATATAGACAGTAGGTATGTTATATAGCCAGTAGGTATGATATATAACCAGCAGGTATGTTATATAGCCAGTAGGTATGTTATATTATATAGCCAGTAGGTATGTTATATAACCAGTAGGTATGTTATATAGCCAGGAGATATGTTATATAGCTAAGAGATATGTGATATAGCCAGGAAGTATGTTATATAGCCAGGAGGTAATTTATATAACCAGTAGGTGTGTTATATAGCCAGGAGTTATGTTATATAACCAGAAGGTATGTTATATAGGTAGGAGGTATGTTATATAGCTAGGTGGTATGTTATATACCCAGTAGGTATGTTATATAACCAGTAGGTATGTTATATAGCCAGGAGGTACTTTATATAGCCAGTAGGTATGTTATATAGCCAGTAGGTATGTTATATAACCAGTAGGTATGTTATATAGCCAGGAGGAATGTTATATAGCTAGGAGGTATGTGATATAGCCAGGAAGTATGTTATATAGCCAGGAGGTATGTTATATAGCCAGTAGGTATGTTATATAGACAGTAGGTATGTTATATAACCAGTAGGTATGTTATATTGCCAGGAGGAATGTTATATAGCTAGGAGGTATGTGATATAGCAAGGAAGTATGTTATATAGCCAGGAGTTATGTTATATAGCCAGTAGGTATGTTATATAGACAGTAGGTATGTTATATAGCCAGTAGGTATGTTATATAACGAGTAGGTATGTTATATAGCCAGGAGGAATGTTATATAGCTAGGAGGTATATGATATAGCCAGGAAGTATGTTATATAGCCAGGGGGTAATTTATATAGCCAGTATGTATGTTATATAGCCAGGAGGTATGTTATATAACCAGAAAGTATGTTATATAGCTAGGAGGTATGTTATATAACCAGTAGGTATGTTATATAGCCAGGAAGTAAGTTATATAACTAGGAGGTATGTTATATAGCCAGAAGGTATGTTATATAGCCAGGAGGTATGTTATATAGCCAGTAGTTATGTTATATAGCCAGTAGGTATGTTATATAACCAGTAGGTATGTTATATAACCAGTAGATATGTTATATAGCCAGGAGGTAGTTTATATAGCCAGGATGTATGTTATATAGCTAGGAGGTATGTTACATAAACAGTAGTTATGTTATATAACCAGAAGGTATGTTATATAGCTAGGAGGTATGTTATATAACCAGAAGGTATGTTATATAGCTAGGAGGTAAGGTATATAGCCAGAAGGTATGTTATATAGCCGGTAGGTATGTTTTATAGCCAGGAGGTATGTTATATAGCCAGTAGGTATGTTATATAGCCAGGAGGTATGTTATATAGCCAGTAGGTATGTTATATAACCAGGAGGCATGTTATATAACCAGAAGGTGTGTTATATAGCTAGGAGGTATGTTATATAGCCAGGAGGTATGTTATATAACATGAAGGTATGTTATATAGCTAGGAGGTAAGTTATATAGCCAGAAGGTATGTTATATAGCCAGTAGGTATGTTATATAGCCAGGAGGTATGTTATATAGCCAGTAGGTATGTTATATAACCAGGAGGCATGTTATATAACCAGAAGATATGTTATATAACCAGGAGGCATGTTATATAACCAGAAGATATGTTATATAGCTAGGAGGTATGTTATATCACCAGGAGGTATGTTATATAACCAGTAGGTATGTTATATAGCCAGGAGGTATGTTATATAACCAGAAGGTATGTTATATAGGTAGGAGGTATGTTATATATCTAGGTGGTATGTTATATAACCAGTAGGAATGTTATATAACCAGTAGGTATGTTATATAGCCAGGAGGTAATTTATATAGCCAGTAGGTATGTTATATAGCCAGTAGGTACGTTATATAACCAGTAGGTATGTTATATAGCCAGGAGGAATGTTATATAGCTAGGAGGTATGTGATGTAGCCAGGAAGTATGTTATATAGCCAGGAGGTATGTTATATAGCCAGTAGGTATGTTATATAGACAGTAGGTATGTTATATAACCAGTAGGTATGTTATATAGCCAGGAGGAATGTTATATAGCTAGGAGGTATGTGATATAGCCAGGGAGTATGTTATATAACCAGGAGGTATGTTATATAGCCAGTAGGTAGGTTATATAGACAGTAGGTATGTTATATAGCCAGTAGGTATGATATATAACCAGCAGGTATGTTATATAGCCAGTAGGTATGTTATATTATATAGCCAGTAGGTATGTCATATAACCAGTAGGTATGTTATATAGCCAGGAGATATGTTATATAGCTAAGAGATATGTGATATAGCCAGGAAGTATGTTATATAGCCAGGAGGTAATTTATATAACCAGTAGGTGTGTTATATAGCCAGGAGTTATGTTATATAACCAGAAGGTATGTTATATAGGTAGGAGGTATGTTATATAGCTAGGTGGTATGTTATATACCCAGTAGGTATGTTATATAACCAGTAGGTATGTTATATAGCCAGGAGGTACTTTATATAGCCAGTAGGTATGTTATATAGCCAGTAGGTATGTTATATAACCAGTAGGTATGTTATATAGCCAGGAGGAATGTTATATAGCTAGGAGGTATGTGATATAGCCAGGAAGTATGTTATATAGCCAGGAGGTATGTTATATAGCCAGTAGGTATGTTATATAGACAGTAGGTATGTTATATAACCAGTAGGTATGTTATATTGCCAGGAGGAATGTTATATAGCTAGGAGGTATGTGATATAGCAAGGAAGTATGTTATATAGCCAGGAGTTATGTTATATAGCCAGTAGGTATGTTATATAGACAGTAGGTATGTTATATAGCCAGTAGGTATGTTATATAACCAGTAGGTATGTTATATAGCCAGGAGGAATGTTATATAGCTAGGAGGTATATGATATAGCCAGGAAGTATGTTATATAGCCAGGGGGTAATTTATATAGCCAGTATGTATGTTATATAGCCAGGAGGTATGTTATATAACCAGAAAGTATGTTATATAGCTAGGAGGTATGTTATATAACCAGTAGGTATGTTATATAGCCAGGAGGTAAGTTATATAACTAGGAGGTATGTTATATAGCCAGAAGGTATGTTATATAGCCAGGAGGTATGTTATATAGCCAGTAGTTATGTTATATAGCCAGTAGGTATGTTATATAACCAGTAGGTATGTTATATAACCAGTAGATATGTTATATAGCCAGGAGGTAGTTTATATAGCCAGGATGTATGTTATATAGCTAGGAGGTATGTTACATAAACAGTAGTTATGTTATATAACCAGAAGGTATGTTATATAGCTAGGAGGTATGTTATATAGCCAGAATGTATGTTATATAGCCAGGAGGTATGTTATATAGCTAGGAGGTATGATATATAAACATTAGGTATGTTATATAACCAGATGGTATGTTATATAGCTAGGAGGTATGTTATATAACCAGAAGGTATGTTATATAGCTAGGAGGTATGTTATATAACCAAAAGGTATGTTTTATAACCAGAAGGTATGTTATATAGCTAGGAGGTATGTTATATAACCAGTAGTTATGTTATATAACCAGAAAGTATGTTATATAGCTAGGAGGTATGTTATATAACCAGTAGGTATGTTATATAGCCAGGAGGTATGTTATATAGCTAGGGGGTATGTTATATAGCCAGAAGGTATGTTATATAGCCAGGAGGTATGTTATATAGCCAGTAGGTATGTTATATAACCAGTAGGTATGTTATATAAGCAGTAGATATGTTATATAGCCAGGAGGTATGTTATATAGCCAGGATGTATGTTATATAGCTAGGAGTTATGTTATATAAACAGTAGTTATGTTATATAACCAGAAGGTATGTTATATAGCTAGGAGGTATGTTATATAGCCAGAAGGTATGTTATATAGCCAGGAGGTATGTTATATAGCTAGGAGGTATTTTATATAACCAGTAGGTAAGTTATATAGCCAGAAGGTATGTTATATAGCCGGTAGGTATGTTATATAGCGAGTAGGTATGTTATATAGCCAGGAGGTATGTTATATAGCCAGGTGGTATGTTATATAGCCAGTAGGTATCTTATATAACCAGTAGGTATGTTATATAGCCAGTAGGTATGTTATATAGCCAGGAGGTATGTTATATAACCTGAAGTTACGTTATATAGCTCGTAGGTAAGTTATATAGCCAGAGGGATTGTTATATAGCCGGTAGGTATGTTATATAGCCAGGAGGTATGTTATATAGCCAGTAGGTATGTTATATAGCCAGCTGGTATGTTATATAGCCAGTAGGTATGTTATATAACCAGGAGGCATGTTATATAACCAGAAGGTATGTTATATAGCTAGGAGATATGTTATATAACCAGGAGGTATGTTATATAACCAGTAGGTATGTTATATAGCCAGGAGATATGTTATATAACCAGAAGGTATGTTATATAGGTAGGAGGTATGTTAAATAGCTATGTGGTATCTTATATAACCAGTAGGAATGTTATATAACTAGTAGGTATGTTATATAGCCAGGAGGTAATTTATATAGCCAGTAGGTATGTTATATAGCCAGTAGGTATGTTATATAACCAGTAGGTATGTTATATAGCCAGGAGGAATGTTATATAGCTAGGAGGTATGTGATATAGCCAGGAAGTATGTTATATAGCCAGGAGGTATGTTATATAGCCAGTAGGTATGTTATATAGACAGTAGGTATGTTATATAACCAGTAGGTATGTTATATAGCCAGGAGGAATGTTATATAGCTAGGAGGTATGTGATATAGCCAGGAAGTATGTTATATAGCCAGGAGGTATGTTATATAGCCAGTAGGTATGTTATATAGACAGTAGGTATGATATATAGCCAGTAGGTATGTTATATAACCAGTAGGTATGTTATATAACCAGAAGGTATGTTATATAGCTAGGAGGTATGTTATATAACCAGTAGGTATGTTATATAGCCAGCAGGTATGTTATATAGCTAGGAGGTATGTTATATAGCCAGTAGGTATGTTATATAACCAATAGGTATGTTATATAACCAGTAGGTATGTTATATAGCCAGGAGGTATGTTATATAGCCAGTAGGTATGTTATATAGCCAGTAGGTATCTTATATAGCCAGGAGGTATGTTATATAACCAGAAGGTATGTTATATAGCTAGGAGGTAAGGTATATAGCCAGAAGGTATGTTATATAGCCGGTAGGTATGTTATATAGCCAGGAGGTATGTGATATAGCCAGTAGGTATGTTATATAGCCAGGAGGTATGTTATATAGCCAGTAGGTATGTTATATAACCAGGAGGCATGTTATATAACCATAAGGTGTGTTATATAGCTAGGAGGTATGTTATATAGCCAGGAGGTATGTTATATAACAAGAAGGTATGTTATATAGCTAGGAGTTAAGTTATATAGCCAGGAGGTATGTTATATAGCCAGTAGGTATGTTATATAGCCAGGAGGTATGTTATATAGCCAGTAGGTATGTTATATAACCAGGAGGCATGTTATATAACCAGAAGATATGTTATATAGCTAGGAGGTATGTTATATAACCAGGAGGTATGTTATATAACCAGTAGGTATGTTATATAGCCAGGAGGTATGTTATATAACCAGAAGGTATGTTATATAGGTAGGAGGTATGTTATATATCTAGGTGGTATGTTATATAACCAGTAGGAATGTTATATAACCAGTAGGTATGTTATATAGCCAGGAGGAATGTTATATAGCTAGGAGGTATGTGATGTAGCCAGGAAGTATGTTATATAGCCAGGAGGTATGTTATATAGCCAGTAGGTATGTTATATAGACAGTAGGTATGTTATATAACCAGTAGGTATGTTATATAGCCAGGAGGAATGTTATATAGCTAGGAGGTAAGTGATATAGCCAGGAAGTATGTTATATAACCAGGAGGTATGTTATATAGCCAGTAGGTAGGTTATATAGACAGTAGGTATGTTATATAGCCAGTAGGTATGATATATAACCAGTAGATATGTTATATAGCCAGTAGTTATGTTATATTATATAGCCAGTAGGTATGTTATATAACCAGTAGGTATGTTATATAGCCAGGAGGAATGTTATATAGCTAAGAGGTATGTGATATAGCCAGGAAGTATGTTATATAGCCAGGAGGTAATTTATATAACCAGTAGGTGTGTTATATAGCCAGGAGTTATGTTATATAACCAGAAGATATGTTATATAGGTAGGAGGTATGTTATATAGCTAGGTGGTATGTTATATACTCAGTAGGTATGTTATATAACCAGTAGGTATGTTATATAGCCAGGAGGTACTTTATATAGCCAGTAGGTATGTTATATAGCCAGTAGGTATGTTATATAACCAGTAGGTATGTTATATTGCCAGGAGGAATGTTATATAGCTAGGAGGTATGTGATATAGCAAGGAAGTATGTTATATAGCCAGGAGTTATGTTATATAGCCAGTAGGTATGTTATATAGACAGTAGGTATGTTATATAGCCAGTAGGTATGTTATATAACCAGTAGGTATGTTATATAGCCAGGAGGAATGTTATATAGCTAGGAGGTATATGATATAGCCAGGAAGTATGTTATATAGCCAGGGGGTAATTTATATAGCCAGTAGGTATGTTATATAGCCAGGAGGTATGTTATATAACCAGAAAGTATGTTATATAGCTAGGAGGTATGTTATATAACCAGTAGGTATGTTATATAGCCAGGAGGTAAGTTATATAACTAGGAGGTATGTTATATAGCCAGAAGGTATGTTATATAGCCAGGAGGTATGTTATATAGCCAGTAGTTATGTTATATAGCCAGTAGGTATGTTATATAACCAGTAGGTATGTTATATAACCAGTAGATATGTTATATAGCCAGGAGGTAGTTTATATAGCCAGGATGTATGTTATATAGCTAGGAGGTATGTTATATAAACAGTAGTTATGTTATATAACCAGAAGGTATGTTATATAGCTAGGAGGTATGTTATATAGCCAGAATGTATGTTATATAGCCAGGAGGTATGTTATATAGCTAGGAGGTATGATATATAAACATTAGGTATGTTATATAACCAGATGGTATGTTATATAGCTAGGAGGTATGTTATATAACCAGTAGGTAAGGTATATAGCCAGTATATATGTTATATAACCAGTAGGTATGTTATATAACCAGAAGGTATGTTATATAGCTAGGAGGTATGTTATATAACCAAAAGGTATGTTTTATAACCATATGGTATGTTATATAGCTAGGAGGTATGTTATATAACCAGTAGTTATGTTATATAACCAGAAAGTATGTTATATAGCTAGGAGGTATGTTATATAACCAGTAGGTATGTTATATAGCCAGGAGGTATGTTATATAGCTAGGGGGTATGTTATATAGCCAGAATGTATGTTATATAGCCAGGAGGTATGTTATATAGCCAGTAGGTATGTTATATAGCCAGTAGGTATGTTATATAACCAGTAGGTATGTTATATAGCCAAGAGGTAATTTATATAGCCAGAAGGTATGTTATATAACCAGTAGGTATGTTATATAGCCAGTAGGTATGTTATATAGCCAGTAGGTATGTTATATAGGTAGTAGGTATGTTATATAACCAGTAGGTATGTTATATAGCCAGTAGGTATGTTATATAACCAGTAGGTATGTTATATAGCCAGTAGGTATGTTATATAACCAGTAGGTAAGTTATATAGCCAGTATATATGTTATATAACCAGTAGGTATGTTATATAGCCAGGAGGTAAGTTATATAGCCAGAAGGTATGTTATATAGCCAGTAGGTATGTTATATAACCAGTAGGTATGTTATATAGCCAGGAGGTAAGTTATATAGCCAGAAGGTATGTTATATAGCCGGTAGGTATGTTGTATAGCCAGGAGGTATGTTATATAGCCAGTAGTTATGTTATATAGCCAGGAGGTATGTTATATAGCCAGTAGGTATGTTATATAACCAGGAGGCATGTTATATAACCAGAAGGTATGTTATATAGCTAGGAGGTATGTTATATAACCAGGAGGTACGTTATATAACCAGTAGGTATGTTATATAGCCAGGAGGTATGTTATATAACCAGAAGGTATGTTATATAGGTAGGAGGTATGTTATATAGCTATGTGGTATGTTATATAACCAGTAGGAATGTTATATAACTAGTAGGTATGTTATATAGCCAGGAGGTAATTTATATAGCCAGTAGGTATGTTATATAGCCAGTAGGTATGTTATATAACCAGTAGGTATGTTATATAGCCAGGAGGAATGTTATATAGCTAGGAGGTATGTGATATAGCCAGGAAGTATGTTATATAGCCAGGAGGTATGTTATATAGCCAGTAGGTATGTTATATAGACAGTAGGTATGTTATATAACCAGTAGGTATGTTATATAGCCAGGAGGAATGTTATATAGCTAGGATGTATGTGATATAGCCAGGAAGTATGTTATATAGCCAGGAGGTATGTTATATAGCCAGTAGGTATGTTATATAGACAGTAGGTATGTTATATAGCCAGAAGGTATGTTATATAACCAGTAGGTATGTTATATAGCCAGTAGGTATGTTATATTATATAGCCAGTAGGTATGTTATATAACCAGTAGGTATGTTATATAGCCAGGAGGTATGTTATATAACCAGAAGGTATGTTATATAGGTAGGAGGTATGTTATATAGCTATGTGGTATGTTATATAACCAGTAGGAATGTTATATAACTAGTAGGTATGTTATATAGCCAGGAGGTAATTTATATAGCCAGTAGGTATGTTATATAGCCAGTAGGTATGTTATATAACCAGTAGGTATGTTATATAGCCAGGAGGAATGTTATATAGCTAGGAGTTATGTTATATAACCAGAAGGTATGTTTTATAACCAGAAGGTATGTTATATAGCTAGGAGGTATGTTATATAACCAGTAGTTATGTTATATAACCAGAAAGTATGTTATATAGCTATGAGGTATGTTATATAACCAGTAGGTATGTTATATAGCCAGGAGGTATGTTATATAGCTAGGAGGTATGTTATATAGCCAGAAGGTACTTTATATAGCCAGGAGGTATGTTATATAGCCAGTAGGTATGTTATATAGCCAGTAGGTATGTTATATAACCAGTGGGTATGTTATATAGCCAAGTTGTAATTTATATAGCCAGAAGGTATGTTATATAACCAGTAGGTATGTTATATAGCCAGTATGTATGTTATATAGCCAGTAGGTATGTTATATAGGTAGTAGGTATGTTATATAACCAGTAGGTATGTTATATAGCCAGTAGGTATGTTATATAACCAGTAGGTATGTTATATAGCCAGTAGGTATGTTATATAACCAGTAGGTAAGTTATATAGCCAGTATATATGTTATATAACCAGTAGGTATGTTATATAGCCAGGAGGTAAGTTATATAGTCAGAAGGTTTGTTATATAGCCGGTAGGTATGTTATATAGCCAGGAGGTATGTTATATAGCCAGTAGGTATGTTACATAGCCAGGAGGTATGTTATATAGCTAGGAGGTATGTTATATAACCAGGAGGTATGTTATATAACCAGTAGGTATGTTATATAGCCAGGAGGTATGTTATATAACCAGAAGGTATGTTATATAGGTAGGAGGTATGTTATATAGCTATGTGGTATGTTATATAACCAGTAGGAATGTTATATAACTAGTAGGTATGTTATATAGCCAGGAGGTAATTTATATAGCCAGTAGGTATGTTATATAGCCAGTAAGTATGTTATATAACCAGTAGGTATGTTATATAGCCAGGACGAATGTTATATAGCTAGGAGGTATGTGATATAGCCAGGAAGTATGTTATATAGCCAGGAGGTATGTTATATAGCCAGTAGGTATGTTATATAGACAGTAGGTATGTTATAGAGCCAGTAGGTATGTTATATAGCCAGGAGGAATGTTATATAGCTAGGATGTATGTGATATAGCCAGGAAGTATGTTATATAGCCAGGAGGTATGTTATATAGCCAGTAGGTATGTTATATAGACAGTAGGTATGTTATATAGCCAGAAGGTATGTTATATAACCAGTAGGTATGTTATATAGCCAGTAGGTATGTTATATTATATAGCCAGTAGGTATGTTATATAACCAGTAGGTATGTTATATAGCCAGGAGGTATGTTATATAACCAGAAGGTATGTTATATAGGTAGGAGGTATGTTATATAGCTATGTGGTATGTTATATAACCAGTAGGAATGTTATATAACTAGTAGGTATGTTATATAGCCAGGAGGTAATTTATATAGCCAGTAGGTATGTTATATAGCCAGTAGGTATGTTATATAACCAGTAGGTATGTTATATAGCCAGGAGGAATGTTATATAGCTAGGAGGTATGTTATATAACCAGAAGGTATGTTTTATAACCAGAAGGTATGTTATATAGCTAGGAGGTATGTTATATAACCAGTAGTTATGTTATATAACCAGAAAGTATGTTATATAGCTATGAGGTATGTTATATAACCAGTAGGTATGTTATATAGCCAGGAGGTATGTTATATAGCTAGGAGGTATGTTATATAGCCAGAAGGTACTTTATATAGCCAGGAGGTATGTTATATAGCCAGTAGGTATGTTATATAGCCAGTAGGTATGTTATATAACCAGTGGGTATGTTATATAGCCAAGTTGTAATTTATATAGCCAGAAGGTATGTTATATAACCAGTAGGTATGTTATATAGCCAGTAGGTATGTTATATAGCCAGTAGGTATGTTATATAGGTAGTAGGTATGTTATATAACCAGTAGGTATGTTATATAGCCAGTAGGTATGTTATATAACCAGTAGGTATGTTATATAGCCAGTAGGTATGTTATATAACCAGTAGGTAAGTTATATAGCCAGTATATATGTTATATAACCAGTAGGTATGTTACATAGCCAGGAGGTAAGTTATATAGCCAGAAGGTTTGTTATATAGCCGGTAGGTATGTTATATAGCCAGGAGGTATGTTATATAGCCAGTAGGTATGTTACATAGCCAGGAGGTATGTTATATAGCTAGGAGGTATGTTATATAACCAGGAGGTATGTTATATAACCAGTAGGTATGTTATATAGCCAGGAGGTATGTTATATAACCAGAAGGTATGTTATATATGTAGGAGGTATGTTATATAGCTATGTGGTATGTTATATAACCAGTAGGAATGTTATATAACTAGTAGGTATGTTATATAGCCAGGAGGTAATTTATATAGCCAGTAGGTATGTTATATAGCCAGTAAGTATGTTATATAACCAGTGGGTATGTTATATAGCCAGGACGAATGTTATATAGCTAGGAGGTATGTGATATAGCCAGGAAGTATGTTATATAGCCAGGAGGTATGTTATATAGCCAGTAGGTATGTTATATAGACAGTAGGTATGTTATAGAGCCAGTAGGTATGTTATATAACCAGTAGGTATGTTATATAGCCAGTAGGTATGTTATATTATATAGCCAGTAGGTATGTTATATAACCAGTAGGTATGTTATATAGCCAGGAGGAATGTTATATAGCTAGTAGGTATGTGATATAGCCAGGATGTATGTTATATAGCCAGGAGGTATGTTATATAGCCAGTAGGTATGTTATATAACCAGTAGGTATGTTATATAGCCAGGAGGTATGTTATATAGCCAGTAGGTATGTTATATAGCCAGTAGGTATCTTATATAGCCAGGAGGTATGTTATATAACCAGAAGGTATGTTATACAGCTAGGAGGTAAGTTATATAGCCAGAACGTATGTTATATAGCCGGTAGGTATGTTATATAGCCAGGAGGTATGTTATATAGCCAGTAGGTATGTTATATAGCCAGGAGGTATGTTATATAGCCAGTAGGTATGTTATATAACCAGGAGGCATGTTATATAACCAGAAGGTATGTTATATAGCTAGGAGGTATGTTATATAGCCAGGAGGTATATTATATAACAAGAAGGTATGTTATATAGCTAGGAGGTAAGTTATATAGCCAGAAGGTATGTTATATAGCCGGTAGGTATGTTATATAGCCAGGAGGTATGTTATATAGCCAGTAGGTATGTTATAT
Organism: Eledone cirrhosa; assembly: GCA_964016885.1. Taxonomy (NCBI): domain Eukaryota; kingdom Metazoa; phylum Mollusca; class Cephalopoda; order Octopoda; family Eledonidae; genus Eledone; species Eledone cirrhosa. Next base: position 6,884,944 of record OZ024741.1, on the reverse strand, counting down.
AGCCAGGAGGTATGTTATATAGCCAGTAGGTATGTTATATAACCAGGAGGCATGTTATATAACCAGAAGATATGTTATATAGGTAGGAGGTATGTTATATAACCAGGAGGTATGTTATATAACCAGTAGGTATGTTATATAGCCAGGAGGTATGTTATATAACCAGAAGGTATGTTATATAGGTAGGAGGTATGTTATATAGCTAGGTGGTATGTTATATAACCAGTAGGAATGTTATATAACCAGTAGGTATGTTATATAGCCAGGAGGTAATTTATATAGCCAGTAGGTATGTTATATAGCCAGTAGGTATGTTATATAACCAGTAGGTATGTTATATAGCCAGGAGGAATGTTATATAGCTAAGAGGTATGTGATATAGCCAGGAAGTATGTTATATAGCCAGGAGGTAATTTATATAACCAGTAGGTGTGTTATATAGCCAGGAGTTATGTTATATAACCAGAAGATATGTTATATAGGTAGCAGGTATGTTATATAGCTAGGTGGTATGTTATATACCCAGTAGGTATGTTATATAACCAGTAGGTATGTTATATAGCCAGGAGGTAATTTATATAGCCAGTAGGTATGTTATATAGCCAGTAGTTATGTTATATAACCAGTAGGTATGTTATATAGCCAGGAGGAATGTTATATAGCTAGGAGGTATGTGATATAGCCAGGAAGTATGTTATATAGCCAGGAGGTATGTTATATAGCCAGTAGGTATGTTATATAGACAGTAGGTATGTTATATAACCAGTAGGTATGTTATATTGCCAGGAGGAATGTTATATAGCTAGGAGGTATGTGATATAGTAAGGAAGTATGTTATATAGCCAGGAGTTATGTTATATAGCCAGTAGGTATGTTATATAGACAGTAGGTATGTTATATAGCCAGTAGGTATGTTATATAACCAGTAGGTATGTTATATAGCCAGGAGGAATGTTATATAGCTAGGAGTTATATGATATAGCCAGGAAGTATGTTATATAGCCAGGAGGTATGTTATATAGCCAGTAGTTATGTTATATAGACAGTAGGTATGTTATATAACCAGTAGGTATGTTATATAACCATTAGATATGTTATATAGCCAGGAGGTATGTTATATAGCTAGGAGGTATATGATATAGCCAGAATGTATGTTATATAGCCAGGGGGTAATTTATATATCCAGTAGGTATGTTATATAGCCAGGAGGTATGTTATATAACCAGAAAGTATGTTATATATCTAGGAGGTATGTTATATAACCAGTAGGTATGTTATATAGCCAGGAGGTATGTTATATAACCAGTAGATATGTTATATAGCCAGGAGGTATGTTATACAGCCAGGATGTATGTTATATAGCTAGGAGGTATGTTATATAAACAGTAGTTATGTTATATAACCAGAAGGTATGTTATATAGCTAGGAGGTATGTTATATAGCCAGAATGTATGTTATATAGCCAGGAGGTATGTTATATAGCTAGGAGGTATGATATATAAACATTAGGTATGTTATATAACCAGATAGTATGTTATATAGCTAGGAGGTATGTTATATAACCAGTAGGTAAGGTATATAGCCAGTATATATGTTATATAACCAGTAGGTATGTTATATAACCAGAAGGTATGTTATATAGCTAGGAGGTATGTTATATAACCAAAAGGTATGTTTTATAACCAGAAGGTATGTTATATAGCTAGGAGGTATGTTATATAACCAGTAGTTATGTTATATAACCAGAAAGTATGTTTTATAGCTAGGAGGTATGTTATATAACCAGTAGGTATGTTATATAGCCAGGAGGTATGTTATATAGCTAGGGGGGGTATGTTATATAGCCAGAAGGTATGTTATATAGCCAGGAGGTATGTTATATAGCCAGTAGGTATGTTATATAGCCAGTAGGTATGTTATATAACCAGTAGGTATGTTATATAGCCAAGAGGTAATTTATATAGCCAGAAGGTATGTTATATAACCAGTAGGTATGTTATATAGCCAGTAGGTATGTTATATAGCCAGTAGGTATGTTATATAGGTAGTAGGTATGTTATATAACCAGTAGATATGTTATATAGCCAGTAGGTATGTTATATAACCAGTAGGTATGTTATATAGCCAGTAGGTATGTTATATAACCAGTAGGTAAGTTATATAGCCAGTATATATGTTATATAACCAGTAGGTATGTTATATAGCCAGGAGTTAAGTTATATAGCCAGAAGGTATGTTATATAGCCAGTAGGTATGTTATATAACCAGTAGGTATGTTATATAGCCAGGAGGTAAGTTATATAGCCAGAAGGTATGTTATATAGCCGGTAGGTATGTTATATAGCCAGGAGGTATGTTATATAGCCAGTAGGTATGTTATATAGCCAGGAGGTATGTTATATAGCCAGTAGGTATGTTATATAACCAGGAGGCATGTTATATAACCAGAAGGTATGTTATATAGCTAGGAGGTATGTTATATAACCAGGAGGTACGTTATATAACCAGTAGGTATGTTATATAGCCAGGAGGTATGTTATATAACCAGAAGGTATGTTATATAGGTAGGAGGTATGTTATATAGCTATATGGTATGTTATATAACCAGTAGGAATGTTATATAACTAGTAGGTATGTTATATAGCCAGGAGGAATGTTAAATAGCTAGGAGGTATGTGATATAGCCAGGAAATATGTTATATAGCCAGGAGGTATGTTATATTGCCAGTAGGTATGTTATATAGACAGTAGGTATGTTATATAGACAGTAAGTATGTTATATAACCAGTAGGTATGTTATATAGCCAGTAGGTATGTTATATTATATAGCCAGTAGGTATGTTATATAACCAGTAGGTATGTTATATAGCCAGGAGGAATGTTATATAGCTAGGAGGTATGTGATATAGCCAGGAGGTATGTTATATAGCTAGGAGGTATGTTATATAGCCAGAAGGTATGTTATAAAGCCAGGAGGTATTTTATATAGCCAGTAGGTATGTTATATAGACAGTAGGTATGTTATATAACCAGTAGGTATGTTATATAACCAGTAGGTATGTTATATAGCCAGGAAATATGTTATATAGCCAGTAGGTATGTTATCTAGCCAGTAGTTATCTTATATAGCCAGGAGGTATGTTATATAACCAGAAGGTATGTTATATAGCTAGGAGGTAAGTTATATATCCAGAAGGTATGTTATACAGCCGGTAGGTATGTTATATAGCCAGGAGGTATGATATATAGCCAGTAGGTATGTTATATAGCCAGGAGGAAAGTTATATAGCCAGTAGGTATGTTATATAACCAGTAGGTATGTTATATAGCCAGTAGGTATGTTATATAGGGAGGAGGTATGTTATATAGCTAGGTGGTATGTTATATATCCAGTAGGTATGTTATATAACCAGTAGGTATGTTATATAGCCAGGAGGTAATTTATATAGCCAGTAGGTATGTTATATAGCCAGTAGGTATGTTATATAACCAGTAGGTATGTTATATAGCCAGGAGGAATGTTATATAGCTAGGAGGTATGTGATATAGCCAGGAAGTATGTTATATAGCCAGGAGGTATGTTATATAGCCAGTAGGTATGTTATATAGACAGTAGGTATGTTATATAACCAGTAGGTATGTTATATTGCCAGGAGGAATGTTATATAGCTAGGAGGTATGTGATATAGCAAGGAAGTATGTTATATAGCCAGGAGGTATGTTATATAGCCAGTAGGTATGTTATATAGTCAGTAGATATGTTATATAGCCAGTAGGTATGTTATATAACCATTAGGTATGTTATATAGCCAGGAGGAATGTTATATAGCTAGGAGGTATATGATATAGCCAGGATGTATGTTATATAGCCAGGGGGTAATTTATATAGCCAGTAGGTATGTTATATAGCCAGGAGGTATGTTATATAACCAAAAAGTATGTTATATAGCTAGGAGGTATGTTATATAACCAGTAGGTATGTTATATAGCCAGGAGGTAAGTTATATAGCTAGGAGGTATGTTATATAGCCAAAAGGTATGTTATATAGCCAGGAGGTGTGTTATATAGCCAATAGTTATGTTATATAGCCAGTAGGTATGTTATATAACCAGTAGGTATGTTATATAAGCAGTAGATATGTTATATAGCCAGGAGGTATGTTATATAGCCAGGATGTATGTTATATAGCTAGGATGTATGTTATATAACCAGTAGGTAAGTTATATAGCCAGGAGGTGTGTTATATAGCCAATAGTTATGTTATATAAACAGTAGTTATGTTATATAACCAGAAGGTATGTTATATAGCCAGGAGGTATGTTATATAGCTAGGAGGTATGTTATATAACCAGTAGGTAAGTTATATAGCCAGAAGGTATGTTATATAGCCGGTAGGTATGTTATATAGCGAGTAGGTATGTTATATAGCCAGGAGGTATGTTATATAGCCAGGTGGTATGTTATATAGCCAGTAGGTATCTTATATAACCAGTAGGTATGTTATATAGCCAGTAGGTATTTTATATAGCCAGGAGGTATATTATATAACCTGAAGTTACGTTATATAGCTAGTAGGTAAGTTATATAGCCAGTGGGTATGTTATATAGCCGGTAGGTATGTTATATAGCCAGGAGGTATGTTATATAGCCAGTAGGTATGTTATATAGCCAGCTGGTATGTTATATAGCCAGTAGGTATGTTATATAACCAGGAGGCATGTTATATAACCAGAAGGTATGTTATATAGCTAGGAGGTATGTTATATAACCAGGAGGTATGTTATATAACCAGTAGGTATGTTATATAGCCAGGAGGTATGTTATATAACCAGAAGGTATGTTATATAGGTAGGAGGTATGTTATATAGCTATGTGGTATGTTATATAACCAGTAGGAATGTTATATAACTAGTAGGTATGTTATATAGCCAGGAGGTAATTTATATAGCCAGTAGGTATGTTATATAGCCAGTAGGTATGTTATATAACCAGTAGGTATGTTATATAGCCAGGAGCAATGTTATATAGCTAGGAGGTATGTGATATAGCCAGGAAGTATGTTATATAGCCAGGAGGTATGTTATATAGCCAGTAGGTATGTTATATAGACAGTAGGTATGTTATATAACCAGTAGGTAGGTTATATAGCCATGAGGAAAGTTATATAGCTAGGAGGTATGTGATATAGCCAGGAAGTATGTTATATAGCCAGGAGGTATGTTATATAGCCAGTAGGTATGTTATATAGACAGTAGGTATGTTATATAGCCAGTAGGTATGTTATATAACCAGTAGGTATGTTATATAGCCAGTAGGTATGTTATATTATATAGCCAGTAGCTATGTTATATAACCAGTAGGTATGTTATATAGCCAGGAGGAATGTTATATAGCTAGGAGGTATGTGATATAGCCAGGAAGTATGTTATATAGCCAGGAGGTAATTTATATAGCCAGTAGGTATGTTATATAGCCTGGAGGTATGTTATATAACCAGAAGGTATGTTATATAACCAGAAGGTATGTTATATAGCTAGGAGGTGTGTTATATAACCAGTAGTTATGTTATATAACCAGAAGGTATGTTATATAGCTAGGAGGTATGTTATATAACCAGTAGGTATGTTATATAGCCAGGAGGTATGTTATATAGCTAGGAGGTATGTTATATAGCCAGTAGGTATGTTATATAACCAGTAGGTATGTTATATAACCAGTAGGTATGTTATATAGCCAGGAGGTATGTTATATATCCAGTAGGTATGTTATATAGCCAGTAGGTATCTTATATAGCCAGGAGGTATGTTATATAACCAGAAGGTATGTTATATAGCTAGGAGGTAAGGTATATAGCCAGAAGGTATGTTATATAGCCGGTAGGTATGTTTTATAGCCAGGAGGTATGTTATATAGCCAGTAGGTATGTTATATAGCCAGGAGGTATGTTATATAGCCAGTAGGTATGTTATATAACCAGGAGGCATGTTATATAACCAGAAGGTGTGTTATATAGCTAGGAGGTATGTTATATAGCCAGGAGGTATGTTATATAACAAGAAGGTATGTTATATAGCTAGGAGGTAAGTTATATAGCCAGAAGGTATGTTATATAGCCAGTAGGTATGTTATATAGCCAGGAGGTATGTTATATAGCCAGTAGGTATGTTATATAACCAGGAGGCATGTTATATAACCAGAAGATATGTTATATAGCTAGGAGGTATGTTATATAACCAGGAGGTATGTTATATAACCAGTAGGTATGTTATATAGCCAGGAGGTATGTTATATAACCAGAAGGTATGTTATATAGGTAGGAGGTATGTTATATATCTAGGTGGTATGTTATATAACCAGTAGGAATGTTATATAACCAGTAGGTATGTTATATAGCCAGGAGGTAATTTATATAGCCAGTAGGTATGTTATATAGCCAGTAGGTACGTTATATAACCAGTAGGTATGTTATATAGCCAGGAGGAATGTTATATAGCTAGGAGGTATGTGATGTAGCCAGGAAGTATGTTATATAGCCAGGAGGTATGTTATATAGCCAGTAGGTATGTTATATAGACAGTAGGTATGTTATATAACCAGTAGGTATGTTATATAGCCAGGAGGAATGTTATATAGCTAGGAGGTATGTGATATAGCCAGGAAGTATGTTATATAACCAGGAGGTATGTTATATAGCCAGTAGGTAGGTTATATAGACAGTAGGTATGTTATATAGCCAGTAGGTATGATATATAACCAGCAGGTATGTTATATAGCCAGTAGGTATGTTATATTATATAGCCAGTAGGTATGTTATATAACCAGTAGGTATGTTATATAGCCAGGAGGAATGTTATATAGCTAAGAGATATGTGATATAGCCAGGAAGTATGTTATATAGCCAGGAGGTAATTTATATAACCAGTAGGTGTGTTATATAGCCAGGAGTTATGTTATATAACCAGAAGGTATGTTATATAGGTAGGAGGTATGTTATATAGCTAGGTGGTATGTTATATACCCAGTAGGTATGTTATATAACCAGTAGGTATGTTATATAGCCAGGAGGTACTTTATATATCCAGTAGGTATGTTATATAGCCAGTAGGTATGTTATATAACCAGTAGGTATGTTATATAGCCAGGAGGAATGTTATATAGCTAGGAGGTATGTGATATAGCCAGGAAGTATGTTATATAGCCAGGAGGTATGTTATATAGCCAGTAGGTATGTTATATAGACAGTAGGTATGTTATATAACCAGTAGGTATGTTATATTGCCAGGAGGAATGTTATATAGCTAGGAGGTATGTGATATAGCAAGGAAGTATGTTATATAGCCAGGAGTTATGTTATATAGCCAGTAGGTATGTTATATAGACAGTAGGTATGTTATATAGCCAGTAGGTATGTTATATAACCAGTAGGTATGTTATATAGCCAGGAGGAATGTTATATAGCTAGGAGGTATATGATATAGCCAGGAAGTATGTTATATAGCCAGGGGGTAATTTATATAGCCAGTATGTATGTTATATAGCCAGGAGGTATGTTATATAACCAGAAAGTATGTTATATAAATAGGAGGTATGTTATATAACCAGTAGGTATGTTATATAGCCAGGAGGTAAGTTATATAACTAGGAGGTATGTTATATAGCCAGAAGGTATGTTATATAGCCAGGAGGTATGTTATATAGCCAGTAGTTATGTTATATAGCCAGTAGGTATGTTATATAACCAGTAGGTATGTTATATAACCAGTAGATATGTTATATAGCCAGGAAGTAGTTTATATAGCCAGGATGTATGTTATATAGCTAGGAGGTATGTTACATAAACAGTAGTTATGTTATATAACCAGAAGGTATGTTATATAGCTAGGAGGTATGTTATATAGCCAGAATGTATGTTATATAGCCAGGAGGTATGTTATATAGCTAGGAGGTATGATATATAAACATTAGGTATGTTATATAACCAGATGGTATGTTATATAGCTAGGAGGTATGTTATATAACCAGAAGGTATGTTATATAGCTAGGAGGTATGTTATATAACCAAAAGGTATGTTTTATAACCAGAAGGTATGTTATATAGCTAGGAGGTATGTTATATAACCAGTAGGTATGTTATATAGCCAGGAGGTATGTTATATAGCTAGGGGGTATGTTATATAGCCAGAAGGTATGTTATATAGCCAGGAGGTATGTTATATAGCCAGTAGGTATGTTATATAACCAGTAGGTATGTTATATAAGCAGTAGATATGTTATATAGCCAGGAGGTATGTTATATAGCCAGGATGTATGTTATATAGCTAGGAGTTATGTTATATAAACAGTAGTTATGTTATATAACCAGAAGGTATGTTATATAGCTAGGAGGTATGTTATATAGCCAGAAGGTATGTTATATAGCCAGGAGGTATGTTATATAGCTAGGAGGTATTTTATATAACCAGTAGGTAAGTTATATAGCCAGAAGGTATGTTATATAGCCGGTAGGTATGTTATATAGCGAGTAGGTATGTTATATAGCCAGGAGGTATGTTATATAGCCAGGTGGTATGTTATATAGCCAGTAGGTATCTTATATAACCAGTAGGTATGTTATATAGCCAGTAGGTATGTTATATAGCCAGGAGGTAAGTTATATAACCTGAAGTTACGTTATATAGCTAGTAGGTAAGTTATATAGCCAGAGGGATTGTTATATAGCCGGTAGGTATGTTATATAGCCAGGAGGTATGTTATATAGCCAGTAGGTATGTTATATAGCCAGCTGGTATGTTATATAGCCAGTAGGTATGTTATATAACCAGGAGGCATGTTATATATCCAGAAGGTATGTTATATAGCTAGGAGATATGTTATATAACCAGGAGGTATGTTATATAACCAGTAGGTATGCTATATAGCCAGGAGGTATGTTATATAACCAGAAGGTATGTTATATAGGTAGGAGGTATGTTATATAGCTATGTGGTATGTTATATAACCAGTAGGAATGTTATATAACTAGTAGGTATGTTATATAGCCAGGAGGTAATTTATATAGCCAGTAGGTATGTTATATAGCCAGTAGGTATGTTATATAACCAGTAGGTATGTTATATAGCCAGGAGGAATGTTATATAGCTAGGAGGTATGTGATATAGCCAGGAAGTATGTTATATAGCCAGGAGGTATGTTATATAGCCAGTAGGTATGTTATATAGACAGTAGGTATGTTATATAACCAGTAGGTATGTTATATAGCCAGGAGGAATGTTATATAGCTAGGAGGTATGTGATATAGCCAGAAAGTATGTTATATAGCCAGGAGGTATGTTATATAGCCAGTAGGTATGTTATATAGACAGTAGGTATGATATATAGCCAGTAGGTATGTTATATAACCAGTAGGTATGTTATATAACCAGAAGGTATGTCATATAGCTAGGAGGTGTGTTATATAACCAGTAGTTATGTTATATAACCAGAAGGCATGTTATATAGCTAGGAGGTATGTTATATAACCAGTAGGTATGTTATATAGCCAGGAGGTATGTTATATAGCTAGGAGGTATGTTATATAGCCAGTAGGTATGTTATATAACCAGTAGGTATGTTATATAACCAGTAGGTATGTTATATAGCCAGGAGGTATGTTATATAGCCAGTAGGTATGTTATATAGCCAGTAGGTATCTTATATAGCCAGGAGGTATGTTATATAACCAGAAGGTATGTTATATAGCTAGGAGGTAAGGTATATAGCCAGAAGGTATGTTATATAGCCGGTAGGTATGTTATATAGCCAGGAGGTATGTTATATAGCCAGTAGGTATGTTATATAGCCAGGAGGTATGTTATATAGCCAGTAGGTATGTTATATAACCAGGAGGCATGTTATATAACCATAAGGTGTGTTATATAGCTAGGAGGTATGTTATATAGCCAGGAGGTATGTTATATAACAAGAAGGTATGTTATATAGCTAGGAGTTAAGTTATATAGCCAGGAGGTATGTTATATAGCCAGTAGGTATGTTATATAGCCAGGAGGTATGTTATATAGCCAGTAGGTATGTTATATAACCAGGAGGCATGTTATATAACCAGAAGATATGTTATATAGCTAGGAGGTATGTTATATAACCAGGAGGTATGTTATATAACCAGTAGGTATGTTATATAGCCAGGAGGTATGTTATATAACCAGAAGGTATGTTATATAGGTAGGAGGTATGTTATATATCTAGGTGGTATGTTATATAACCAGTAGGAATGTTATATAACCAGTAGGTATGTTATATAGCCAGGAGGAATGGTATATAGCTAGGAGGTATGTGATGTAGCCAGGAAGTATGTTATATAGCCAGGAGGTATGTTATATAGCCAGTAGGTATGTTATATAGACAGTAGGTATGTTATATAGCCAGTAGGTATCTTATATAGCCAGGAGGTATGTTATATAACCAGAAGGTATGTTATATAGCTAGGAGGTAAGGTATATAGCCAGAAGGTATGTTATATAGCCGGTAGGTATGTTATATAGCCAGGAGGTATGTTATATAGCCAGTAGGTATGTTATATAGCCAGGAGGTATGTTATATAGCCAGTAGGTATGTTATATAACCAGGAGGCATGTTATATAACCATAAGGTGTGTTATATAGCTAGGAGGTATGTTATATAGCCAGGAGGTATGTTATATAACAAGAAGGTATGTTATATAGCTAGGAGTTAAGTTATATAGCCAGGAGGTATGTTATATAGCCAGTAGGTATGTTATATAGCCAGGAGGTATGTTATATAGCCAGTAGGTATGTTATATAACCAGGAGGCATGTTATATAACCAGAAGATATGTTATATAGCTAGGAGGTATGTTATATAACCAGGAGGTATGTTATATAACCAGTAGGTATGTTATATAGCCAGGAGGTATGTTATATAACCAGAAGGTATGTTATATAGGTAGGAGGTATGTTATATATCTAGGTGGTATGTTATATAACCAGTAGGAATGTTATATAACCAGTAGGTATGTTATATAGCCAGGAGGAATGGTATATAGCTAGGAGGTATGTGATGTAGCCAGGAAGTATGTTATATAGCCAGGAGGTATGTTATATAGCCAGTAGGTATGTTATATAGACAGTAGGTATGTTATATAACCAGTAGGTATGTTATATAGCCAGGAGGAATGTTATATAGCTAGGAGGTATGTGATATAGCCAGGAAGTATGTTATATAACCAGGAGGTATGTTATATAGCCAGTAGGTAGGTTATATAGACAGTAGGTATGTTATATAGCCAGTAGGTATGATATATAACCAGTAGGTATGTTATATAGCCAGGAGGAATGTTATATAGCTAAGAGGTATGTGATATAGCCAGGAAGTATGTTATATAGCCAGGAGGTAATTTATATAACCAGTAGGTGTGTTATATAGCCAGGAGTTATGTTATATAACCAGAAGGTATGTTATATAGGTAGGAGGTATGTTATATAGCTAGGTGGTATGTTATATACCCAGTAGGTATGTTATATAACCAGTAGGTATGTTATATAGCCAGTAGGTATGTTATATAACCAGTAGGTATGTTATATTGCCAGGAGGAATGTTATATAGCTAGGAGGTATGTGATATAGCAAGGAAGTATGTTATATAGCCAGGAGTTATGTTATATAGCCAGTAGGTATGTTATATAGACAGTAGGTATGTTATATAGCCAGTAGGTATGTTATATAACCAGTAGGTATGTTATATAGCCAGGAGGAATGTTATATAGCTAGGAGGTATATGATATAGCCAGGAAGTATGTTATATAGCCAGGGGGTAATTTATATAGCCAGTAGGTATGTTATATAGCCAGGAGGTATGTTATATAACCAGAAAGTATGTTATATAGCTAGGAGGTATGTTATATAACCAGTAGGTATGTTATATAGCCAGGAGGTAAGTTATATAACTAGGAGGTATGTTATATAGCCAGAAGGTATGTTATATAGCCAGGAGGTATGTTATATAGCCAGTAGTTATGTTATATAGCCAGTAGGTATGTTATATAACCAGTAGGTATGTTATATAACCAGTAGATATGTTATATAGCCAGGAGGTAGTTTATATAGCCAGGATGTATGTTATATAGCTAGGAGGTATGTTATATAAACAGTAGTTATGTTATATAACCAGAAGGTATGTTATATAGCTAGGAGGTATGTTATATAGCCAGAATGTATGTTATATAGCCAGGAGGTATGTTATATAGCTAGGAGGTATGATATATAAACATTAGGTATGTTATATAACCAGATGGTATGTTATATAGCTAGGAGGTATGTTATATAACCAGTAGGTAAGGTATATAGCCAGTATATATGTTATATAACCAGTAGGTATGTTATATAACCAGAAGGTATGTTATATAGCTAGGAGGTATGTTATATAACCAAAAGGTATGTTTTATAACCATAAGGTATGTTATATAGCTAGGAGGTATGTTATATAACCAGTAGTTATGTTATATAACCAGAAAGTATGTTATATAGCTAGAAGGTATGTTATATAACCAGTAGGTATGTTATATAGCCAGGAGGTATGTTATATAGCTAGGGGGTATGTTATATAGCCAGAATGTATGTTATATAGCCAGGAGGTATGTTATATAGCCAGTAGGTATGTTATATAGCCAGTAGGTATGTTATATAACCAGTAGGTATGTTATATAGCCAAGAGGTAATTTATATAGCCAGAAGGTATGTTATATAACCAGTAGGTATGTTATATAGCCAGTAGGTATGTTATATAGCCAATAGGTATGTTATATAGGTAGTAGGTATGTTATATAACCAGTAGGTATGTTATATAGCCAGTAGGTATGTTATATAACCAGTAGGTATGTTATATAGCCAGTAGGTATGTTATATAACCAGTAGGTAAGTTATATAGCCAGTATATATGTTATATAACCAGTAGGTATGTTATATAGCCAGGAGGTAAGTTATATAGCCAGAAGGTATGTTATATAGCCAGTAGGTATGTTATATAACCAGTAGGTATGTTATATAGCCAGGAGGTAAGTTATATAGCCAGAAGGTATGTTATATAGCCGGTAGGTATGTTGTATAGCCAGGAGGTATGTTATATAGCCAGTAGGTATGTTATATAGCCAGGAGGTATGTTATATAGCCAGTACGTATGTTATATAACCAGGAGGCATGTTATATAACCAGAAGGTATGTTATATAGCTAGGAGGTATGTTATATAACCAGGAGGTACGTTATATAACCAGTAGGTATGTTATATAGCCAGGAGGTATGTTATATAACCAGAAGGTATGTTATATAGGTAGGAGGTATGTTATATAGCTATGTGGTATGTTATATAACCAGTAGGAGTGTTATATAACTAGTATGTATGTTATATAGCCAGGAGGTAATTTATATAGCCAGTAGGTATGTTATATAGCCAGTAGCTATGTTATATAACCAGTAGGTATGTTATATAGCCAGGAGGAATGTTATATAGCTAGGAGGTATGTGATATAGCCAGGAAGTATGTTATATAGCCAGGAGGTATGTTATATAGCCAGTAGGTATGTTATATAGACAGTAGGTATGTTATATAACCAGTAGGTATGTTATATAGCCAGGAGGAATGTTATATAGCTAGGATGTATGTGATATAGCCAGGAAGTATGTTATATAGCCAGGAGGTATGTTATATAGCCAGTAGGTATGTTATATAGACAGTAGGTATGTTATATAGCCAGAAGGTATGTTATATAACCAGTAGGTATGTTATATAGCCAGTAGGTATGTTATATTATATAGCCAGTAGGTATGTTATATAACCAGTAGGTATGTTATATAGCCAGGAGGTATGTTATATAACCAGAAGGTATGTTATATAGGTAGGAGGTATGTTATATAGCTATGTGGTATGTTTTATAACCAGTAGGAATGTTATATAACTAGTAGGTATGTTATATAGCCAGGAGGTAATTTATATAGCCAGTAGGTATGTTATATAGCCAGTAGGTATGTTATATAACCAGTAGGTATGTTATATAGCCAGGAGGAATGTTATATAGCTAGGAGGTATGTTATATAACCAGAAGGTATGTTTTATAACCAGAAGGTATGTTATATAGCTAGGAGGTATGTTATATAACCAGTAGTTATGTTATATAACCAGAAAGTATGTTATATAGCTATGAGGTATGTTATATAACCAGTAGGTATGTTATATAGCCAGGAAGTATGTTGTATAGCTAGGAGGTATGTTATATAGCCAGAAGGTATTTTATATAGCCAGGAGGTATGTTATATAGCCAGTAGGTATGTTATATAGCCAGTAGGTATGTTATATAACCAGTGGGTATGTTATATAGCCAAGTTGTAATTTATATAGCCAGAAGGTATGTTATATAACCAGTAGGTATGTTATATAGCCAGTAGGTATGTTATATAGCCAGTAGGTATGTTATATAGGTAGTAGGTATGTTATATAACCAGTAGGTATGTTATATAGCCAGTAGGTATGTTATATAACCAGTAGGTATGTTATATAGCCAGTAGGTATGTTATATAACCAGTAGGTAAGTTATATAGCCAGTATATATGTTATATAAGCAGTAGGTATGTTATATAGCCAGGAGGTAAGTTATATAGCCAGAAGGTTTGTTATATAGCCGGTAGGTATGTTATATAGCCAGGAGGTATGTTATATAGCCAGTAGGTATGTTACATAGCCAGGAGGTATGTTATATAACCAGTAGGTATGTTATATAGCCAGGAGGTATGTTATATAACCAGAAGGTATGTTATATAGGTAGGAGGTATGTTATATAGCTATGTGGTATGTTATATAACCAGTAGGAATGTTATATAACTAGTAGGTATGTTATATAGCCAGGAGGTAATTTATATAGCCAGTAGGTATGTTATATAGCCAGTAAGTATGTTATATAACCAGTAGGTATGTTATATAGCCAGGACGAATGTTATATAGCTAGGAGGTATGTGATATAGCCAGGAAGTATGTTATATAGCCAGGAGGTATGTTATATAGCCAGTAGGTATGTTATATAGACAGTAGGTATGTTATAGAGCCAGTAGGTATGTTATATAACCAGTAGGTATGTTATATAGCCAGTAGGTATGTTATATTATATAGCCAGTAGGTATGTTATATAACCAGTAGGTATGTTATATAGCCAGTAGGTATGTTATATAACCAGTAGGTATGTTATATTGCCAGGAGGAATGTTATATAGCTAGGAGGTATGTGATATAGCAAGGAAGTATGTTATATAGCCAGGAGTTATGTTATATAGCCAGTAGGTATGTTATATAGACAGTAGGTATGTTATATAGCCAGTAGGTATGTTATATAACCAGTAGGTATGTTATATAGCCAGGAGGAATGTTATATAGTTAGGAGGTATATGATATAGCCAGGAAGTATGTTATATAGCCAGGGGGTAATTTATATAGCCAGTAGGTATGTTATATAGCCAGGAGGTATGTTATATAACCAGAAAGTATGTTATATAGCTAGGAGGTATGTTATATAACCAGTAGGTATGTTATATAGCCAGGAGGTAAGTTATATAACTAGGAGGTATGTTATATAGCCAGAAGGTATGTTATATAGCCAGGAGGTATGTTATATAGCCAGTAGTTATGTTATATAGCCAGTAGGTATGTTATATAACCAGTAGGTATGTTATATAACCAGTAGATATGTTATATAGCCAGGAGGTAGTTTATATAGCCAGGATGTATGTTATATAGCTAGGAGGTATGTTATATAAACAGTAGTTATGTTATATAACCAGAAGGTATGTTATATAGCTAGGAGGTATGTTATATAGCCAGAATGTATGTTATATAGCCAGGAGGTATGTTATATAGCTAGGAGGTATGATATATAAACATTAGGTATGTTATATAACCAGATGGTATGTTATATAGCTAGGAGGTATGTTATATAACCAGTAGGTAAGGTATATAGCCAGTATATATGTTATATAACCAGTAGGTATGTTATATAACCAGAAGGTATGTTATATAGCTAGGAGGTATGTTATATAACCAAAAGGTATGTTTTATAACCATAAGGTATGTTATATAGCTAGGAGGTATGTTATATAACCAGTAGTTATGTTATATAACCAGAAAGTATGTTATATAGCTAGGAGGTATGTTATATAACCAGTAGGTATGTTATATAGCCAGGAGGTATGTTATATAGCTAGGGGGTATGTTATATAGCCAGAATGTATGTTATATAGCCAGGAGGTATGTTATATAGCCAGTAGGTATGTTATATAGCCAGTAGGTATGTTATATAACCAGTAGGTATGTTATATAGCCAAGAGGTAATTTATATAGCCAGAAGGTATGTTATATAACCAGTAGGTATGTTATATAGCCAGTAGGTATGTTATATAGCCAGTAGGTATGTTATATAGGTAGTAGGTATGTTATATAACCAGTAGGTATGTTATATAGCCAGTAGGTATGTTATATAACCAGTAGGTATGTTATATAGCCAGTAGGTATGTTATATAACCAGTAGGTAAGTTATATAGCCAGTATATATGTTATATAACCAGTAGGTATGTTATATAGCCAGGAGGTAAGTTATATAGCCAGAAGGTATGTTATATAGCCAGTAGGTATGTTATATAACCAGTAGGTATGTTATATAGCCAGGAGGTAAGTTATATAGCCAGAAGGTATGTTATATAGCCGGTAGGTATGTTGTATAGCCAGGAGGTATGTTATATAGCCAGTAGGTATGTTATATAGCCAGGAGGTATGTTATATAGCCAGTAGGTATGTTATATAACCAGGAGGCATGTTATATAACCAGAAGGTATGTTATATAGCTAGGAGGTATGTTATATAACCAGGAGGTATGTTATATAACCAGTAGGTATGTTATATAGCCAGGAGGTATGTTATATAACCAGAAGGTATGTTATATAGGTAGGAGGTATGTTATATAGCTATGTGGTATGTTATATAACCAGTAGGAATGTTATATAACTAGTATGTATGTTATATAGCCAGGAGGTAATTTATATAGCCAGTAGGTATGTTATATAGCCAGTAGGTATGTTATATAACCAGTAGGTATGTTATATAGCCAGGAGGAATGTTATATAGCTAGGAGGTATGTGATATAGCCAGGAAGTATGTTATATAGCCAGGAGGTATGTTATATAGCCAGTAGGTATGTTATATAGACAGTAGGTATGTTATATAACCAGTAGGTATGTTATATAGCCAGGAGGAATGTTATATAGCTAGGATGTATGTGATATAGCCAGGAAGTATGTTATATAGCCAGGAGGTATGTTATATAGCCAGTAGGTATGTTATATAGACAGTAGGTATGTTATATAGCCAGAAGGTATGTTATATAACCAGTAGGTATGTTATATAGCCAGTAGGTATGTTATATTATATAGCCAGTAGGTATGTTATATAACCAGTAGGTATGTTATATAGCCAGGAGGTATGTTATATAACCAGAAGGTATGTTATATAGGTAGGAGGTATGTTATATAGCTATGTGGTATGTTATATAACCAGTAGGAATGTTATATAACTAGTAGGTATGTTATATAGCCAGGAGGTAATTTATATAGCCAGTAGGTATGTTATATAGCCAGTAGGTATGTTATATAACCAGTAGGTATGTTATATAGCCAGGAGGAATGTTATATAGCTAGGAGGTATGTTATATAACCAGAAGGTATGTTTTATAACCAGAAGGTATGTTATATAGCTAGGAGGTATGTTATATAACCAGTAGTTATGTTATATAACCAGAAAGTATGTTATATAGCTATGAGGTATGTTATATAACCAGTAGGTATGTTATATAGCCAGGAAGTATGTTATATAGCTAGGAGGTATGTTATATAGCCAGAAGGTATTTTATATAGCCAGGAGGTATGTTATATAGCCAGTAGGTATGTTATATAGCCAGTAGGTATGTTATATAACCAGTGGGTATGTTATATAGCCAAGTTGTAATTTATATAGCCAGAAGGTATGTTATATAACCAGTAGGTATGTTATATAGCCAGTAGGTATGTTATATAGCCAGTAGGTATGTTATATAGGTAGTAGGTATGTTATATAACCAGTAGGTATGTTATATAGCCAGTAGGTATGTTATATAACCAGTAGGTATGTTATATAGCCAGTAGGTATGTTATATAACCAGTAGGTAAGTTATATAGCCAGTATATATGTTATATAACCAGTAGGTATGTTATATAGCCAGGAGGTAAGTTATATAGCCAGAAGGTTTGTTATATAGCCGGTAGGTATGTTATATAGCCAGGAGGTATGTTATATAGCCAGTAGGTATGTTACATAGCCAGGAGGTATGTTATATAACCAGTAGGTATGTTATATAGCCAGGAGGTATGTTATATAACCAGAAGGTATGTTATATAGGTAGGAGGTATGTTATATAGCTATGTGGTATGTTATATAACCAGTAGGAATGTTATATAACTAGTAGGTATGTTATATAGCCAGGAGGTAATTTATATAGCCAGTAGGTATGTTATATAGCCAGTAAGTATGTTATATAACCAGTAGGTATGTTATATAGCCAGGACCAATGTTATATAGCTAGGAGGTATGTGATATAGCCAGGAAGTATGTTATATAGCCAGGAGGTATGTTATATAGCCAGTAGGTATGTTATATAGACAGTAGGTATGTTATAGAGCCAGTAGGTATGTTATATAACCAGTAGGTATGTTATATAGCCAGTAGGTATGTTATATTATATAGCCAGTAGGTATGTTATATAACCAGTAGGTATGTTATATAGCCAGGAGGAATGTTATATAGCTAGTAGGTATGTGATATAGCCAGGAAGTATGTTATATAGCCAGGAGGTATGTTATATAGCCAGTAGGTATGTTATATAACCAGTAGGTATGTTATATAGCCAGGAGGTATGTTATATAGCCAGTAGGTATGTTATATAGCCAGTAGGTATCTTATATAGCCAGGAGGTATGTTATATAACCAGAAGGTATGTTATACAGCTAGGAGGTAAGTTATATAGCCAGAACGTATGTTATATAGCCGGTAGGTATGTTATATAGCCAGGAGGTATGTTATATAGCCAGTAGGTATGTTATATAGCCAGGAGGTATGTTATATAGCCAGTAGGTATGTTATATAACCAGGAGGCATGTTATATAACCAGAAGGTATGTTATATAGCTAGGAGGTATGTTATATAGCCAGGAGGTATATTATATAACAAGAAGGTATGTTATATAGCTAGGAGGTAAGTTATATAGCCAGAAGGTATGTTATATAGCCGGTAGGTAATTTATATAGCCAGGAGGTATGTTATATAGCCAGTAGGTATGTTATATAGCCAGGAGGTATGTTATATAGCCAGTAGGTATGTTATATAACCAGGAGGCATGTTATATAACCAGAAGATATGTTATATAGGTAGGAGGTATGTTATATAACCAGGAGGTATGTTATATAACCAGTAGGTATGTTATATAGCCAGGAGGTATGTTATATAACCAGAAGGTATGTTATATAGGTAGGAGGTATGTTATATAGCTAGGTGGTATGTTATATAACCAGTAGGAATGTTATATAACCAGTAGGTATGTTATATAGCCAGGAGGTAATTTATATAGCCAGTAGGTATGTTATATAGCCAGTAGGTATGTTATATAACCAGTAGGTATGTTATATAGCCAGGAGGAATGTTATATAGCTAAGAGGTATGTGATATAGCCAGGAAGTATGTTATATAGCCAGGAGGTAATTTATATAACCAGTAGGTGTGTTATATAGCCAGGAGTTATGTTATATAACCAGAAGATATGTTATATAGGTAGCAGGTATGTTATATAGCTAGGTGGTATGTTATATACCCAGTAGGTATGTTATATAACCAGTAGGTATGTTATATAGCCAGGAGGTAATTTATATAGCCAGTAGGTATGTTATATAGCCAGTAGTTATGTTATATAACCAGTAGGTATGTTATATAGCCAGGAGGAATGTTGTATAGCTAGGAGGTATGTGATATAGCCAGGAAGTATGTTATATAGCCAGGAGGTATGTTATATAGCCAGTAGGTATGTTATATAGACAGTAGGTATGTTATATAACCAGTAGGTATGTTATATTGCCAGGAGGAATGTTATATAGCTAGGAGGTATGTGATATAGCAAGGAAGTATGTTATATAGCCAGGAGTTATGTTATATAGCCAGTAGGTATGTTATATAGACAGTAGGTATGTTATATAGCCAGTAGGTATGTTATATAACCAGTAGGTATGTTATATAGCCAGGAGGAATGTTATATAGCTAGGAGTTATATGATATAGCCAGGAAGTATGTTATATAGCCAGGAGGTATGTTATATAGCCAGTAGTTATGTTATATAGCCAGTAGGTATGTTATATAACCAGTAGGTATGTTATATAACCAGTAGATATGTTATATAGCCAGGAGGTATGTTATATAGCTAGGAGGTATATGATATAGCCAGAATGTATGTTATATAGCCAGGGGGTAATTTATATATCCAGTAGGTATGTTATATAGCCAGGAGGTATGTTATATAACCAGAAAGTATGTTATATAGCTAGGAGGTATGTTATATAACCAGTAGGTATGTTATATAGCCAGGAGGTATGTTATATAACCAGAAGGTATGTTATATAGCTAGGAGGTATGTTATATAGCCAGAATGTATGTTATATAGCCAGGAGGTATGTTATATAGCTAGGAGGTATGATATATAAACATTAGGTATGTTATATAACCAGATGGTATGTTATATAGCTAGGAGGTATGTTATATAACCAGTAGGTAAGGTATATAGCCAGTATATATGTTATATAACCAGTAGGTATGTTATATAACCAGAAGGTATGTTATATAGCTAGGAGGTATGTTATATAACCAAAAGGTATGTTTTATAACCAGAAGGTATGTTATATAGCTAGGAGGTATGTTATATAGCTAGGGGGGGTATGTTATATAGCCAGAAGGTATGTTATATAGCCAGGAGGTATGTTATATAGCCAGTAGGTATGTTATATAGCCAGTAGGTATGTTATATAACCAGTAGGTATGTTATATAGCCAAGAGGTAATTTATATAGCCAGAAGGTATGTTATATAACCAGTAGGTATGTTATATAGCCAGTAGGTATGTTATATAGCCAGTAGGTATGTTATATAGGTAGTAGGTATGTTATATAACCAGTAGATATGTTATATAGCCAGTAGGTATGTTATATAACCAGTAGGTATGTTATATAGCCAGTAGGTATGTTATATAACCAGTAGGTAAGTTATATAGCCAGTATATATGTTATATAACCAGTAGGTATGTTATATAGCCAGGAGTTAAGTTATATAGCCAGAAGGTATGTTATATAGCCAGTAGGTATGTTATATAACCAGTAGGTATGTTATATAGCCAGGAGGTAAGTTATATAGCCAGAAGGTATGTTATATAGCCGGTAGGTATGTTATATAGCCAGGAGGTATGTTATATAGCCAGTAGGTATGTTATATAGCCAGGAGGTATGTTATATAGCCAGTAGGTATGTTATATAACCAGGAGGCATGTTATATAACCAGAAGGTATGTTATATAGCTAGGAGGTATGTTATATAACCAGGAGGTACGTTATATAACCAGTAGGTATGTTATATAGCCAGGAGGTATGTTATATAACCAGAAGGTATGTTATATAGGTAGGAGGTATGTTATATAGCTATGTGGTATGTTATATAACCAGTAGGAATGTTATATAACTAGTAGGTATGTTATATAGCCAGGAGGAATGTTAAATAGCTAGGAAGTATGTGATATAGCCAGGAAATATGTTATATAGCCAGGAGGTATGTTATATTGCCAGTAGGTATGTTATATAGACAGTAGGTATGTTATATAGACAGTAAGTATGTTATATAACCAGTAGGTATGTTATATAGCCAGTAGGTATGTTATATTATATAGCCAGTAGGTATGTTATATAACCAGTAGGTATGTTATATAGCAAGGAGGAATGTTATATAGCTAGGAGGTATGTGATATAGCCAGGAAGTATGTTATATAGCCAGGAGGTAATTTATATAGCCAGTAGGTATGTTATATAGCCTGGAGGTATGTTATATAACCAGAAGGTATGTTATATAACCAGAAGGTATGTTATATAGCTAGGAGGTGTGTTATATAACCAGTAGTTATGTTATATAACCAGAAGGTATGTTATATAGCTAGGATGTATGTTATATAACCAGTAGGTATGTTATATAGCCAGGAGGTATGTTATATAGCTAGGAGGTATGTTATATAGCCAGTAGGTATGTTATATAACCAGTAGGTATGTTATATAACCAGTAGGTATGTTATATAGCCAGGAGGTATGTTATATAGCCAGTAGGTATGTTATATAGCCAGTAGGTATCTTATATAGCCAGGAGGTATGTTATATAACCAGAAGGTATGTTATATAGCTAGGAGGTAAGTTATATAGCCAGAAGGTATGTTATATAGCCAGGAGGTAAGTTATATAGCCAGTAGGTATGTTATATAGCCAGGAGGTATGTTATATAGCCAGAGGTATGTTATATAACCAGGAGGCATGTTATATAACCAGAAGGTATGTTATATAGCTAGGAGGTATGTTATATAGCCAGGAGGTATGTTATATAACAAGAAGGTATGTTATATAGCTAGGAGGTAAGTTATATAGCCAGAAGGTATGTTATATAGCCGGTAGGTATGTTATATAGCCAGGAGGTATGTTATATAGCCAGTAGGTATGTTATATAGCCAGGAGGTATGTTATATAGCCAGTAGGTATGTTATATAACCAGGAGGCATGTTATATAACCAGAAGATATGTTATATAGCTAGGAGGTATGTTATATAACCAGGAGGTATGTTATATAACCAGTAGGTATGTTATATAGCCAGGAGGTATGTTATATAACCAGAAGGTATGTTATATAGGTAAGAGGTATGTTATATAGCTAGGTGGTATGTTATATAACCAGTAGGAATGTTATATAACCAGTAGGTATGTTATATAGCCAGGAGGTAATTTATATAGCCAGTAGGTATGTTATATAGCCAGTAGGTATGTTATATAACCAGTAGGTATGTTATATAGCCAGTAGTTATCTTATATAGCCAGGAGGTATGTTATATAACCAGAAGGTATGTTATATAGCTAGGAGGTAAGTTATATATCCAGAAGGTATGTTATACAGCCGGTAGGTATGTTATATAGCCAGGAGG
Organism: Eledone cirrhosa; assembly: GCA_964016885.1. Taxonomy (NCBI): domain Eukaryota; kingdom Metazoa; phylum Mollusca; class Cephalopoda; order Octopoda; family Eledonidae; genus Eledone; species Eledone cirrhosa. Next base: position 6,861,611 of record OZ024741.1, on the reverse strand, counting down.
TATGATATATAGCCAGTAGGTATGTTATATAGCCAGGAGGAAAGTTATATAGCCAGTAGGTATGTTATATAACCACGAGGCATGTTATATAACCAAAAGGTATGTTATATAGCTAGGAGGTATGTTATATAACCAGGAGGTATGTTATATAACCAGTAGGTATGTTATATAGCCAGGAGTTATGTTATATAACCACAAGGTATGTTATATAGGGAGGAGGTATGTTATATAGCTAGGTGGTATGTTATATATCCAGTAGGTATGTTATATAACCAGTAGGTATGTTATATAGCCAGGAGGTAATTTATATAGCCAGTAGGTATGTTATATAGCCAGTAGGTATGTTATATAACCAGTAGGTATGTTATATAGCCAGGAGGAATGTTATATAGCTAGGAGGTATGTGATATAGCCAGGAAGTATGTTATATAGCCAGGAGGTATGTTATATAGCCAGTAGGTATGTTATATAGACAGTAGGTATGTTATATAACCAGTAGGTATGTTATATTGCCAGGAGGAATGTTATATAGCTAGGAGGTATGTGATATAGCAAGGAAGTATGTTATATAGCCAGGAGGTATGTTATATAGCTAGGAGGTATATGATATAGCCAGGATGTATGTTATATAGCCAGGGGGTAATTTATATATCCAGTAGGTATGTTATATAACCAGGAGGTATGTTATATAACCAGAAAGTATGTTATATAGCTAGGAGTTATGTTATATAACCAGTAGGTATGTTATATAGCCAGGAGGTAAGTTATATAGCTAGGAGGTATGTTATATAGCCAAAAGGTATGTTATATAGCCAGGAGGTATGTTATATAGCCAGTAGTTATGTTATATAGCCAGTAGGTATGTTATATAACCAGTAGGTATGTTATATAAGCAGTAGATATGTTATATAGCCAGGAGGTATGTTATATAGCCAGGATGTATGTTATATAGCTAGGAGTTATGTTATATAAACAGTAGTTATGTTATATAACCAGAAGGTATGTTATATAGCTAGGAGGTATGTTATATAGCCAGAAGGTATGTTATATAGCCAGGAGGTATGTTATATAGCTAGGAGGTATGTTATATAACCAGTAGGTAAGTTATATAGCCAGAAGGTATGTTATATAGCCGGTAGTTATGTTATATAGCGAGTAGGTATGTTATATAGCCAGGAGGTATGTTATATAGCCAAGTGGTATGTTATATAGCCAGTAGGTATCTTATATAACCAGTAGGTATGTTATATAGCCAGTAGGTATGTTATATAGCCAGGAGGTATGTTATATAACCAGGAGGCATGTTATATAACCAGAAGGTATGTTATATAGCTAGGAGGTATGTTATATAACCAGGAGGTATGTTATATAACCAGTAGGTATGTTATATAGCCAGGAGGTATGTTATATAACCAGAAGGTATGTTATATAGGTAGGAGGTATGTTATATAGCTATGTGGTATGTTATATAACCAGTAGGAATGTTATATAACTAGTAGGTATGTTATATAGCCAGGAGGTAATTTATATAGCCAGTAGGTATGTTATATAGCCAGTAGGTATGTTATATAACCAGTAGGTATGTTATATAGCCAGGAGGAATGTTATATAGCTAGGAGGTATGTGATATAGCCAGGAAGTATGTTATATAGCCAGGAGGTATGTTATATAGCCAGTAGGTATGTTATATAGACAGTAGGTATGTTATATAACCAGTAGGTATGTTATATAGCCATGAGGAATGTTATATAGCTAAGAGGTATGTGATATAGCCAGGAAGTATGTTATATAGCCAGGAGGTATGTTATATAGCCAGTAGGTATGTTATATAGACAGTAGGTATGTTATATAGCCAGTAGGTATGTTATATAACCAGTAGGTATGTTATATAGCCAGTAGGTATGTTATATTATATAGCCAGTAGCTATGTTATATAACCAGTAGGTATGTTATATAGCCAGGAGGAATGTTATATAGCTAGGAGGTATGTGATATAGCCAGGAAGTATGTTATATAGCCAGGAGGTAATTTATATAGCCAGTAGGTATGTTATATAGCCTGGAGGTATGTTATATAACCAGAAGGTATGTTATATAACCAGAAGGTATGTTATATAGCTAGGAGGTGTGTTATATAACCAGTAGTTATGTTATATAACCAGAAGGTATGTTATATAGCTAGGAGGTATGTTATATAACCAGTAGGTATGTTATATAGCCAGGAGGTATGTTATATAGCTAGGAGGTATGTTATATAGCCAGTAGGTATGTTATATAACCAGTAGGTATGTTATATAACCAGTAGGTATGTTATATAGCCAGGAGGTATGTTATATAGCCAGTAGGTATGTTATATAGCCAGTAGGTATCTTATATAGCCAGGAGGTATGTTATATAACCAGAAGGTATGTTATATAGCTAGGAGGTAAGGTATATAGCCAGAAGGTATGTTATATAGCCGGTAGGTATGTTATATAGCCAGGAGATATGTTATATAGCCAGTAGTTATGTTATATAGCCAGGAGGTATGTTATATAGCCAGTAGGTATGTTATATAACCAGGAGGCATGTTATATAACCAGAAGGTGTGTTATATAGCTAGGAGGTATGTTATATAGCCAGGAGGTATGTTATATAACAAGAAGGTATGTTATATAGCTAGGAGGTAAGTTATATAGCCAGGAGGTATGTTATATAGCCAGTAGGTATGTTATATAGCCAGGAGGTATGTTATATAACCAGGAGGCATGTTATATAACCAGAAGATATGTTATATAGCTAGGAGGTATGTTATATAACCAGGAGGTATGTTATATAACCAGTAGGTATGTTATATAGCCAGGAGGTATGTTATATAACCAGAAGGTATGTTATATAGGTAGGAGGTATGTTATATATCTAGGTGGTATGTTATATAACCAGTAGGAATGTTATATAACCAGTAGGTATGTTATATAGCCAGGAGGTAATTTATATAGCCAGTAGGTATGTTATATAGCCAGTAGGTACGTTATATAACCAGTAGGTATGTTATATAGCCAGGAGGAATGTTATATAGCTAGGAGGTATGTGATGTAGCCAGGAAGTATGTTATATAGCCAGGAAGTATGTTATATAGCCAGTAGGTATGTTATATAGACAGTAGGTATGTTATATAACCAGTAGGTATGTTATATAGCCAGGAGGAATGTTATATAGCTAGGAGGTATGTGATATAGCCAGGAAGTATGTTATATAACCAGGAGGTATGTTATATAGCCAGTAGGTAGGTTATATAGACAGTAGGTATGTTATATAGCCAGTAGGTATGATATATAACCAGTAGGTATGTTATATAGCCAGTAGGTATGTTATATTATATAGCCAGTAGGTATGTTATATAACCAGTAGGTATGTTATATAGCCAGGAGGAATGTTATATAGCTAAGAGGTATGTGATATAGCCAGGAAGTATGTTATATAGCCAGGAGGTAATTTATATAACCAGTAGGTGTGTTATATAGCCAGGAGTTATGTTATATAACCAGAAGGTATGTTATATAGGTAGGAGGTATGTTATATAGCTAGGTGGTATGTTATATACCCAGTAGGTATGTTATATAACCAGTAGGTATGTTATATAGCCAGGAGGTACTTTATATAGCCAGTAGGTATGTTATATAGCCAGTAGGTATGTTATATAACCAGTAGGTATGTTATATAGCCAGGAAGTATGTTATATAGCCAGGAGGTATGTTATATAGCCAGTAGGTATGTTATATAGACAGTAGGTATGTTATATAACCAGTAGGTATGTTATATTGCCAGGAGGAATGTTATATAGCTAGGAGGTATGTGATATAGCAAGGAAGTATGTTATATAGCCAGGAGTTATGTTATATAGCCAGTAGGTATGTTATATAGACAGTAGGTATGTTATATAGCCAGTAGGTATGTTATATAACCAGTAGGCATGTTATACAGCCAGGAGGAATGTTATATAGCTAGGAGGTATATGATATAGCCAGGAAGTATGTTATATAGCCAGGGGGTAATTTATATAGCCAGTAGGTATGTTATATAGCCAGGAGGTATGTTATATAACCAGAAAGTATGTTATATAGCTAGGAGGTATGTTATATAACCAGTAGGTATGTTATATAGCCAGGAGGTAAGTTATATAACTAGGAGGTATGTTATATAGCCAGAAGGTATGTTATATAGCCAGGAGGTATGTTATATAGCCAGTAGATATGTTATATAGCCAGTAGGTATGTTATATAACCAGTAGGTATGTTATATAACCAGTAGATATGTTATATAGCCAGGAGGTAGTTTATATAGCCAGGATGTATGTTATATAGCTAGGAGGTATGTTATATAAACAGTAGTTATGTTATATAACCAGAAGGTATGTTATATAGCTAGGAGGTATGTTATATAGCCAGAATGTATGTTATATAGCCAGGAGGTATGTTATATAGCTAGGAGGTATGATATATAAACATTAGGTATGTTATATAACCAGATGGTATGTTATATAGCTAGGAGGTATGTTATATAACCAGTAGGTAAGGTATATAGCCAGTATATATGTTATATAACCAGTAGGTATGTTATATAACCAGAAGGTATGTTATATAGCTAGGAGGTATGTTATATAACCAAAAGGTATGTTTTATAACCAGAAGGTATGTTATATAGCTAGGAGGTATGTTATATAACCAGTAGTTATGTTATATAACCAGAAAGTATGTTATATAGCTAGGAGGTATGTTATATATCCAGTTGGTATGTTATATAGCCAGGAGGTATGTTATATAGCTAGGGGGTATGTTATATAGCCAGAAGGTATGTTATATAGCCAGGAGGTATGTTATATAGCCAGTAGGTATGTTATATAACCAGTAGGTATGTTATATAAGCAGTAGATATGTTATATAGCCAGGAGGTATGTTATATAGCCAGGATGTATGTTATATAGCTAGGAGTTATGTTATATAAACAGTAGTTATGTTATATAACAAGAAGGTATGTTATATAGCTAGGAGGTATCTTATATAGCCAGAAGGTATGTTATATAGCCAGGAGGTATGTTATATAGCTAGGAGGTATGTTATATAACCAGTAGGTAAGTTATATAGCCAGAAGGTATGTTATATAGCCGGTAGGTATGTTATATAGCGAGTAGGTATGTTATATAGCCAGGAGGTATGTTATATAGCCAGGTGGTATGTTATATAGCCAGTAGGTATCTTATATAACCAGTAGGTATGTTATATAGCCAGTAGGTATGTTATATAGCCAGGAGGTATGTTATATAACCTGAAGTTACGTTATATAGCTAGTAGGTAAGTTATATAACCAGAGGGTATGTTATATAGCCGGTAGGTATGTTATATAGCCAGTAGGTATGTTATATAGCCAGTAGGTATGTTATATAGCCAGCTGGTATGTTATATAGCCAGTAGGTATGTTATATAACCAGGAGGCATGTTATATAACCAGAAGGTATGTTATATAGCTAGGAGGTATGTTATATAACCAGGAGGTATGTTATATAACCAGTAGGTATGTTATATAGCCAGGAGGTATGTTATATAACCAGAAGGTATGTTATATAGGTAGGAGGTATGTTATATAGCTATGTGGTATGTTATATAACCAGTAGGAATGTTATATAACTAGTAGGTATGTTATATAGCCAGGAGGTAATTTATATAGCCAGTAGGTATGTTATATAGCCAGTAGGTATGTTATATAACCAGTAGGTATGTTATATAGCCAGGAGGAATGTTATATAGCTAGGAGGTATGTGATATAGCCAGGAAGTATGTTATATAGCCAGGAGGTATGTTATATAGCCAGTAGGTATGTTATATAGACAGTAGGTATGTTATATAACCAGTAGGTATGTTATATAGCCAGGAGGAATGTTATATAGCTAGGAGGTATGTGATATAGCCAGGAAGTATGTTATATAGCCAGGAGGTATGTTATATAGCCAGTAGGTATGTTATATAGACAGTAGGTATGTTATATAGCCGGTAGGTATGTTATATAACCAGTAGGTATGTTATATAGCCAGTAGGTATGTTATATTATATAGCCAGTAGCTATGTTATATAACCAGTAGGTATGTTATATAGCCAGGAGGAATGTTATATAGCTAGGAGGTATGTGATATAGCCAGGAAGTATGTTATATAGCCAGGAGGTAATTTATATAGCCAGTAGGTATGTTATATAGCCTGGAGGTATGTTATATAACCAGAAGGTATGTTATATAACCAGAAGGTATGTTATATAGCTAGGAGGTGTGTTATATAACCAGTAGTTATGTTATATAACCAGAAGGTATGTTATATAGCTAGGAGGTATGTTATATAGCTAGGAGGTATGTTATATAGCCAGTAGGTATGTTATATAACTAGTAGGTATGTTATATGACCAGTAGGTATGTTATATAGCCAGGAGGTATGTTATATAGCCAGTAGGTATGTTATATAGCCAGTAGGTATCTTATATAGCCAGGAGGTATGTTATATAACCAGAAGGTATGTTATATAGCTAGGAGGTAAGGTATATAGCCAGAAGGTATGTTATATAGCCGGTAGGTATGTTATATAACCAGGAGGTATGTTATATAGCCAGTAGGTATGTTAAATAGCCAGGAGGTATGTTATATAGCCAGTAGGTATGTTATATAACCAGGAGGCATGTTATATAACCAGAAGGTGTGTTATATAGCTAGGAGGTATGTTATATAGCCAGGAGGTATGTTATATAACAAGAAGGTATGTTATATAGCTAGGAGGTAAGTTATATAGCCAGGAGGTATGTTATATAGCCAGTAGGTATGTTATATAGCCAGGAGGTATGTTATATAGTCAGTAGGTATGTTATATAACCAGGAGGCATGTTATATAACCAGAAGATATGTTATATAGCTAGGAGGTATGTTATATAACCAGGAGGTATGTTATATAACCAGTAGGTATGTTATATAGCCAGGAGGTATGTTATATAACCAGAAGGTATGTTATATAGGTAGGAGGTATGTTATATATCTAGGTGGTATGTTATATAACCAGTAGGAATGTTATATAACCAGTAGGTATGTTATATAGCCAGGAGGTAATTTATATAGCCAGTAGGTATGTTATATAGCCAGTAGGTACGTTATATAACCAGTAGGTATGTTATATAGCCAGGAGGAATGTTATATAGCTAGGAGGTATGTGATGTAGCCAGGAAGTATGTTATATAGCCAGGAGGTATGTTATATAGCCAGTAGGTATGTTATATAGACAGTAGGTATGTTATATAGCTAGGAGGTATGTGATATAACCAGGAAGTATGTTATATAACCAGGAGGTATGTTATATAGCCAGTAGGTAGGTTATATAGACAGTAGGTATGTTATATAGCCAGTAGGTATGATATATAACCAGTAGGTATGTTATATAGCCAGTAGGTATGTTATATTATATAGCCAGTAGGTATGTTATATAACCAGTAGGTATGTTATATAGCCAGGAGGAATGTTATATAGCTAAGAGGTATGTGATATAGCCAGGAAGTATGTTATATAGCCAGGAGGTAATTTATATAACCAGTAGGTGTGTTATATAGCCAGGAGTTATGTTATATAACCAGAAGGTATGTTATATAGGTAGGAGGTATGTTATATAGCTAGGTGGTATGTTATATACCCAGTAGGTATGTTATATAACCAGTAGGTATGTTATATAGCCAGGAGGTACTTTATATAGCCAGTAGGTATGTTATATAGCCAGTAGGTATGTTACATAACCAGTAGGTATGTTATATAGCCAGGAGGAATGTTATATCGCTAGGAGGTATGTGATATAGCCAGGAAGTATGTTATATAGCCAGGAGGTATGTTATATAGCCAGTAGGTATGTTATATAGACAGTAGGTATGTTATATAACCAGTAGGTATGTTATATTGCCAGGAGGAATGTTATATAGCTAGGAGGTATGTGATATAGCAAGGAAGTATGTTATATAGCCAGGAGTTATGTTATATAGCCAGTAGGTATGTTATATAGACAGTAGGTATGTTATATAGCCAGTAGGTATGTTATATAACCAGTAGGTATGTTATATAGCCAGGAGGAAAGTTATATAGCTAGGAGGTATATGATATAGCCAGGAAGTATGTTATATAGCCAGGGGGTAATTTATATAGCCAGTAGGTATGTTATATAGCCAGGAGGTATGTTATATAACCAGAAAGTATGTTATATAGCTAGGAGGTATGTTATATAACAAGTAGGTATGTTATATAGCCAGGAGGTAAGTTATATAACTAGGAGGTATGTTATATAACCAGTAGATATGTTATATAGCCAGGAGGTAGTTTATATAGCCAGGATGTATGTTATATAGCTAGGAGGTATGTTATATAAACAGTAGTTATGTTATATAACCAGAAGGTATGTTATATAGCTAGGAGGTATGTTATATAGCCAGAATGTATGTTATATAGCCAGGAGGTATGTTATATAGCTAGGAGGTATGATATATAAACATTAGGTATGTTATATAACCAGATGGTATGTTATATAGCTAGGAGGTATGTTATATAACCAGTAGGCAAGGTATATAGCCAGTATATATGTTATATAACCAGTAGGTATGTTATATAACCAGAAGGTATGTTATATAGCTAGGAGGTATGTTATATAACCAAAAGGTATGTTTTATAACCAGAAGGTATGTTATATAGCTAGGAGGTATGTTATATAACCAGTAGTTATGTTATATAACCAGAAAGTATGTTATATAGCTAGGAGGTATGTTATATAACCAGTAGGTATGTTATATAGCCAGGAGGTATGTTATATAGCTAGGGGGTATGTTATATAGCCAGAAGGTATGTTATATAGCCAGGAGGTATGTTATATAGCCAGTAGGTATGTTATATAGCCAGTAGGTATGTTATATAACCAGTAGGTATGTTATATAGCCAAGAGGTAATTTATATAGCCAGAAGGTATGTTATATAACCAGTAGGTATGTTATATAGCCAGTAGGTATGTTATATAGCCAGTAGGTATGTTATATAGGTAGTAGGTATGTTATATAACCAGTAGGTATGTTATATAGCCAGTAGGTATGTTATATAACCAGTAGGTATGTTATATAGCCAGTAGGTATGTTATATAGCCAGGAGGTAAGTTATATAGCCAGTAGGTATGTTATATAGCCAGGAGGTATGTTATATAGCCAGTAGGTATGTTATATAACCAGGAGGCATGTTATATAACCAGAAGGTATGTTATATAGCTAGGAGGTATGTTATATAACCAGGAGGTACGTTATATAACCAGTAGGTATGTTATATAGCCAGGAGGTATGTTATATAACCAGAAGGTATGTTATATAGGTAGGAGGTATGTTATATAGCTATGTGGTATGTTATATAACCAGTAGGAATGTTATATAACTAGTAGGTATGTTATATAGCCAGGAGGTAATTTATATAGCCAGTAGGTATGTTATATAGCCAGTAGGTATGTTATATAACAAGTAGGTATGTTATATAGCCAGGAGGAATGTTATATAGCTAGGAGGTATGTGATATAGCCAGGAAGTATGTTATATAGCCAGGAGGTATGTTATATAGCCAGTAGGTATGTTATATAGACAGTAGGTATGTTATATAACCAGTAGGTATGTTATATAGCCAGGAGGAATGTTATATAGCTAGGATGTATGTGATATAGCCAGGAAGTATGTTATATAGCCAGGAGGTATGTTATATAGCCAGTAGGTATGTTATATAGACAGTAGGTATGTTATATAGCCAGAAGGTATGTTATATAACCAGTAGGTATGTTATATAGCCAGTAGGTATGTTATATTATATAGACAGTAGGTATGTTATATAACCAGTAGGTATGTTATATAGCCAGGAGGTATGTTATATAACCAGAAGGTATGTTATATAGGTAGGAGGTATGTTATATAGCTATGTGGTATGTTATATAACCAGTAGGAATGTTATATAACTAGTAGGTATGTTATATAGCCAGGAGGTAATTTATATAGCCAGTAGGTATGTTATATAGCCAGTAGGTATGTTATATAACCAGTAGGTATGTTATATAGCCAGGAGGAATGTTATATAGCTAGGAGGTATGTTATATAACCAGAAGGTATGTTTTATATCCAGAAGGTATGTTATATAGCTAGGAGGTATGTTATATAACCAGTAGTTATGTTATATAACCAGAAAGTATGTTATATAGCTATGAGGTATGTTATATAACCAGTAGGTATGTTATATAGCCAGGAGGTATGTTATATAGCTAGGAGGTATGTTATATAGCCAGAAGGTATTTTATATAGCCAGGAGGTATGTTATATAGCCAGTAGGTATGTTATATAGCCAGTAGGTATGTTATATAACCAGTAGGTATGTTATATAGCCAAGAGGTAATTTATATAGCCAGAAGGTATGTTATATAACCAGTAGGTATGTTATATAGCCAGTAGGTATGTTATATAGCCAGTAGGTATGTTATATAGGTAGTAGGTATGTTATATAACCAGTAGGTATGTTATATAGCCAGTAGGTATGTTATATAACCAGTAGGTATGTTATATAGCCAGTAGGTATGTTATATAACCAGTAGGTAAGTTATATAGCCAGTATATATGTTATATAACCAGTAGGTATGTTATATAGCCAGGAGGTAAGTTATATAGCCAGAAGGTATGTTATATAGCCAGTAGGTATGTTATATAACCAGTAGGTATGTTATATAGCCAGGAGGTAAGTTATATAGCCAGAAGGTTTGTTATATAGCCGGTAGGTATGTTATATAGACAGTAGGTATGTTATATAGCCGGTAGGTATGTTATATAGCCGGTAGGTATGTTATATAACCAGTAGGTATGTTATATAGCCAGTAGGTATGTTATATTATATAGCCAGTAGCTATGTTATATAACCAGTAGGTATGTTATATAGCCAGGAGGAATGTTATATAGCTAGGAGGTATGTGATATAGCCAGGAAGTATGTTATATAGCCAGGAGGTAATTTATATAGCCAGTAGGTATGTTATATAGCCTGGAGGTATGTTATATAACCAGAAGGTATGTTATATAACCAGAAGGTATGTTATATAGCTAGGAGGTGTGTTATATAACCAGTAGTTATGTTATATAACCAGAAGGTATGTTATATAGCTAGGAGGTATGTTATATAGCTAGGAGGTATGTTATATAGCCAGTAGGTATGTTATATAACTAGTAGGTATGTTATATGACCAGTAGGTATGTTATATAGCTAGGAGGTAAGGTATATAGCCAGAAGGTATGTTATATAGCCGGTAGGTATGTTATATAGCCAGGAGGTATGTTATATAGCCAGTAGGTATGTTATATAACCAGGAGGCATGTTATATAACCAGAAGGTGTGTTATATAGCTAGGAGGTATGTTATATAGCCAGGAGGTATGTTATATAACAAGAAGGTATGTTATATAGCTAGGAGGTAAGTTATATAGCCAGGAGGTATGTTATATAGCCAGTAGGTATGTTATATAGCCAGGAGGTATGTTATATAGCCAGTAGGTATGTTATATAACCAGGAGGCATGTTATATAACCAGAAGATATGTTATATAGCTAGGAGGTATGTTATATAACCAGGAGGTATGTTATATAACCAGTAGGTATGTTATATAGCCAGGAGGTATGTTATATAACCAGAAGGTATGTTATATAGGTAGGAGGTATGTTATATATCTAGGTGGTATGTTATATAACCAGTAGGAATGTTATATAACCAGTAGGTATGTTATATAGCCAGGAGGTAATTTATATAGCCAGTAGGTATGTTATATAGCCAGTAGGTACGTTATATAACCAGTAGGTATGTTATATAGCCAGGAGGAATGTTATATAGCTAGGAGGTATGTGATGTAGCCAGGAAGTATGTTATATAGCCAGGAGGTATGTTATATAGCCAGTAGGTATGTTATATAGACAGTAGGTATGTTATATAGCTAGGAGGTATGTGATATAACCAGGAAGTATGTTATATAACCAGGAGGTATGTTATATAGCCAGTAGGTAGGTTATATAGACAGTAGGTATGTTATATAGCCAGTAGGTATGATATATAACCAGTAGGTATGTTATATAGCCAGTAGGTATGTTATATTATATAGCCAGTAGGTATGTTATATAGCCAGTAGGTATGTTATATAGCCAGGAGGAATGTTATATAGCTAAGAGGTATGTGATATAGCCAGGAAGTATGTTATATAGCCAGGAGGTAATTTATATAACCAGTAGGTGTGTTATATAGCCAGGAGTTATGTTATATAACCAGAAGGTATGTTATATAGGTAGGAGGTATGTTATATAGCTAGGTGGTATGTTATATACCCAGTAGGTATGTTATATAACCAGTAGGTATGTTATATAGCCAGGAGGTACTTTATATAGCCAGTAGGTATGTTATATAGCCAGTAGGTATGTTACATAACCAGTAGGTATGTTATATAGCCAGGAGGAATGTTATATAGCTAGGAGGTATGTGATATAGCCAGGAAGTATGTTATATAGCCAGGAGGTATGTTATATAGCCAGTAGGTATGTTATATAGACAGTAGGTATGTTATATAACCAGTAGGTATGTTATATTGCCAGGAGGAATGTTATATAGCTAGGAGGTATGTGATATAGCAAGGAAGTATGTTTTATAGCCAGGAGTTATGTTATATAGCCAGTAGGTATGTTATATAGACAGTAGGTATGTTATATAGCCAGTAGGAATGTTATATAACCAGTAGGTATGTTATATAGCCAGGAGGAAAGTTATATAGCTAGGAGGTATATGATATAGCCAGGAAGTATGTTATATAGCCAGGGGGTATTTTATATAGCCAGTAGGTATGTTATATAGCCAGGAGGTATGTTATATAACCAGAAAGTATGTTATATAGCTAGGAGGTATGTTATATAACCAGTAGGTATGTTATATAGCCAGGAGGTAAGTTATATAACTAGGAGGTATGTTATATAACCAGTAGATATGTTATATAGCCAGGAGGTAGTTTATATAGCCAGGATGTATGTTATATAGCTAGGAGGTATGTTATATAAACAGTAGTTATGTTATATAACCAGAAGGTATGTTATATAGCTAGGAGGTATGTTATATAGCCAGAATGTATGTTATATAGCCAGGAGGTATGTTATATAGCTAGGAGGTATGATATATAAACATTAGGTATGTTATATAACCAGATGGTATGTTATATAGCTAGGAGGTATGTTATATAACCAGTAGGCAAGGTATATAGCCAGTATATATGTTATATAACCAGTAGGTATGTTATATAACCAGAAGGTATGTTATATAGCTAAGAGGTATGTTATATAACCAAAAGGTATGTTTTATAACCAGAAGGTATGTTATATAGCTAGGAGGTATGTTATATAACCAGTAGTTATGTTATATAACCAGAAAGTATGTTATATAGCTAGGAGGTATGTTATATAACCAGTAGGTATGTTATATAGCCAGGAGGTATGTTATATAGCTAGGGGGTATGATATATAAACATTAGGTATGTTATATAACCAGATGGTATGTTATATAGCTAGGAGGTATGTTATATAACCAGTAGGCAAGGTATATAGCCAGTATATACGTTATATAACCAGTAGGTATGTTATATAACCAGAAGGTATGTTATATAGCTAGGAGGTATGTTATATAACGAAAAGGTATGTTTTATAACCAGAAGGTATGTTATATAGCTAGGAGGTATGTTATATAACCAGTAGTTATGTTATATAACCAGAAAGTATGTTATATAGCTAGGAGGTATGTTATATAACCAGTAGGTATGTTATATAGCCAGGAGGTATGTTATATAGCTAGGGGGTATGTTATATAGCCAGAAGGTATGTTATATAGCCAGGAGGTATGTTATATAGCCAGTAGGTATGTTATATAGCCAGTAGGTATGTTATATAACCAGTAGGTATGTTATATAGCCAAGAGGTAATTTATATAGCCAGAAGGTATGTTATATAACCAGTAGGTATGTTATATAGCCAGTAGGTATGTTATATAGCCAGTAGGTATGTTATATAGGTAGTAGGTATGTTATATAACCAGTAGGTATGTTATATAGCCAGTAGGTATGTTATATTATATAGCCAGTAGGTATGTTATATAACCAGTAGGTATGTTATATAGCCAGTAGGTATGTTATATTATATAGCCAGTAGGTATGTTATATAACCAGTAGGTATGTTATATACCCAGGAGGAATGTTATATAGCTAGGAGGTATGTGATATAGCCAGGAAGTATGTTATATAGCCAGGAGGTAATTTATATAGCCAGTAGGTATGTTATATAGCCTGGAGGTATGTTATATAACCAGAAGGTATGTTATATAACCAGAAGGTATGTTATATAGCTAGGAGGTGTGTTATATAACCAGTAGTTATGTTATATAACCAGAAGGTATGTTATATAGCTAGGAGGTATGTTATATAACCAGTAGGTATGTTATATAGCCAGGAGGTATGTTATATAGCTAGGAGGTATGTTATATAGCCAGAAGGTATGTTATATAGCCAGGAGGTATGTTATATAGCCAGTAGGTATGTTATATAACCATTAGGTATGTTATATAACCAGTAGGTATGTTATATAGCCAGGAGGTATGTTATATAGCCAGTAGGTATGTTATATAGCCAGTAGGTATCTTATATAGCCAGGAGGTATGTTATATAACCAGAAGGTATGTTATATAGCTAGGAAGTAAGTTATATAGCCAGATGGTATGTTATATAGCCGGTAGGTATGTTATATAGCCAGGAGGTATGTTATATAGCCAGTAGGTATGTTATATAACCAGGAGGCATGTTATATAACCAGAAGGTATGTTATATAGCTAGGAGGTATGTTATATAGCCAGGAGGTATGTTATATAACCAGAAGGTATGTTATAAAGCTAGGGGGTAAGTTATATAGCCAGAAGGTATGTTATATAGCCGGTAGGTATGTTATATAGCCAGGAGGTATGTTATATAGCCAGTAGGTATGTTATATAGCCAGGAGGTATGTTATATAGCCAGTATGTATGTTATATAACCAGGAGGCATGTTATATAACCAGAAGGTATGTTATATAGCTAGGAGGTATGTTATATAACCAGGAGGTATGTTATATAACCAGTAGGTATGTTATATAGCCAGGAGGTATGTTATATAACCAGAAGGTATGTTATATAAGCAGAAGGTATGTTATATAGCTAGGAGGTATGTTATATAACCAGTAGTTATGTTCTATAACCAGAAGGTATGTTATATAGCTAGGAGGTATGTTATATAACCAGTAGGTATGTTATATAGCCAGGATGTATGTTATATAGCTAGGAGGTATGTTATATAGCCAGAAGGTATGTTATATAGCCAGGAGGTATGTTATATAGGCAGTAGGTATGTTATATAGCCAGTAGGTATGTTATATAACTAGTAGGTATGTTATATAACCAGTAGGTATGTTATATAGCCAGGAGGTATGTTATATAGCCAGGAGGTATGTTATATAGCTAGGAGGTATGTTATATAACCAGTAGTTATGTTATATAACCAGAAGGTATGTTATATAGCTAGGAGGTATGTTATATAACCAGTAGGCATGTTATATAACCAGAATGTATGTTATATAGCTAGGAGGTATGTTATATAACCAGTAGGTATGTTATATAACCAGAAGGTATGTTATATAGCTAGGAGGTATGTTATATAACCAGTAGGTATGTTATATAGCCAGGAGGTATGTTATATAGCTAGGAGGTATGTTATATAACCAGTAGGTATGTTATATAGCCAGGAGGTGTGTTATATAGCTAGGAGGTATGTTATATAACCAGTAGGTATGTTATATAACCAGAAGTTATGTTATATAGCTAGGAGGTATGTTATATAACCAGTAGGTAAGTTATATAGCCAGTATATATGTTATATAACCAGTAGGTATGTTATATAGCCAGTAATATGTTATATAGCCAGTAGGTATGTTATATAGGTAGTAGGTATGTTATATAACCAGTAGGTATGTTATATAGCCAGTAGGTATGTTATATAACCAGTAGGTATGTTATATAGCCAGTAGGTATGTTATATAACCAGTAGGTAAGTTATATAGCCAGTATATATGTTATATAACCAGTAGGTATGTTATATAGCCAGGAGGTAAGTTATATAGCCAGAAGATATGTTATATAGCCAGTAGGTATGTTATATAACCAGTAGGTATGTTATATAGCCAGGAGGTAAGTTATATAGCCAGAAGGTATGTGATATAGCCGGTAGGTATGTTATATAGCGAGGAGGTATGTTATATAGCCAGGAGGTATGTTACATAGCCAGGTGGTATGTTATATAGCCAGTAGGTATCTTATATAACCAGTAGGTATGTTATATAGCCAGTAGGTATGTTATATAGCCAGGAGGTATGTTATATAACCAGAAGGTATGTTATATAGCTAGGAGGTAAGTTATATAGCCAGAAGGTATGTTATATAGCCGGTAGGTATGTTATATAGCCAGGAGGTATGGTATATAGCCAGTAGGTATGTTATATAACCAGGAGGCATGTTATATAACCAGAAGGTATGTTATATAGCTAGGAGATATGTTATATAACCAGGAGGTATGTTATATAACCAGTAGGTATGTTATATAGCCAGGAGGTATGTTATATAACCAGAAGGTATGTTATATAGGTAGGAGGTATGTTATATAGCTAGGTGGTATGTTATATAACCAGTAGGAATGTTATATAACCAGTAGGTATGTTATATAACCAGGAGGTAATTTATATAGCCAGTAGGTATGTTATATAGCCAGTAGGTATGTTATATAACCAGTAGGTATGTTATATAGCCAGGAGGAATGTTATATAGCTAGGAGGTATGTGATATAGCCAGGAAGTATGTTATATAGCCAGGAGGTAATTTATATAGCCAGTAGGTATGTTATATAGCCTGGAGGTATGTTATATAACCAGAAGGTATGTTATATAACCAGAAGGTATGTTATATAGCTAGGAGGTGTGTTATATAACCAGTAGTTATGTTATATAACCAGAAGGTATGTTATATAGCTAGGAGGTATGTTATATAGCTAGGAGGTATGTTATATAGCCAGTAGGTATGTTATATAACTAGTAGGTATGTTATATGACCAGTAGGTATGTTATATAGCCAGGAGGTATGTTATATAGCCAGTAGGTATGTTATATAGCCAGTAGGTATCTTATATAGCCAGGAGGTATGTTATATAACCAGAAGGTATGTTATATAGCTAGGAGGTAAGGTATATAGCCAGAAGGTATGTTATATAGTCGGTAGGTATGTTATATAACCAGGAGGTATGTTATATAGCCAGTAGGTATGTTATATAGCCAGGAGGTATGTTATATAGCCAGTAGGTATGTTATATAACCAGGAGGCATGTTATATAACCAGAAGGTGTGTTATATAGCTAGGAGGTATGTTATATAGCCAGGAGGTATGTTATATAACAAGAAGGTATGTTATATAGCTAGGAGGTAAGTTATATAGCCAGGAGGTATGTTATATAGCCAGTAGGTATGTTATATAGCCAGGAGGTATGTTATATAGTCAGTAGGTATGTTATATAACCAGGAGGCATGTTATATAACCAGAAGATATGTTATATAGCTAGGAGGTATGTTATATAACCAGGAGGTATGTTATATAACCAGTAGGTATGTTATATAGCCAGGAGGTAATTTATATAGCCAGTAGGTATGTTATATAGCCAGTAGGTACGTTATATAACCAGTAGGTATGTTATATAGCCAGGAGGAATGTTATATAGCTAGGAGGTATGTGATGTAGCCAGGAAGTATGTTATATAGCCAGGAGGTATGTTATATAGCCAGTAGGTATGTTATATAGACAGTAGGTATGTTATATAGCTAGGAGGTATGTGATATAACCAGGAAGTATGTTATATAACCAGGAGGTATGTTATATAGCCAGTAGGTAGGTTATATAGACAGTAGGTATGTTATATAGCCAGTAGGTATGATATATAACCAGTAGGTATGTTATATAGCCAGTAGGTATGTTATATTATATAGCCAGTAGGTATGTTATATAACCAGTAGGTATGTTATATAGCCAGGAGGAATGTTATATAACCAGAAGGTATGTTATATAGGTAGGAGGTATGTTATATAGCTAGGTGGTATGTTATATACCCAGTAGGTATGTTATATAACCAGTAGGTATGTTATATAGCCAGGAGGTACTTTATATAGCCAGTAGGTATGTTATATAGCCAGTAGGTATGTTACATAACCAGTAGGTATGTTATATAGCCAGGAGGAATGTTATATAGCTAGGAGGTATGTGATATAGCCAGGAAGTATGTTATATAGCCAGGAGGTAATTTATATAACCAGTAGGTGTGTTATATAGCCAGGAGTTATGTTATATAACCAGAAGGTATGTTATATAGGTAGGAGGTATGTTATATAGCTAGGTGGTATGTTATATACCCAGTAGGTATGTTATATAACCAGTAGGTATGTTATATAGCCAGGAGGTACTTTATATAGCCAGTAGGTATGTTATATAGCCAGTAGGTATGTTACATAACCAGTAGGTATGTTATATAGCCAGGAGGAATGTTATATAGCTAGGAGGTATGTGATATAGCCAGGAAGTATGTTATATAGCCAGGAGGTATGTTATATAGCCAGTAGGTATGTTATATAGACAGTAGGTATGTTATATAACCAGTAGGTATGTTATATTGCCAGGAGGAATGTTATATAGCTAGGAGGTATGTGATATAGCAAGGAAGTATGTTATATAGCCAGGAGTTATGTTATATAGCCAGTAGGTATGTTATATAGACAGTAGGTATGTTATATAGCCAGTAGGTATGTTATATAACCAGTAGGTATGTTATATAGCCAGGAGGAAAGTTATATAGCTAGGAGGTATATGATATAGCCAGGAAGTATGTTATATAGCCAGGGGGTAATTTATATAGCCAGTAGGTATGTTATATAGCCAGGAGGTATGTTATATAACCAGAAAGTATGTTATATAGCTAGGAGGTATGTTATATAACCAGTAGGTATGTTATATAGCCAGGAGGTAAGTTATATAACTAGGAGGTATGTTATATAACCAGTAGATATGTTATATAGCCAGGAGGTAGTTTATATAGCCAGGATGTATGTTATATAGCTAGGAGGTATGTTATATAAACAGTAGTTATGTTATATAACCAGAAGGTATGTTATATAGCTAGGAGGTATGTTATATAGCCAGAATGTATGTTATATAGCCAGGAGGTATGTTATATAGCTAGGAGGTATGATATATAAACATTAGGTATGTTATATAACCAGATGGTATGTTATATAGCTAGGAGGTATGTTATATAACCAGTAGGCAAGGTATATAGCCAGTATATATGTTATATAACCAGTAGGTATGTTATATAACCAGAAGGTATGTTATATAGCTAGGAGGTATGTTATATAACCAAAAGGTATGTTTTATAACCAGAAGGTATGTTATATAGCTAGGAGGTATGTTATATAACCAGTAGTTATGTTATATAACCAGAAAGTATGTTATATAGCTAGGAGGTATGTTATATAACCAGTAGGTATGTTATATAGCCAGGAGGTATGTTATATAGCTAGGGGGTATGTTATATAGCCAGAAGGTATGTTATATAGCTAGGAGGTATGTTATATAGCCAGTAGGTATGTTATATAGCCAGTAGGTATGTTATATAACCAGTAGGTATGTTATATAGCCAAGAGGTAATTTATATAGCCAGAAGGTATGTTATATAACCAGTAGGTATGTTATATAGCCAGTAGGTATGTTATATAGCCAGTAGGTATGTTATATAGGTAGTAGGTATGTTATATAACCAGTAGGTATGTTATATAGCCAGTAGGTATGTTATATAACCAGTAGGTATGTTATATAGCCAGTAGGTATGTTATATAGCCAGGAGGTAAGTTATATAGCCAGTAGGTATGTTATATAGCCAGGAGGTATGTTATATAGCCAGTAGGTATGTTATATAACCAGGAGGCATGTTATATAACCAGAAGGTATGTTATATAGCAAGGAGGTATGTTATATAACCAGGAGGTACGTTATATAACCAGTAGGTATGTTATATAGCCAGGAGGTATGTTATATAACCAGAAGGTATGTTATATAGGTAGGAAGTATGTTATATAGCTATGTGGTATGTTATATAACCAGTAGGAATGTTATATAACTAGTAGGTATGTTATATAGCCAGGAGGTAATTTATATAGCCAGTAGGTATGTTATATAGCCAGGAGGAATGTTATATAGCTAGGAGGTATGTGATATAGCCAGGAAGTATGTTATATAGCCAGGAGGTATGTTATATAGCCAGTAGGTATGTTATATAGACAGTAGGTATGTTATATAACCAGTAGGTATGTTATATAGCCAGGAGGAATGTTATATAGCTAGGATGTATGTGATATAGCCAGGAAGTATGTTATATAGCCAGGAGGTATGTTATATAGCCAGTAGGTATGTTATATAGACAGTAGGTATGTTATATAGCCAGAAGGTATGTTATATAACCAGTAGGTATGTTATATAGCCAGTAGGTATGTTATATTATATAGACAGTAGGTATGTTATATAACCAGTAGGTATGTTATATAGCCAGGAGGTATGTTATATAACCAGAAGGTATGTTATATAGGTAGGAGGTATGTTATATAGCTATGTGGTATGTTATATAACCAGTAGGAATGTTATATAACTAGTAGGTATGTTATATAGCCAGGAGGTAATTTATATAGCCAGTAGGTATGTTATATAGCCAGTAGGTATGTTATATAACCAGTAGGTATGTTATATAGCCAGGAGGAATGTTATATAGCTAGGAGGTATGTTATATAACCAGAAGGTATGTTTTATATCCAGAAGGTATGTTATATAGCTAGGAGGTATGTTATATAACCAGTAGTTATGTTATATAACCAGAAAGTATGTTATATAGCTATGAGGTATGTTATATAACCAGTAGGTATGTTATATAGCCAGTAGGTATGTTATATAACCAGTAGGTAAGTTATATAGCCAGTATATATGTTATATAACCAGTAGGTATGTTATATAGCCAGGAGGTAAGTTATATAGCCAGAAGGTATGTTATATAGCCAGTAGGTATGTTATATAACCAGTAGGTATGTTATATAGCCAGGAGGTAAGTTATATAGCCAGAAGGTTTGTTATATAGCCGGTAGGTATGTTATATAGACAGTAGGTATGTTATATAGCCGGTAGGTATGTTATATAGCCGGTAGGTATGTTATATAACCAGTAGGTATGTTATATAGCCAGTAGGTATGTTATATTATATAGCCAGTAGCTATGTTATATAACCAGTAGGTATGTTATATAGCCAGGAGGAATGTTATATAGCTAGGAGGTATGTGATATAGCCAGGAAGTATGTTATATAGCCAGGAGGTAATTTATATAGCCAGTAGGTATGTTATATAGCCTGGAGGTATGTTATATAACCAGAAGGTATGTTATATAACCAGAAGGTATGTTATATAGCTAGGAGGTGTGTTATATAACCAGTAGTTATGTTATATAACCAGAAGGTATGTTATATAGCTAGGAGGTATGTTATATAGCTAGGAGGTATGTTATATAGCCAGTAGGTATGTTATATAACTAGTAGGTATGTTATATGACCAGTAGGTATGTTATATAGCCAGGAGGTATGTTATATAGCCAGTAGGTATGTTATATAGCCAGTAGGTATCTTATATAGCCAGGAGGTATGTTATATAACCAGAAGGTATGTTATATAGCTAGGAGGTAAGGTATATAGCCAGAAGGTATGTTATATAGCCGGTAGGTATGTTATATAGCCAGGAGGTATGTTATATAGCCAGTAGGTATGTTATATAACCAGGAGGCATGTTATATAACCAGAAGGTGTGTTATATAGCTAGGAGGTATGTTATATAGCCAGGAGGTATGTTATATAACAAGAAGGTATGTTATATAGCTAGGAGGTAAGTTATATAGCCAGGAGGTATGTTATATAGCCAGTAGGTATGTTATATAGCCAGGAGGTATGTTATATAGCCAGTAGGTATGTTATATAACCAGGAGGCATGTTATATAACCAGAAGATATGTTATATAGCTAGGAGGTATGTTATATAACCAGGAGGTATGTTATATAACCAGTAGGTATGTTATATAGCCAGGAGGTATGTTATATAACCAGAAGGTATGTTATATAGGTAGGAGGTATGTTATATATCTAGGTGGTATGTTATATAACCAGTAGGAATGTTATATAACCAGTAGGTATGTTATATAGCCAGGAGGTAATTTATATAGCCAGTAGGTATGTTATATAGCCAGTAGGTACGTTATATAACCAGTAGGTATGTTATATAGCCAGGAGGAATGTTATATAGCTAGGAGGTATGTGATGTAGCCAGGAAGTATGTTATATAGCCAGGAGGTATGTTATATAGCCAGTAGGTATGTTATATAGACAGTAGGTATGTTATATAGCTAGGAGGTATGTGATATAACCAGGAAGTATGTTATATAACCAGGAGGTATGTTATATAGCCAGTAGGTAGGTTATATAGACAGTAGGTATGTTATATAGCCAGTAGGTATGATATATAACCAGTAGGTATGTTATATAGCCAGTAGGTATGTTATATTATATAGCCAGTAGGTATATTATATAGCCAGTAGGTATGTTATATAGCCAGGAGGAATGTTATATAGCTAAGAGGTATGTGATATAGCCAGGAAGTATGTTATATAGCCAGGAGGTAATTTATATAACCAGTAGGTGTGTTATATAGCCAGGAGTTATGTTATATAACCAGAAGGTATGTTATATAGGTAGGAGGTATGTTATATAGCTAGGTGGTATGTTATATACCCAGTAGGTATGTTATATAACCAGTAGGTATGTTATATAGCCAGGAGGTACTTTATATAGCCAGTAGGTATGTTATATAGCCAGTAGGTATGTTACATAACCAGTAGGTATGTTATATAGCCAGGAGGAATGTTATATAGCTAGGAGGTATGTGATATAGCCAGGAAGTATGTTATATAGCCAGGAGGTATGTTATATAGCCAGTAGGTATGTTATATAGACAGTAGGTATGTTATATAACCAGTAGGTATGTTATATTGCCAGGAGGAATGTTATATAGCTAGGAGGTATGTGATATAGCAAGGAAGTATGTTTTATAGCCAGGAGTTATGTTATATAGCCAGTAGGTATGTTATATAGACAGTAGGTATGTTATATAGCCAGTAGGTATGTTATATAACCAGTAGGTATGTTATATAGCCAGGAGGAAAGTTATATAGCTAGGAGGTATATGATATAGCCAGGAAATATGTTATATAGCCAGGGGGTAATTTATATAGCCAGTAGGTATGTTATATAGCCAGGAGGTATGTTATATAACCAGAAAGTATGTTATATAGCTAGGAGGTATGTTATATAACCAGTAGGTATGTTATATAGCCAGGAGGTAAGTTATATAACTAGGAGGTATGTTATATAACCAGTAGATATGTTATATAGCCAGGAGGTAGTTTATATAGCCAGGATGTATGTTATATAGCTAGGAGGTATGTTATATAAACAGTAGTTATGTTATATAACCAGAAGGTATGTTATATAGCTAGGAGGTATGTTATATAGCCAGAATGTATGTTATATAGCCAGGAGGTATGTTATATAGCTAGGAGGTATGATATATAAACATTAGGTATGTTATATAACCAGATGGTATGTTATATAGCTAGGAGGTATGTTATATAACCAGTAGGCAAGGTATATAGCCAGTATATATGTTATATAACCAGTAGGTATGTTATATAACCAGAAGGTATGTTATATAGCTAGGAGGTATGTTATATAACCAAAAGGTATGTTTTATAACCAGAAGGTATGTTATATAGCTAGGAGGTATGTTATATAACCAGTAGTTATGTTATATAACCAGAAAGTATGTTATATAGCTAGGAGGTATGTTATATAACCAGTAGGTATGTTATATAGCCAGGAGGTATGTTATATAGCTAGGGGGTATGATATATAAACATTAGGTATGTTATATAACCAGATGGTATGTTATATAGCTAGGAGGTATGTTATATAACCAGTAGGCAAGGTATATAGCCAGTATATACGTTATATAACCAGTAGGTATGTTATATAACCAGAAGGTATGTTATATAGCTAGGAGGTATGTTATATAACCAAAAGGTATGTTTTATAACCAGAAGGTATGTTATATAGCTAGGAGGTATGTTATATAACCAGTAGTTATGTTATATAACCAGAAAGTATGTTATATAGCTAGGAGGTATGTTATATAACCAGTAGGTATGTTATATAGCCAGGAGGTATGTTATATAGCTAGGGGGTATGTTATATAGCCAGAAGGTATGTTATATAGCCAGGAGGTATGTTATATAGCCAGTAGGTATGTTATATAGCCAGTAGGTATGTTATATAACCAGTAGGTATGTTATATAGCCAAGAGGTAATTTATATAGCCAGAAGGTATGTTATATAACCAGTAGGTATGTTATATAGCCAGTAGGTATGTTATATAGCCAGTAGGTATGTTATATAGGTAGTAGGTATGTTATATAACCAGTAGGTATGTTATAT
Source organism: Eledone cirrhosa (assembly GCA_964016885.1). Lineage (NCBI taxonomy): Eukaryota > Metazoa > Mollusca > Cephalopoda > Octopoda > Eledonidae > Eledone > Eledone cirrhosa. The sequence goes on along the minus strand of OZ024741.1, from coordinate 6,836,817 downwards.
AGCCAGTAGGTATGTTATATTATATAGCCAGTAGGTATGTTATATAACCAGTAGGTATGTTATATAGCCAGTAGGTATGTTATATTATATAGCCAGTAGGTATGTTATATAACCAGTAGGTATGTTATATACCCAGGAGGAATGTTATATAGCTAGGAGGTATGTGATATAGCCAGGAAGTATGTTATATAGCCAGGAGGTAATTTATATAGCCAGTAGGTATGTTATATAGCCTGGAGGTATGTTATATAACCAGAAGGTATGTTATATAACCAGAAGGTATGTTATATAGCTAGGAGGTGTGTTATATAACCAGTAGTTATGTTATATAACCAGAAGGTATGTTATATAGCTAGGAGGTATGTTATATAACCAGTAGGTATGTTATATAGCCAGGAGGTATGTTATATAGCTAGGAGGTATGTTATATAGCCAGAAGGTATGTTATATAGCCAGGAGGTATGTTATATAGCCAGTAGGTATGTTATATAACCATTAGGTATGTTATATAACCAGTAGGTATGTTATATAGCCAGGAGGTATGTTATATAGCCAGTAGGTATGTTATATAGCTAGTAGGTATCTTATATAGCCAGGAGGTATGTTATATAACCAGAAGGTATGTTATATAGCTAGGAAGTAAGTTATATAGCCAGAAGGTATGTTATATAGCCGGTAGGTATGTTATATAGCCAGGAGGTATGTTATATAGCCAGTAGGTATGTTATATAACCAGGAGGCATGTTATATAACCAGAAGGTATGTTATATAGCTAGGAGGTATGTTATATAGCCAGGAGGTATGTTATATAACCAGAAGGTATGTTATAAAGCTAGGGGGTAAGTTATATAGCCAGAAGGTATGTTATATAGCCGGTAGGTATGTTATATAGCCAGGAGGTATGTTATATAGCCAGTAGGTATGTTATATAGCCAGGAGGTATGTTATATAGCCAGTATGTATGTTATATAACCAGGAGGCATGTTATATAACCAGAAGGTATGTTATATAGCTAGGAGGTATGTTATATAACCAGGAGGTATGTTATATAACCAGTAGGTATGTTATATAGCCAGGAGGTATGTTATATAACCTGAAGGTATGTTATATAACCAGAAGGTATGTTATATAGCTAGGAGGTATGTTATATAACCAGTAGTTATGTTCTATAACCAGAAGGTATGTTATATAGCTAGGAGGTATGTTATATAACCAGTAGGTATGTTATATAGCCAGGATGTATGTTATATAGCTAGGAGGTATGTTATATAGCCAGAAGGTATGTTATATAGCCAGGAGGTATGTTATATAGGCAGTAGGTATGTTATATAGCCAGTAGGTATGTTATATAACTAGTAGGTATGTTATATAACCAGTAGGTATGTTATATAGCCAGGAGGTATGTTATATAGCCAGGAGGTATGTTATATAGCTAGGAGGTATGTTATATAACCAGTAGTTATGTTATATAACCAGAAGGTATGTTATATAGCTAGGAGGTATGTTATATAACCAGTAGGCATGTTATATAACCAGAATGTATGTTATATAGCTAGGAGGTATGTTATATAACCAGTAGGTATGTTATATAACCAAAAGGTATGTTATATAGCTAGGAGGTATGTTATATAACCAGTAGGTATGTTATATAGCCAGGAGGTATGTTATATAGCTAGGAGGTATGTTATATAACCAGTAGGTATGTTATATAGCCAGGAGGTGTGTTATATAGCTAGGAGGTATGTTATATAACCAGTAGGTATGTTATATAACCAGAAGTTATGTTATATAGCTAGGAGGTATGTTATATAACCAGTAGGTAAGTTATATAGCCAGTATATATGTTATATAACCAGTAGGTATGTTATATAGCCAGTAATATGTTATATAGCCAGTAGGTATGTTATATAGGTAGTAGGTATGTTATATAACCAGTAGGTATGTTATATAGCCAGTAGGTATGTTATATAACCAGTAGGTATGTTATATAGCCAGTAGGTATGTTATATAACCAGTAGGTAAGTTATATAGCCAGTATATATGTTATATAACCAGTAGGTATGTTATATAGCCAGGAGGTAAGTTATATAGCCAGAAGATATGTTATATAGCCAGTAGGTATGTTATATAACCAGTAGGTATGTTATATAGCCAGGAGGTAAGTTATATAGCCAGAAGGTATGTGATATAGCCGGTAGGTATGTTATATAGCGAGGAGGTATGTTATATAGCCAGGAGGTATGTTATATAGCCAGGTGGTATGTTATATAGCCAGTAGGTATCTTATATAACCAGTAGGTATGTTATATAGCCAGTAGGTATGTTATATAGCCAGGAGGTATGTTATATAACCAGAAGGTATGTTATATAGCTAGGAGGTAAGTTATATAGCCAGAAGGTATGTTATATAGCCGGTAGGTATGTTATATAGCCAGGAGGTATGGTATATAGCCAGTAGGTATGTTATATAACCAGGAGGCATGTTATATAACCAGAAGGTATGTTATATAGCTAGGAGATATGTTATATAACCAGGAGGTATGTTATATAACCAGTAGGTATGTTATATAGCCAGGAGGTATGTTATATAACCAGAAGGTATGTTATATAGGTAGGAGGTATGTTATATAGCTAGGTGGTATGTTATATAACCAGTAGGAATGTTATATAACCAGTAGGTATGTTATATAACCAGGAGGTAATTTATATAGCCAGTAGGTATGTTATATAGCCAGTAGGTATGTTATATAACCAGTAGGTATGTTATATAGCCAGGAGGAATGTTATATAGCTAGGAGGTATGTGATATAGCCAGGAAGTATGTTATATAGCCAGGAGGTATGTTATATAGCCAGTAGGTATGTTATATAGACAGTTGGTATGTTATATAACCAGTAGGTATGTTATATAGCCAGGAGGAATGTTATAGAGCTAGGAGGTATGTGATATAGCCAGGAAGTATGTTATATAGCCAGGAGGTATGTTATATAGCCAGTAGGTATGTTATATAGACAGTAGGTATGTTATATAACCAGTAGGTATGTTATATAGCCAGGAGGAATGTTATATAGCTAGGAGGTATGTGATATAGCCAGGAAGTATGTTATATAGCCAGGAGGTATGTTATATAGCCATGAGGTATGTTATATAGCTAGGAGGTATGTTATATAGCCAGAAGGTATGTTATATAGCCAGGAGTTATGTTATATAGCCAGTAGGTATGTTATATAGCCAGTAGGTATGTTATATAACCAGTAGGTATGTTATATAACCAGTAGGTATGTTATATAGCCAGGAGGTATGTTATATAGCCAGGAGGTATGTTATATAGCTAGGAGGTATGTTATATAACCAGTAGTTATGTTATATAACCAGAAGGTATGTTATATAGCTAGGAGGTATGTTATATAACCAGAAGGTATGTTATATAGCTAGGAGGTATGTTATATAACCAGTAGGTATGTTATATAGCCAGGAGGTATGTTATATAGCTAGGAGGTATGTCATATAACCAGTAGGTATGTTATATAACCAGAAGGTATGTTATATAGCTAGGAGGTATGTTATATAACCAGTAGGTATGTTATATAGCCAGGAGGTATGTTATATAGCTAGGAGGTATGTTATATAACAAGTAGGTATGTTATATAACCAGAAGGTATGTTATATAGCTAGGAGGTATGTTATATAACCAGTAGGTATGTTATATAGCCAGGAGGTATGTTATATAGCTAGGAGGTATGTTATATAACCAGTAGGTATGTTATATAGCCAGGAGGTATGTTATATAGCTAGGAGGTATGTTATATAACCAGTAGGTATGTTATATAACCAGAAGTTATGTTATATAGCTAGGAGGTATGTTATATAACCAGTAGGTAAGTTATATAGCCAGTATATATGTTATATAACCAGTAGGTATGTTATATAGCCAAGAGGTAATTTATATAGCCAGAAGGTATGTTATATAACCAGTGGGTATGTTATATAGCCAGTAGGTATGTTATATAGCCAGTAGGTATGTTATATAGGTAGTAGGTATGTTATATAACCAGTAGGTATTTTATATAGCCAGTAGGTATGTTATATAACCAGTAGGTATGTTATATAGCCAGTAGGTATGTTATATAACCAGTAGGTAAGTTATATAGCCAGTATATATGTTATATAACCAGTAGGTATGTTATATAGCCAGGAGGTAAGTTATATAGCCAGAAGATATGTTATATAGCCAGTAGGTATGTTATATAACCAGTAGGTATGTTATATAGCCAGGAGGTAAGTTATATAGCCAGAAGGTATGTTATATAGCCGGTAGGTATGTTATATAGCGAGGAGGTATGTTATATAGCCAGGAGGTATGTTATATAGCCAGGTGGTATGTTATATAGCCAGTAGGTATCTTATATAACCAGTAGGTATGTTATATAGCCAGTAGGTATGTTATATAGCCAGGAGGTATGTTATATAACCAGAAGGTATGTTATATAGCTAGGAGGTAAGTTATATAGCCAGAAGGTATGTTATATAGCCGGTAGGTATGTTATATAGCCAGGAGGTATGGTATATAGCCAGTAGGTATGTTATATAACCAGGAGGCATGTTATATAACCAGAAGGTATGTTATATAGCTAGGAGGTATGTTATATAACCAGGAGGTATGTTATATAACCAGTAGGTATGTTATATAGCCAGGAGGTATGTTATATAACCAGAAGGTATGTTATATAGGTAGGAGGTATGTTATATAGCTAGGTGGTATGTTATATAACCAGTAGGAATGTTATATAACCAGTAGGTATGTTATATAACCAGGAGGTAATTTATATAGCCAGTAGGTATGTTATATAGCCAGTAGGTATGTTATATAACCAGTAGGTATGTTATATAGCCAGGAGGAATGTTATATAGCTAGGAGGTATGTGATATAGCCAGGAAGTATGTTATATAGCCAGGAGGTATGTTATATAGCCAGTAGGTATGTTATATAGACAGTAGGTATGTTATATAACCAGTAGGTATGTTATATAGCCAGGAGGAATGTTATATAGCTAGGAGGTATGTGATATAGCCAGGAAGTATGTTATATAGCCAGGAGGTATGTTATATAGCCAGTAGGTATGTTATATAGACAGTAGGTATGTTATATAACCAGTAGGTATGTTATATAGCCAGGAGGAATGTTATATAGCTAGGAGGTATGTGATATAGCCAGGAAGTATGTTATATAGCCAGGAGGTATGTTATATAGCCATGATGTATGTTATATAGCTAGGAGGTATGTTATATAGCCAGAAGGTATGTTATATAGCCAGGAGGTATGTTATATAGCCAGTAGGTATGTTATATAGCCAGTAGGTATGTTATATAACCAGTAGGTATGTTATATAACCAGTAGGTATGTTATATAGCCAGGAGGTATGTTATATAGCCAGGAGGTATGTTATATAGCTAGGAGGTATGTTATATAACCAGTAGTTATGTTATATAACCAGAAGGTATGTTATATAGCTAGGAGGTATGTTATATAACCAGTAGGTATGTTATATAGCCAGGAGGTATGTTATATAGCTAGGAGGTATGTCATATAACCAGTAGGTATGTTATATAACCAGAAGGTATGTTATATAGCTAGGAGGTATGTTATATAACCAGTAGGTATGTTATATAGCCAGGAGGTATGTTATATAGCTAGGAGGTATGTTATATAACCAGTAGGTATGTTATATAGCCAGGAGGTATGTTGTTCAATTCTGTCCTAACTCAGTGATTATAAGTATGAAGAGGGCCTCGATCGGCTACGACGATGAATGTTTCAGCGGGGAGAGAGGGCTGCATTAACCCATTCCTAGATATTCAGTTATTTCGCGCCCCCCCCCTTTCTGTCATTTCAATCCTTCACCCACCACCCCCACTACCACAAGATGGCCCTGGGAAGTTCCATAAAGAGACATAAAATGTCACCAGATAATTTACCAAGCGTTCTGCCAATTCTATCATTCCGTCTCTTCTAAAAGTTCATTAGGCTATTTCTTATCCCTGGTCTCGTTGGCGTTAAACGACTGAGAGTTACAAGACTGTCCCTGGATATGGCCTCAGTCTACGGCAGGATTAACTTCCCAGTTGCTGCTGGGTGTACTGGAACAACATGAAATAAACTGTCTTGTTCAAGAACACAACGCAGCAGACTGTCCTGGAATCGAACTGAAGACATTGCCATCCTAACCAAACATCCTAACCATTAGGCCACACGAGTTTCATCAACATTGTAATGTTGTGTGTGTATATGAGTGTGTGTGTGTGTGTGTGTGTGTATGAGTATGTGTTGTGTGTGTATGAGTATGTGTTGTGTGTGTGTGTATGAGTATGTGTTGTGTGTGTATGAGTATGTGGGTGTGTGTGTGTATGAGTATGTGTTGTGTGTGTATGAGTATGTGGGTGTGTGTGTGTATGAGTATGTGTTGTGTGTGTATGAGTATGTGTTGTGTGTGTATGATTATGTGGGTGTGTGTATGTATGAGTATGTGTTGTGTGTGTATGAGTATGTGTTCTGTGTGTATGAGTATGTGTTGTGTGTGTATGAGTATGTGTTGTGTCCGTGTGTGTGTGTGTGTGTCTGTGTGTTGTGTCCATATGTGTGTGTGTATGTATGTGTTGTGTCCATGTGTGTCTGTGTGTATGTATGTGTTGTGTCCATGTGTGTGTGTGTGTGTGTTGTGTCCATGTGTGTGTGTATGTATGTGTTGTGTCCATGTGTGTGTTGTGTCCATGTGTGTGTGTATGTATGTGTTGTGTCCATGTGTGTGTGTGTGTATGTGTTGTGTCCATGTATATGTGTGTGTGTGTGTGTGTGTATGTATGTGCTGTGTCCATGTGTGCGTGTGTGTGTATGTATGTGTTGTGTCCATGTGTGCGTGTGTGTGTATGTATGTGTTGTGTCCATGTGTGTGCGTGTATGTATGTGTTGTGTCCATGTGTGTGTGTGTGAAGAATGACATCAGAGATGTGCTGAAGAAAGCATTCAAGATGGTGACAGCTGACTTTTACGGATGGCCGTCACCATCAACTTTGACATTTTATTTTCACACGCTTTTTATGGGAAACTACTCGTACAGTCTTTTATAGTAGTTACCTCCCTTCATTGAAACTTAGTGTCTGTATATATATATATATATTTTTCTCGATCGACTTTCATCAAATCGGACCGAGGAAACAATGTTTCCGCTGGTCTTTCCAGTTGCTAGTACTATCTATCGGTCGCAACTCCAGGTAGAAGGAGCAACGTGAAATAAAGTGTCTTGCCCAAGGACATAACGCATCGCCCGGTCCAGGAATCGAACTCACAACCTTAACATTGTGAATCCAATTCTCTAACCACTCAGCTACACGCCTTCACTATATATATATATATATATATATATATATATATATATATATATATATATATATATATATATATATATATATATATATATATATATATATATATATATATATATATATATATATATATATATATATATATATATATATATATATATATATATATATATATATATATATATATATATATATATATATATATATATATATATATATATATATATATATATATATATATATATATATATATATATATATATATATATATATATATACGATATTAAATAAATGGAATCTATATTTATAAAACCATATTTTTTTCATTATACATATTTCAGGGATACCAAATTAAAATATGGTATGCCTTCATCAGACAAAATACAATATATAAACAGTTTTATAAATAATTTTGACGTACCCTATTAAATGCAACCATTATTTTTGGAAGCTGTCTGGATAGTGAGATGTTTATAATTATTTTATTAGTTATAGTGTTAAGCACAGTTAGTAAAAGACGGAGAGAAAGAAAAAACGGAGAGAGAGAAGGAGAGAGAAAAAGAAGGAGAGAGAAAAAGAAAACCTGGAGAAATATCGGAGAGAGAAATGTATGTAGAAAAGAAAGATATAAATAGATAGGAGGAAAAAAAAAAAAAAAAAAGGAAGAAATAAGAAAATCAAAAGAAAGCAACAGAGATAATAATTCATCATACAGATAGAAAAACTCAAGAGAGAGGAAATACTATATAGAGAGAGGGGGATATAGTGACAACTTTACGTCATGTCATATTAAGTTGAGTTAACAATTTATATGAAATGAATAATAAAAATATAAATATCAATAGTCATGAATGGGACATAGATATATAATATGAGAAAATAACATTGTTCAATAATGACCATATGTTTAGTTTAAAAACTTGAGGTCAATATACCGAAATCTGAGTTAAAACCTTCAAAAAATACCCTATTTATAAAAATCAGGATACAAATATGTATATATATATACACACATATGTACGTCCTGAAAAAAGACATTATGTCTACTCAAGTCAATAATATAGACACACAAATGATTTCACTTGATCACTTCTATACATTTCTTGTGTTATAAAAATTTCACAGTATACATACATAAAAATACGATTAATATTCATGTCCTCATATATATGATTACCGTTCATGTATTTAATATTATGCATATCTGCAACATACATCAACAAATACACACACGCATACATACACATACATATGTATAAATAAATATCTGCGTGAGTCTTCCAGCATCGTTCATGTATATATACAGACATATATACAAACACATAAATAGACCCTATAACACTTTTATATGCATGTTAATACACATATGGCATTTGTATAGAGATAATCAAATATCAATATATTAATATAGAAATATCAAAGCATTAAATATCTTTAAAACACTATAGAGTATCTCAAGTTAAAATAAAATAATATGTTTTATATATTTATTATAGAAATTTATCCTACCTATATCTCAAACAAGATATTGCAAGGGTAGACATATGAAAGTTATTAGAAGCTATCCGAGTCAAAACAAATAAAAAAATAAAAAAATAAAAATAATTTAAAAGATTTAGAAGACCCAGTGATTCTACGGATACCCTTATATTTAGTATAGAAATTTATCTTACGTATATTTTATTTAATACATTGGGAGCATATACATTTTAGAGTAGTTTATTATATCCTTGTTTATATTTAGGAAGAAAGTTTAAAATGAAAAAGGTGAAGGAATCTAATGATTTATCGACAGGTTTCATATATTAACTAAATTTCTTAATTAATTATACTACATTTTAAATTTATATTTATATTTAAACGTTGAGTTCAATCTATGTCTGCAGCAACTGAATAAATTGCTCCTTAAATTAAGGGAATTTTTGAACTTTAATATAAAGAATATTTCTTCTATACAAAGATCACAATTTTCTGAAGAGGAATTAAAAGGAGTACCTTTTGAGACAATATTCCAAATCATCGAATATTTAATATTATTTCGTTTAAGGTGCCAGAGTAGGCTAGATAGCGAAGTTGAAGATTTTTTGTTTGTATCTGTGAAAGAATTCTTATGATTATTGAAGCGAAGTTTAAATTCTGTTGAGGTGGAACCAACATAGTTGAAAGAATTTAAATTAGTTTTAACATTACAATTGTACACTACATTTTTAGCTAAGCAGTTGTTATTTAACGGACAGTTAGATTTATTTCTACAATTACAGTTATTTAATTGAATATTATTGGTATTTTGGTTAGGTTTTAAATTCCTATTATTAATTCTGTTAATATTTTGTGCTAAATTTTTGGTGGACGAGTAAGTTAATTTTATTTTACTCAATTTTTAATAGACACACTATAAGGTACTCCTTTTAATTCCTCTTCAGAAAATTGTGATCTTTGTATAGAAGAAATATTCTTTATATTAAAGTTCAAAAATTCCCTTAATTTAAGGAGCAATTTATTCAGTTGCTGCAGACATAGATTGAACTCAACGTTTAAATATAAATATAAATTTAAAATGTAGTATAATTAATTAAGAAATTTAGTTAATATATGAAACCTGTCGATAAATCATTAGATTCCTTCACCTTTTTCATTTTAAACTTTCTTCCTAAATATAAACAAGGATATAATAAACTACTCTAAAATGTATATGCTCCCAATGTATTAAATAAAATATACGTAAGATAAATTTCTATACTAAATATAAGGGTATCCGTAGAATCACTGGGTCTTCTAAATCTTTTAAATTATTTTTATTTTTTTATTTTTTTATTTGTTTTGACTCGGATAGCTTCTAATAACTTTCATATGTCTACCCTTGCAATATCTTGTTTGAGATATAGGTAGGATAAATTTCTATAATAAATATATAAAACATATTATTTTATTTTAACTTGAGATACTCTATAGTGTTTTAAAGATATTTAATGCTTTGATATTTCTATATTAATATATTGATATTTGATTATCTCTATACAAATGCCATATGTGTATTAACATGCATATAAAAGTGTTATAGGGTCTATTTATGTGTTTGTATATATGTCTGTATATATACATGAACGATGCTGGAAGACTCACGCAGATATTTATTTATACATATGTATGTGTATGTATGCGTGTGTGTATTTGTTGATGTATGTTGCAGATATGCATAATATTAAATACATGAACGGTAATCATATATATGAGGACATGAATATTAATCGTATTTTTATGTATGTATACTGTGAAATTTTTATAACACAAGAAATGTATAGAAGTGATCAAGTGAAATCATTTGTGTGTCTATATTATTGACTTGAGTAGACATAATTTCTTTTTTCAGGACGTACATATGTGTGTATATATATATACATATTTGTATCCTGATTTTTATAAATAGGGTATTTTTTGAAGGTTTTAACTCAGATTTCGGTATATTGACCTCAAGTTTTTAAACTAAACATATGGTCATTATTGAACAATGTTATTTTCTCATATTATATATCTATGTCCCATTCATGAATATTGATATTTATATTTTTATTATTCATTTCATATAAATTGTTAACTCAACTTAATATGACATGACGTAAAGTTGTCACTATATCCCCCTCTCTCTATATAGTATTTCCTCTCTCTTGAGTTTTTCTATCTGTATGATGAATTATTATCTCTGTTGCTTTCTTTTGATTTTCTTATTTCTTCCTTTTTTTTTTTTTTTTTTCCTCCTATCTATTTATATCTTTCTTTTCTACATACATTTCTCTCTCTCTCCGATATTTCTCCAGGTTTTCTTTTTCTCTCTCTCCTTCTTTTTCTCTCTCCTTCTCTCTCTCCGTTTTTTCTTTCTCTCCGTCTTTTTCTAACTGTGCTTAACACTATAACTAATAAAATAATTATAAACATCTCACTATCCAGACAGCTTCCAAAAATAATGGTTGCATTTAATAGGGTACGTCAAAATTATTTATAAAACTGTTTATATATTGTATTTTGTCTGATGAAGGCATACCATATTTTAATTTGGTATCCCTGAAATATGTATAATGAAATAAATATGGTTTTATAAATATAGTTTCCATTTATTTAATATCGTATATCTACTCCAAAAACTTGTCGAGTGTTTTATATCAGTTATAAAATATTTACTTGTTGTATCCCAACAATTTTAAATAGAACTTTTGCATATATATATATATATATATATGTGAATATAGACATAGAATATTCGAAAATATTCTGTATGTTTATAATAAACATTTTGAAGACCTAATCGCTATAGAATAGAATACGTCACGTATTACAATTAGATTCTCGATAAAAGCAAGGGAAGTAATCTACGCGTTTCATTCTCGTTAGAAATCATCAGGACTACATATCCAGTGCTTTTATCGAGAATGACACAGCTAGAGACTTATAGAATACTTAGCTGTGTACAGGAACTGGTTTGAAAGAGCGGTTGCCGGTCCGGCAGAAATTAGAAATTGAAATAAATGCTCTGAAATAGCGATATATATGTGAATATAGACATAGAATATTCGAAAATATTCTGTATGTTTATAATAAACATTTTGAAGACCTAATCGCTATAGAATAGAATACGTCACGTATTACAATTAGATTCTCGATAAAAGCAAGGGAAGTAATCTACGCGTTTCATTCTCGTTAGAAATCATCAGGACTACATATCCAGTGCTTTTATCGAGAATGACACAGCTAGAGACTTATAGAATACTTAGCTGTGTACAGGAACTGGTTTGAAAGAGCGGTTGCCGGTCCGGCAGAAATTAGAAATTGAAATAAATGCTCTGAAATAGCGATATATATGTGAATATAGACATAGAATATTCGAAAATATTCTGTATGTTTATAATAAACATTTTGAAGACCTAATCGCTATAGAATAGAATACGTCACGTATTACAATTAGATTCTCGATAAAAGCAAGGGAGGTAATCTACGCGTTTCATTCTCGTTAGAAATCATCAGGACTACATATCCAGTGCTTTTATCGAGAATGACACAGCTAGAGACTTATAGAATACTTAGCTGTGTACAGGAACTGGTTTGAAAGAGCGGTTGCCGGTCCGGCAGAAATTAGAAATTGAAATAAATGCTCTGAAATAGCGATATATATGTGAATATAGACATAGAATATTCGAAAATATTCTGTATGTTTATAATAAACATTTTGAAGACCTAATCGCTATAGAATAGAATACGTCACGTATTACAATTAGATTCTCGATAAAAGCAAGGGAAGTAATCTACGCGTTTCATTCTCGTTAGAAATCATCAGGACTACATATCCAGTGCTTTTATCGAGAATGACACAGCTAGAGACTTATAGAATACTTAGCTGTGTACAGGAACTGGTTTGAAAGAGCGGTTGCCGGTCCGGCAGAAATTAGAAATTGAAATAAATGCTCTGAAATAGCGATATATATGTGAATATAGACATAGAATATTCGAAAATATTCTGTATGTTTATAATAAACATTTTGAAGACCTAATCGCTATAGAATAGAATACGTCACGTATTACAATTAGATTCTCGATAAAAGCAAGGGAAGTAATCTACGCGTTTCATTCTCGTTAGAAATCATCAGGACTACATATCCAGTGCTTTTATCGAGAATGACACAGCTAGAGACTTATAGAATACTTAGCTGTGTACAGGAACTGGTTTGAAAGAGCGGTTGCCGGTCCGGCAGAAATTAGAAATTGAAATAAATGCTCTGAAATAGCGATATATATGTGAATATAGACATAGAATATTCGAAAATATTCTGTATGTTTATAATAAACATTTTGAAGACCTAATCGCTATAGAATAGAATACGTCACGTATTACAATTAGATTCTCGATAAAAGCAAGGGAAGTAATCTACGCGTTTCATTCTCGTTAGAAATCATCAGGACTACATATCCAGTGCTTTTATCGAGAATGACACAGCTAGAGACTTATAGAATACTTAGCTGTGTACAGGAACTGGTTTGAAAGAGCGGTTGCCGGTCCGGCAGAAATTAGAAATTGAAATAAATGCTCTGAAATAGCGATATATATGTGAATATAGACATAGAATATTCGAAAATATTCTGTATGTTTATAATAAACATTTTGAAGACCTAATCGCTATAGAATAGAATACGTCACGT
>OZ024741.1:6555751-6820751 GCA_964016885.1 Eledone cirrhosa | reverse complement strand
ATCTGGTCATTATGAGTTACTCTAGAACTGACCTGCAAGACTTTCTGAATGTACTGACCAAACATTTGCTGGAGGCTGGCTTACACATTAACATCTCCAAAACGGAGTTTATAACAACTGATAAAAACAATGTTAATCTCCAACTCACAATCTACAACCAGCAAATTGCTCAAGTTACAGAGTTTGTATATCTCAGTCACAAACTATCATCAAACAACAATGGAATGGTGGCTGCTACGCAATATCGCATCACTCAAGGTTGGGTTACTTTCAACAAGAACAAGGAAGTACTAACATCAAAACAAGTTCCCTATCATTTGAAGGCTAAGATCTTCGATATTTACATCCTACCAGTTGTGTTATATGGTCTTGACTGTGTTAATTGGACGACAAGGTCACTTCAGAAGCTCTCTATATTCCAGAACCATATCACAAGACTTATGACTGGCAAGCAGCTCAGTGACCGTATCTGTATCAGTGAGCTGCTCAACATTACCAAACTTAGTCCAATTACATCAATTGTCAAGTCAACAGAACTATAACTATACGGTCATATAAAAAGATCAACTCGTGGTGTGAGTAAATTATGTCTGGAAGGAAGGTTGGCTGGTAAGAGAAGCAGAGGCCGGCAGCCAAAACTATGGCTTGACAATGTCAATACATAGACTGGACTTGATCTTTGTTCTTTAAACTCTGCTGTTGGTGATCGAACTTTGTGGAGCGAGATATCTCATGATGTGCAGTCTGCAGCTGGCAGAGTTTAGCATCACAAATATATATATGTGTCTATACATATATGTTTGTATGTGTCTATACATATATATGTGTGTGTGTGTATCTATACATATATATATATATGTCTATACATATGTGTGTGTGTGTCTATACATATATGTGTGTGTGTGTGTGTATCTATACATATGTGTGTGTGTGTGTGTCTATACATATATATCTGTGTGTTTGTGTGTGTATCTATACATATATATATGTGTGTGTGTGTGTATATATATATATATATGTGTGTGTGTGTATCTATACATATGTCTGTGTGTATCTATATATATGTGTGTATGTGTGTGTGTCTATACGTATGTGTGTGTGTCTGTCCATAATGGAAGTATCAGCCGCAGTACCTCACCTCAACTGTTAGAGGGAGTCGGGGGGGATTAATTCATTTTTACCCAGAATAAACACACAAAGTTGATAAAGTGTCACAGCAAGAATAAGGCGACCAACATCATGTATATATATATATATATGAGGTTAGCTGGACATGCTCACCGACATCCAGAGTTGACATTGCACTCAATGCTCCTTTGGGATCCCCTACATGGACACACTAGAAGAGGAAGACCAAGGTTAACGTATGTTGATGCCCTAAGAACAGACACTGGTCTGTTGGAGACGCAGGACATGACAGCGATAATGAGGGACAGAGACCGCTGGAGAGAACTCGTCCATGGATCTCGGGAATTTTACCCGCCTTAGATATATATATATATATATATATATATATATATATATATATATATATATGTGTGTGTGTGTGTGTGTGTGTGTGTGTGATATATATATATATATATACACAGTTCAAGAGTAACCAATCTTAAAGAGAGAGAGGGAGATAGTAGAGGAGATATGAGAGGAGAGATTGGTGAGTTAGTTAGAAGCCAAAGCGTAAAGGCATGTGCTCAATGTGCAATATGCAGTAGAAAGCAGCTAGGTGGCTGGGTTCATGCAGAAGTTAGGTGCGCAGAGCTGGAAATATTCATTAGTTAAGCAAAACAAGACCACAAACTTCACAAGGAACACATTATTAAAAGATTGTCAACATATTTTAGTTTGATGTAAGGAATGTAGAGAATAATAATAATAATATTAATAATAATAATGTCCGTTTGCAATTGTTTCGCTACTCCATATAATATTTCTGGATCAGATGACTATATATCATAATTGATCTGGTTCAGTTGAAAATAATTAACATATTTAAAAAACAGAGGGGCTCATCGGAACTTCAAAGGCATATAAATTAAAATAATGAGAGAATGTTACATAATATAATGTTCCATATATTGGTTTTTCACTATGGTGTCTTGGTTGCATCAGTTGTCAGCCATAATCAAGCAGTATTCATCTGTCGAGGCTGCATTGTGTGAGATCTGCCTATGGGTAACAAGATGGCTGCCAAAGGAAATATTTACCTTGCTAATTAGAGGGTGGTTTCAGGGGAAGTAACTCCTCGAGAGATTAGAAATTGTGGGTAGTTTATAGTTAAGTGCTAATTTTTAATTTTTTTAATTGAGAGACAATGTAGGGGAGGTAACTTATAAGTATCTAAGTTAGTCATAGCTATTTAACTTATTAGCTACAAGTAAAAATGGGACTAGATGACTAAGTTGGGTGAAATATTCTATTGGCGAAGGAATTAGCCCTTCGATGTTGACAGCTAATAGCTACCTCCGTTCTATCGTTAATCGGTAGAGGTCGTGATAGAGTTATGTAATATGCTTCTGTAATACAGAGATCACAAGATTTTCTTCGTCCATTGAACGGTTGGGCCCAAGCCACGATATCCCATTTTAGTGAGTGTTGAACGTTGCTTAATTTAAGGTTTTTAATGAGCCTAGCTAGCGATGTCGAACATCTGTTGCTAGGGTCTCGGAAGGAAAAAGAGTGCGCGTTATAGCGTACCTTAAAAGGGTTAGAGGTAGACCCGATATAAGAGCTGGTATTCGAAGCAGTTTTAACCGTGCACCTATAGACTATGTTGGGTGTCAGGCAGTGTTCATTTAATGGGCATGCATTAGGTAACGGCAGTTGCAGTTTCTTCTGCGGTTAGTAAGAGTAGGGTAGTTTAACCTAAGCGGTAGGTCAGTGCTAGAAGGATTATATGGGGGAGGTGTGCTACTAGAGTAATTATTGATGTAGTGGCGTGGTGTATTTGATAGGGGTGGTGGTACCGCGGTGTGGGAGTTATACTGTCTTAGTTTATTATGTTTACTGAATGTGATGTGGCTAGCTAGGTTATGTGTTGTGGAGAATGAGATTTTAATGTTATTTTTATTAAAGAGTTTGTAATATCTATGGTTGGGGGGGGGGAAATGTTTAGATAGGATAGAGAAGAAGCGTTTAGGGATATTAGTGGCCAGGTGATATTTCTAGGTTTATTCCTTCTAGGGGTTCTAGTGGAGTTGGTAGGGGCCTTCCCAGGGTTATTATTACCTGGGGATTTGTTATTTGTCATCCCATTTCTCATTCCTATTCTAGGGTTGATTTTTAGTTTGCTACTTGGAATGGGGAGCAGGCCGCTGCCACCATTAAACTTCCCTGTATAGGTGCTGTTACTGCTAAAATTCCGGCGAATCTGGCTATATGCTAAGGTATTTCTAGTTCTAGTGTTAAGTTTATTATGGTGAATTGCTGTGTTATGGCATTTAGGTATGTAATAAATTGATTGTTCATAACCAGATTCAGAAAGAGCCTTATTATAATATTGTGCATGGTTTATAAATATCTCATTTGCTGATAGCATTGAGATCCTATACAAGATAGATTTGATTACTGCTCTGATGACTGCCGGTGGGTAGTTAGAGTGTGGGCTAATATATGTGAGTATTTCACCTGGTTTATGGTAAGGGTAATATAGGTTATTGTTGAGATCCAGGGTGACGTCTAGGAAGTTTACTACTTTATGGTTCGGCTCGATGGTGATAGAGAGACCGTTATTTTTAAAGAATCTATGTAATTGTTTTTTTAGCAAATCAATGTCCCGATTAGTGCAATTGTGGACTGCAAATAGGGCGTCGTCCCTGTATATTCCGCCTTACAATGGTTGGATTTCGGCTCTGATGTTATGTAATAGGTAAATTCCAACTAAATCGGTGATTTGCGCAGAATCACTTGAGCCCATCGTGATGTCAAAGTTGTCTGTTCTATCTTTTCTAGTCCAGAGTGCTCCGTTGAATTCAATGATAGGCTGCCTAGCCATAAGTATGATGTTAATCTCATTATTGGTTATGTCCGAGTTGGTGCTGGCTAGGGTTAATGCTTTGTTGAGCAGTTCGGGGTTATTGACACGTAATAGCTGTCGATGTCAAATTGGATGAACCTCATAGATTGCTTGGACCTTAGATCGGAGAACCATCTAATGACTTGGCCGGTGTTGGACCACAACTTGTAGGTGATATCATCCCGTAGCCCAGGGATTATCCTATCAAGGATGTTCTTACTGATACGGCCCAGGTCGGATGTGGTTGGGTTTATAAGTCTAATAGATGGGTTCTCTATAAAGTTTGGCTTATGATCCTTGAGAGAGAACCTTGGGGTTGTTGGTACATAAGGGTGGGTAAATCTATTCAGATGCAAGTCCTTAACCAAAGCCTGGGCTTTTCGGTTAAGTACGTTTACACTGATCCAGAAATATTATATGGAGTAGCGAAACAATTGTAAACGGACATTATTATTATTAATATTATTATTATTCTCTACATTCCTTACATCAAACTAAAATATGTTGACAATCTTTTAATGTCTTCCTTGTGAAGTTTGTGGCCTTGTTTTGCTTAACTAATGAATATACATATATATATATATATATATATGTATGTATAATATATATATATAGGAACAAGTAGGACCCCGACGGCTGAGCTCAAGCCGTTTCAACGGCTTGAGCTCAGCCGTCAGGGTCCTACTTGTTCCTATTACCCTCTCTACTACCCTAAGTATTGAGTACTTTGGTGCTTTATGGTCCATCAGGTTCCTTACCACATTTACTTCGTTATATATATATATATATATATATATATATTATGCATACATCATCATCATCATCGTTTAACGTCCATCTTCCACGCTTGCATGGGTTTGGACGGGAGTTTTCCCACTTGAGGCAAGATTGGTTGTCTTGCTCGTATAGGACTGTCTGGCGGGTTTTCTACGACTGGATGCCCTTCCTAACATCAACCACGTTTAGTGTGGACTGGGAGGTTTTTACCGTGTTACCTACACGGCCACATTACAGCGTGGACTGTGTGTTTTTTTTTCGTGACACCTACACGACCTCATTTATTTCGGCCTGGATGTTGTGGTACCAACATAACTTTACATCGAAAGGGGTGCTGTGGATGGGGTGGGGGTAGTGGGGCGGGGGTGTATTTTGTTAGAGGTGCCTACTAACTGTAGGTTTCGCTTTGTACTTAGGCAAGGCTGGTCTTCTGTATTAATGTATATCGCCAAAGATCTCGGTCCAGTGACATTGTCTTGGAGAGGTGTAAGTGTGTGAGGTCGGAATTTATCAAGTCGTCCCAGGTTTTTCTGGGTCTGCCTACTCCGTGGCTACCGTCTATTTTGATCGCCTGCACTTTTTTATACAGCTGTCGTCTTTCATGCGCATCACGTGACCATACCAACGTAGTCTTCTCTCAAGTAAACAACATCTGATCCCTCTTATTCCTAATTTCTCCCTTAGTTCGTTTATGCTTTGCCGTTCACGTATATTACTATTACACATCCAACGGAGCATGCGAGCTTCGTTCCTCTCCAGTCTGCGTATATCCTCTGCACACAATGCCCAAGTCTCACTGTATATATATATATATATATATATATATATATATATATATATAACTAGAAATTGATTAACATATAAATAAACATGAATAATCACAGGAGATAATTTTTACAAGTGTGTAACCACACACAGCTAGGTAGGTAACTAAATAAAGTTGACCAGAACTTCAAAAATAGATACCTTATAATATGATTAATCTTCCCTGTATATATTCCATTAAAGAAATATATTTCACCAATTAATCGAATGGTAAACCACGAAAGCGGATACTTGGATTTTCAACAAGGAAGAAGTTCTAGGGATCAGTGTTTACACTTCAAGTTCAAATCAGCGACTGGCCAGCAACACGTGCTATATCTACTAGAAATACACACATCATACTAGCTTCGTCCCAGTGGCGTGAATAGGGTCATCGACAACTAGAAACAGCAGTCGAGTCCTTTCAACAGAGTTAGCTCTACAATTAAGGAGCCGTATTTATATATTTATATCCAAAATTAAGATAAATCAAATGAATTTAATCTAAATCAAAATTATGGGTGTCATGCCAGAAAGACATGCGCCATATCACCCGCAAAATAAGCTCTAAGATTCTAACGAGTAGGTCCGAGCATTTTATAATAACTACAAATTGATTAACATATAAATAAACATGAATAATCACAGGAGATAATTTTTACACATCTCCTGTGGTTATTCATGTTTATTTATATGTTAATCAATTTGTAGTTATTATAAAATGCTCGGACCTACTCGTTAGAATCTTAGAGCTTATTTTGCGGGTGATATGGCGCATGTCTTTCTGGCATGACACCCATAATTTTGATTTAGATTAAATTCATTTGATTTATCTTAATTTTGTATATATATATATATATATATATATATTATACATACATATATATATATATATATATATATACCACTAGACTACCACTAACACAACAATAACACTAAAACAACAACAACAACACTAACACCACCACCACCACAACAACAACACTAACACCACCACAACAACAACACTAACACCACCACCACCACAACACCACCACCACCACCACAACAACACTAACACCACCACAACAACACTAACACCACCGCCACAACAACAACACTAACACCACCGCCACCGCAACAACAACACTAACACCACCGCAACAACAACACTAACACCACCACCACAACAACAACACTAACACCACCACAACCACAACACTAACACCACAACAACAACACTAACACCACCGCCACCGCAACAACAACACTAACACCACCACCACAACAACAACAACACTAACATCTCCACCACCACAACAACAACACTAACACCACCGCCACCGCAACAACAACACTAACACCACCACCACAACCACAACACTAACACCACAACAACAACACTAACACCACCGCCACCGCAACAACAACACTAACACCACCACCACAACAACAACAACACTAACATCTCCACCACCACAACAACAACACTAACACCACCGCCACCGCAACAACAACACTAACATCTCCACCACCGCCACCGCAACAACAACACTAACACCACCGCCACCGCAACAACAACACTAACACCACCACCACAACAACAACAACACCAACACCACAACCACAACACTAACACCACCACCACAACAACAACACTAACACCACCGCCACAACAACAACACTAACACCACCACCACAACAACAACACTAACACCTCCACCGCCGCAACAACAACACTAACACCACCGCCACCGCAACAACAACACTAACACCACCACCACAACAACAACAACACTAACATCTCCACCACCACAACAACAACACTAACATCTCCACCGCCGCAACAACAACACTAACATCTCCACCACCACAACAACAACACTAACACCACCACCACAACAACAACAACACTAACATCTCCACCACCACAACAACAACACTAACACCACCACCACAACAACAACAACACTAACATCTCCACCACCACAACAACAACACTAACACCACCACCACAACAACAACAACACTAACACCACCGCCACCGCAACAACAACACTAACATCTCCACCACCACAACAACAACACTAACACCACCACCACCACAACAACAACACTAACACCACCACCACAACAACAACACTAACACCACCACCACAACAACAACACTAACATCTCCACCACCACAACAACAACACTAACACCACCACCACAACAACAACAACACTAACATCTCCACCGCCGCAACAACAACACTAACACCACCGCCACCGCAACAACAACACTAACATCTCCACCACCACAACAACAACACTAACACCACCATCACAACAACAACAACACTAACATCTCCACCACCACAACAACAACACTAACACCACCGCCACCGCAACAACAACACTAACACCTCCACCACCACAACAACAACACTAACATCTCCACCACCACAACAACAACACTAACATCTCCATCACAACAACAACAACACTAACATCTCCACCACCGCAACAACAACACTAACACCTCCACCACCACAACAACAACACTAACATCTCCACCACCACAACAACAACACTTACACCGCCACAACAACAACAACAACAACAACACCAACACCACCACCACAACAACACTAACATCTCCACAACAACAACAACACTAACACCACCACCACCACAACAACCACCACCACCACAACACCAACACCACAACACCACCACAACAACCACCACCACCACAACACCAACACCACAACAACAACACTAACATCTCCACCACCACCACAACTCCACCACCACCACCACCACAACAACAACATGACCGCCAGCTGGATGTGTGACAAAAACAAGCAAAAGAAACTCGTCCATGGGTGGACTCGAACCCCCAACCTTTCGGTTAACAGCTGAACGCGCTAACCGATTGCGCCACAGAGACATGAAATCAGTGAGTTGTAATTTACTTTGTTGAATCTATAACATTTGAACTTGACTGAAGGGAGGTAAATGAGAAGTAAGTTTTCTTTTGTCTAAATCTGGTGACAGGATTTGTCATGACAAGCTGGCCCCTCTGAGAGCCCACGGTACTACTTTAGGGGTCAATGCAACAACTTTGCTTTTGAAGAAAATATGAGAAGTCCGAGAGAAAGAATAAAATATCAACAAAAGACAAATAAAAAAAATTAAGCATTCTAGGATCGACTTTTACATGAGATCGAGTATATATATATATATTATGATTGGTTGGTTGGTTGGTTGGTTTCACAACTGGACGGTTGTTCATATATTGTCAAAGTTCTTTCGTTACACATTCTGTGACCTCTTCAGTGACTGGGGATTCTTTTCTTTGCTTTGTGCCTCTCCTTTGTTCTGTCGTGTGTTTAGTTTGCGCATGTGTTACATCCGGGTGTCTGTGTGTGTTTTTATTTGTTTATTTATTTATTTGTTTATTTACATGTTACTGGTTGGTTGTTTGTTCTATGTGCGTGTGTGTTTTCATTTTGTCCTTAATTGTAAGTTGTGATGTTGCTGTTCCATTCATGTTTTCTATTTAATTTTGGTTGGAGTTCATTTATGTTTATTGCCGTCCGGTTGTGGAACCAACCAACCGGAAATTTATAAATTCTTTTTTGAAAAAATTTTTTAATTTTTAATTTATTATAAATTGGAGTGAAACAACTGGTGCGTGTGTTTCTTATTGGCAACATGACCCTCCCAAAGTATAACAATATATATATATATATATATATATATATATATATAAATGTGTGTGTGTGCAAAAGGTAAAGAGAAATAACAACACAATCGGTACAGTATATGGAAGGGATATATTAGGTTAACGCTTGATACAGCAGGAAGAGGGTCTTATATAATAACAAAGTGGAGAAGCCTGATCCTGAGACCAGTGTTAACACAACATAAAGTACAAACAAGTCTATAGAATGACCAAACACTGGCCTACACCTCAACAGACTCACCTGTCTCGAGTATTACAAGAAAACCGTTATAAACAAAAACAAAAAGAAAATTAACGGATATAAATAAAGAAATATATCCACATACACACGTGCATAAAATACTTACACACACACACTCTCTCACACTTCGGAATTGTACATACATATACATACACACATGCATACACACACATGCATACACATACACACACACACACACGTGTATATATATATACACACACATGCACACATACACACCTACAAATACATACATATACATACACACATAATCACACACACATGCATACACATACACACACACACGTGTATATATATATACACACATACACACCTACAAATACATACATGTACAAGCATAAAAAAAGATTTACAATAATTTATAACTTTGCCCATCAATCCGTATGGTGAGCAAATGGGGTCCCAGGTGCTGGCCTCCCCACAGCCCCGGCGGACAGGATGGAGAAGGCGTTTCCCTGGAGGATGGTAAGGGAGACGCACTGGAAGAGCCATTCCAACTCGCGAGGCTCACACCTGCGGCTGGCCAGCTCAGCACCTATGGTGGTGAGTAGGGAGGTAGCCCTAGGGCCGAAGACATCAGAAGTCTCCATTGCCAAGGGCACAACCGTGAACCTGTCGGAGAGCGACCGGTACTGTGGCGACAGGAAAGCAGGTGGAGGCCGAAAGTGTCTACGGTGAATCCACAGTGACATTTATGTGGCTCGCAGATCCGGAGGCCGAGCCTCAAGGAAACGCCGATGCACAGGCCAGGCTATTGTCATTCAGCTGCGTGCCAGTGGAGGAGGACAAGGCATGGAGCCAAGCATGACTGTGGAGTTTGGAGGCCGCGCGAAAACAGGCAAGGCGGTGCTGGTCAAGCTGGTGCGTGAGCCTGTCTAAGGCCAGGCTGCACTGGATGGCTTCCCATATGCTTTCGGGGGACTTGACATCAGCAAGGGTAGAAGGAGGAGGGACGTCTACCGGGTTAAGTCCCAGACTGTCCTATATACACATTACAAAAATACACTCACAAAAAACTCAAGAAAAGGGGTGTTGGTGCTCTGGGACGAGTAATGGGGCTACCATGGTAGGACAGGGTTGGTAGCCCCCTAAGTAAGACTGTGGCCCCTTGTGGTGCACCCACCTGCGAGATGGGCGAACCGATGGATCCTTCGATGCATACAATTATTCAGAATCTCAAACCTAGAAAGCACTCTTCCAGGCCCCAGAAGAAGAGGCCTGGTACGTTTGTTCTAAGGTGCCAGGAGTAGTGGGGGTGGTATTATGGGGTCACATTTCAACTGCGACCCGCAACGAATCTGTTGATTCCAGGACCCAGGTTGGTATGCTCGAGTCTCCTTGTGGTGCAGGTGAGTCCCCGTGGAGTTGATACAGAGGGGTGCTGGTGGTTCATCGTTTGTAAACACTCTACTCTATATCGAGAGCTGACTTTGGTTCTTTCACCAGTTTTCTTCGGATTCAATGAACTTTCTGCACATCCTAACCTACCTATCACCGTGTTTAAGTGCACCCGTAACCTTCGCGACCTACGCAGTTCCTTCTCGTCTTCTCCTACGACTCCACCCAACTCTTATCCCCACTGTAACACTTGTCCTTTCATTTCCACCCTCACCACTCTTACAAGCCCCAACAGTTCATTCCGTATCCACCCCACATTCACCTCCACCCACATTGTCTGAGCCCTCCGCTGTTCCTATGGCAGCACACTTTGCTCAACATTTCAGGGAAATACTCAGTTTCGATACTCCTGTCGCCCGTCATTTCTGTTTTCCTGGTCACTCTTCCTTACATGTCTCAGTCCTTGGTGTCCTTTTACATCACGGATCGCAGGCCTTGCACACCAGGACTAAATAGAGTCTGATTTACCACCTTGGGTCCGGTTTTCCTCATGGACTCAACTTCCTTCCCCAATTTCTTCAATACCTCGCCCGTTAACACACACTTCTACATTCATCCCTATGGCTCTCTATACTCTTACACTTGATACAGACCAACAAAATATGCACACACTACTTTTTCCTTCACAGCTCTGTATACACACACACACTCCTTTACATACATATATACACACACATATCCTCTTAGCTATGCACAGCCGTATAACACACATACACGTGCACAAGTATGGCCCTTTTTACAAAACGTTTTTTTTTCCATTCCAGGTAGACGTGCTCCATCATCCACTTTTCTAAAAAACAAATACACAAAACGCCAGCACCAACAGTTTTCCAAGAAATGTCAACAGGAAGGGACCTTTTATTTTTATCTAAAGACATTTTTTCCAATTTCAACCCGCCCGTCCCCTCAATCTATCTTATTTCTCATTCTTTCTTCTGATGAAGGACTAGCATCCAAAACGTTAAGACCCTCTTCCTGCTATATCAAGCGTTAACCTAATATATCCCTTCCATATACTGTACCGATTGTGTTGTTATTTCTGTTTACCTTTTACATACATACATATATATCATCATTTTACGTCTGCTTTTCCCTGCTTGCAAGGGTGGGATGGGTCCTATTCAGCACAGCATCTTTCCACTTGTCACAGTCCTTCGTCATCTCCTCTGTGAGTTTCAGTGATCTGAGGTCTGCTCTCACCACCTCCACCCATGTTTTTTGTGGTCTACCTCGTCTTCCTTCTACTGGAATTTCTTGGCACTTCTTTACCCAGCGGTCATCCTCCATGCGCATCACATGTCCATACCATCTCATCTCTCCTGCACACCAAAACTTATCCCCCTTATACCCAGTTTCTTTCTCAACTCGTCTATGCTTGGTCGTTCATGCATAGATATATAGGAATAGGCACCGAAGCTGGTCCCGGCAAAATAGACAAACATGCTTTTTAAGGTTATTTTACCAGTAAACAGTGAAGGAGTGCAACTCTAGCTGGGATCCCAGAAGCTTATTTTACCACTAAATAATAGGGTTTTAGAACCCAGGTCGTGACTTTCTGCTAAAATTCTTAAGCCATGGAACTCAGATGTGTGTGTAACTCAGTAGATATGTGTGTGTGTGTGTGTGTGTAACTCAATAGTTGTGTGTGTGTAACACAGTAGATGTGTGTGTATGTAACTCAGTAGCTGTGTGTGTATGTAACTAAAGCCTAACATAAGTTACAAATGGACGAAACACAAGCAGAATTATATGATGACTAAATGATTTTAACTTGTTTTGTAACATTTGATGGTGGAAAAGATTTCAAATTGTCTTAACTTGGGCTGCATCTCATGGTGTCTAACACTCTTAACGGCTAAATAGCCTGGGAGTATTTTATCAGGACTGGCTATATAGCCTCTTCCACATATATATATATGAGGTGTGTCAGAAAAGTTCCAGGACTGATGTCACAAAAGATTTATTTCAAACCCAAACTTCACACTAAGAGTTTTCTCCTTCAAAGTAATCCCCCTGGAGTATGTAACTGTAATCTTAGCTTTCTGCAGCGATCAAACTTTTTTCTTCATAATTTTATATACATGTCCTCTGTTTCAGGTCGTCAAGCAATGAGCACAGAGCAACGAACAAACTTGAAAACTCCGCCAGAAGCACTGGGATTGCTGCAGCAAGTGTATGGAGATGAGACGATGTCACACTCACGTGTTTTTGAGTGGTGCAAGAGGTTTAAAGAAGGACACAAGGACGTGGAAGATGACCCTAGGAGCGGAAGGCCCTCAACAACCAAGACTGAGGTCAACGTTGAGCATGTCAGGTAGATGGTGCGTAGCGATCGTCGGCTGACTGTTCGACTGATGGCAAATGAGCTGGGCATGAATCGGGACAGCGTCTGGAAGATTCTCACTGAAGATTTGGACATGCGGAAAGTCTGCGCGAAGATGGTGCCAAGACTGCTGAACGATGACCAGAAGGGTCGACGCATGCAAGTGTGCCAGGACATCCTCGAGCGTCTTGAAACCGAACCAGACTTGCTAGGGACAGTCATCATGGATCTTCGAGTACGACCCGGAGGGGACCCGTTTTGAAGACGTGGACGACATCAAAAAAGGCTGTGACGATGGAACTGCAGAGGATCCTGGAAGAATCCTTCCAGGAGTGCATGCAAGCGTGGCAGAAAAGGATGGAAAAGTACATTAGACTCCAGGAGGATTACTTTGAAGGAGAAAACTTAGTGTGAAGTTTGGGTTTGAAATAAATCTTTTGTGACATCAGCCCTGGAACTTTTCTGACGCCTCGTATATATAAACAATGTATGAAGCCGAATTTTCGGCTTTTCAGGAGCTGTGAATATAATTATATAAAGTGTAAAGATATCAATATCATAGTGTATCCCCTGTTTTTTACCATAGACACACAGGATGTTACCCTGGATCTTACACATAGTGCTGTCTTTGTACAAACAAGGGTGGTGGATTGACAGTCGGTAGAGTATCAGACAACACGGTTTGTGGTATCCCTTTCTGTACAGAGTTCAAATCCTGCTGAGGTTAGCTTTGCCTTTCATCTTTATGGGGTCAATAACTTAAAGTACCAGTAATACACTGAGGTCAATTTAATTGATTTTCCCCCCATCCAAAATTGTGGACCTGCCTAAATCATAAACCATTATGTTTCTATAAAAAATGGCTGATGCCACCAAGAAGAGACAATGCCACAAAGTAATGTGAATGGATGAAGTCTGTCAGGGCGGGGCCAGTCGGGGCGGGGCCAGTCGGGGCGGAGCCAGTCGGGGCGGAGCCAGTCGGGGCGGAGCCAGTCGGGGCGGAGCCAGTCGGGGCGGAGCCAGTCGGGGCGGAGCCAGTCGGGGCAGAGCCAGTCGGGGCAGAGCCAGTCGGGGCAGGGCCAGTCGGGGCAGGGCCAGTCGGGGCAGGGCCAGTCGGGGCGGAGCCAGTCGGGGAAGGGCCAGTCGGGGCAGGGCCAGTCGGGGCGGAGCCTGTCGGGGCAGGGCCAGTCGGGGCAGGGCCTGCCGGGGCGGAGCCTGTCAGGTGGAGTCTCATAAGTTGAGCAGTTATAGAAGTCACATCAGATGTAATAATTAAATAAGAAAATCAAACATGGATTTTAAACATTTTATTGTCAGGTTAAAAGTTTTTTTAACAGTTTATCTCTTCATATCCTGTTATGTATACCATGACTCGTACAGTTCACTTTCCTGGCATTTGTACATTATTCTATGTGCTATACATGCACCTTTGACGAGTTGTAGTGCATCTGAGCACTGTACACAATCATTTTCAATATTATTCTATTTTATGTACAATTTATAGACTGTGGCTGTGGCGAGGAACACTAAGCTGCTTAATCATAACTCAAGTACTCAATTCTTTTATGTCTGGTACTTATTTTATATATTTCGGCTGCTTCCATAATACAGAAGACCTGTCCCAGCACTCTGAGAATTTAGGATTTAAGAGGATTCTTCAGACTAGGTGAACATGTGACAACATCTGGTGTTGGAACCACAATAAAATACACCCAGTACACTGTAAAGTGGTAGCGTTGGTACCACAATAAAATACACCCAGTACACTCTGTAAAGTGGTAGTGATGGTGTCATGATAATAAAACATACACAATACAGCCTGTAAGGTGACATTAGGAAGGACATCCAGCTGGAGCAACCATGTGAAATAAGAGTATATGGACGAAATAAGGTTGGTCACACTGTGACAGCTTGTCTATTTGATGACAGCGTGGAAGGTGGTCGTGGTATTGGTAGTGATGACGATGGTGATGATGACGATGATGATTGTGATGGTGACATTGATGACTATAGAAGACACCATGGTGTCTCGCAGGAGTACTGAACCGAAATCTATGTGGTTACAAAGCAGACTACTTAACCACATCCATTTAAAATAGAAATTATTAAAAAATCCAGAAATACCCACAAAACATTCACACATCGCTTATTTGCATAAAATCACAGGAGAAGACCAAATCAACAGCCGACATGTATTGTGTTGCTTCGTTTACAAATTGTCGTAACGATCGGAGAATCTCTCGGTCAGCACGAGTCACTTGTTCGTATTTTTTACAATTCAGTAGCTTGTCCGCGAGATAGTGGATCCATAAGACATTGGTCTTGGGGCAGTAACGACTCCACTGGTCTCTGAAAAATAAATATTAAAGCAAAAATTAACAAAAAAACATGTGAACGTTACTTGATAGAGTGTAGCTCGGAGATCAGAGTCACTCCAGGTAGAGTGTAGCTCGGAGATCAGAGTCACTCCAGGTAGAGTGTAGCTCGGAGATCAGAGTCACTCCAGATAGAGCCACTACTTCTGGAGTAACGTTACTCGATAGAGTGCAGCTTGGAGATCAGAGAGTCACTCCAGGTAGAGCCACTACTTCTGGAGTAACGTTACTCGATAGAGTGCAGCTTGGAGATCAGAGAGTCACTCCAGGTAGAGCCACTACTTCTGGAGTAACGTTACTCGATAGAGTGCAGCTTGGAGATCAGAGAGTCACTCCAGGTAGAGCCACTACTTCTGGAGTAACGTTACTCGATAGAGTGCAGCTTGGAGATCAGAGAGTCACTCCAGGTAGAGCCACTACTTCTGGAGTAACGTTACTCGATAGAGTGTAGCTTTGAGATCAGAGAGTCACTCCAGGTAGAGTGTAGCTCGGAGATCAGAGTCACTCCAGATAGAGCCACTACTTCTGGAGTAACGTTACTCGATAGAGTGCAGCTTGGAGATCAGAGAGTCACTCCAGGTAGAGCCACTACTTCTGGAGTAACGTTACTCGATAGAGTGCAGCTTGGAGATCAGAGAGTCACTCCAGGTAGAGTGTAGCTCGGAGATCAGAGTCACTCCAGATAGAGCCACTACTTTTGGAGTAACGTTACTCGATAGAACGTAGCTTGGAGATCAGAGAGTCACTCCAGGTAGAGTGTAGCTTGGAGATCAGAGAGTCACTCCAGGTAGAGTGTAGCTTGGAGATCAGAGAGTCACTCCAGGTAGAGTGTAGCTTGGAGATCAGAGAGTCACTCCAGGTAGAGCCATTACTTCTCCAAATTTAAAAGATCACAGCTCTGATACTATGGCCATGTAGTTAAAATATCTCAGGAAAGAATCGCTGGACAAATCATCACAAGCAACTGGCAAGAGACCCTGAGGCAGAACCCATGCAAGATGGTTGGATAACATCCATGAGCTTGGCTGTCACGCTTGGGGATCCAGCCGGATCAGTTGGAGATGGTTGCTTTTGACAGGAGCAGCTGGAAGGCAAGTTTGAGGACTTGGCCCCATCACCCTCTCAGGAATAAGTAGGAGATGATGTCTTAACAAACAATCAAATCTTATCTCTTTCTTTGCCATATTTAGAATAACACTGTATTGAATTAATTAAGAATTTGGAAGGATTTACTAAAATAATTATTTCATTAAGATGGTGTTTGTAAAATAATCTAATAAAAGGTTCTTATGTCAAATTGGAATTCACATCATCAGTCTGGAATCCCTATCTTGCTCAGAACATTGACCTCCTGGAAACTGTTCAGAGACGTGCAACCAAGCGCATACCCTCCATACTCTGAACGCCTTGCTTCCCTGGGCATGGATTCATTGAAGCTCTGACGTCTGGCAATGGACTTGGTAAACACCTACAAAGTTATTAACCATCTCGTCAACAACAACCCTGAGCACCTTTTTGATCTCCATGTCTCTAACATACGTGGACATGCCTACAAAATCAGAAAGCAGCACAGCTCCCATGACTTTCGGAAACATTTTTTCATGCTCAGAGTTGCTGAAACATGGAACAAACTGCCTGTGTCAGTTGTTAGCTGCTGAGACACTGCATCCTTTAAAACACTCATGCTTCCTGAAATTCGCCAAAACTACACCTGATGTACCTCTTCCATACACATGCACACGTGTATATCATGACTCATGTACTGTTCATTTTCCCGACGTTTGTACATTACCCTATGTACTATACATACACTTTTTGATGAGTTGTAGTGCACCCGAGCACTGTACACAATATTTTCATTATTATTATATTATAAATTATTTTGGAAGATTTTAATTTAAATAGGAACCTTTTAAAATGTATTTTTGTCTTCCATGGGACCAGAGGCAGATTAGGACAGGTTGATATGAAAATGTAGAGAAAATTGTTTTCATCAACTTTCTTTTTATTTTTTTAACCCTTTTGCTGCTAAACTGCCAAAGACCACACCTGCTTTATGTTACAAAAAATTGTTTATATATATATATATATATATTGAAATTTTGTATTTCTAACAAAATGCGATATGTTTATAGAAAGCCGTATTTATGTAAAATACTGGGGCTTTCGCCCTCTGGTGGTGTCCAGCAGAAAAAAGGGGGACAATCGTGGATGTGCATTTCCACAGAAATTCAACGAAAACTGTGTTACACTGTCTTATGTAATCAGTAACGTAATCCATGATACATTAAAAAAGACAATATTATATATAAACTGCATTAGGAGAAAATTAGTGACGGAAATATATGAATGTTTTTATAAGTGTTATAATATAACGGGCGCTAACCGGAAGTGACATTTGAACATTTTAAAGAAGGGAATCTTTGAAAAGGCTAAATTATTTATATATAATCAAGACTTACGAAATTTAGTAGATAAATTATGTAATATTCATCATCATCATCATCGTTTAACATCTATCTTCCACGCTAGCATTGGTTTATTCATTATTTATTCAAAGTAATCTAACTTATTTTACAAACGGGATAAAAAAATATATTCTGGACACAGTCGTATCGCGCTCTTCTCTTTATTATAGTTTAGATATAATGAGCTTGTGAATTTTGTATATCCAAAGATATATGGCATGTTTAATGAATAAACATTTGGAAAGCCTTTTAGCTATGAATATTGAAAGGTTGATGGCTGGCGCCATCTAGCAGATTTCAGCAGAAGTAGCAGGGGACAACTCTCAATACACAGTTCAGGCTGTGGCCATCATGAGGACAGTGTTTCCCCTGCTCTCTACTGGAACTTAAAACAGGTGACAGTATATAGTTTTTCCAGCTGTGTAGATAGTTCCTACATTCTCAAATCAGCCTAAGTGAGAGCATGAGGTCATATGTAAGAAAGATGACCTGTTCAACCTTTGCTTATAGGGAATGGGGACATTAAACAATCAAGATGATAAATAATTTAAAATAAACAGTTTGGGATCATAGACCGAGGGTCAGTTTCAGGTAGTTTGGTATCAAATGGGTTAAAGCAGTCCTTCTTGGTATATTTATAGTTATTTAGACTTAAATATATCAAAACAGAAAGAGAAAAAAACAATTACTCAGTCTCATCTCTCATCTTTCGGTAGACATCAAACTGGTAATCTCCAGTTCCTTGGAAAATCTCTTCATCGATAGAAAGATCACAAAATACAGTACAACCATCTGAAGAAGAAAAAGAAATTAAATGTGTGTGTGTGTGTGTGTGTATTATCAGGGAAAGCAGACGTTAAAACGACAATAATGATGATATATATATATATATATATATATATTTATATATATATATATATATATATATATATATAAATAATGTGTATATATTTATGGATCCATACAACTCTCATGGAGTTGTATGGATGCCATTGTGACATATGCAATGTCTTGGGTATTTTATTTATAACTTGACAAATCTCCTCTCCAGGTCTGAACTTGGGTTTCTTCCAAAAAAGGAGAGAGAGTGATAGTAAAGAAATGACAATAATACATCAGCTAATATTTCCTAGACAAAATGTATGCCAGACTATGTAGAGATATATAGTTATAAAGTCATAAGAAGCAGGACAGTAAGCAACTAACATGAAGATAGTAAAAACTGATTCCTAAAGCCTATAAAGCTGTTTTGAGCCGACAATATTGCCAATTACCATTATTAGATAAGTGGCACCGTTAAGACACTAGACTCATTATTAGTAGATGGTATCTTACTAAAATACACACAGTTCTGGCATCAGACATGCAGTCATAACACCAACTGTGAACACACATGTCCATGTCACTTAAACAGAAGGATACAAGCAAGGCCAACAGGAGTGCTAAAAATAGCTCTGCATTAGGTTCATAATACAACTTAACTAAGTTACAAATGTTAGGAGCAAAAATACAAAATAATTTTTATCAATACACAAAATATCGATCATATTCCTTGGCAATCACCTGGACCAACAGGAATGCTAAAAATAGCTCCTCATTAA
This sequence comes from Eledone cirrhosa, assembly GCA_964016885.1. Classification (NCBI taxonomy): domain Eukaryota; kingdom Metazoa; phylum Mollusca; class Cephalopoda; order Octopoda; family Eledonidae; genus Eledone; species Eledone cirrhosa. The sequence goes on along the minus strand of OZ024741.1, from coordinate 6,801,023 downwards.
GTCCATAATTTGGCATCAGGAAGGGCATCCAGACATAGAAATTTGCCATGGATAAAATAAAAAGTCTTGTGAAATCCCAGAATATTTTTTTACAGAACTTTGTGATTCCTTGGAACCCACTTAAGGGAAACAGTATAATAACAAAACAACTTTTGTTGAAGTAAAGAAAAACTTGTCAACCTACCTTTGCTAAGCCGGGACAAGGTGAAATCAATTATGCTTGCCTGCATCCCCATCAATGGTAAAGATATATTCACCCCTTTAATAGAGAAGTTGAGCACATCATCTGGACAAGGGTGCACTAAAACATTGCCCCAATGAAGATCACGGTGTTCAAATTCAACAGCTGACTCAGCAACAGCTAAACTGTAGACTACTTGCAGTAAAATATTCTTGGCTTGTCGTAAATTGTTCAACTACAGAGAAAATGTTGTCAATTGTAGAGAAAATACAGGTTAAAATACATACAAAAAAAAATACACCAATACTGCCCCACGACATGATCTTGTGGTGCTGGATCTTATGATGAAGAGGACAAAAGATCACATCAGTTGATGAAATGTGATGAAGTGGAGCCATTGAACTTCTATCTACACCCAGGCCTCAAATAATCATTCCTCCTTGCTTATTAATTTTTCCTATTTCGGACCGAGAGTACATGGAAAAGCAGACATGAAAATGTTTTTATCTGCCTGGTGGCCATGGTGAAAAAGGTTGTATGAAAGGGTTAAAGACGGGCACATTCCTCTTCGGTAACGCCCTCATTAACTTTGTCAGGTTTTACCTGAAAAAGAAAATCAGGATGGAGTGGGAAGTGCTACTTTCCAGCCAGTTTGTTGAAAGGTTGATGAGAAAGGCAAGAATGGCCCATGTGAATGGGCCTACCCTGAGCGTGTGCCTACAGTAATGAAACAACTGAGAGAGGGTGCATGCCCTAGAAGTCCTCACCTTTGGGTAATTTGTTGTTTCTTTTTTTAATCTGTTATAAATTGCACATCCTCACTGCATTACAAAGCACAGCTCTGTGTACCTTGGGTATGTGCAGTGTAGTATTTGCTGATGTTTCTATTGTATTGATAGTACTTTTCAGAATATGTGCAGTGCCTAGTAGTGTTATCTTTTGTATGTTGTATATATTTGTAACTCCTGGGGTTTGGGCTAAAACTACCTTGCGCTGCTTAATCAATGTTTAAACAATGTGAGACCTTATATATCAAAACCAGCATAGTGGATAATTTAATTCAATTTTAAATCTTACATAAATACTAAGTTATTTTGTCTCTACAAATAGCAATCTAACAACGAGGTTGTTGTAATCTTGTAAAGCAGTGTTACTGCCATGACATATGCTCCCAGTACACTCTGTAATGTGGTTGGTGTTAGGAAGAACATCCAGCCATAGAAACCATACACCCAGTACACTCTGTAATCTGGTTGGTGTTAGGAAGGACATCCAGCCATAGAAACCATACACCCAGTACACTCTGTAATGTGGTTGGTGTTAGGAAGGACATCCAGCCATAGAAACCATACACCCAGTACACTCTGTAATGTGGTTGGTGTAAGGAAGGACATCCAGCCATAGAAACCATACACCCAGTACACTCTGTAATGTGGTTGGTGTAAGGAAGGACATCCAGCCATAGAAACCATACACCCAGTACACTCTGTAATGTGGTTGGTGTTAGGAAGGACATCCAGCCATAGAAACCATACACCCAGTACACTCTGTAATGTGGTTGGTGTAAGGAAGGACATCCAGCCATAGAAATCATACACCCAGTACACTCTGTGGTGTAGTTGGTGTAATGAAGGACATCCAGCCATAGAAACCATACACCCAGTACACTCTGTAGTGTGGTTGGTGTAAGGAAGGACATCCAGCCATAGAAACCATACACCCAGTACACTCTGTAATGTGGTTGGTGTTAGGAAGGACATCCAGCCATAGAAACCATACACCCAGTACACTGTAATGTGGTTGGTGTTAGGAAGGACATCCAGCCATAGAAACCATACACCCAGTACACTCTGTAATGTGGTAGGTGTTAGGAAGGACATCCAGCCATAGAAACCATACACCCAGTACACTCTGTAATGTGGTAGGTGTTAGGAAGGACATCCAGCTGTAGAAACCATACACCCAGTACACTCTGTAATGTGGTAGGTGTTAGGAAGGACATCCAGCCATAGAAACCATACACCCAGTACACTCTGTAATGTGGTAGGTGTTAGGAAGGATATCCAGCTGTAGAAACCATACACCCAGTACACTCTGTAATGTGGTAGGTGTTAGGAAGGACATCCAGCTGTAGAAAATCAAGCCAAAATGGAATGTACCAGCAGGACATGGTCACCTGACTTGTCTAACAAAGATATGGACGTTAAACGGTGATGATGATAAGGAGGAGGGGGGGAAGAAGAGGAGGATGGGAAAGAAGAGGGGGAGGATGGGAATGGAAGGAGGAGGAGGTTCAATGGTTGGGAGGACAACTTACTGAATCACATGAGTGAATTCAAAACTCCGACGCAAGGATTAAGGGGAAATAACTCTTTACATAGTTAACAAACAGGTTCCTACTTTGCTTCATATTGGAGTATTTAACAAGAGTAGTCGGCCTCCCTCCGTAAAAGCAATTATTTCAACAATATGCAAATGTAGAACTTTACAAATATATGCAACCCACATACATAATAAAAATAAACTATGACTGTAAATTAGTAAAACAAAAAATATAATGGAATTACTTTGAATTCTTCCAAAGTATTACCGCCATCTCCAAATTCAAATACCACAAAGAGTTGGTCACAGGAAAATATATCTGGAAAGAATTTCAAAACAAAGACAGCAGTTACCTTCTTTCTCTTTAAGAAAACTGGGTAATGGTGAAGTAAATAACATAACCGAGAAAAAAAATAAATATTGTGTTGTTTTATTGTTGCACATCACCAGATTACAGGAGTAAGGGAAGTATCCACTGTCTCTTGATCAGCTAAAGGTAGCAGCTAAATTTTTAAGAAATGAGAGCATACACTACTTCTCCAAATTGAGAGATCTCAGCTCTGATACTATGGACATGTGGATAGAATGTCTCTGGAAAGAATGTAAGATCATAGCTCTAATACTATGGACATGTGGATAGAATGTCTCTGGAAAGAATGTAAGATCATAGCTCTAATACTATGGGTATGTGGATAGAATGTCTCTGGAAAGAATGTAAGATCATAGCTCTAATACTATGGGTATGTGGATAGAATGTCACAGGAAAGAATGTAAGATCATAGCTCTAATACTATGGGTATGTGGATAGAATGTCTCTGGAAAGAATGTAAGATCATAGCTCTAATACTATGGGTATGTGGATAGAATGTCACAGGAAAGAATGTAAGATCATAGCTCTAATACTATGGGTATGTGGATAGAATGTCTCTGGAAAGAATGTAAGATCATAGCTCTAATACTATGGGTATGTGGATAGAATGTCACAGGAAAGAATCACTGGAGAGATTTGAGAGATCACAGCTCTCATATTATGGACATGTGGTTAGAATGTCTCAGGAAAGAATCACTGGATATATTTGACAGGCAAAACCAGCCGGCAGAAGACCCAGGGTTAAACACCAAGCATTATGGTTGGATAACATCCATGAGCTTGGTTGGTGTCACTTGGTAATCCAGCCAGATCAGTTGGAGATGGTTGCTATTAACAGGACCGCTGGAAACATACACTGGCAAATGTAATACTAGGTTACAAAGTTAGTGGAATGCTTTTGACTATAGATATTTCCAGTCCTAGTGCTGTTACCATAAAATACACCCAGTCCATTCTGTAATATGATAGTGCTGGTGTCACATAAAAACACACCCATGCTGGTGTCATGAAAAATATAGCCAACACTATGTGTAAGGTGGTTGGTGTTAGGAAGAACAGCCAGCCATAGAAACCATGCCAAATATGGAACACATTGAGTAAGATTGGTCACTCTTAACCATCTGGTCACCAATAGAGACAATACATTCCAACCTATGGAATATGAAAAGGGGACATACGATGATGATTACACCATAGAACATGTGTGTGTACGTGTGTGTGTACGCGCACGCGTGCGTGCGTGATATTTATGTGTTAAAAAGTTCAAATTATAAAATTTCTTGAGAATGTTCTCAAGGAAATGCATAAATAATACTCATGACAATATAGTAAATGTAGAAAAACAGTGTTTCCTTGTAAAATCATCTCTCCAGATATTTTAGCACCTTATTTACGTAGAATTTGAAGTTGGTGAAAATCAACAAAATATCAACCTTGATTATAAGCCAAACCTCATTTTACCATCAGTTTTGATGCATATTTAGCTTATATACACGTGTGTGTGTGTGTGTGTGTGTGTGTGTGTATTCAATATTCTACTTTTAAGCTGAGCCAACTTATACAGTTTCATATGCAAATGAGGTTAATCTGCCCACCTACACAGGTGCCTCGTAAGTAGATGAGAAAACAGAACCCAGATCCTCCTCAGCGAAATAGCCTTACTCAGTATGTAGGAAAGTTGTAGGTAAAAATTCCCTCCTCTGCCCCAAATGCAAACTATGGGTACACAAGATGTAGTGGGATTTCAGGAAGCTTAGTTAAGAATGTAGGCTTCACATGCAGCAGCTGCAGCGGAACATTAAGCAACAAACAGCCACAGGAAACAAGCACCACCAAACTCTGGGAGAGCTCTGTAGAAACAGTAGACAGCTTCTACTACCTAGGTGACCAAATTAGCAGCGGAGGTGGTGTTCTGAAAGTACAGTAACTAGAGTAAGAACAGGATGGATAAAGTTCAGAGAGCTACTGCCACTGCTAGCTGCAAAAGGCTTTTCCCTCAAAATGAAAGGCAGGCTGTATGATGTGTGTATACGAACAGCAATGTTACATGGTAGTGAGACCTGGGTGCTGTGTACAGAAGACTTGTGTAGATTAGTAAGAAACGAAGTTTGCATGCTCTGATGGATGTGTAATAGTAATATACATGAACAGCAAAGCATAAACAAATTGAGAGTGAGACTAAGCATAAGAGGAATCAAATGGCATGTGCAGGAGAGGAGGTTGCGTTGGTATGGACATGTGATGAGTATGAAGGATGACAGCTGTATAAAAAGGTGCAGAGCACTGGAGTCGATGGAAGCCGCGGAGTGAGGAGACCCAAGAAGACCTGGGATGAGGTGATAAAAGCGAACCTTTCCCAATTACACCTCTCAAAGATGATGACACAGGACCGTGACTTCTGGTGTTATGCAGTAACACAGAAGACCCAACTTCCCATGGGTCCAAGCTGAAGCTGAAGCATATAAATAATATGCCCCCACCCCCTCCCACTGCAAAGTGGTCGTGGAGGTGTCACGAAAGAAATCACCCAGTCCACACTGTAAAGTGGATGTGTAGGCGCCACGGAAAAAGCACCCAGCCCACACTGTAAATGAGGTTGGTGTTAGGAAGGGCATCCAGCTGCAGAAATCAAGCCAGAATCAGTTCCTGTATGAGCAAGACAAGGTCAGCCGACTGAACACTGCCCACAACAGGACAACGCATCTAACCCATGCTAGCGTGGAAGAGTGGACGTAAAACAGTGATGATGATAATTCTCACCAGTTTTCAAATTCCAGCAGAAGGCAGCAAGGAAGCACTTCTCGATGACAACCATTAAGTTTGAAATATGTATTGGCAGTTATCCCTCGCTGCTTCTGCTGGAATCCACTAGATGGCGCTAGCCGTCAACCTTTCAATAGTCATAGCTTGGCTTTCAAAATGTCTATTCATTAAACATACTGTATATCTTTATATATACGAAATTCATATATATATATATATATAGGTCAGTATCCAACAATAATCATCATCATCATCTAGGTATTTTAATCACTGCATTCGACACAACATAAAGCTAGTAAAAGTACTGAGATTAGTAGAGTGAAATATTACTAAATTAACAGAAGCTCATAATTACTGTGATTATCAAGAATATAATTTTACAGAGTTATTGCCCTTCTATTGATACTCTCTAGTGACAAAAAGCAAGATATACATAAATAAGACCATTATTGTTGTTCCAACCAGTCCCTTTATGATCTGAGTTCAAATCCCTCTAAGGTTACCTTTGCCCTTCATCCTCACGAGGTCGATAAAATAAAATACCAGTAATGTACTTGGTTATTGCTGGCCTTGTGCAAAAAGTAGAAACAATTATTGTTCCAACCAGTCTATTTACCATCAATAACTACCCTAAATATACATACACTACCTATATGCATATTCTCTGTCTAACAGATGCAAGCATGGCAAAATGGACGCTAAATGGTGATAATACTGACCTGGTCTGTCATTATAAGACTGTTTATTCTTGTGGAAAATGTCCCACTGTTTCATTAATGGTCCTGGGTACTTTCCCTTTACACAGCTCACACTATAAACACACAGAGAGAAATATTAGATTTATGAGGTAAGTTTATAAGGTTAATAGCAATGAGATAAAGGGTGACTGACGCTACCAAAAATCAGCTCTGGTTCTATGAACCAAAACTATACATTTTAAGGGGTTCCTATTTAAATTAAAATCTTCCAAGACAAAAGCTTTTTATTAAATTTATATTACACATACCATCTTACTAGACAGATTTTACAGGTAAAACAAACCGGCAGGAGACCCAGTGGTAGACACCGAACAAGATGGTTGGATAACATCCATGAGCTTGGCTGGTCTTGGAGATCCAGCCTGATCAGTTGGAGATGGTTGCTTCTGACAGGACCTGCTGGAAGGAGTGTTTCAGGACTCTCGCCTCCCATGACACTCTCAGGAATAAGTGGGGGAAGAAGACATACCATCTTAATAATTATTTTAGTTTCTAGTTCCGTAACTCCTGAAGGAGTCATAAGGGCGACAAAGTGACATATGGCATATCTAGGAAAGCTTTTAAACCTGGCTGAGCCCAATCCTCTCAAGGTCAGAATACAGTGGATTTCTTCCAGAGAAGGATAGAGAGGAAATGGCAGTGAGAAAGAGATTTAGAGGAAGAATCAACCCCAATACGAAACTGGTACCTTTTATATCAATCTTGAATGAATGAAAAGCAAAGTTGACCTCATTATTTTAGTAAATACTTTCAAATTGTTCATTAATTAATTCAATGGTTCACTCCACCACTATATCAATCTCTCCATGGTCCACCAACACCACCATGTCCCTCCATGGGTCACCACCACCACCATGTCCCTCCATGGTCCACCAACACCACCATGTCCCTCCATGGGTCACCACACCACCATGTCTCTCCATGGTCCACCAACACCACCATGTCCCTCCATGGGTCACCACACCACCATGTCCCTCCATGGGTCACCACACCACCATGTCCCTCCATGGTCCACCAACACCACCATGTCCCTCCATGGGTCACCACACCACCATGTCCCTCCATGGCCCACCAACACCACCATGTCTCTCCATGGTCCACCAACACCACCATGTCTCTCCATGGTCCACCACACCACCATGTCCCTCCATGGATCACCACACCACCATGTCCCTCCATGGGTCACGGATCACCACACCACCATGTCCCTCCATGGCCCACCAACACCACCATGTCGCTCCATGGTCCACCACACCACCATGTCCCTCCATGGTCCACCACACCACCATGTCCCTCCATGGGTCACGGATCACCACACCACCATGTCCCTCCATGGTCCACCAACACCACCATGTCCCTCCATGGTCCACCACACCACCATGTCCCTCCATGGTCCACCACACCACCATGTCCCTCCATGGTCCACCACACCACCATGTCCCTCCATGGTCCACAACACCACAATGTCCCTCCATGGTCCACCACACCACCATGTCCCTCCATGGTCCACCACACCACCATGTCCATCCATGGTCCACCAACACCACCATGTCTCTCCATGGTCCACAACACCACAATGTCCCTCCATGGGTCACCACACCACCATGTCTCTCCATGGTCCACCAACACCACCATGTCCCTCCATGGTCCACCACACCACCATGTCCCTCCATGGTCCACAACACCACCATGTCCCTCCATGGGTCACCACACCACCATGTCTCTCCATGGTCCACCAACACCACCATGTCCCTCCATGGGTCACCACACCACCATGTCCCTCCATGAGTCACCACCATGTCCCTCCATGGGTCACCACACCACCATGTCCCTCCATGGGTCACCACACCACCATGTCCCTCCATGGGTCACCACACCACCATGTCCCTCCATGAGTCACCACCATGTCCCTCCATGGGTCACCACACCACCATGTCCCTCCATGAGTCACCACCATGTCCCTCCATGGGTCACCACACCACCATGTCCCTCCATGGGTCACCACACCACCATGTCCCTCCATGGTCCACCAACACCACCATGTCCCTCCATGGGTCACCACACCACCATGTCCCTCCATGGATCACCACACCACCATGTCCCTCCATGGATCACCACACCACCATGTCCCTCCATGGATCACCACACCACCATGTCCCTCCATGGTCCACCAACACCACCATGTCCCTCCATGGTCCACCACACCACCATGTCGCTCCATGGTCCACCAACACCACCATGTCCCTCCATGGGTCACCACACCACCATGTCTCTCCATGGTCCACCAACACCACCATGTCCCTCCATGGGTCACCACACCACCATGTCCCTCCATGGTCCACCAACACCACCATGTCCCTCCATGGTCCACCACACCACCATGTCCCTCCATGGTCCACAACACCACAATGTCCCTCCATGGTCCACCACACCACCATGTCTCTCCATGGTCCACAACACCACAATGTCCCTCCATGGGTCACCACACCACCATGTCCCTCCATGAGTCACCACACCACCATGTCCCTCCATGGGTCACCACACCACCATGTCCCTCCATGGATCACCACACCACCATGTCCCTCCATGGTCCACCACACCACCATGTCCCTCCATGGGTCACCACACCACCATGTCCCTCCATGGGTCACCACACCGCCATTTCCCTCCATGACCGACATCCAGAATAACAAAACCCCACATGAGGAGACTTACTTGTTCACTAAGATAAAATTTCTGGTCTGGTCAGTAATACCAAATCTTAGTTCACTGAGTTCTCTGTAAAGATAGAATAGGTAGAGTTACATTTACTACTGCTGTTGTTGTTGTTACTGTTGCTACTGTTGTTACTGTTGCTACTGTTGTTACTGTTGCTACTGTTGCTACTGTTGCTACTGTTGCTACTGTTGCTACTGTTGTTACTGTTGTTACTGTTGCTACTGTTGTTACTGTTGCTACTGTTGTTACTGTTGCTACTGTTGCTACTGTTGCTACTGTTGCTACTGTTGCTACTGTTGCTACTGTTGTTACTGTTGCTACTGTTGCTACTGTTGCTACTGTTGCTACTGTTGTTACTGTTGCTACTGTTGCTACTGTTGCTACTGTTGCTACTGTTGCTACTGTTGCTACTGTTGCTACTGTTGCTACTGTTGCTACTGTTGCTACATTTACTACTGCTGTTGTTGTTGCTGTTGTTACTGTTGTTACTGTTGCTACTGTTGCTACTGTTGCTACTGTTGCTACTGTTGTTACTGTTGCTACTGTTGTTACAGTTGTTACAGTTGCTACTGTTGCTACTGTTGCTACTGTTGCTACTGTTGCTACTGTTGCTACTGTTGCTACTGTTGTTACTGTTACTACTGTTACTACTGTTGTTACTGTTGCTACTGTTGCTACTGTTGCTACTGTTGTTACTGTTGTTACAGTTGTTACAGTTGCTACTGTTGCTACTGTTGCTACTGTTGCTACTGTTGCTACTGTTGCTACTGTTGCTACTGTTGCTACTGTTGTTACTGTTACTACTGTTGTTACTGTTGCTACTGTTGCTACTGTTGCTACTGTTGTTACTGTTGTTACTGTTGTTACTGTTGCTACTGTTGCTACTGTTGCTACTGTTGTTACTGTTGCTACTGTTGTTACAGTTGTTACAGTTGCTACTGTTGCTACTGTTGCTACTGTTGCTACTGTTGCTACTGTTGCTACTGTTGTTACTGTTACTAATGTTGTTACTGTTGCTACTGTTGTTACTGTTGCTACTGTTGTTACTGTTGCTACTGTTGCTACTGTTGCTACTGTTGTTACTGTTGCTACTGTTGCTACTGTTGCTACTGTTGTTACTGTTGTTACTGTTGCTACTGTTGCTACTGTTGTTACTGTTGTTACTGTTGCTACTGTTGTTACTGTTGTTACTGTTGCTACTGTTGCTACTGTTGTTACTGTTGCTACTGTTGCTACTGTTGTTACTGTTACTGTTGCTACTGTTGCTACTGTTGCTACTGTTGCTACTGTTGCTACTGTTGCTACTGTTGCTACTGTTGTTACTGTTGCTACTGTTGCTACTGTTGCTACTGTTGCTACTGTTGCTACTGTTGCTACTGTTGTTACTGTTGCTACTGTTGTTACTGTTGTTACTGTTGTTACTGTTGCTACTGTTGTTACTGTTGTTACTGTTGTTACTGTTGTTACTGTTGCTACTGTTGCTACTGTTGCTACTGTTGCTACTGTTGTTACTGTTGCTACTGTTGTTACTGTTGCTACTGTTGCTACTGTTGTTACTGTTGTTACTGTTGTTACTGTTGTTACTGTTGCTACTGTTGCTACTGTTGTTACTGTTGTTACTGTTGTTACTGTTACTACTGTTGCTACTGTTGTTACTGTTGCTACTGTTGTTACTGTTGCTACTGTTGTTACTGTTGCTACTGTTGTTACTGTTGCTACTGTTGCTAAAGTTACTACTGTTGCTACTGTTGTTACTGTTGCTACTGTTGCTACTGTTACTACTGTTACTACTGTTGTTACTGTTGTTACTGTTGTTACTGTTGCTACTGTTGCTACTGTTGTTACTGTTACTGTTGCTACTGTTGTTACTGTTGCTACTGTTGCTACTGTTGCTACTGTTGCTACTGTTGCTACTGTTGCTACTGTTGTTACTGTTGTTACTGTTGTTACTGTTGCTACTGTTGTTACTGTTACTGTTGCTACTGTTGCTACTGTTGCTACTGTTGCTACTGTTGCTACTGTTGCTACTGTTGTTACTGTTGTTACTGTTGCTACTGTTGCTACTGTTGCTACTGTTGTTACTGTTACTGTTGCTACTGTTGCTACTGTTGCTACTGTTGCTACTGTTGCTACTGTTGTTACTGTTGTTACTGTTGCTACTGTTGCTACTGTTGTTACTGTTACTGTTGCTACTGTTGCTACTGTTGTTACTGTTGTTACTGTTGCTACTGTTGCTACTGTTGTTACTGTTGCTACTGTTGTTACTGTTGTTAATGTTGCTACTGTTACTACTGTTGTTACTGTTGTTACTGTTACTACTGCTAGTGTTACTACTGTTGCTGTTACTACTACTACTACTGTTGCTGTTACTACTACTACTACTGTTGCTGTTACTACTGTTACTACTACTACTGTTGCTGTTACTACTGTTACTACTACTACTACTACTACTGTTACTACTGTTACTGTTACTACTGTTGCTGTTACTACTGTTGCTACTGTTATTGTTGCTACTGTTATTGTTGCTACTGTTGCTACTGTTACTACTGTTATTGTTGCTACTGTTGCTACTGTTACTACTTTTATTGTTGCTACTGTTGCTACTGTTGCCGTTACGACTGTCGCCGTTACGACTGTCGCCGTTACGACTGTCGCCGTTACGACTGTCGCCGTTACGACTGTCGCCGTTACGACTGTCGCCGTTACGACTGTCGCCGTTACGACTGTCGCCGTTACGACTGTCGCCGTTACGACTGTCGCCGTTACGACTGTCGCCGTTACTACTGTCGCCGTTACTACTGTCGCCGTTACTACTGTCGCCGTTACTACTGTCGCCGTTACTACTGTCGCCGTTACTACTGTCGCCGTTACTACTGTTGCCGTTACTACTGTTGCCGTTACTACTGTTGCCGTTGCTACTGTTGCCGTTGCTACTGTTGCTGTTGCTACTGTTGCTGTTACTACTGTTGCTGTTACTACTGTTGCTGTTACTACTGTTGCTGTTACTACTGTTGCTGTTACTACTGTTACTACTGTTGCTGTTACTACTGTTACTACTGTTGCTGTTACTACTGTTACTACTGTTGCTGTTACTACTGTTACTACTGTTGCTGTTACTACTGTTACTACTGTTACTACTGTTGCTGTTACTACTGTTGCTGTTACTACTGTTGCTACTGTTGCTGTTACTACTGTTACTACTGTTGCTGTTACTACTGTTACTACTGTTGCTGTTACTACTGTTACTACTGTTGCTGTTACTACTGTTACTACTGTTGCTGTTACTACTGTTACTACTGTTGCTGTTACTACTGTTACTACTGTTGCTGTTACTACTGTTGCTGTTACTACTGTTGCTGTTACTACTGTTGCTGTTACTACTGTTGCTGTTACTACTGTTGCTGTTACTACTGTTGCTGTTACTACTGTTGCTGTTACTACTGTTGCTGTTACTACTGTTGCTGTTACTACAGTTGCTGTTACTACAGTTGCTGTTACTACAGTTGCTGTTACTACTGTTGCTGTTACTACTGTTGCTGTTACTACTGTTGCTGTTACTACTGTTGCTGTTACTACTGTTGCTGTTACTACTGTTGCTGTTACTACTGTTGCTGTTACTACTGTTGCTGTTACTACTGTTGCTGTTACTACTGTTGCTGTTACTACTGTTGCTGTTACTACTGTTGCTGTTACTACTGTTGCTGTTACTACTGTTGCTGTTACTACTGTTGCTGTTATTACTGTTGCTGTTATTACTGTTGCTGTTATTACTGTTGCTGTTATTACTGTTGCTGTTATTACTGTTGCTGTTATTACTGTTGCTGTTATTACTGTTGCTGTTACTACTGCTGCTGTTACTACTGTTATTACTGTTACTACTGTTACTACTACTACTGTTACTACTGTTGCTGTTACTACTGTTGCTGTTACTACTGTTGCTGTTACTACTGTTGCTGTTACTACTGTTGCTGTTACTACTGTTGCTGTTACTACTGTTGCTGTTACTACTGTTGCTGTTACTACTGTTGCTGTTACTACTGTTGCTGTTACTACTGTTGCTTTTACTACTGTTGCTGTTACTACTGTTGCTGTTACTACTGTTGCTGTTACTACTGTTGCTGTTACTACTGTTGCTGTTACTACTGTTGCTGTTACTACTGTTGCTGTTACTACTGTTGCTGTTACTACTGTTGCTGTTACTACTGTTGCTGTTACTACTGTTGCTGTTACTACTGTTGCTGTTACTACTGTTGCTGTTACTACTGTTGCTGTTACTACTGTTGCTGTTACTACTGTTGCTGTTACTACTGTTGCTGTTACTACTGTTGCTGTTACTACTGTTGCTGTTACTACTGTTGCTGTTACTACTGTTGCTGTTACTACTGTTGCTGTTACTACTGTTGCTGTTACTACTGTTGCTGTTATTACTGTTGCTGTTATTACTGTTGCTGTTATTACTGTTGCTGTTATTACTGTTGCTGTTATTACTGTTGCTGTTATTACTGTTGCTGTTATTACTGTTGCTGTTATTACTGTTGCTGTTACTACTGTTGCTGTTACTACTGTTGCTGTTACTACTGTTGCTGTTACTACTGTTGCTGTTACTACTGTTGCTGTTACTACTGTTGCTGTTACTACTGTTGCTGTTATTACTGTTGCTGTTATTACTGTTGCTGTTACTACTGTTGCTGTTATTACTGTTGCTGTTACTACTGTTGCTGTTACTACTGTTGCTGTTACTACTGTTGCTGTTACTACTGTTACTGTTACTACTGTTACTGTTACTACTGTTACTGTTGTTACTGTTACTACTGTTACTGTTACTGTTACTACTGTTGCTGTTACTACTGTTGCTGTTACTACTGTTGCTGTTACTACTGTTGCTGTTACTACTGTTGCTGTTACTACTGTTGCTACTGTTGCTGTTACTACTGTTACTGTTACTACTGTTACTGTTACTACTGTTACTGTTACTACTGTTGCTGTTACTACTGCTGCTGTTACTACTGTTGCTGTTACTACTGTTGCTGTCACTACTGTTGCTGTTACTACTGTTGTTACTACTGTTACTACTACTACTACTACTGTAACTGTTACTACTGTTACTACTACTACTGTTACTACTACTACTGTAACTGTTACTACTGTAACTGTTACTACTGTAACTGTTACTACTGTTACTGTTACTACTGTTACTGTTACTACTGTTACTGTTACTACTGCTGCTGTTACTACTACTGTTACTACTACTGTTACTACTACTGTTACTACTGTTACTGTTACTACTGTTACTGTTACTACTGTTACTACTGTTACTGTTACTACTGCTGCTGTTACTACTGTTACTACTACTGTTACTACTACTGTTACTACTGTTGTTACTGTTGCTACTGTTGTTACTGTTGTTACTGTTGTTACTGTTGTTACTGTTGCTACTGTTGTTACTGTTGCTACTGTTGTTACTGTTGCTACTGTTGTTACTGTTGCTACTGTTGCTACTGTTGCTACTGTTGCTACTGTTGTTACTGTTGCTACTGTTGCTACTGTTGCTACTGTTGCTACTGTTGTTACTGTTGTTACTGTTGCTACTGTTGCTACTGTTGTTACTGTTACTGTTGCTACTGTTGCTACTGTTGTTACTGTTGTTACTGTTGCTACTGTTGCTACTGTTGTTACTGTTGCTACTGTTGTTACTGTTGTTAATGTTGCTACTGTTGCTAATGTTGCTACTGTTACTACTGTTGTTACTGTTGTTACTGTTACTACTGCTAGTGTTACTACTGTTGCTGTTACTACTACTACTACTGTTGCTGTTACTACTACTACTACTGTTGCTGTTACTACTGTTACTACTACTACTGTTGCTGTTACTACTGTTACTACTACTACTACTACTACTGTTACTACTGTTACTGTTACTACTGTTGCTGTTACTACTGTTGCTACTGTTATTGTTGCTACTGTTATTGTTGCTACTGTTGCTACTGTTACTACTGTTATTGTTGCTACTGTTGCTACTGTTACTACTTTTATTGTTGCTACTGTTGCTACTGTTGCCGTTACGACTGTCGCCGTTACGACTGTCGCCGTTACGACTGTCGCCGTTACGACTGTCGCCGTTACGACTGTCGCCGTTACGACTGTCGCCGTTACGACTGTCGCCGTTACTACTGTCGCCGTTACTACTGTCGCCGTTACTACTGTCGCCGTTACTACTGTCGCCGTTACTACTGTCGCCGTTACTACTGTTGCCGTTACTACTGTTGCCGTTACTACTGTTGCCGTTGCTACTGTTGCCGTTGCTACTGTTGCCGTTGCTACTGTTGCTGTTGCTGTTGCTACTGTTGCTGTTACTACTGTTGCTGTTACTACTGTTGCTGTTACTACTGTTGCTGTTACTACTGTTGCTGTTACTACTGTTGCTGTTACTACTGTTGCTGTTACTACTGTTACTACTGTTGCTGTTACTACTGTTACTACTGTTGCTGTTACTACTGTTACTACTGTTGCTGTTACTACTGTTACTACTGTTGCTGTTACTACTGTTACTACTGTTGCTGTTACTACTGTTACTACTGTTGCTGTTACTACTGTTACTACTGTTGCTGTTACTACTGTTACTACTGTTGCTGCTGTTGCTGTTACTACTGTTGCTACTGTTGCTGTTACTACTGTTACTACTGTTGCTGTTACTACTGTTACTACTGTTGCTGTTACTACTGTTACTACTGTTGCTGTTACTACTGTTACTACTGTTGCTGTTACTACTGTTACTACTGTTACTACTGTTGCTGTTACTACTGTTGCTGTTACTACTGTTGCTGTTACTACTGTTGCTGTTACTACTGTTGCTGTTACTACTGTTGCTGTTACTACTGTTGCTGTTACTACTGTTGCTGTTACTACTGTTGCTGTTACTACTGTTGCTGTTACTACTGTTGCTGTTACTACTGTTGCTGTTACTACAGTTGCTGTTACTACAGTTGCTGTTACTACTGTTGCTGTTACTACTGTTGCTGTTACTACTGTTGCTGTTACTACTGTTGCTGTTACTACTGTTGCTGTTACTACTGTTGCTGTTACTACTGTTGCTGTTACTACTGTTGCTGTTACTACTGTTGCTGTTACTACTGTTGCTGTTACTACTGTTGCTGTTACTACTGTTGCTGTTACTACTGTTGCTGTTACTACTGTTGCTGTTACTACTGTTGCTGTTACTACTGTTGCTGTTACTACTGTTGCTGTTACTACTGTTGCTGTTACTACTGTTGCTGTTACTACTGTTGCTGTTATTACTGTTGCTGTTATTACTGTTGCTGTTATTACTGTTGCTGTTACTACTGCTGCTGTTACTACTGTTATTACTGTTACTACTGTTACTACTACTACTGTTACTACTGTTGCTGTTACTACTGTTGCTGTTACTACTGTTGCTGTTACTACTGTTGCTGTTACTACTGTTGCTGTTACTACTGTTGCTGTTACTACTGTTGCTGTTACTACTGTTGCTTTTACTACTGTTGCTGTTACTACTGTTGCTGTTACTACTGTTGCTGTTACTACTGTTGCTGTTACTACTGTTGCTGTTACTACTGTTGCTGTTACTACTGTTGCTGTTACTACTGTTGCTGTTACTACTGTTGCTGTTACTACTGTTGCTGTTACTACTGTTGCTGTTACTACTGTTGCTGTTACTACTGTTGCTGTTACTACTGTTGCTGTTACTACTGTTGCTGTTACTACTGTTGCTGTTACTACTGTTGCTGTTACTACTGTTGCTGTTACTACTGTTGCTGTTACTACTGTTGCTGTTACTACTGTTGCTGTTACTACTGTTGCTGTTACTACTGTTGCTGTTACTACTGTTGCTGTTACTACTGTTGCTGTTACTACTGTTGCTGTTACTACTGTTGCTGTTACTACTGTTGCTGTTATTACTGTTGCTGTTATTACTGTTGCTGTTATTACTGTTGCTGTTATTACTGTTGCTGTTATTACTGTTGCTGTTACTACTGTTGCTGTTACTACTGTTGCTGTTACTACTGTTGCTGTTACTACTGTTGCTGTTACTACTGTTGCTGTTACTACTGTTGCTGTTACTACTGTTGCTGTTACTACTGTTGCTGTTACTACTGTTGCTGTTACTACTGTTGCTACTGTTGCTGTTACTACTGTTACTGTTACTACTGTTACTGTTACTACTGTTACTGTTACTACTGTTGCTGTTACTACTGCTGCTGTTACTACTGTTGCTGTTACTACTGTTACTGTTACTACTGTTGCTGTCACTACTGTTGCTGTTACTACTGTTGTTACTACTGTTACTACTACTACTACTACTGTAACTGTTACTACTGTTACTACTACTACTGTTACTACTACTACTGTAACTGTTACTACTGTAACTGTTACTACTGTAACTGTTACTACTGTAACTGTTACTACTGTTACTGTTACTACTGTTACTGTTACTACTGTTACTGTTACTACTGCTGCTGTTACTACTACTGTTACTACTACTGTTACTACTACTGTTACTACTGTTACTGTTACTACTGTTACTGTTACTACTGTTACTGTTACTACTGTTACTACTGTTACTGTTACTACTGCTGCTGTTACTACTGTTACTACTACTGTTACTACTACTGTTACTACTGTTGTTACTGTTGCTACTGTTGCTACTGTTGTTACTGTTGTTACTGTTGTTACTGTTGTTACTGTTGTTACTGTTGCTACTGTTGTTACTGTTGCTACTGTTGTTACTGTTGCTACTGTTGTTACTGTTGCTACTGTTGCTACTGTTGTTACTGTTGCTACTGTTGTTACTGTTGCTACTGTTGCTACTGTTGCTACTGTTGCTACTGTTGTTACTGTTGTTACTGTTGTTACTGTTGTTACTGTTGTTACTGTTGCTACTGTTGTTACTGTTGTTACTGTTGTTACTGTTGTTACTGTTGCTACTGTTGTTACTGTTGCTACTGTTGTTACTGTTGCTACTGTTGTTACTGTTGCTACTGTTGTTACTGTTGCTACTGTTGCTACTGTTGCTAAAGTTACTACTGTTGCTACTGTTGTTACTGTTGCTACTGTTGCTACTGTTGTTACTGTTGCTACTGTTGCTACTGTTGTTACTGTTGCTACTGTTGTTACTGTTACTGTTGCTACTGTTGTTACTGTTGCTACTGTTGCTACTGTTGCTACTGTTGCTACTGTTGCTACTGTTGCTACTGTTGTTACTGTTGTTACTGTTGCTACTGTTGCTACTGTTGCTACTGTTGCTACTGTTGTTACTGTTACTGTTGCTACTGTTGCTACTGTTGCTACTGTTGCTACTGTTGCTACTGTTGTTACTGTTGCTACTGTTGCTACTGTTGCTACTGTTGTTACTGTTACTGTTGCTACTGTTGTTACTGTTGTTACTGTTGCTACTGTTGCTACTGTTGCTACTGTTGCTACTGTTGCTACTGTTGTTACTGTTGCTACTGTTGCTACTGTTGCTACTGTTGCTACTGTTGTTACTGTTACTGTTGCTACTGTTGCTACTGTTGCTACTGTTGCTACTGTTGTTACTGTTGCTACTGTTGCTACTGTTGCTACTGTTGTTACTGTTACTGTTGCTACTGTTGCTACTGTTGCTACTGTTGCTACTGTTGCTACTGTTGCTACTGTTGTTACTGTTGTTACTGTTGCTACTGTTGCTACTGTTGTTACTGTTACTGTTGCTACTGTTGCTACTGTTGTTACTGTTGTTACTGTTGCTACTGTTGCTACTGTTGTTACTGTTGCTACTGTTGTTACTGTTGTTACTGTTGCTACTGTTGTTACTGTTGCTACTGTTGCTAATGTTGCTACTGTTGCTAATGTTGTTACTGTTGTTACTGTTACTACTGCTAGTGTTACTACTGTTGCTGTTACTACTACTACTACTGTTGCTGTTACTACTACTACTACTGTTGCTGTTACTACTGTTATTACTACTACTGTTGCTGTTACTACTGTTACTACTACTACTACTACTACTGTTACTACTGTTACTGTTACTACTGTTGCTGTTACTACTGTTGCTACTGTTATTGTTGCTACTGTTATTGTTGCTACTGTTGCTACTGTTACTACTGTTATTGTTGCTACTGTTGCTACTGTTGCCGTTACTACTGTCGCCGTTACGACTGTCGCCGTTACGACTGTCGCCGTTACGACTGTCGCCGTTACGACTGTCGCCGTTACGACTGTCGCCGTTACGACTGTCGCCGTTACGACTGTCGCCGTTACGACTGTCGCCGTTACGACTGTCGCCGTTACGACTGTCGCCGTTACGACTGTCGCCGTTACTACTGTCGCCGTTACTACTGTCGCCGTTACTACTGTCGCCGTTACTACTGTCGCCGTTACTACTGTTGCCGTTACTACTGTTGCCGTTACTACTGTTGCCGTTACTACTGTTGCCGTTGCTACTGTTGCCGTTGCTACTGTTGCTGTTGCTGTTGCTACTGTTGCTGTTACTACTGTTACTGTTACTACTGTTGCTGTTACTACTGTTGCTGTTACTACTGTTGCTGTTACTACTGTTACTACTGTTGCTGTTACTACTGTTACTACTGTTGCTGTTACTACTGTTACTACTGTTGCTGTTACTACTGTTACTACTGTTGCTGTTACTACTGTTACTACTGTTGCTGTTACTACTGTTACTACTGTTGCTGTTGCTACTGTTACTACTGTTGCTGTTGCTACTGTTGCTGTTACTACTGTTACTACTGTTGCTGTTACTACTGTTACTACTGTTGCTGTTACTACTGTTACTACTGTTGCTGTTACTACTGTTACTACTGTTGCTGTTACTACTGTTACTACTGTTGCTGTTACTACTGTTACTACTGTTGCTGTTACTACTGTTGCTGTTACTACTGTTGCTGTTACTACTGTTGCTGTTACTACTGTTGCTGTTACTACTGTTGCTGTTACTACTGTTGCTGTTACTACTGTTGCTGTTACTACAGTTGCTGTTACTACAGTTGCTGTTACTACAGTTGCTGTTACTACTGTTGCTGTTACTACTGTTGCTGTTACTACTGTTGCTGTTACTACTGTTGCTGTTACTACTGTTGCTGTTACTACTGTTGCTGTTACTACTGTTGCTGTTACTACTGTTGCTGTTACTACTGTTGCTGTTACTACTGTTGCTGTTACTACTGTTGCTGTTACTACTGTTGCTGTTACTACTGTTGCTGTTACTACTGTTGCTGTTACTACTGTTGCTGTTACTACTGTTGCTGTTACTACTGTTGCTGTTACTACTGTTGCTGTTATTACTGTTGCTGTTATTACTGTTGCTGTTATTACTGTTGCTGTTATTACTGTTGCTGTTACTACTGCTGCTGTTACTACTGTTATTACTGTTACTACTGTTACTACTACTACTGTTACTACTGTTGCTGTTACTACTGTTGCTGTTACTACTGTTGCTGTTACTACTGTTGCTGTTACTACTGTTGCTGTTACTACTGTTGCTGTTACTACTGTTGCTGTTACTACTGTTGCTGTTACTACTGTTGCTGTTACTACTGTTGCTGTTACTACTGTTGCTGTTACTACTGTTGCTGTTACTACTGTTGCTGTTACTACTGTTGCTGTTACTACTGTTGCTGTTACTACTGTTGCTGTTACTACTGTTGCTGTTACTACTGTTGCTGTTACTACTGTTGCTGTTACTACTGTTGCTGTTACTACTGTTGCTGTTACTACTGTTGCTGTTACTACTGTTGCTGTTACTACTGTTGCTGTTACTACTGTTGCTGTTACTACTGTTGCTTTTACTACTGTTGCTTTTACTACTGTTGCTGTTACTACTGTTGCTGTTACTACTGTTGCTGTTACTACTGTTGCTGTTACTACAGTTGCTGTTACTACAGTTGCTGTTACTACTGTTGCTGTTACTACTGTTGCTGTTACTACTGTTGCTGTTACTACTGTTGCTGTTACTACTGTTGCTGTTACTACTGTTGCTGTTACTACTGTTGCTGTTACTACTGTTGCTGTTACTACTGTTGCTGTTACTACTGTTGCTGTTACTACTGTTGCTGTTACTACTGTTGCTGTTACTACTGTTGCTGTTACTACTGTTGCTGTTACTACTGTTGCTGTTACTACTGTTGCTGTTACTACTGTTGCTGTTACTACTGTTGCTGTTACTACTGTTGCTGTTACTACTGTTGCTGTTACTACTGTTGCTGTTACTACTGTTGCTGTTACTACTGTTGCTGTTACTACTGTTGCTGTTACTACTGTTGCTGTTATTACTGTTGCTGTTATTACTGTTGCTGTTATTACTGTTGCTGTTATTACTGTTGCTGTTATTACTGTTGCTGTTACTACTGTTGCTGTTACTACTGTTGCTGTTACTACTGTTGCTGTTACTACTGTTGCTGTTACTACTGTTGCTGTTACTACTGTTGCTGTTACTACTGTTGCTGTTATTACTGTTGCTGTTATTACTGTTGCTGTTATTACTGTTGCTGTTATTACTGTTGCTGTTACTACTGTTGCTGTTACTACTGTTGCTGTTACTACTGTTGCTGTTACTACTGTTGCTGTTACTACTGTTGCTGTTACTACTGTTACTGTTACTACTGTTACTGTTACTACTGTTACTGTTGTTACTGTTACTACTGTTACTGTTACTACTGTTACTGTTACTACTGTTGCTGTTACTACTGTTGCTGTTACTACTGTTGCTGTTACTACTGTTGCTACTGTTGCTGTTACTACTGTTACTGTTACTACTGTTACTGTTACTACTGTTACTGTTACTACTGTTGCTGTTACTACTGCTGCTGTTACTACTGTTGCTGTTACTACTGTTACTGTTACTACTGTTGCTGTCACTACTGTTGCTGTCACTACTGTTGCTGTTACTACTGTTGTTACTACTGTTACTACTACTACTACTACTGTAACTGTTACTACTGTTACTACTACTACTGTTACTACTACTACTGTAACTGTTACTACTGTAACTGTTACTACTGTAACTGTTACTACTGTAACTGTTACTACTGTAACTGTTACTACTGTAACTGTTACTACTGTTACTGTTACTACTGTTACTGTTACTACTGCTGCTGTTACTACTACTGTTACTACTACTGTTACTACTACTGTTACTACTGTTACTGTTACTACTGTTACTGTTACTACTGTTACTACTGCTGCTGTTACTACTGTTACTACTACTGTTACTACTGTTACTGTTACTACTGTTACTGTTACTACTGTTACTGTTACTACTGTTGCTGTTACTACTGTTGCTGTTACTACTGTTGCTGTTACTACTGTTGCTGTTACTACTGTTGCTGTTACTACTGTTGCTGTTACTACTGTTGCTGTTACTACTGTTGCTGTTACTACTGTTGCTGTTACTACTGTTGCTGTTACTACTGTTGCTGTTACTACTGTTGCTGTTACTACTGTTGCTGTTATTACTGTTGCTGTTATTACTGTTGCTGTTACTACTGTTGCTGTTACTACTGTTGCTGTTACTACTGTTGCTGTTACTACTGTTGCTGTTACTACTGTTACTGTTACTACTGTTACTGTTACTACTGTTACTGTTACTACTGTTACTGTTGTTACTGTTACTACTGTTACTGTTACTACTGTTACTGTTACTACTGTTGCTGTTACTACTGTTGCTGTTACTACTGTTGCTGTTACTACTGTTGCTGTTACTACTGTTGCTGTTACTACTGTTGCTGTTACTACTGTTGCTACTGTTGCTGTTACTACTGTTACTGTTACTACTGTTACTGTTACTACTGTTACTGTTACTACTGCTGCTGTTACTACTGTTGCTGTTACTACTGTTACTGTTACTACTGTTGCTGTCACTACTGTTGCTGTCACTACTGTTGCTGTTACTACTGTTGTTACTACTGTTACTACTACTACTACTACTGTAACTGTTACTACTGTTACTACTACTACTGTTACTACTACTACTGTAACTGTTACTACTGTAACTGTTACTACTGTAACTGTTACTACTGTTACTGTTACTACTGTTACTGTTACTACTGCTGCTGTTACTACTACTGTTACTACTACTGTTACTACTACTGTTACTACTACTGTTACTACTGTTACTGTTACTACTGTTACTGTTACTACTGTTACTGTTACTACTGTTACTACTGTTACTGTTACTACTGTTACTACTACTGTTACTACTGTTACTGTTACTACTGTTACTGTTACTACTGTTGCTGTTACTACTGTTGCTGTTACTACTGTTGCTGTTACTACTGTTGCTGTTACTACTGTTGCTGTTACTACTGTTGCTGTTACTACTGTTGCTGTTACTACTGTTGCTGTTACTACTGTTGCTGTTATTACTGTTGCTGTTATTACTGTTGCTGTTACTACTGTTGCTGTTACTACTGTTGCTACTGTTATTACTGTTACTACTGTTATTACTGTTGCTGTTACTACTGTTGCTGTTACTACTGTTGCTGTTACTACTGTTGCTGTTACTACTGTTGCTGTTACTACTGTTGCTGTTACTACTGTTGCTGTTACTACTGTTACTGTTACTACTGTAACTGTTACTACTGTTGCTGTTACTACTGTTGCTGTTACTACTGTTGCTGTTACTACTGTTGCTGTTACTACTGTTGCTGTTACTACTGTTGCTGTTACTACTGTTGCTGTTACTACTGTTGCTGTTACTACTGTTGCTGTTACTACTGTAACTGTTACTACTGTAACTGTTACTACTGTTACTGTTACTACTGTAACTGTTACTACTGTTACTGTTACTACTGTTACTGTTACTACTGTTACTGTTACTACTGCTGCTGTTACTACTGTTACTACTACTGTTACTACTGTTACTGTTACTACTGTTACTGTTACTACTGTTACTGTTACTGTTACTACTGTTACTGTTACTACTGTTGCTGTTACTACTGTTGCTGTTACTACTGTTGCTGTTACTACTGTTGCTGTTACTACTGTTGCTGTTACTACTGTTGCTGTTACTACTGTTGCTGTTACTACTGTTGCTGTTACTACTGTTGCTGTTACTACTGTTGCTGTTACTACTGTTGCTGTTATTACTGTTGCTGTTATTACTGTTGCTGTTATTACTGTTGCTGTTATTACTGTTGCTGTTATTACTGTTGCTGTTATTACTGTTGCTGTTATTACTGTTGCTGTTATTACTGTTGCTGTTATTACTGTTGCTGTTATTACTGTTGCTGTTATTACTGTTGCTGTTATTACTGTTGCTGTTATTACTGTTGCTGTTACTACTGTTGCTGTTACTACTGTTGCTGTTACTACTGTTGCTGTTATTACTGTTGCTGTTATTACTGTTGCTGTTATTACTGTTGCTGTTATTACTGTTGCTGTTACTACTGTTGCTGTTACTACTGTTGCTGTTACTACTGTTGCTGTTACTACTGTTGCTGTTACTACTGTTGCTGTTACTACTGTTGCTGTTACTACTGTTGCTGTTACTACTGTTGCAGTTACTACTGTTGCTGTTACTACTGTTGCTGTTACTACTGTTGCTACTGTTGCTGTTACTACTGTTACTGTTACTACTGTTACTGTAACTACTGTTGCTGTTACTACTGTTACTACTGCTGCTGTTACTACTGTTGCTGTTACTACTGTTGCTGTTACTACTGTTGTTACTACTGTTACAACTACTACTACTGTAACTACTGTTACTACTACTACTGTTACTACTACTGTTACTACTACTGTTACTACTACTGTTACTACTGTTACTGTTACTACTGTTACTGTTACTACTGTTACTACTACTGTTACTACTGTTACTGTTACTACTGTTACTGTTACTACTGTTACTGTTACTACTGTTACTGTTACTACTGTTGCTGTTACTACTGTTGCTGTTACTACTGTTGCTGTTACTACAGTTGCTGTTACTACTGTTGCTGTTACTACTGTTGCTGTTACTACAGTTGCTGTTACTACAGTTGCTGTTACTACAGTTGCTGTTACTACAGTTGCTGTTACTACAGTTGCTGTTACTACAGTTACTGTTACTACAGTTACTGTTACTACAGTTGCTGTTACTACTGTTGCTGTTACTACTGTTGCTGTTACTCCTGTTGCTGTTACTCCTGTTGCTGTTACTACTGTTGCTGTTACTACTGTTGCTGTTACTATTGTTGCTGTTACTATCGTTGCTGTTACTATTGTTGCTGTTACTATTGTTGCTGTTACTACTGTTGCTGTTACTACTGTTGCTGTTACTACTGTTGCTGTTACTACTGTTACTGTTACTACTGTTACTGTTACTACTGTTGGTGTTACTACTGTTGCTGTTACTACTGTTACTACTGTTGCTGTTACTACTGTTACTTTTACTGTTACTACAGTTGCTGTTACTACAGTTGCTGTTACTACAGTTGCTGTTACTACAGTTGCTGTTACTACAGTTGCTGTTACTACAGTTGCTGTTACTACAGTTGCTGTTACTACAGTTGCTGTTACTACAGTTGCTGTTACTACAGTTGCTGTTACTACAGTTGCTGTTACTACAGTTGCTGTTACTACAGTTGCTGTTACTACAGTTGCTGTTACTACAGTTGCTGTTACTACTGTTGCTGTTACTACTGTTGCTGTTACTACTGTTGCTGTTACTACTGTTGCTGTTACTACTGTTACTGTTACTACTGTTACTGTTACTACTGTTACTGTTACTACTGTTGCTGTTACTAGTGTTGCTGTTACTAGTGTTGCTGTTACTAGTGTTGCTGTTACTAGTGTTACTGTTACTACTGTTGCTGTTACTACTGTTGCTGTTACTACAGTTACTGTTACTACTGTTGCTGTTACTACAGTTACTGTTACTACTGTTGCTGTTACTACTGTTGCTGTTACTACTGTTGCTGTTACTACTGTTACTACTGCTGCTGTTACTACTGTTGCTGTTACTACTGTTACTACTGCTGCTGTTACTACTGCTGCTGTTACTACTGTTGCTGTTACTACTGTTACTACTGTTGCTGTTACTACTGATGCTGTTACTACTACTGTTACTGTTGCTGTTACTACTGTTGTTACTACTGTTACTACTACTACTACTGTAACTGTTACTACTGTTGCTGTTGCTGTTACTACTGTTGCTGTTGCTACTGTTACTACTGTTGCTGTTGCTACTGTTGCTGTTGCTACTGTTGCTGTTGCTACTGTTGCTGTTGCTACTGTTGCTACTGTTGCTGTTGCTGCTGTTGCTGTTGCTACTGTTACTGTTACTACTGTTACTACAGTTACTGTTACTACAGTTACTGTTACTACAGTTACTGTTAATACAGTTACTGTTACTACAGTTGCTGTTACTACAGTTGCTGTTACTACAGTTGCTGTTACTACTGTTGCTGTTACTACTGTTGCTGTTACTACTGTTGCTGTTACTACTGTTGCTGTTACTACTGTTGCTGTTACTACTGTTGCTGTTACTACTGTTGCTGTTACTACTGTTGCTGTTATTACTGTTGCTGTTATTACTGTTGCTGTTACTACTGTTGCTGTTACTACTGTTGCTGTTACTACTGTTGCTGTTACTACTGTTGCTGTTACTACTGTTGCTGTTACTACTGTTGCTGTTACTACTGTTGCTGTTACTACTGTTGCTGTTACTACTGTTGCTGTTACTACTGTTGCTGTTACTACTGTTGCTGTTACTACTGTTGCTGTTACTACTGTTGCTGTTACTACTGTTGCTGTTACTACTGTTGCTGTTACTACTGTTGCTGTTATTACTGTTGCTGTTATTACTGTTGCTGTTACTACTGTTGCTGTTACTACTGTTGCTGTTACTACTGTTGCTGTTACTACTGTTGCTGTTATTACTGTTGCTGTTATTACTGTTGCTGTTATTACTGTTGCTGTTATTACTGTTGCTGTTATTACTGTTGCTGTTACTACTGTTGCTGTTACTACTGTTGCTGTTACTACTGTTGCTGTTACTACTGTTGCTGTTACTACTGTTGCTGTTACTACAGTTGCTGTTACTACAGTTGCTGTTACTACAGTTGCTGTTACTACAGTTGCTGTTACTACAGTTGCTGTTACTACAGTTGCTGTTACTACTGTTGCTGTTACTACTGTTGCTGTTACTACTGTTGCTGTTACTACTGTTGCTGTTACTACTGTTGCTGTTACTACTGTTGCTGTTACTACTGTTGCTGTTACTACTGTTGCTGTTATTACTGTTGCTGTTATTACTGTTGCTGTTGTTGCTGTTATTACTGTTGCTGTTACTACTGTTGCTGTTACTACTGTTGCTGTTACTACTGTTGCTGTTACTACTGTTACTGTTACTACTGTTACTGTTACTACTGTTACTGTTACTACTGTTACTGTTACTACTGTTACTGTTACTACTGTTACTGTTGTTGCTGTTACTACAGTTACTGTTACTACTGTTACTGTTACTACTGTTACTGTTGTTGCTGTTACTACAGTTACTGTTACTACTGTTGCTGTTACTACTGTTGCTGTTACTACTGTTGCTGTTACTACTGTTGCTGTTACTACTGTTGCTGTTACTACTGTTGCTGTTATTACTGTTGCTGTTATTACTGTTGCTGTTATTACTGTTGCTGTTATTACTGTTGCTGTTACTACTGTTGCTGTTACTACTGTTGCTGTTACTACTGTTGCTGTTACTACTGTTGCTGTTACTACTGTTGCTGTTACTACTGTTGCTGTTACTACAGTTGCTGTTACTACAGTTGCTGTTACTACAGTTGCTGTTACTACAGTTGCTGTTACTACAGTTGCTGTTACTACAGTTGCTGTTACTACAGTTGCTGTTACTACAGTTGCTGTTACTACAGTTGCTGTTACTACAGTTGCTGTTACTACAGTTGCTGTTACTACAGTTGCTGTTACTACAGTTGCTGTTACTACAGTTGCTGTTACTACTGTTGCTGTTACTACTGTTGCTGTTACTACTGTTGCTGTTACTACTGTTGCTGTTACTACTGTTGCTGTTACTACTGTTGCTGTTACTACTGTTGCTGTTACTACTGTTGCTGTTACTACTGTTGCTGTTACTACTGTTGCTGTTACTACTGTTGCTGTTATTACTGTTGCTGTTATTACTGTTGCTGTTATTACTGTTGCTGTTACTACTGTTGCTGTTATTACTGTTGCTGTTACTACTGTTGCTGTTACTACTGTTGCTGTTACTACTGTTACTGTTGTTGCTGTTACTACAGTTACTGTTACTACAGTTACTGTTACTACTGTTGCTGTTACTACTGTTGCTGTTACTACTGTTGCTGTTACTACTGTTGCTGTTACTATTGTTGCTGTTACTACTGTTGCTGTTACTACTGTTGCTGTTACTACTGTTGCTGTTACTACTGTTGCTGTTACTACTGTTACTGTTACTACTGTTGCTGTTACTACTGTTGCTGTTACTACTGTTGCTGTTACTACTGTTGCTGTTACTACTGTTACTGTTACTACTGTTACTGTTACTACTGTTGCTGTTACTACTGTTACTGTTACTACTGTTGCTGTTACTACTGTTACTTTTACTGTTACTACTGTTGCTGTTACTACTGTTACTACTGTTGCTGTTACTACTGTTACTGTTACTACTGTTGCTGTCACTACTGTTGCTGTTACTACTGTTACTACTGTTGCTGTTACTACTACTGTTACTGTTGCTGTTACTACTGTTGTTACTACTGTTACTACTACTACTACTACTACTGTAACTGTTACTACTGTTGCTGTTGCTGTTACTACTGTTGCTGTTGCTACTGTTACTACTGTTGCTGTTGCTACTGTTGCTACTGTTGCTGTTGCTACTGTTGCTGTTGCTACTGTTACTACTGTTACTACAGTTACTGTTACTACAGTTGCTGTTACTACAGTTGCTGTTACTACAGTTGCTGTTACTACTGTTGCTGTTACTACTGTTGCTGTTACTACTGTTGCTGTTACTACTGTTGCTGTTACTACTGTTGCTGTTACTACTGTTGCTGTTACTACTGTTGCTGTTACTACTGTTGCTGTTACTACTGTTGCTGTTACTACTGTTGCTGTTACTACTGTTGCTGTTACTACTGTTGCTGTTACTACTGTTGCTGTTACTACTGTTGCTGTTACTACTGTTGCTGTTACTACTGTTGCTGTTACTACTGTTGCTGTTACTACTGTTGCTGTTACTACTGTTGCTGTTACTACTGTTGCTGTTACTACTGTTGCTGTTACTACTGTTGCTGTTACTACTGTTGCTGTTACTACTGTTGCTGTTACTACTGTTGCTGTTACTACTGTTGCTGTTACTACTGTTGCTGTTACTACAGTTGCTGTTACTACAGTTGCTGTTACTACAGTTGCTGTTACTACAGTTGCTGTTACTACAGTTGCTGTTACTACAGTTGCTGTTACTACAGTTGCTGTTACTACAGTTGCTGTTACTACTGTTGCTGTTACTACTGTTGCTGTTACTACTGTTGCTGTTACTACTGTTGCTGTTACTACTGTTGCTGTTACTACTGTTGCTGTTACTACTGTTGCTGTTACTACTGTTGCTGTTACTACTGTTGCTGTTACTACTGTTGCTGTTATTACTGTTGCTGTTATTACTGTTGCTGTTATTACTGTTGCTGTTATTACTGTTGCTGTTATTACTGTTGCTGTTACTACTGTTGCTGTTACTACTGTTGCTGTTACTACTGTTGCTGTTACTACTGTTGCTGTTACTGTTACTACTGTTGCTGTTACTACTGTTACTGTTACTACTGTTACTGTTACTACTGTTACTGTTGTTGCTGTTACTACAGTTACTGTTACTACTGTTACTGTTACTACTGTTTCTGTTGTTGCTGTTACTACAGTTACTGTTACTACAGTTACTGTTACTACTGTTGCTGTTACTACTGTTGCTGTTATTACTGTTGCTGTTATTACTGTTGCTGTTATTACTGTTGCTGTTATTACTGTTGCTGTTATTACTGTTGCTGTTATTACTGTTGCTGTTATTACTGTTGTTGTTATTACTGTTGCTGTTATTACTGTTGCTGTTATTACTGTTGCTGTTATTACTGTTGCTGTTACTACTGTTGCTGTTACTACTGTTGCTGTTACTACTGTTGCTGTTACTACTGTTGCTGTTACTACTGTTGCTGTTACTACTGTTGCTGTTACTACTGTTGCTGTTACTACTGTTGCTGTTACTACTGTTGCTGTTACTACTGTTGCTGTTACTACTGTTGCTGTTATTACTGTTGCTGTTATTACTGTTGCTGTTACTACTGTTGCTGTTACTACTGTTGCTGTTACTACTGTTACTACTGTTATTACTGTTACTACTGTTATTACTGTTGCTGTTACTACTGTTGCTGTTACTACTGTTGCTGTTACTACTGTTGCTGTTACTACTGTTGCTGTTACTACTGTTGCTGTTACTACTGTTGCTGTTACTACTGTTGCTGTTACTACTGTTGCTGTTACTACTGTTGCTGTCACTACTGTTGCTGTTACGACTGTTGCTGTTACGACTGTTGCTGTTACGACTGTTGCTGTTACTACTGTTGCTGTTACTACTGTTGCTGTTACTACAGTTGCTGTTACTACAGTTGCTGTTACTACTGTTGCTGTTACTACTGTTGCTGTTACTACAGTTGCTGTTACTACAGTTGCTGTTACTACAGTTGCTGTTACTACAGTTGCTGTTACTACAGTTGCTGTTACTACAGTTGCTGTTACTACTGTTGCTGTTACTACAGTTGCTGTTACTACTGTTGCTGTTACTACTGTTGCTGTTACTACTGTTGCTGTTACTACAGTTGCTGTTACTACAGTTGCTGTTACTACTGTTGCTGTTACTACTGTTGCTGTTACTACAGTTGCTGTTACTACAGTTGCTGTTACTACAGTTGCTGTTACTACAGTTGCTGTTACTACAGTTGCTGTTACTACAGTTGCTGTTACTACAGTTGCTGTTACTACTGTTGCTGTTACTACAGTTGCTGTTACTACTGTTGCTGTTACTACAGTTGCTGTTACTACTGTTGCTGTTACTACAGTTGCTGTTACTACTGTTGCTGTTACTACAGTTGCTGTTACTACAGTTGCTGTTACTACAGTTGCTGTTACTACAGTTGCTGTTACTACAGTTGCTGTTACTACAGTTGCTGTTACTACAGTTGCTGTTACTACAGTTGCTGTTACTACTGTTGCTGTTACTACTGTTGCTGTTACTACTGTTGCTGTTACTACTGTTGCTGTTACTACTGTTGCTGTTACTACTGTTGCTGTTACTACTGTTGCTGTTACTACTGTTGCTGTTACTACTGTTGCTGTTACTACTGTTGCTGTTACTACTGTTGCTGTTACTACTGTTGCTGTTATTACTGTTGCTGTTATTACTGTTGCTGTTATTACTGTTGCTGTTATTACTGTTGCTGTTACAACTGTTGCTGTTACTACTGTTGCTGTTACTACTGTTACTGTTGTTGCTGTTACTACAGTTACTGTTACTACTGTTGCTGTTACTACTGTTGCTGTTACTACTGTTGCTGTTACTACTGTTGCTGTTACTATTGTTGCTGTTACTACTGTTGCTGTTACTACTGTTGCTGTTACTACTGTTACTGTTACTACTGTTACTGTTACTACTGTTGCTGTTACTACTGTTGCTGTTACTACTGTTGCTGTTACTACTGTTGCTGTTACTACTGTTACTGTTACTACTGTTGCTGTTACTACTGTTACTGTTACTACTGTTGCTGTTACTACTGTTACTTTTACTGTTACTACTGCTGCTGTTACTACTGTTGCTGTTACTACTGTTACTACTGTTGCTGTTACTACTGTTACTGTTACTACTGTTGCTGTCACTACTGTTACTGTTACTACTGTTGCTGTCACTACTGTTGCTGTTACTACTGTTACTACTGTTGCTGTTACTACTGCTGCTGTTACTACTACTGTTACTGTTGCTGTTACTACTGTTGTTACTACTGTTACTACTACTACTACTGTAACTGTTACTACTGTTACTACTACTACTGTTACTACTACTACTGTAACTGTTACTACTGTTACTGTTACTACTGTTACTGTTACTACTGCTGCTGTTACTACTGTTACTACTGTTACTGTTACTACTGTTGCTGTTACTACTGTTGCTGTTACTACTGTTGCTGTTTCTACTGTTGCTACTGTTGCTGTTACTACTGTTGCTACTGTTGCTGTTGCTGTTACTACTGTTGCTGTTACTACTGTTGCTACTGTTGCTGTTACTACTGTTGCTGTTACTACTGTTGCTGTTACTACTGTTGCTGTTACTACTGTTGCTGTTACTACTGTTGCTGTTACTACTGTTGCTGTTACTACTGTTGCTGTTACTACTGTTGCTGTTATTACTGTTGCTGTTACTACTGTTGCTGTTACTACTGTTGCTGTTATTACTGTTACTACTGTTATTACTGTTGCTGTTACTACTGTTGCTGTTACTACTGTTGCTACTGTTGCTGTTATTACTGTTGCTGTTATTACTGTTGCTGTTATTACTGTTGCTGTTATTACTGTTGCTGTTACTACTGTTGCTGTTACTACTGTTGCTGTTACTACTGTTGCTGTTACTACAGTTGCTGTTACTACTGTTGCTGTTACTACTGTTGCTACTGTTACTGTTGCTACTGTTACTGTTACTACTGTTACTACTGTTACTGTTACTACTGTTGCTGTTACTACTGTTGCTGTTACTACTGTTGCTGTTACTACTGTTACTGTTACTACTGTTACTGTTACTACTGTTACTACTGTTACTGTTACTACTGTTGCTGTTACTACTGTTGCTGTTACTACTGTTACTGTTACTACTGTTACTGTTACTACTGTTACTGTTACTACTGTTACTACTGTTACTGTTACTACTGTTGCTGTTACTACTGTTGCTGTTACTACTGTTGCTGTTACTACTGTTACTACTGTTACTGTTACTACTGTTGCTGTTACTACTGTTGCTGTTACTACTGTTACTGTTACTACTGTTACTGTTACTACTGTTACTACTGTTACTGTTACTACTGTTGCTGTTACTACTGTTGCTGTTACTACTGTTACTGTTACTACTGTTACTGTTACTACTGTTACTACTGTTACTGTTACTACTGTTGCTGTTACTACTGTTGCTGTTACTACTGTTACTGTTACTACTGTTACTGTTACTACTGTTACTACTGTTACTGTTACTACTGTTGCTGTTACTACTGTTGCTGTTACTACTGTTGCTGTTACTACTGTTGCTGTTACTACTGTTGCTGTTACTACTGTTGCCGTTATTACTGCTGCCGTTATTACTGCTGCTGTTATTACTGTTGCTGTTACTACTGTTGCTGTTACTACTGTTGCTGTTACTACTGTTGCTGTTACTACTGTTGCTGTTACTACTGTTGCTGTTACTACTGTTGCTGTTATTACTGTTGCTGTTATTACTGTTGCTGTTATTACTGTTGCTGTTATTACTGTTGCTGTTATTACTGTTGCTGTTATTACTGTTGCTGTTATTACTGTTGCTGTTACTACTGTTGCTGTTACTACTGTTGCTGTTACTACTGTTGCTGTTACTACTGTTGCTGTTACTACTGTTGCTGTTACTACTGTTGCTGTTACTACTGTTGCTGTTACTACTGTTGCTGTTACTACAGTTGCTGTTACTACAGTTGCTGTTACTACAGTTGCTGTTACTACTGTTGCTGTTACTACTGTTGCTGTTACTACTGTTGCTGTTACTACTGTTACTGTTGTTGCTGTTACTACTGTTGCTGTTACTACTGTTGCTGTTACTACTGTTGCTGTTACTACTGTTGCTGTTACTACTGTTGCTGTTACTACTGTTGCTGTTACTACTGTTGCTGTTACTACTGTTGCTGTTACTACTGTTGCTGTTACTACTGTTACTGTTACTACTGTTACTGTTACTACTGTTACTACTGTTACTGTTACTACTGTTACTGTTACTACTGTTACTGTTACTACTGTTGCTGTTACTACTGTTGCTGTTACTACTGTTGCTGTTACTACTGTTGCTGTTACTACTGTTACTGTTACTACTGTTGCTGTTACTACTGTTACTTTTACTGTTACTACTGCTGCTGTTACTACTGCTGCTGTTACTACTGTTACTGTTACTACTGTTACTGTTACTACTGTTGCTGTTACTACTGTTACTGTTACTACTGTTACTGTTACTACTGTTGCTGTTACTACTACTGTTACTGTTACTACTGTTACTACTACTACTACTGTAACTGTTACTACTACTACTGTTACTACTACTACTGTAACTGTTACTAATGTAACTGTTACTACTGTTACTGTTACTACTGTTACTGTTACTACTGCTGCTGTTACTACTACTGTTACTGTTACTACTGTTGCTGTTACTACAGTTGCTGTTACTACTGTTGCTGTTACTACTGTTGCTGTTACTACTGTTGCTGTTACTATTGTTGCTGTTACTACTGTTGCTGTTACTACAGTTGCTGTTACTACAGTTGCTGTTACTACAGTTGCTGTTACTACAGTTGCTGTTACTACAGTTGCTGTTACTACTGTTGCTGTTACTACTGTTGCTGTTACTACTGTTGCTGTTACTACTGTTGCTGTTGCTACTGTTGCTGTTGCTACTGTTGCTGTTGCTACTGTTGCTACTGTTGCTGTTGCTACTGTTGCTGTTGCTACTGTTGCTGTTGCTACTGTTGCTGTTGCTACTGTTGCTGTTGCTACTGTTGCTGTTGCTACTGTTGCTGTTGCTACTGTTGCTGTTGCTACTGTTGCTGTTGCTGTTACTACTGTTGCTGTTACTACTGTTGCTGTTACTACTGTTGCTGTTACTACTGTTGCTGTTACTACTGTTGCTGTTACTACTGTTGCTGTTACTACTGTTGCTGTTACTACTGTTGCTGTTACTACTGTTGCTGTTACTACTGTTGCTGTTACTACTGTTGCTGTTACTACTGTTGCTGTTACTACTGTTGCTGTTACTACTGTTGCTGTTACTACTGTTGCTGTTGCTACTGTTGCTGTTGCTACTGTTGCTGTTGCTACTGTTGCTGTTGCTACTGTTGCTGTTGCTGTTACTACTGTTGCTGTTACTACTGTTGCTGTTACTACTGTTGCTGTTACTACTGTTGCTGTTACTACTGTTGCTGTTACTACTGTTGCTGTTACTACTGTTGCTGTTACTACTGTTGCTGTTACTACTGTTGCTGTTACTACTGTTGCTGTTACTACTGTTGCTGTTACTACTGTTGCTGTTACTACTGTTGCTGTTACTACTGTTGCTGTTACTACTGTTGCTGTTATTACTGTTGCTGTTATTACTGTTGCTGTTATTACTGTTGCTGTTATTACTGTTGCTGTTATTACTGTTGCTGTTACTACTGTTGCTGTTATTACTGTTGCTGTTACTACTGTTGCTGTTACTACTGTTGCTGTTACTACTGTTGCTGTTACTACTGTTGCTGTTACTACTGTTGCTGTTACTACTGTTGCTGTTACTACTGTTGCTGTTACTACTGTTGCTGTTACTACTGTTGCTGTTACTACTGTTGCTGTTACTACTGTTGCTGTTACTACTGTTGCTGTTACTACTGTTGCTGTTACTACTGTTGCTGTTACTACTGTTGCTGTTACTACTGTTGCTGTTACTACTGTTGCTGTTATTACTGTTGCTGTTATTACTGTTGCTGTTATTACTGTTGCTGTCATTACTGTTGCTGTCACTACTGTTGCTGTCATTACTGTTGCTGTTATTACTGTTGCTGTTATTACTGTTGCTGTTATTACTGTTGCTGTTACTACTGTTGCTGTTACTACTGTTGCTGTTACTACTGTTGCTGTTACTACTGTTGCTGTTACTACTGTTGCTGTTACTACTGTTGCTGTTACTACTGTTGCTGTTACTACTGTTGCTGTTACTACTGTTGCTGTTACTACTGTTGCTGTTATTACTGTTGCTGTTATTACTGTTGCTGTTACTACTGTTGCTGTTACTACTGTTGCTGTTATTACTGTTGCTGTTATTACTGTTGCTGTTACTACTGTTGCTGTTACTACTGTTGCTGTTACTACTGTTGCTGTTACTACTGTTGCTGTTACTACTGTTGCTGTTACTACTGTTGCTGTTATTACTGTTGCTGTTATTACTGTTGCTGTTACTACTGTTGCTGTTACTACTGTTGCTGTTATTACTGTTGCTGTTATTACTGTTGCTGTTACTACTGTTGCTGTTACTACTGTTGCTGTTATTACTGTTGCTGTTATTACTGTTGCTGTTACTACTGTTGCTGTTACTACTGTTGCTGTTACTACTGTTGCTGTTACTACTGTTGCTGTTACTACTGTTGCTGTTACTACTGTTGCTGTTACTACTGTTGCTGTTACTACTGTTGCTGTTACTACTGTTGCTGTTACTACTGTTGCTGTTATTACTGTTGCTGTTACTACTGTTGCTGTTACTACTGTTGCTGTTATTACTGTTGCTGTTATTACTGTTGCTGTTATTACTGTTGCTGTTACTACTGTTGCTGTCATTACTGTTGCTGTTATTACTGTTGCTGTTACTACTGTTGCTGTTACTACTGTTGCTGTTACTACTGTTGCTGTTACTACTGTTGCTGTTATTACTGTTGCTGTTATTACTGTTGCTGTTATTACTGTTGCTGTTATTACTGTTGCTGTTATTACTGTTGCTGTTATTACTGTTGCTGTTATTACTGTTGCTGTTATTACTGTTGCTGTTACTACTGTTGCTGTTACTACTGTTGCTGTTACTACTGTTGCTGTTACTACGGTTGCTGTTACTACTGTTGCTGTTACTACTGTTGCTGTTACTACTGTTGCTGTTACTACTGTTGCTGTTATTACTGTTGCTGTTATTACTGTTGCTGTTATTACTGTTGCTGTTATTACTGTTGCTGTTACTACTGTTGCTGTTACTACTGTTGCTGTTACTACTGTTGCTGTTACTACTGTTGCTGTTACTACTGTTGCTGTTACTACTGTTGCTGTTACTACTGTTGCTGTTACTACTGCTGCTGTTGCTACTGCTGCTGTTGCTACTGCTGCTGTTGCTACTGCTGCTGTTGCTACTGTTGCTGTTGCTACTGTTGCTGTTGCTACTGTTGCTGTTGCTACTGTTGCTGTTGCTACTGTTGCTGTTACTACTGTTGCTGTTACTACTGTTGCTGTTACTACTGTTGCTGTTACTACTGTTGCTGTTACTACTGTTGCTGTTACTACTGTTGCTGTTACTACTGTTGCTGTTACTACTGTTGCTGTTATTACTGTTGCTGTTATTACTGTTGCTGTTATTACTGTTGCTGTTACTACTGTTGCTGTTACTACTGTTGCTGTTACTACTGTTGCTGTTACTACTGTTGCTGTTATTACTGTTGCTGTTATTACTGTTGCTGTTATTACTGTTGCTGTTATTACTGTTGCTGTTACTACTGTTGCTGTTACTACTGTTGCTGTTACTACTGTTGCTGTTACAACTGTTGCTGTTACTACTGTTGCTGTTACTACTGTTGCTGTTATTACTGTTGCTGTTATTACTGTTGCTGTTATTACTGTTGCTGTTACTACTGTTGCTGTTACTACTGTTGCTGTTACTACTGTTGCTGTTACTACTGTTGCTGTTACTACTGCTGCTGTTACTACTGTTACTGTTACTACTGTTGCTGTTACTACTGTTGCTACTGTTGCTGTTACTACTGTTGCTGTTACTACTGTTGCTGTTACTACTGCTGCTGTTACTACTGTTGCTGTTACTACTGTTGCTGTTGCTACTGTTGCTGTTGCTACTGTTGCTGTTGCTACTGTTGCTGTTACTACTGTTGCTACTGTTGCTGTTACTACTGTTGCTGTTACTACTGTTGCTGTTACTACTGTTGCTGTTACTACTGTTGTTGTTACTACTGTTGCTGTTACTACTGTTGCTGTTACTACTGTTGCTGTTACTACTGTTGCTGTTACTACTGTTACTACTGTTGCTGTTACTACTGTTGCTGTTACTACTGTTGCTGTTACTACTGTTGTTGTTACTACTGTTGCTGTTACTACTGTTGCTGTTACTACTGTTGCTGTTACTACTGTTGCTGTTGCTACTGTTACTGTTACTACTGTTGCTGTTACTACTATTACTACTGTTGCTGTTACTACTGTTGCTGTTACTACTGTTGCTGTTACTACTGTTGCTGTTACTACTGTTGCTGTTACTACTGTTGCTGTTGCTACTGTTGCTACTGTTGCTGTTGCTACTGTTGCTGTTGCTACTGTTGCTGTTGCTACTGTTGCTGTTGCTACTGTTGCTGTTACTACTGTTACTGTTACTACTGTTACTGTTACTACTGTTGCTGTTACTACTGTTGCTGTTACTACTGTTGCTGTTACTACTGTTGCTGTTACTACTGTTGCTGTTACTACTGTTGCTGTTACTACTGTTACTACTGTTACTGTTATTACTGTTGCTGTTATTACTGTTGCTGTTACTACTGTTGCTGTTACTACTGTTGCTGTTACTACTGTTGCTGTTACTACTGTTGCTGTTACTACTGTTGCTGTTACTACTGTTGCTGTTACTACTGTTGCTGTTACTACAGTTGCTGTTACTACAGTTGCTGTTACTACAGTTGCTGTTACTACTGTTGCTGTTACTACTGTTGCTGTTACTACTGTTGCTGTTACTACTGTTGCTGTTACTACTGTTGCTGTTACTACTGTTGCTGTTACTACTGTTGCTGTTACTACTGTTGCTGTTACTACTGTTGCTGTTACTACTGTTGCTGTTACTACTGTTGCTGTTACTACTGTTGCTGTTACTACTGTTACTGTTACTACTGTTACTGTTACTACTGTTACTACTGTTACTGTTACTACTGTTACTGTTACTACTGTTACTGTTACTACTGTTGCTGTTACTACTGTTGCTGTTACTACTGTTGCTGTTACTACTGTTGCTGTTACTACTGTTGCTGTTACTACTGTTACTGTTACTACTGTTGCTGTTACTACTGTTACTTTTACTGTTACTACTGCTGCTGTTACTACTGCTGCTGTTACTACTGTTACTGTTACTACTGTTGCTGTTACTACTGTTACTGTTACTACTGTTGCTGTTACTACTACTGTTACTGTTACTACTGTTACTACTACTACTACTGTAACTGTTACTACTACTACTGTTACTACTACTACTGTAACTGTTACTAATGTAACTGTTACTACTGTTACTGTTACTACTGTTACTGTTACTACTGCTGCTGTTACTACTGTTACTACTACTGTTACTGTTACTACTGTTGCTGTTACTACAGTTGCTGTTACTACTGTTGCTGTTACTACTGTTGCTGTTACTACTGTTGCTGTTACTATTGTTGCTGTTACTATTGTTGCTGTTACTACTGTTGCTGTTACTACAGTTGCTGTTACTACAGTTGCTGTTACTACAGTTGCTGTTACTACAGTTGCTGTTACTACAGTTGCTGTTACTACTG
Source organism: Eledone cirrhosa (assembly GCA_964016885.1). NCBI lineage: Eukaryota > Metazoa > Mollusca > Cephalopoda > Octopoda > Eledonidae > Eledone > Eledone cirrhosa. The sequence goes on along the minus strand of OZ024741.1, from coordinate 6,761,342 downwards.
TTGCTGTTACTACTGTTGCTGTTACTACTGTTGCTGTTGCTACTGTTGCTACTGTTGCTACTGTTGCTGTTGCTACTGTTGCTACTGTTGCTGTTGCTACTGTTGCTGTTGCTACTGTTGCTGTTGCTACTGTTGCTGTTGCTACTGTTGCTGTTGCTACTGTTGCTGTTGCTACTGTTGCTGTTGCTGTTACTACTGTTGCTGTTACTACTGTTGCTGTTACTACTGTTGCTGTTACTACTGTTGCTGTTACTACTGTTGCTGTTACTACTGTTGCTGTTACTACTGTTGCTGTTACTACTGTTGCTGTTACTACTGTTGCTGTTACTACTGTTGCTGTTACTACTGTTGCTGTTACTACTGTTGCTGTTATTACTGTTGCTGTTATTACTGTTGCTGTTACTACTGTTGCTGTTATTACTGTTGCTGTTACTACTGTTGCTGTTACTACTGTTGCTGTTACTACTGTTGCTGTTACTACTGTTGCTGTTACTACTGTTGCTGTTACTACTGTTGCTGTTACTACTGTTGCTGTTACTACTGTTGCTGTTACTACTGTTGCTGTTACTACTGTTGCTGTTATTACTGTTGCTGTTACTACTGTTGCTGTTACTACTGTTGCTGTTACTACTGTTGCTGTTATTACTGTTGCTGTTATTACTGTTGCTGTTACTACTGTTGCTGTTACTACTGTTGCTGTTATTACTGTTGCTGTTATTACTGTTGCTGTTATTACTGTTGCTGTTATTACTGTTGCTGTTACTACTGTTGCTGTTACTACTGTTGCTGTTACTACTATTGCTGTTACTACTGTTGCTGTTACTACTGTTGCTGTTACTACTGTTGCTGTTACTACTGTTGCTGTTACTACTGTTGCTGTTACTACTGTTGCTGTTACTACTGTTGCTGTTACTACTGTTGCTGTTATTACTGTTGCTGTTATTACTGTTGCTGTTATTACTGTTGCTGTCATTACTGTTGCTGTCACTACTGTTGCTGTCATTACTGTTGCTGTCATTACTGTTGCTGTTATTACTGTTGCTGTTATTACTGTTGCTGTTATTACTGTTGCTGTTACTACTGTTGCTGTTACTACTGTTGCTGTTACTACTGTTGCTGTTACTACTGTTGCTGTTACTACTGTTGCTGTTACTACTGTTGCTGTTACTACTGTTGCTGTTACTACTGTTGCTGTTACTACTGTTGCTGTTATTACTGTTGCTGTTACTACTGTTGCTGTTACTACTGTTGCTGTTACTACTGTTGCTGTTACTACTGTTGCTGTTACTACTGTTGCTGTTACTACTGTTGCTGTTATTACTGTTGCTGTTATTACTGTTGCTGTTACTACTGTTGCTGTTACTACTGTTGCTGTTATTACTGTTGCTGTTATTACTGTTGCTGTTACTACTGTTGCTGTTACTACTGTTGCTGTTATTACTGTTGCTGTTACTACTGTTGCTGTTACTACTGTTGCTGTTACTACTGTTGCTGTTACTACTGTTGCTGTTACTACTGTTGCTGTTACTACTGTTGCTGTTACTACTGTTGCTGTTACTACTGTTGCTGTTACTACTGTTGCTGTTATTACTGTTGCTGTTACTACTGTTGCTGTTACTACTGTTGCTGTTATTACTGTTGCTGTTATTACTGTTGCTGTTATTACTGTTGCTGTTACTACTGTTGCTGTCATTACTGTTGCTGTTATTACTGTTGCTGTTACTACTGTTGCTGTTACTACTGTTGCTGTTACTACTGTTGCTGTTACTACTGTTGCTGTTACTACTGTTGCTGTTACTACTGTTGCTGTTATTACTGTTGCTGTTATTACTGTTGCTACTGTTGCTGTTATTACTGTTGCTGTTATTACTGTTGCTGTTATTACTGTTGCTGTTATTACTGTTGCTGTTATTACTGTTGCTGTTATTACTGTTGCTGTTACTACTGTTGCTGTTACTACTGTTGCTGTTACTACTGTTGCTGTTACTACTGTTGCTGTTACTACTGTTGCTGTTACTACTGTTGCTGTTACTACTGTTGCTGTTACTACTGTTGCTGTTACTACTGTTGCTGTTACTACTGTTGCTGTTACTACTGTTGCTGTTACTACTGTTGCTGTTATTACTGTTGCTGTTATTACTGTTGCTGTTATTACTGTTGCTGTTACTACTGTTGCTGTTACTACTGTTGCTGTTATTACTGTTGCTGTTATTACTGTTGCTGTTACTACTGTTGCTGTTACTACTGTTGCTGTTATTACTGTTGCTGTTATTACTGTTGCTGTTACTACTGTTGCTGTTACTACTGTTGCTGTTACTACTGTTGCTGTTACTACTGTTGCTGTTACTACTGTTGCTGTTACTACTGTTGCTGTTACTACTGTTGCTGTTACTACTGTTGCTGTTATTACTGTTGCTGTTACTACTGTTGCTGTTACTACTGTTGCTGTTATTACTGTTGCTGTTATTACTGTTGCTGTTATTACTGTTGCTGTTACTACTGTTGCTGTCATTACTGTTGCTGTTATTACTGTTGCTGTTACTACTGTTGCTGTTACTACTGTTGCTGTTACTACTGTTGCTGTTACTACTGTTGCTGTTACTACTGTTGCTGTTACTACTGTTGCTGTTATTACTGTTGCTGTTATTACTGTTGCTGTTATTACTGTTGCTGTTATTACTGTTGCTGTTATTACTGTTGCTGTTATTACTGTTGCTGTTATTACTGTTGCTGTTATTACTGTTGCTGTTATTACTGTTGCTGTTACTACTGTTGCTGTTACTACTGTTGCTGTTACTACTGTTGCTGTTACTACTGTTGCTGTTACTACTGTTGCTGTTACTACTGTTGCTGTTACTACTGTTGCTGTTACTACTGTTGCTGTTACTACTGTTGCTGTTACTACTGTTGCTGTTATTACTGTTGCTGTTATTACTGTTGCTGTTATTACTGTTGCTGTTACTACTGTTGCTGTTACTACTGTTGCTGTTACTACTGTTGCTGTTACTACTGTTGCTGTTACTACTGTTGCTGTTATTACTGTTGCTGTTATTACTGTTGCTGTTACTACTGTTGCTGTTACTACTGTTGCTGTTACAACTGTTGCTGTTACTACTGTTGCTGTTACTACTGTTGCTGTTATTACTGTTGCTGTTATTACTGTTGCTGTTATTACTGTTGCTGTTACTACTGTTGCTGTTACTACTGTTGCTGTTACTACTGTTGCTGTTACTACTGTTGCTGTTACTACTGCTGCTGTTACTACTGTTGCTGTTATTACTGTTGCTGTTATTACTGTTGCTGTTATTACTGTTGCTGTTATTACTGTTGCTGTTATTACTGTTGCTGTTATTACTGTTGCTGTTATTACTGTTGCTGTTACTACTGTTGCTGTTACTACTGTTGCTGTTACTACTGTTGCTGTTACTACTGTTGCTGTTACTACTGTTGCTGTTACTACTGTTGCTGTTACTACTGTTGCTGTTACTACTGTTGCTGTTACTACTGTTGCTGTTACTACTGTTGCTGTTACTACTGCTGCTGTTGCTACTGCTGCTGTTGCTACTGCTGCTGTTGCTACTGTTGCTGTTGCTACTGTTGCTGTTGCTACTGTTGCTGTTGCTACTGTTGCTGTTACTACTGTTGCTGTTACTACTGTTGCTGTTACTACTGTTGCTGTTACTACTGTTGCTGTTACTACTGTTGCTGTTACTACTGTTGCTGTTACTACTGTTGCTGTTACTACTGTTGCTGTTATTACTGTTGCTGTTATTACTGTTGCTGTTATTACTGTTGCTGTTATTACTGTTGCTGTTATTACTGTTGCTGTTACTACTGTTGCTGTTACTACTGTTGCTGTTATTACTGTTGCTGTTATTACTGTTGCTGTTATTACTGTTGCTGTTACTACTGTTGCTGTTACTACTGTTGCTGTTACTACTGTTGCTGTTACTACTGTTGCTGTTACAACTGTTGCTGTTACTACTGTTGCTGTTACTACTGTTGCTGTTATTACTGTTGCTGTTATTACTGTTGCTGTTATTACTGTTGCTGTTATTACTGTTGCTGTTACTACTGTTGCTGTTACTACTGTTGCTGTTACTACTGTTGCTGTTACTACTGCTGCTGTTACTACTGTTGCTGTTACTACTGTTACTGTTACTACTGTTGCTGTTACTACTGTTGCTACTGTTGCTGTTACTACTGTTGCTGTTACTACTGTTGCTGTTACTACTGCTGCTGTTACTACTGTTGCTGTTACTACTGTTGCTGTTGCTACTGTTGCTGTTGCTACTGTTGCTGTTGCTACTGTTGCTGTTACTACTGTTGCTACTGTTGCTGTTACTACTGTTGCTGTTACTACTGTTGCTGTTACTACTGTTGCTGTTACTACTGTTGTTGTTACTACTGTTGCTGTTACTACTGTTGCTGTTACTACTGTTGCTGTTACTACTGTTGCTGTTACTACTGTTACTACTGTTGCTGTTACTACTGTTGCTGTTACTACTGTTGCTGTTACTACTGTTGTTGTTACTACTGTTGCTGTTACTACTGTTGCTGTTACTACTGTTGCTGTTACTACTGTTGCTGTTGCTACTGTTACTGTTACTACTGTTGCTGTTACTACTATTACTACTGTTGCTGTTACTACTGTTGCTGTTACTACTGTTGCTGTTACTACTGTTGCTGTTACTACTGTTGCTGTTACTACTGTTGCTGTTGCTACTGTTGCTACTGTTGCTGTTGCTACTGTTGCTGTTGCTACTGTTGCTGTTGCTACTGTTGCTGTTACTACTGTTACTGTTACTACTGTTACTGTTGCTACTGTTGCTGTTACTACTGTTGCTGTTACTACTGTTGCTGTTACTACTGTTGCTGTTACTACTGTTGCTGTTACTACTGTTGCTGTTACTACTGTTGCTGTTACTACTGTTACTACTGTTACTGTTATTACTGTTGCTGTTATTACTGTTACTGTTGCTACTGTTACTGTTGCTACTGTTACTACTGTTGCTGTTGCTGTTGCTACTGTTGCTGTTACTACTGTTGCTGTTACTACTGTTGTTGTTACTACTGTTGCTGTTACTACTGTTGTTACTACTGTTGCTGTTACTACTGTTGCTGTTACTACTGTTGCTGTTACTACTGTTACTGTTACTACTGTTACTGTTACTACTGTTGCTGTTACTACTGTTGCTGTTACTACTGTTGCTGTTACTACTGTTGCTGTTATTACTGTTGCTGTTACTACTGTTGTTGTTACTACTGTTGTTGTTACTACTGTTGTTACTACTGTTGCTGTTACTACTGTTGCTGTTACTACTGTTGCTGTTACTACTGTTACTGTTACTACTGTTGCTGTTACTACTGTTGCTGTTATTACTGTTGCTGTTATTACTGTTACTGTTGCTACTGTTACTGTTGGTACTGTTACTGTTGCTACTGTTACTGTTGCTACTGTTACTACTGTTGCTGTTACTACTGTTGCTGTTACTACTGTTGCTGTTACTACTGTTGCTGTTACTACTGTTGCTGTTATTACTGTTGCTGTTATTACTGTTGCTGTTGCTACTGTTGCTGTTACTACTGTTGCTGTTACTACTGTTGCTGTTACTACTGTTGCTGTTACTACTGTTGCTGTTACTACTGTTGCTGTTACTACTGTTGCTGTTACTACTGTTGCTGTTATTACTGTTGCTGTTACTACTGTTGCTGTTGCTACTGTTGCTGTTACTACTGTTGCTGTTACTACTGTTGCTGTTACTACTGTTGCTGTTACTACTGTTGCTGTTACTACTGTTGCTGTTACTACTGTTGCTGTTGCTACTGTTACTGTTGGTACTGTTACTGTTGCTACTGTTACTGTTGCTACTGTTGCTGTTGCTGTTGCTACTGTTGCTGTTGCTACTGTTGCTGTTGCTACTGTTGCTGTTACTACTGTTGCTGTTACTACTGTTGCTGTTACTACTGTTGCTGTTACTACTGTTGCTGTTACTACTGCTGTTGTTACTACTGTTGCTGTTACTGTTACTACTGCTGTTGTTACTACTGTTGCTGTTACTACTGTTGCTGTTACTACTGCTGTTGTTACTACTGTTGCTGTTACTACTGCTGTTGTTACTGTTACTACTGCTGTTGTTACTACTGTTGCTGTTACTACTGTTGCTGTTACTACTGTTGCTGTTACTACTGCTGTTGTTACTACTGCTGCTGTTACTACTGCTGTTGTTACTACTGCTGTTGTTACTACTGCTGTTGTTACTACTGCTATTGTTACTACTGCTATTGTTACTACTACTTTTGTTACTACTGCTGCTGTTACTACTACCACTACTACCACTACAATAGTGAGGTGTTTACACCAACTCTAGATAAATAGGCAGGAAATATGACACCAAAATAATTCCAATAAGAAGGGAGCTGGTTTCGGCCAATTAGGGAAGTCCACACAAATTCCGGGCTACCTGGAATCTAAAACAACCATCCTTTCCGATTATTCCACCCACAAGCTACAGAGGAGCATATTTCACCAACACCGTACTTGTTACTCTAATTCATTTTTCAGCAAATTTACTGGAGGGCAGAATGTTCCTCACCATTCTAATCTTCCTCCTCAAGTAGTATCTGAAAAACTTGATGGCTTGGTTGGAGAGGAATAACTGTTACCAGTTCTTGTCATATTGTCCACTTCACCACCAGAGGAAAACTGTCTTGTGGTGACCAAGTGTGGTAAATAAAGGCTGAGATTTTCTTTCTAAATCTGATGAAATATATATCTTCTTTGCTGAATTACCAAATATACACCCCAACCACTACCCCTACACCACCCTCCCACTCCCACCAACACCATCCTTTCTCTGTAAAGTTGGTACTACAACATCCAGTCCTAAATAAATGAAGTCATGTAGCTGTCACAACAAAAAAAAAAAAAAACAGTCCACGCTGTAAAGTGGTCGTTTAGGTAACATGCTAAAAACCTCCTGTAAATGTGGTTGGTGTTAGGAAGAGCATCCAGCCGTAGAAAACCTGCCAGATAGTCCTATACGAACGAGACACGGTCACCCAACCAATCTTGCCTCAAGTGGGACAATTCCCATCTAAACCCATGCTAGCATGGAAGATAGGTGTTAAACGATGATGATGATGATGGACAACACAGCAAACCAATATGGCCAGGTCATAAACAGAACACTAAATGGACCAGCGCAGAGTTCTGTTTCCTACCTCGTTTCATCCATTGGTCCTTCAGCACCTGACAACAGTCCAGTTGCTGGGTGACCAAGAGAATGCAAGGGTTAAACATTACATTCAGTGGTAGAGGACTGTGTACACCTGACATTCCTGATGCTGGATGTGTAATATTGATCCACACTTGACCTTCGTCTATAGTTCTGTCAATGTGACAAACTGTAGAAAGACGTGCTTGACAAATACTGACCACAACCTGCTCACCTTCAGCAAATCTCTGCGTATGACTGGCCCTCATCAACCACAGCATCCCCCTCCTCACATATGACTGGCCCTCATCCCCCTCCTCACAGAGGGTGTTGGCAGCAGACACAGGCTGACGAGAGGAGTCAATGCCCTTTCATAACAATGGAAAGAGCAGACCCTCAAATTTAGACAGATGCAATCATGTGGTAATGAACCATGGAGGTGCTGATGATGTTAGCTATCTCCGTCTACCTTTCAGAGGTAACTTTCCTTCATTTGAAGGCTTGGACTTTCAGTCTTGTAACAGACGTAGCTAGTATGAAGATTCCCAGCCACATGTTGAAAGTAGACAATAACAATATCACCGAGATGCCATAGACACAGTTAACAGGTTAGACAGGAACAAATATAACCAACAATATACAAGACAGTCGTAAAGCAGTTGATACCAGTTCAGTACACAGCAGCTCATATCAGTCTATATAATAATAATAATGGTTTCTGATTTAGTCACAAGGCCAACAATTTGAGGGTAGGGGAAAGTCGATTAAATCGACCCCGGTGCATAACTGGTACTTTATTTTGACCCCGTAAGTATGAAAGGCAAAGTTAACCTCAGCAGGATTTGAACTCAGAACATAAAGGGCTGTATCTCTATACCAGTAAGCATGCCTGATGCTCTACTGATTCTGCCAATCCATAAAAATAATTACTATGGATTGTCAGAATCGGTAGAGCGTCAGACAATACCTATACTGTCAATCCACTGCCCTAATAATAATAATAACAACAACATACTGTGAAATGACAATTTCTGGCAAGATCTCAGCAAAGTTTTTCTGTGCACACTCGTTGACATTGAAGTTCCCTTCAATTGGAATGATCTGTTGAAATAATTAATGAAAATAAGCACAATTAATTAAGAAATAAAATAATAATGAAATTATTGTGTACAGTGCTCAGGTGCACTACAACTCATCAAAGGTGCATGTATAGTACATAGATTAATGTACAAATGTCAGGAAAGTGAATAGTGTATGGAGTCATGAAATACATGTGTGCATGTGTATGGAGGGGTAATATCAGGTTTAGTGTTGGTGAATTTCTGGAAGCATGGAGGTTTTAAAGGATGCAGTGTCTCGACAGCTAACAACTGATGCAGGTAGTTTGTTCCATGGAGGTTTTAAAGGATGCAGTGTCTCGACAGCTAACAACTGATGCAGGTAGTTTGTTCCATGGAGGTTTTAAAGGATGCAGTGTCTCGACAGCTAACAACTGATGCAGGTAATTTGTTCCATGCTTCAGCAACTCTGAAACTGAAAAAATGTTTCCAAAAGTCATGGGAGCTGTGCTGTTTTCTAACTTTGTAGGCATGCCCACGTGTGTTAGACACATGGAAATCAAAAAGGTACTCAGGGTTGTTAGCAAGATGGTTAACAATTTTGTGGGTGTTTACCAAGTCAGTTGCCAGACGTCGGAGCTTCAATGTATCCCTGCCCAGCGTTCAGAGTATGGTAGATGCCTGATGGAGGGTATTTGTCTGGTTACGTTTCTGAACAGTTTCCAGGCGGTCAATGTTCTGAGCAAGATAGGGGTTCCAGACTGGTGATACAAATTCTAAGTGTGGTCGCACCATAGCCATGTACAGCTTTAAATAGATAGCTGGAGAGTGGCTGACAAAGGTCTTGCTGAGTGATGCTAAGACACCCTCGGCCTTCCTGAAAATTTTACAGATGTGCTTCGTCCAACGCAAATTGCTGCTGACCGTAATGCCCAGGTCACATTCACAAGAAGACTTCTTGATATTAGTGTTGTGGAGGGAGTATGTGGACGCTGGGTTTTTCCTCCCAAAATGCATTGTGGTACACTTGTCCACAGCTAGCTTGAGTTGCCAGTCTGTGATCCATTGTTGCATTGTGTCCAAGTCTGATTGGAGGAAAGATCTATAGTGTTCAGGATCTGTCCTTTTTATCTCAAGGTACAGCTTGATGTCATCTGCATATTTCAGTACTGTAGCATTCTTTAAGTTGGCATCTATGTCATTAATATATGCCACAAACAAAAGGGACCAAGATCAGATCCCTGTGGTACACCAGATGACATCTCATATGGTGAAGAATGCTGTCCTAGAACTGTGACTACCTCTCTTTGACTGAGAATGAAGGACTTCAACCAGTTATAAAGATCATCTCTCACACCCCTTGCAGACTTTTGCCATAAGTCTTTTGTGTGGCACAGAATTAAAAGCTTTAGCAAAGTCAAGGTAAACAACATCCACCCATGAGCCGCCATCAGTGATCCGGGTGATGTCTTCAAGAAACTCGATAAGTTGATCACAGCAGCTGGAGTTAAGGATAAATCCAAATCATGATCACCACTACCTGTGTGACATGATATATGTGGTTCTAGTACAAGGGGGTGGATTGTAAGTCCCCCATACATGTAGACCAAAGCAGGATATAAATCCAAAATACTAGGAGCTGGAACAAATCCCACAAGACAATGTTCTAACAACTCTGCCACCCACCACCCAATCTCAACCCCCTGCCCCACACACATCATGGATTGTTCCTTGCAAGAATAAAAGATAAAGTTGGCTGTGGCAGCAGATCAAAGTACTGAGAAATTGGAAGGAATTCTGTCCTACTCTCCAACAGCACTTCTTTGACCACCATGTCATCGTAGTATTCCCCAGTTCCTTGTCCAACCATGACAGCATAGAAGACAGGGTCACCACCCCACAATATATCACCAGATGTCACTCTTGAGACCAACTTTTTCTCACCCCCTCCATTGGCAAGCAATATGTAGCCTCCCCCTACCTCCCCAGCCTGAGGTGACGAGTTATCTAATGTCAAACATTGTAAAGCTGGTGACAGTAAATACACCCAGTACACTCTGTAAAGTAGTAGAGCTGGTGCCATGATGATTATCATGGTGGTGGTGATGGTAATGGTGATGATGATGGTGATAGTGATGGTGGTGGTGGTGAGGATGATGGTAATGGTGATGGTGGTGTTGGTGATGATGGTGGTGATGGTGGTGATGGTGGTGATGGTGGTGTTGGTGGTGATGGTGATGATGCTTATGATGGTGGTAATGCTAATGATGGTGGTAATGCTAATGATGGTGGTAATGCTAATGATGGTGGTGATGCTAATGATGGTGGTAATGCTAATGATGGTGGTGATGCTAATGATGGTGGTGATGCTAATGATGGTGGTGATGCTAATGATGGTGGTGATGCTAATGATGGTAATGCTAATGATGGTGATGATGCTAATGATGGTGGTGATGCTAATGATGGTGATGATGGTGGCGATGATGGTGATGATGGTGGCGATGATGGTGATGATGGTGGTGGTGATGGTGATGATGGTGATGGTGATGATGGTGATGGTGGTGGTGGTAGTGTTGGTGATGGTGATGATGGTGATGATGGTGGTGGTGATGGTGATGGTGATGATGGTGGTGGTGATGATGGTGGTGATGGTGATGGTGATGATGGTGGTGGTGGTGGTGGTGATGCTGGTGGTAATTGTGATGATAACTACTTACTTTTAGTGCCACAGACTCTCCAGCTTTGGTTGTTCGGAAAACCTCTCCATACACTCCCTCTCCAATTTTCACACACTTCTGCATCACACTGTAACATAGAATTAACCAATGTTGGAATAATGAAAGGAAGTTGACCAATACACACCACCATCATTGGTCACCTGGCCAGAGGAAGAACGGTGACAATCATGATCTCACATAACATTTACATTACTCTATATATACTATTGTATTTTCACAGTAAAGGCTTTACCTCACATAACATTTACATTACTCTATATATACTATTGTATTTTCACAGTAAAGGCTTTACCTCACATAATATCTCACATAACATTTACATTACTCTATATATACTATTGTATTTTCACAGTAAAGGCTTTACCTCACATAACATTTACATTACTCTATATATACTATTGTATTTTCACAGTAAAGGCTTTACCTCACATAATATCTCACATAACATTTACATTACTCTATATATACTATTGTATTTTCACAGTAAAGGCTTTACCTCACATAACATTTACATTACTCTATATATACTATTGTATTTTCACAGTAAAGGCTTTACCTCACATAATATCTCACATAACATTTACATTACTCTATATATACTATTGTATTTTCACAGTAAAGGCTTTACCTCACATAATATCTCACATAACATTTACATTACTCTATATATACTATTGTATTTTCACAGTAAAGGCTTTACCTCACATAATACCTCACATAACATTTACATTACTCTATATATACTATTGTATTTTCACAGTAAAGGCTTTACCTCACATAATATCTCACATAACATTTACATTACTCTATATATATTATTGTATTTTCACAGTAAAGGCTTTATCTCACATAATATCTCACATAACATTTACATTACTCTATATATACTATTGTATTTTCACAGTAAAGGCTTTATCTCACATATCTCACATAACATTTACATTACTCTATATATACTATTGTATTTTCACAGTAAAGGCTTTATCTCACATAATATCTCGCATAACATTTACATTACTCTATATATACTATTGTATTTTCACAGTAAAGGCTTTACCTCACATAATATCTCACATAACATTTACATTACTCTATATATACTATTGTATTTTCACAGTAAAGGCTTTACCTCACATAATACCTCACATAACATTTACATTACTCTATATATACTATTGTATTTTCACAGTAAAGGCTTTACCTCACATAATATCTCACATAACATTTACATTACTCTATATATATTATTGTATTTTCACAGTAAAGGCTTTATCTCACATAATATCTCACATAACATTTACATTACTCTATATATACTATTGTATTGTCACAGTAAAGGCTTTACCTCACATAATATCTCACATAACATTTACATTACTCTATATATACTATTGTATTTTCACAGTAAAGGCTTTACCTCACATAATATCTCACATAACATTTACATTACTCTATATATACTATTGTATTTTCACAGTAAAGGCTTTACCTCACATAATATCTCACATAACATTTACATTACTCTATATATACTATTGTATTTTCACAGTAAAGGCTTTACCTCACATAATATCTCACATAACATTTACATTACTCTATATATACTATTGTATTTTCAGAGTAAAGGCTTTACCTCACATAACATCTCGTATACGAGAGACGTGTGTTGACGTGTGTGAACAAGCTCGGCTACCGAGTTGGATTTACTTACTCAAAAGTGAGTTTTGATTAATTTTTTTATACTGTAATATACGTTAACCCCTTGCCTTGGTCGTCAAACTTTGAGTTTATTTATTTTCGCCCCTTTTTAGGGCGAATTTTCCAGTTAAAAATTTATTACGGCAAACTAATAGAAATGGACGGAATTTTCACATCTCATCCTAACGAGAAAGCCACGCCCCCTAAGAAAGGTGATACAGAGAAGCTAGAAGCACAAGGCTCTAAGTCTTCCCTCCTCACTTCTGCAAAAGAAACATGGAACACGGAATTAAAAGAAAAATTTGTAAAAGTGGGTGAAAACCCAGAAAGTCACATAAACGCAGACAAAAACAACAATGACAATAACAGCAATAGTCACAACACCAACCAAGGAAACAATAACGATAACACCAAACAAAGCGAACCCACTACTGGTGCCTCCTTTGCACAGGCGGTCCGGAAAATACAGACCTGCAAGCAACTGGACATTACAACTCTGAGAGAAAAGATGAAGCAAGCAAAACAGTATGTAACTTTCAAAGAAGGAGGAGACTTCACAATCACCTCCCCACAAGAAATCAAAAGAGACACGACACTAAGAACGATATCTTTCAGAACAATTTCCAACATAACAAGGAAACCAGCTCAATTATCCCAAAAAGAAATTGAGCTGGTCCTAAAAAATGTGTGGAGTGATATATCGTTCATACAAAAAGGGCCACTCTATGGGAATATAACGGTGCTAATGAAGGATCAATTGACGGCCAGGAAATACTGTGGCGCCAATTGTTTCCAAGCTACACACATTTTTCCCCACATATTTGGGGAAAAGAACGCAGAAAATAAGAGTCTCTGGAATCCGGCCAAATGCATGCATTTCCTGGGTACTAACAGGATTTTAAGAAGACGAGGACGGAATCCTTTCAGTAGGAGAAGTCACCACAGACGTTTTCGGCGGTTTGAGCGTGGACGTTCTGGTCCAAATGAGACCAGAACGAATAGCTAGAATACCACAGAGGGTGTCCCTCGATGGAGAAACATTTATATACATTTCAGCCGAGGGTAGGAGGCCCATATGTTACTACTGTTCAAGCCGGGGTCATCTAAGGGCTGCCTGTCCTCAATTGACAAAAAAAAAGGCTCTTTTGCCTACACCCCACACACCACCACCACCACCACCACAACAACAACAACAACAACACGGAAAAATAACACAAGACACGGCCCCACCCAAAACAACTCCAAAAACACACACAAACACAACAAAACCCCAAAATACACCACTACCCGACAGCACGGACGAGGACCCAACTGAAACAGCACCTAGTGACGAAGAGGGGGGACCCTTCCAACCTGTAAAAAGGAAAAAAAGAAAGCACCACTCGAACATAAACGAAACAAACACACAACCACCAACAAAAACAAAACAAACAGAACAAACAAAATCCGCCCCACCCCAAAACATAACACATACAACAAAACGTAAGCACACACAAGAACAAACAAACAAACACAACACAAATAAAACAGTATACATACATTAACACAAATAACAAAGAACTAGTAAAAACAATACACAAAGACCCTTCGGTGGAAACTGAAGGGCAATTCTTTGCAAGCGCGGCCAACAAACCGCATTTAAAAATGATAAGACTCCCAATGAACACCTATGCAAAACTAAGAGAGAACTTTCCTGAGGACGTGGGGAAAACATGTACTCGACCCTATAACCGCGTCCTCTTGAAACGTTTCCCCACCCACACCTCACCAAACACCCCCACCCCACCACAGAACAACACCCCACCAAACAACCCCTCCAATACGCCCATGGATATTGTGCAACATGCTCCTCAGGAGCCGAACAGGTAGGTCCTTCCTCTTTTAACCAACATGGCTGATATAAGAGTTGGGTGTCTGAATGTATGCGGCCTGGGACTGTCTTGGAAACAAGGCAAACTTTTAAACGATCTCAGGTTGCATAGAATGGATGTAATGGCTATTTGCGAGTCCAGGATCAGCAGCGAGCACCAACTGGCGCCCCTCTTCGACGACTTTGAGATCTTCGCATCTCTCTGTCAACCGGGGGGGTGGAGTTGTCGTTCTGCTGCGAAAACACCTGGGCCTCGCCATACAGAAGGTGCACCTGGACCCGGAGGGTCGACTGGTGGTTTTAGACGTCGGCAGTAGTGAAAGTGGAGCCCTTAGACTAATTGCTGTGTACGCCCCTTTTTGGGCAGCGCGGCCGGAATACTTCCAACGTCTGGAAACTTTTCTGGGAACGTCCCGCTCCTTGCTTTTAGTGGGGGACTGGAATGGTATCCTGGATGCACGTTGGGACTATGTAGGGGCATGTGCCAATAGAGGGGGGTGTAAAAGCCTCAAAAGGTTAATCGGCCGATTTGACCTGGCCGATAGATATCGACTAGATTTTCCGACTGTACCACTATGGACGTGAACCAATCGCAGCGGAACATCTAGGTCGTACCTAGATAGGGTCCTAGTTAGAGAGAAGGATAGGGACACATTTAGCTGTCCAAAAATGTTCATGGTTGACTATTCGGATCACAAGTTAGTGACCTGCATAGCCAACCTTGATAGAACCCATAGACAGGAACCCGGTTACTGGAAGCTGAACTTGTCCTTACCGACAAGCAAAGCTTACAGTAAACGGATTAGCACGTTAGTTAAGCAGAGTTTGACAGGGGCAATTGTCAACAACAGGTGGTGGAGCTCTCTTAAGAGAGCAATTAGAATAGAATCGATAGGTTTTAGTCAGGAATTAGCAAGGGATAGGAACAAGACGGAAAGGGAATTAGTAGATAGAGTAGAAGAGGCGATTAGGAGTGGCAATGTAGCCGGCGTGCTGGCATCAAGAATGGCCTTAGACCAGTTCTTTGAGGTGAAGCATGAAGGCTGCGTTGTCAGGAGTAAAATACGTGCTCTGGGTAATGAGGGAGCCAAAGCTGTGAGCTGGGCCCGAGTGACAGAGGCAAAAAGTGGGAACAAGTCCACGATTCGGTCTTTGAAGGACCAGGATGGGCGTGTGATCCTTGAACCTGGGCAGATGTGTGCGGCCTTTCAGCGGCACTTTGCACGACTGTTCAAGAGGGGCGGCGCGCCGGGTGAGACTATGGATTTCAATCCATACCTCGACGGTCTGCCGCGCCTCTCGGACGCGAAGTCCTGCGAAAGGACAATTTCAGCTGCCGAGATAGGGGCGGCGCTGAGCCAATGCGGCAAACGCAAATCCCCAGGTCTCGATGGTCTACCATACGAGCTATATGTAGCGATGCCGGACTTGTTCTCCGATATCCTCGAAGCGGTCTACTGCAACTGGCAGCAGAACGGGAGAATTCCCAGTTCTGTGACCAAAGGCGTAGTTACGCTGGTGAGGAAGGATGAGAACAAGGGTGATGACATAAGTAACTTCAGGCCCATAACTCTGCTAAATACAGAGTTAAAGATTTTGGCCAAGGTGTTAGCGAAGAGGTTGGCGCTTGTCGTCGGAAACCTGGTGGGAGAAGCGCAGACATGCGCAATCCCGTCCAGGTCCATTCACGACAATCTCCACCTTATGCGATACATCATAGAGAGGGTAGGGAATGAACCCGGCTTTGGTGGGGCCCTGATCAACTTGGATCAATCTAAAGCTTTCGATAGGGTTGACCATCGTTACCTGGATGCGGTGCTTGCGGTGGCAGGCTTCGGACCCGTTTTCAGGGGTTGGATTGCTGCGATGCACAGCAGCAACGTCTGCTCAAGGGTCAAGGTGAACGGCCACCTCTCGGAGCTGTTCCAAATCATGCGATCCATCCGACAGGGATGCCCTCTCACCTCCCTTCTGTATGTGCTGGCTCTTGAGCCACTACTGCGGAAGTTGGAGCGGTTGCAGGGCATCCCTTTGGAACCGGGATTGCAGAAAGCGGCGTCGGCCTACGCCGATGACGTGACAGTAATGGTGTTGAAAACCTCGCAAATCGGTGAGATCGGCACCTTACTGGAGGAATATGAAAGGTTTACAGGAGCCAAGCTGAACCGGGACAAGTCCATCGGTTTGCAACTCGGAACATGGAGAGGCAAACCGATGCCCTCCAATGACGTCGTCGGACACTGGACGGAGGGCCCGGTGAAGCTGCTTGGGGTCTGGTTCGGATCAGACCTCCAGGTGGAGAAAAACTGGAACGAGGTAACGGCCAGGGTGTTTGCACTCACCCAGAAGTGGGCCCAGTGCAAACTATCCCTGAAAGGTCGAGCGGAGGTGGCGAATACTTATATAGCATCCGTCATCTACTACCGCTTGACCGTCGTGCCTTGTCCAGTGAAAAGACTCGCCAAAATGGAGTGCGCGCTGTTCCAATTTCTTTGGAACAAGCGGACCCCTTTGGTGAGGAGATCCATCTGTCAACACCCTTCGAAAGGAGGGCTGGGGATGCCGTGGCTACAGATGCGTAAACACGCATTAAGGCTACGGCACCTCCAGGTATTCCTCACCGGTCAACCGGTGTGGGCCCCGTTTGTGAGGCGAGCCTTTCCCAGACTCGTCTCGCTCACCGAGCTGCAATCCTGGGTCAAGCAAAGACCGAAAAAAGTGGGCAACTGGCACATTGAATGTGCCCAGGCGCTCACGGCCCTCTGGAAAGCGGACCCGGCAATCAGTGGAGACTCCACCTCGACATTCTATAGAGGGTTGGTACGCAGCAGGTGCGACGATGCTCTCGGAGAAGCTCTAGGCATGGAGGAAGATGAACTGGCCAGTCTGTTCGGTAGGACGTTTGGCCCTGGACCGATGGACAACTTCCAAAAGTCCCTGGCTTGGCAGTGCTACCGAGGGGCTCTACCCGTTCGAGACAAGCTCCACAGGCATGGGAGCCTGGGTAGGGATCCTTTGAATAAGATCTGTCAGATGCGTGCATGACGACGAAACCGTTGCGCACGCATTCGTACACTGCCCAGGCATTGCTGACCTGTGGGGCTATGTGGAACGACTACTGTCGAGGGTGGCACCAATCCGGTTGACCACCGAGTCCATTGTCACGATCAAACCGCCTCCCCCTTTCAAAAACGAAGAAGAGGCGGTTTTTCTCTGTGTTATAGCCATGGCTAAAGAAGTTGTATGGTGGACGAGGCTGAAAGGGCTGAGGCCAGACACCTTTCTCTCTGGCCAACAACTGGTCCCCTTTTTCAAATACCATTTTAAAAGAAGGATCAGAATGGAGAGAGAGGTGCTCTACCCCAGTAAGTTTTATGAAAGGTGGGTGAAAGTAGGGAGAATGGCCAGAGTGAATAGGTCTTCTCTCTATATCAGCCTGTAGGTGAAAGAAGAGGAAAAAGAGGAGACGAGGGAAGCACCTACTCTTTGTGCTCCTGAGGAGAAGGGTTGCACATTTTTTCCGGGGTGTGTGCGACCCATGTTAATGCCCCCTCCCTATTGAGGACTTCGTTTGTTGTTGTTATTTCATTGTTATATTTTTGTACTTGTTAATTATATGTAAACTTCCCCCCTTGTATCTGTCCCTACCTTTTGTGCCCTAGTGGCAAATAAAGAAATCACTCTATATATAGTATTGTATTTTCACGGTAAACACTTTACCTCACATAACATTTACATTACTCTATATATACTATTGTATTTTCACAGTAAAGGCTTTATCTCACAATATCTCATAACATTTACATTACTCTATATATACTATTGTATTTTCATAGTAAAAGCTTTACCTCAAATAATATTGAATCTATAAGATTTTGATATGTATTTTGAGAACAATACCTTAATGTCAGTACGAGTGGCCAGTTACAACCGGTTTGAACAGTATTCTGGCCGGTTTAAATGCTAAAGGGTTAAGGGCCTCTAAGACAAGTGGCCAAAAAAGGAAGAATTCATCTATAGACCAGGTGCTTCAGCCAAATTCTTACAAGGTGACCCTAAATGATGGATTACAACAGAGTAGACTCCACTAAAGGTGACCCAAGACCCTGGAGGGGATTATTTTAAACTAAATGTCACACAGTGGCTTACAACCTGAAACTATGTGGTTGTAAGGCCTTATTTTATTAAGTTGAGCTTGGGGAGAGGGGGGAGGTTAATGTGTAACAATGGGAGAGGGGGAGGTTAACCTGTAACAAATGGAGAAGGGGGAGGTCAATGACATTCCATATAAAATAGTTTTAAGTGTTTAGTCTGATGTTTTACTGGTCTAATTAAACCAAGTTTCTTTGACCTGTCAACTTCACCTGTGGTCACCTGTCCAACCCATACCAACTTGACCTACTTCACCTGTGGTCACCTGTCCAACCCATACCAACTTGACCTACTTCACCTGTCCAACCCATGCGAACTCAACCTACTTCACCTGTGGTCACCTGTGCAACCCATACCAACTTGACCTACTTCACCTGTGATCACCTGTCCAACCCATACCAACTTCACCTGTGGTCACCCGTCCAACCCATACCAACTTGACCTACTTCACCTGTGATCACCTGTCCAACCCATACCAACTTCACCTGTGGTCACCCGTCCAACCCATACCAACTTGACCTACTTCACCTGTGGTCACCCGTCCAACATGCAAAGCAGATGTCAAATGATGATAAATGTTTATCTCATAATAATTTGATAACAGCAATTATTTGATAATTGTAGTTATTTGATAATGGTAATTATTTGATAATGGTAATTATTTAATAATGGTAATTATTTAATAATGGTAATTATATATATTTAAAACTGAAATAAGACTTACTGTGGTCTAATGCAATCAGCAAATGAAATAAATTTTTCCTGTTGACATTGTTTCAATATTTTGGACTTAGGAGAGAGAGGATACTTGACAGGTGACAGAATACACTGGAGATGGACGATAAAATATAGGTTAAAACATAAATAACAAAACGGAGGAGTACATGGAAGAAATATATTAGTTTAAAGCTTGAAATAGCAGGAAGAGAGTCTCAACGTTTCAGACACATTTATTTATATATATATGTATATGTATGTATGCGTGTGTGTGTATATATCACCATTTTACGTCCGCTTTTTCCTGCTTGCAAGGGTGGGACGGGAACTGATTCTGGCTTGATTTCTACAGCTGGATGCCCTTCCTGACACCAACCTCATTTACAGTGAGTGCTGGGTGCTTTTTTGCCGTGGCACCTCCACGATCACTTTGCAGTGGAATGATATGGACCCCAGTCCCTATCATCTCATTTCTACAGCTGAGTAAACTGGAGCAATGTGAAATAAAGTCTCTTGCTCAAGGAAACAACACATCACCCGGTCTGAGAATTGAACTCCCAACCTTTTGATTGCAAGGCCAATGTTCTAACCACTAAGCCATGTGCCTCCATATATATATATTTATAACGAAGGAAGTGTGGTAAGGAACCAGGTGGCCCATAATGCACCAGAGTACTCAATACTTTGGGTAGTAGGAAAAGAGTCAGGGCCCCGACAGCAGAGCTCAAGCCGTTTCGACAGCTATTTCTGGACTGAAATAGCTGTCAAAATGGCTTGAGCTCTGCCATCGGGGTCCTGACTCTTTTCCTATATATATATATATATGTATGTATATACAATCAGATGAGAGAGGCAGACAGAAATAGTGATATGTAATCACAAGTAATGAAGGAGAGAAGTATTATAGGGTACAGTCAAAGTGAAGAATAAAGTTCCCTTCATTTAAACATTAGTGAGAAAGGAAGGGACAGAGCCCATGACCTTCATCAGTCAGTCTGAAGGACATGGGTGGAGTGGGTAATGTCTGTGAGGTGGCATCTACTGGTCATGAGTGGGGTGGGAATTACTGGTCCCCTCAGAAAGACGTGTGATGGGTATTAGAAATCTTACAACAGACTCTGCTAAAGCAATCCAAACCAAGTCTGGGAAGGGATTTGAGTTTTATTTAAACCAGTGTGAAAAATATGAATTATTATTGGCAGACGACCATTGTGTGTGTGTGTGTGTGTGTGTGTGTGTGTGTGCCTGTGTGCTTGTGTATTTGTGCGTGCATACGTGCATGTGTGTCTGTATGTATGTGGGTGTGTGTCTGTGTGTGTATGTGTGTGTGTGTGTCTGTATGTGTGTGTGTGTCATAAGGAAAGTCTAGGCTACAACCACTAACAATAGTTTCTGATTTAGGCACAAAGCCAGCAATTTATGGGGGAGGAGAAAGTTGATTAAATTGAACCAGTATATTACTGGTATTTTATTTTATCGACCCCGTAAAGATGAAAGCAAAGTTAACTTTGATGGCACTTGAACTCAGAACATAAAGGGCCGCAACTCTATGCCGTGAAGCATGGTGTCCGACGCTCTGCCAATTCTGCCACATAAGAGAAAGAAGGATATTTTACTAAGATAAATCCAAAAGAATACTAACCAACAAGCTTCTCCTCTGTGGAGTAGTCCATTGACTGTCGGACAAATGGAGATTTCTGAAACATTCAGCATCAACACTATGGCTGCAATTATCTGGATTGATACTGTTATCCTCCTCATCCTCTTCCTCGTCACCAGATAAAAGAGAATCGGTCACAGTTTGCTTGGAGCTATGTTTCTGTTGACTGTTGATTTTTCTGCTACAGATTTCATAAGGACTTTGTTGTAGAACACTTGACTGTAAACATTTCTTAGGGTTGCCAGAGTGTAAGATGGAGTCACTTAACCACGAGTGTTCTGAAGTATTCAGGTTATCTTCATCACTGAGAGGAGTTACATCATGGACATCATCTATATCTTCCTTTTCATGGCCACCTTGTTCTTCCTCCTCCTCTATATCATTTAATGCTAAGTCTCTGTTGTTTTCCATGCTTGTGTCACAAGCATCCTCAAACACATCCTCATCACTATCAAACAACACACTCTGTAGAAGACTATTTATATGTTGAATACTAGCATTAAACATGTTGCTTTCGTTATCATCATTCAGCCATTTTGATTTGCTCTCAGTGTTTGACCCAACAAAATCTGGCGAGGAAACCAAATCAACTGAATCAAGACAGTGGTCACTGCTATCTCCAATATCACTAAGAAGGTCATAGAATGGCCTTGAGCTAACCATATACTTCATGTAGGCACAATCATTACCACAAGGCTGTTGCAGTGAACAGTTTGTACAAGAACTCAACAACAATGATAATTGCTTCTTTTTCAGCTTTTTGTCCTGTTTTGATCTGTCAGCAGAAAAACTGTCCCCAAACAAACTGGGAGAATAATCTTGAAAACTGATGTAACTATCTGTATTCAACACATGTTCCACATCTGCATGAAGTTTGTCTAACTGGACAACACAATCAAATGGACTCTTCTTGGCACTGGAGTAAATCTCCAAACTGGTGGTGTTATCTTCCTGATCATTAGGAGAAGGGGCTGGATGACCACCACTCCAGAGTTCACTTTGAGGAAAAGGGGTAGGATGGCCATCACTCCAGAGTTCTGATGAAAACATACTGTTATAATTAGCACCGTTTTCTATGCTTACTTCTACATCATTATCCTTGTAACTACTTAAGTTTTCCCTGCTAGTGTTGTATAAATTACGTAGATGTTCATCAGCCTCAGCGCTACGTTCTAGCCTGACTACCGGCAGGTATACAGGAGTACTGGTACTAATCTTTGACTTACCAGCTTTAGTTTTAACAGACACCTTTTCTAATGATTCCCGGCTTCTTTTATCTCTCAGTAAGTCATTGGTCTGAGGCAACTGGTCAGAGCTATCAGATGTTAGTGCATTGGTCTGAGACAACTGGTCAGAGCTATCAGATGTTAGTGCATTGGTCTGAGACAACTGGTCACAGCTATCAGTTAGTGCAGTGACTCTGGGGAAATTCTTTTCATGTGGATTCGCTGGAATTGGTGATTCAGAGATACACAGTTCATAGTCATCAAAGTCACTGAAGTGCATCGAAAGACTTTTCTCACTAAGTCTGTCACACAATCCAGGAGATTCCACGTTCAACTTTGTCAGGTTTGGAAGTCTTTTCTTGTAAGCAGATGGAGGAACAACACTTTTCTGTGTCTTTTTTAAGTGGACATCAAATTGTGGCAAAGGTTCTTTAAAGGAATCTGAGAAACTAGAAACAAAACTCTGAAAAAAATACAAAAATCTTTATTAATTGCTGTTAAATAACAACAGAAAACAATTTAGACTGTCAAAGACTGCTCAGCGAGAAAGTTATTTAATGTTTTGGTGTGGAGAAAGAGGCTGTGTCTACAACATTCACAGACCCTCTCAGACCGGTCAAATAGATGAAGTTCATAATCCTTGAATTAACATAATTAAGATCAATTTATTTATTAATTTAAAATAATATTTAGAAGGCAGTAATGCAGATGGCACATTAAATATTAAAAAACTAATGATAACAGGATATTACCTTGGGGTTGTTGGTCTTTAATTCCCTTCTTCAAAAGAAGAGTTGAGGAAAGTAATTCAGAACCGGATATCTTATGTCCTCTTTAGTTTCCTCAACTCTACTTTTGATGAAGGGAATTTATCCCAAAATATTAAAGACCATTAAACAACCCCAAAGTATCATTCTACCATCTTTGTTATCAGTATTTTAACATTTAATATCCCACTTGTATTGCCGTAGCCTTCTAACGAAACACATATTTCTACACCTTACCCAATGCTTCAAGTAAGCTACAATATGTCTTAAAATAAGACTCAAGATATTAGGTAAGAAACAATAAGGTTTCTTACAAAGTCTGTGGATATTCTGCACAGGAAAAATAGTCGTTGGAATGAGCAAGGGGAGTAAAGAGGAAGCACCACTATGATCAGAGAATAAGTCAACCTGATGCTGAGAGCATTAGTTGAAATAAGTGGAAAACTGCTATATTGCAATATCGTGCAACTTTTGTTCGTATGCTAAAAAAAAAAAAAAGCAATGATGTAAAAATATATAAATACCTACAACCCTATGACCCAACACTCTCGCTCCCACACACTACCAAATTTATTCCTGAATCCCCCCACCACCACCACCACCACTCCTTGCCCAACAATGCCAGCATATGCCTCCAAAGAACACTTCCTCCACAGTAACAGGGCAGCCTACCCCCCCCCCCCCCCCCGGCCCTCACACTTTATTACTGTCCCCCCATCTCAGCCTAGGATACAAGTGTTGACATGTGGTAGTACTGATTCTACAAATCAGTACGCTCAACCCAGAAATTGAAGTACAGGTGCCATGATAAAATGCACTCAGTTCACATCAACCCATGCTAACGTGGAAGAATTGACGTAAAACGGTGATGATGAATAGCAAGGATCAGGTGATAACCAGGTTCATAACCAGGGATCAGCTGGTATTGTCCTTTACATCAATGATCAGCTCATATCTTTAACATCACAGATCAACTGATTTCATGTTAAACATGAAAGATCAACTAATATTACCTTTAAAATCAGAGATCACCTAGTCTCATGTTTGACATGTGGTGGTGCACCTGAGCACTATACACAATAATTTCATTATTATTATTATCACGTTTAACATGAAAGAAACTGGTATCATCCTTACTTTGTCAATAAACAATTTCTCTCCAGTAATTCTCTTCTCTTTGCGACATCTGTTTTCTTTTTCTTGCTCGGTTATCCACTTTCTTGTCTTCCTTTTCTTCCTAGACACAAAAAAAAAAATCAAGAAAAACCAAAAGACAAATCAGAAATTATTTACAAACAAATGGGCAAAGAATTAACAGAATCAGTAGAGCATCAAATAAAAGACTTTGCTGTATTTAGTTATGACTTTCAACCTCCTGGGTCAATAAAGTACCAGTCAAGTATTGGGGTCATATAATCGACTCCCCCTCAACCCACCAAAAAATTGCTGGCCTTTTGCCAAATTTAGAAACCATTATTTATAAACAATAACTGATTTTTATATTTCATTAGGAGTTGTCAGAAAAACATTCAAGAAATGTTACCCAACATAAACTAGAGATCTAAAGAGGTACCAAATCTTCAAAAAATGTTACCCATATGTATAACATAAAAACAAGGAGCAATTAAACAGAGCCTTTCACTCTTTTTCCCCCTACAAACCCAAAGGCTCACCTGGCCTGTGCTTAACCTGGATAATTATCAGTGTTAAGTGAATGAGTACAAGACTTCCCCCTGGAAAGGACACCAGCCCATCACAAGGTTAACACTCAGTTGGTACTCAAGACTTCCCTCTGAACAGGACACCAGCCCATCACATGGTTAACACTCACCTACTGTTGGTACTCAAGACTTCCCCTGGAGAGGACACCAGTCCATCACAAGGTTAGCACTCACCTACTGTTGATACTCAATTTCCGCTGAGTGTCCTGGAGCAATTTAATGAATTGAACCCACAACATTTATGCTCATTAGTTAAACATGTTAACCACTAGGTGAGATGTGTTCACATAGTTTGTCAATTGAAATGCCTATATCTTTACTAGTTGACAGATCACTGTCACAATATTAGGGTAAAGTCTTTCATTTTTCATGTGATGCAGTCATGGTGATTTTTCTTCATTTTATTCTTTTTTTTACTTG
The DNA here is from genome assembly GCA_964016885.1 of Eledone cirrhosa. Lineage (NCBI taxonomy): Eukaryota > Metazoa > Mollusca > Cephalopoda > Octopoda > Eledonidae > Eledone > Eledone cirrhosa. The sequence goes on along the minus strand of OZ024741.1, from coordinate 6,736,098 downwards.
TCAAGAAGGTCCTGCTAATGTGGTTCCATGTGGCACAGGACATTAATGATCTGCCCCAGGTTACTAAACTTACCATTCTCAAGGCCAGTCATGAAGTTTACAAGACATTTAAAAGACAGTGAGGGGTTGGGGGAATAAGAAGAAAGAAAACCTTAGTAATACTGACACATTTGTATTGTCTGGCGTCACAAAATCTTTATCTGGAGTGAAGTCAGATGAACCACCAAATGTCTGTATAGTGGTTTTTATGTTATCATCCCAAAAATCAGTTTTAATGATACGAGACCTATGTCTGCCATAAGTCTTCAATACTTTCTCCCGTTTACTTGCCATGAATTAATGGAAGGCTAAAAATAAAAAAGAAATCACCATCATTATTTTGACATCCATTAAGGTGGTGAATTGGTACTATCGATAGAGCATCAGACAACATGCTATAGAGCAGAGTTACACACCTTTATCATCTGAGTTCAAATCCTGCCACGGTTAGGTTTGCCTTTCATCCTTTCAAGGTCGATAAAATAAAATACCAGTAAGGCACTCCCCACTCCAAGGCTTCCATCAACACCTTTTAATACAGCTGTCATCCTTCATACATATCACATGTCCATACCAACATAATCTCCTCTCCTGCACACAGTGTCTTATCTCTCATACCTAATTTTTCACTCAGTTCATTTAGGCTTTGCTGTTCATGTATATTACTATGACACATCCATCGAAGCATGGAAGCTTCATTTCTTTCCAATCTTTGCAAGTCCTCTGCATGCGGTGCCTAGGTCTCGCTACCATGCAGCATTGTTGTTTGTATACCTGCATCATAGTCTGCCTTTCATTTTGAGGAAAATACCCTTTGTAGTTAGCAGCAGTAGTAGATCCCTGAACTTTCTCAGAACTGTTCTCACTCTAGTTACTGTGCTTTCAGAACACCCTCCTCCACTGTTAATTTGGTCACCCAGGTAACAGAAGCTATCTACTACTTCTACTGAGCCTCCTGAGCATTTGAAGGAGATTGTATCATGAGAGCTCTTGCTACTTACTGCCCCTGTTCACTGGCCACATGTAAAACCTACATTGTTAACCTGCTTGAGAACCCACTACATCTCTTATGTACCAATAGTTTGCATTTAGGACATAGTATGGAATTCCTACCTACTCCTTTTCTACACACTGAGCAAAACCATTTCCCAGAAGAGATCTGGGCCCTGTTTTCCTTTCTATTACTAGAACTTTAGTCTTTGCCAAGTTGAATTTAAGACCTTTTGATTCTAGGCCGTGCTTCCAGGTTTGGCATTTCATCTCTAATTCAGCTATAATGGATAGGTCATCTGTATACTGCGAGCAGCCAGTCTTAAACTCCTGTTATAGCCTGCAGGACTAATAAACAGGGGTGGGCTAACAACTGAGCCCTGATGGACACCAACCTCCATGCTAGTCATTCTTATTTCTAACCTTGCTAGCTGTTCCTCTATATATGGCTTGTACTGCCTTCACAAACAACTCATCTACTCCTAGTTTTCTAAGAGCCCACCAGATAATGGAATGAGTGACTCTATCAAAAGCTTTCTCCAGGTCCAGAAAAGCCAAGTAAAGGGGTTTACCTTCAGCTAGGTACTTCTCCTGCAGTTGCCTCACAAGGAAGATGGCATCAGTGGTACTTTTACTTGGCACAAATTCGAACTGCATCTCATCTAGGTTAACTTGGTCCCTAATCAGTTGTGCTACAACTCTTTCTGTAACCTTCATGACCTGGTCCACCAACTTGATGCCTCTATAGTTTTCTCTATCTAGAGCATCTCCTTTGCTCTTGTAACAGTTGACAATGATGCTATTACACTAGTCATTGGGTATGACACCGTTTTGTATTACTTGGTTAACACTGCAGGTGACTGGTGTGACCCACCATCCAGGATGCTTTCAGCGTTCCGACAACTATCCCCGAAGGTCCAACTGCCCTGCCTGACTTCATATCCTAGATTGCCTTACTTACTACCGCTAACTTAAACAGTCACTCCATCTGTTGAATCAACCATGCATTCTCCTCATTCAGCAGTCTTCCATGCTACCTTCTTTTCAGCATCAGTGAGGGCAAGTACACCATTATCATCTCAGATACTTCTCCCCACCAACATCATAATTTTCCCCGACACTGTCTTACGATCCTGAACACCTCACACTGCAGAACATGTTTAAATCTTTTATTTTCTGCTTCCCTTCTTTCAAGCTATACCTGTCATCTAGCTTCTCTCCTACCCCCATTTTGCCATTCCTTCCAAGCCTGTCTTTTGGCCTTATTTGTCTCTACTTTACTAACCCACCACTAAGTCACTCTCCTCCTCCCTAGAGACCTGGTCCAGCCACAGATTTCATCTGTCGCCTTCAGTATGTTTTCTTTCAGGAACTTCCACTGCTCCTCTATATTGTATGTCTCTATTTGCTCTTCCTTACCATTGAAAGTATCACTCAACATCATCATCATTTTACGTTCGCTTTTCCCTGCTTGCAAGGGTGGGACGGGTTCTATTCAGCACAGCATCTCTCCACTTGTCACGGCCCTTCGTCATGTCCACCATGAGCTTCAGCAATCTGAGGTCTGCTCTCACCACCTCCGCCCATGTTTTTTGTGGTCTTCCTCTACTGCGTCTTCCTTGGCACTTCTTTACTCATAGGTCATCCTCCATGCGCGTCACATGTCCATACCATCAACATACTTCTAAATGTGTTACTGTTTGATGAGTCTTTTAACTTCCATATTCTGAAGGCACATGGCTTAGTGGTTAGAGCATTGGCCTTGCAATCGAAAGGTTGTGAGTTCAATTCTCAGACCGGGTGATGTGTTGTTTCCTTGAGCAAGACACTTTATTTCACATTGCTCCAGTTTACTCAGCTGTAGAAATGAGATGATAGGGACCCCAGTCCCTATCATTCCACTGCAAAGTGGTCGTGGAGGTGCCACGGCAAAAAAGCACCCAGCACTCACTGTAAATGAGGTTGGTGTTAGGAAGGGCATCCAGCTGTAGAAATCAAGCCAGAATCAGTTCCCGTCCCACCCTTGCAAGCAGGGAAAAGTGGACGTAAAATGAAATGATGATGATGATGATTCTTCTCCTCCAGGTTGTCTCCTGTTGCTGGATTCTTCTAGCCCTAACTACTAAGTTATGTTGGGAGGTGCATTCTTCATTAGGGAAGGACTGTGTTCACAACAGTCACTCTGTCTCGTCTTCTGGTAAGAATAAAATCTATCTGGTCAGCATGCTTACCTGATCTATAGGTGATTAAGTGGTTGTCCCACTTACTGAAGTTTGTGTTACAGATAAATAAGTCAATTGCGTTTCAGAATTCCAGAAGCCAGAAACCTACCTCGTTTCTAGCAACGAACCCATAACCCCCATGGATTCTGAGAAGCCATCAGTGTTGCCCAACATGCCTGTTAAAGTTACCTTCAGTGTATATGAGGTCACTGCCACCTATTTTGGATGTAGTGAGCATTAGGGACTCATAGAACCTGTCTTTTAGTACAACTGACAGTCCATATACCTGGGTTATATATATATATATATATATATATATATATATCAAGTAAGATTATTTTCAAAACAGCGAGTGGATTTGAAATTATTAGAAATGTTAGCTATCGCCATATTTTGACTAAAGAAATTAAAGAAATTATTTAGCCTGATAGTGGGGTTAAGAACCCTCGGAGAAATGGAACATTAGAGTCGCTAAGTTTATAGCTTCTAATTTGAATGGAAATAGACGGGTGATGTGTTGGTGTAAATGGTAGCACAGTGGTCCGGATAACCAAAGATGTGGGTTCGACTCCCATGTACGTCAATACTCATCTTTTTCCATTTCTCCGAGGGTTCTTAACCCCACTATCAGGCTAAATAATTCCTTTAATTTCTTTAGTCAAAATACGGCGATAGCTAACATTTATAATAATATATATATATAATAGTGCTATTAAAACAAAATCAACTGCAGTAATACTCCATAAGTATATTTTATACACAAGAATTTAAAAACCATACCATTTTAACACGTGTTGATTTAAAACGTTCAATAATATTTTTCAAATTATTAACTTAATAAAAAGTGGCCCGAGGTGCAACCGGGCTCAGCTGCTAGTATATATATATATTATAGTTAAAACAGAAAAGAAAAAAAAAAAAGAAAAAAAAAAAGAAAAAAAAAAAAAGAAAAAACAATGCGAACAGGCAGTACAAAGTGTTATATATGTATTACATTTCTCGGCAGGCTCTTGTCAGCTAACCCTTCATATTAATTTGAACTGGCCAAATACATTTTGAAGCATTCTTTCGTGTTTTAGATCCATAAATAACATTACAAATTGTTCACAATACAACTAACAAATGCTAGGAACGTCACAACTATATATACATATAATAAATACTACTAACAACAGCTAGAAACCTCACAACTATATATACATATAATAAATACAACTAACAACTGCTACGAACCTCACAACTATATATACATATAATAAATACAACTAACAACTGCTAGGAACCTCACAACTATATATACATATAATAAATACAACTAACAACTGCTAGGAGCCTCACAACTATATATACATATAATAAATACAACAAACAACAGCTAGGAACCTTACAACTCTATATACATATAATAAATACAACTAACAACTGCTAGGAACTTCACAACTATATATACATATAATAAATACAACTAACAACAGCTAGGAACCTCACAACTCTATATACATATAATAGATACAACTAACAACTGCTAGGAACCCCACAACTATATATACATAAAATAAATACAACTAACAACTGATAGGAACCTCACAACTATAAATACATATAATAAATACAACTAACAACTGCTAAGAACCTCACAACTATATATACATATAATAAATACAACTAACAACTGCTAGGAACCACACAATTATAAATACATATAATTGTTTCTACTTTAGGCACAAGGCCAGCAAATACCCAGTGCATTACTGGTACTTTATTTTATCGACCCCGTAAGGATGAAAGGCAAAGTCAACCTCGGCGGGACTTGAACTCAGATCGTAAAGAGACGTAACTATGCTGGAAAGCATGGCGTCCGACCCTCTACCGATACTGCCAATCCACCGAAATACAACTAACAACTGCTAGGAACCACACAACTATATATACATAAAATAAATACAACTAACAACTGCTAGGAGCCTCACAACTATAAATACATATGATAAATACAACTAACAACTGCTAGGAACCCCACAACTATATATACATAAAATAAATACAACTAACAACTGCTAGGAACCTCATAACTATATATACATATAATAAATACAACTAACAACTGCTAGGAATCTCACAACTGTAAATACATATAGTAAATATAACTAAAAACTGCTAGGAACGTCACAACTATATATACATATAATAAATACAACTAACAACTGCTAGGAACCACAACTATAAATACATATAATAAATACAACTAACAACTGCTAGGAACCACACAACTATAAATACATATAATAAATACAACTAACAACTGCTAGGAACCTCACAACTATAAATACATATAATAAATACAACTAACAACTGCTAGGAACCTCACAACTATAAATACATATAATAAATACAACTAACAACTGCTAGGAACCTCGCAACTATATATACATATAATAAATACAACTAACAACTGCTAGGAACCTCACAACTATATATACATATAATAAATACAACTAACAACTGCTAGGAGCCTCACAACTATATATACATATAAATACAACTAACAACTGCTAGAAACCTCACAACTATATCTACATATAATAAATACAACTAACAACTGCTAGGAACCACACAACTAAAAATACATTTAATAAATACAACTAACAACTGCTAGGAACCTCACAACCATATATACAATAAAAAATACAACTAAAAACTGCTAGGAACCTCACAACTATATATACATATAATAAATACAACTAACAACAGCTAGGAACCTCACAACTATATATACATATAATAAATACAACTAACAACAGCTAGGAACCTCACAACTATATATACATATAACAAATACAACTAACAACTGCTAGGAGCCTCACAACCATATATACATATAATAAATACAACTAACAACAGCTAGGAACCTCACAACTATATATACATATAATAAATACAACTAACAACTGCTAGGAGCCTCACAACTATATATACATATAATAAATACAACTAACAACTGCTAGGAACCTCCCAACTATATATACATATAATAAATACGACTATCAACAGCTAGGAACCTCACAACTATATATACATATAATAAATACAACTAACAACAGCTAGGAACCTCACAACTATATATACATATAATAAATACAACTAACAACTGCTAGGAGCCTCACAACTATAAATACATATAATAAATACAACTAACAACTGCTAGGAGCCTCACAACTATAAATACATATAATAAATACAACTAACAACTGCTAGGAACCTCACAACTATATATACATATAATAAATACAACTAACAATAGCTAGGAGCCTCACAACTATATATACATATAATACAACTAACAATGGCTAGGAGCCTCACAACCATATATACATATAATAAATACAAATAAAAACTGCTAGGAACCTCACAACTATATATACATATAATAAACACAACTAACAACTGCTAGGAACCTCACAACTATATATACATATAAACAAAACTAACAACTGCTAGGAGCCTCACCACTATATATACATATAATACAATTAACAACTGGTAGGAACCTCACAACTATATATACATATAATAAATACAACTAACAACTGCTAGTAACCACACAACTATAAATACATATAATAAATACAAATAACAACAGCTAGGAACCACACAACTATATATACATATAATACAACTAACAACTGCTAGGAACCTCACGACTATAAATACATATAATAAATACAACTAACAACTGCTAGGAACCTCACAAATAGATATACATATAATAAATACAATTAACAACTGCTAGGAACCTCACAACTATAAATACATATAATAAATACAATTAATAACTGCTAGGAAACTCACAACTATATATACATATAATAAACACAACTAACAACTGCTAGGAACCTCCCAGCTATAAATACATGTAATAAATACAACTAACAACTGCTAGGAACCTCACAACTATATATACACATAATAAATACAACTAACAACTGCTAGGAACCTCACAACTATATATACATATAATACAACTAACAACTGCTAGGAACCTCACAACTATAAATACATATAATAAATACAACTAACAACTGCTAGGAACCTCACAACTATATGAACATATAATAAATACAACTAACAACTGCTAGGAACCTCACAAATAGATATACATGTAATAAATACAATTAACAACTGCTAGGAACCTCACAACTATAAATACATATAATAAATACAATTAATAACTGCTAGGAAACTCACAACTATAAATACATATAATAAATACAATGAACAACTGCTAGGAACCTCACAACTATAAATACATATAATATATACAACTAACAACTGCTAGGAGCCTCACCACTATATATACATATAATACAACTAACAACTGCTAGGAACCTCACAACTATATATACATATAATAAATACAACTAACAACTGCTAGGAGCCTCACCACTATATATACATATAATACAACTAAAAACTGCTAGGAGGCTCACAACCATATATACATATAACAAATACAACTAACAACTGCTGGGAACCTCACAACTATATATACATATAATAAATACAACTAACAACTGCTAGGAACCACACAACTAAAAATACATTTAATAAATACAACTAACAACTGCTAGGAACCTCACAACTATAAATACATATAATAAATACAACTAACAACTGCTAGGAGCCTCATAACTATATATACATATAATAAATACAACTAACAATAGCTAGGAGCCTCACAACTATATATACATATAATAAATACAACTAACAATAGCTAGGAGCCTCACAACTATATATACATATAATACAACTAACAACTGCTGGAAGCCTCACAACTATATATACATATAATACAACTAACAACTGCTAGCAGGCTCACAACCATATATACAATAAAAATTACAACTAAAAACTGCTAGGAACCTCACAACTATATATACATATAATAAACACAACTAACAACTGCTAAGAACCTCACAACTATATATACATATAATAAACAACTAACAACTGCTAGGAACCTCACAACTATAGATACATATAATAAATACAACTAACAACTGCTAGGAACCTCACAACCATATATACATATAATAAATACAACTAACAACTGCTAGGAACCTCCCAACTAGATATACATATAATAAATACAACTAACAACAGCTAGGAACCTCACAACTATATATACATATAATAAATACAACTAACAACAGCTACGAACCTCACAACTATATATACATATAATAAATACAACTAACAACTGCTAGGAGCCTCACAACCATATATACATATAATAAATAAAACTAACAACAGCTAGGAACCTCACAACTATATATACATATAATAAATACAACTAACAACTTCTAGGAGCCTCACAACTATATATACATATAAATACAACTAACAACTGCTAGGAACCTCCCAACTATATACACATATAATAAATACAACTAACAACAGCTAGGAACTTCACAACTATATATACATATAATAAATACAACTAACAACAGCTAGGAACTTCACAACTATATATACATATAATAAATACAACTAACAACTGCTAGGAGCCTCACAACCATATATACATAATAAATACAAGTAAAAACAGCTAGGAACCACACAACTATAAATACATATAATAAATACAACTAACAACTGCTAGGAACCTCACAACTATATATACATATAATAAATACAACTAACAACTGCTAGGAACCTCACAACTATATATACATATAATAAATACAACTAACAACTGCAAGGAACCTCACATCTATATATACATATAATAAATACAACTAACAACTGCTAGGAACCTCACAACTATATATACATATAATAAATACAACTAACAACTGCAAGGAACCTCACATCTATATATACATATAATAAATACAACTAACAACTGCTAGGAGCCTCACCACTATATATACATATAATACAACTAACAACTGCTAGGAACCTCACAACTATATATACATATGATAAATACAACTAAAAACTGCTAGGAACCTCACAACTATATATACATATAATAAACACAACTAACAACTGCTAGGAACCTCCCAACTATAAATACATGTAATAAATACAACTAACAACTGCTAGGAACCTCACAACTATATATACATATAATAAATACAACTAACAACTGCTAGGAACCTCACAACTATATATACATATAATAAATAAAACTAACAACTGCTAGGAACCTCACAACTATATATACATATAATAAATACAACTAACAACTGCTAGGAACCTCACAACTATATATACATATAATAAATACAACTAACAACTGCTAGGAACCTCACAACTATATATACATATAATAAATAAAACTAACAACTGCTAGGAACCTCACAACTATATATACATATAATACAACTAACAACTGCTAGGAACCTCACAACTATAAATACATATAATAAATACAACTAACAACTGCTAGGAACCTCACAACTATATGAACATATAATAAATACAACTAACAACTGCTAGGAACCTCACAACTATATGAACATATAATAAATACAACGAACAACTGCTAGGAACCTCACAACTATATGAACATATAATAAATACAACTAACAACTGCTAGGAACCTCACAACTATATGAACATATAATAAATACAACTTACAACTGCTAGGAACCTCACAACTAGATATACATATAATAAATACAATTAACAACTGCTAGGAACCACACAACTATAAATACATATAATAAATACAATTAACAACTGCTAGGAACCACACAACTATAAATACATATAATAAATATAACTAACAACTGCTAGGAACCTCACAACTAGATATACATATAATAAATACAATTAACAACTGCTAGGAACCTCACAACTATAAATACATATAATAAATACAATGAACAACTGCTAGGAACCTCACAACTATATATACATATAATAAATACAACTAACAACTGCTAGGAACCTCACAACTATAAGGACATATAATAAATACAACTAACAACTGCTAGGAGCCTCACAACTATATATACATATAATAAATACAACTAACAACTGCTAGGAGCCTCACAACTATATATACATATAATACAACTAACAACTGCTAGGAACCTCACAACTATATATACATATAATAAATACAACTAACAACTGCTAGGAGCCACACCACTATATATACATATAATACAACTAAAAACTGCTAGGAGGCTCACAACCATATATACATATAAATACAACTAACAACTGCTAGGAGCCTCATAACTATATATACATATAATAAATACAACTAACAATAGCTAGGAGCCTCACAACTATATATACATATAATAAATACAACTAACAATAGCTAGGAGCCTCACAACTATATATACATATAATACAACTAACAACTGCTAGGAGCCTCATAACTATATATAGATATAATAAATACAACTAACAACTGCTGGAAGCCTCACAACTATATATACATATAATACAACTAACAACTGCTAGCAGGCTCACAACCATATATACAATAAAAATTACAACTAAAAACTGCTAGGAACCTCACAACTATATATACATATAATAAACACAACTAACAACTGCTAGGAACCTCACAACTATATATACATATAAACAAAACTAACAACTGCTAGGAGCCTCACCACTATATATACATATAATACAATTAACAACTGGTAGGAACCTCACAACTATATATACATATAATAAATACAACTAACAACTGCTAGTAACCACACAACTATAAATACATATAATAAATACAAATAACAACAGCTAGGAACCACACAACTATATATACATATAATACAACTAACAACTGCTAGGAACCTCACGACTATAAATACATATAATAAATACAACTAACAACTGCTAGGAACCTCACAAATAGATATACATATAATAAATACAATTAACAACTGCTAGGAACCTCACAACTATAAATACATATAATAAATACAATTAATAACTGCTAGGAAACTCACAACTATATATACATATAATAAACACAACTAACAACTGCTAGGAACCTCCCAGCTATAAATACATGTAATAAATACAACTAACAACTGCTAGGAACCTCACAACTATATATACATATAATAAATACAACTAACAACTGCTAGGAACCTCACAACTATATATACATATAATACAACTAACAACTGCTAGGAACCTCACAACTATAAATACATATAATAAATACAACTAACAACTGCTAGGAACCTCACAACTATATGAACATATAATAAATACAACTAACAACTGCTAGGAACCTCACAAATAGATATACATATAATAAATACAATTAACAACTGCTAGGAACCTCACAACTATAAATACATATAATAAATACAATTAATAACTGCTAGGAAACTCACAACTATAAATACATATAATAAATACAATGAACAACTGCTAGGAACCTCACAACTATAAATACATATAATATATACAACTAACAACTGCTAGGAGCCTCACCACTATATATACATATAATACAACTAACAACTGCTAGGAACCTCACAACTATATATACATATAATAAAGACAACTAACAACTGCTAGGAGCCTCACCACTATATATACATATAATACAACTAAAAACTGCTAGGAGGCTCACAACCATATATACATATAACAAATACAACTAACAACTGCTGGGAACCTCACAACTATATATACATATAATAAATACAACTAACAACTGCTAGGAACCACACAACTAAAAATACATTTAATAAATACAACTAACAACTGCTAGGAACCTCACAACTATAAATACATATAATAAATACAACTAACAACTGCTAGGAGCCTCATAACTATATATACATATAATAAATACAACTAACAATAGCTAGGAGCCTCACAACTATATATACATATAATAAATACAACTAACAATAGCTAGGAGCCTCACAACTATATATACATATAATACAACTAACAACTGCTAGGAGCCTCATAACTATATATAGATATAATAAATACAACTAACAACTGCTGGAAGCCTCACAACTATATATACATATAATACAACTAACAACTGCTAGCAGGCTCACAACCATATATACAATAAAAATTACAACTAAAAACTGCTAGGAACCTCACAACTATATATACATATAATAAACACAACTAACAACTGCTAAGAACCTCACAACTATATATACATATAATAAACAACTAACAACTGCTAGGAACCTCACAACTATAGATACATATAATAAATACAACTAACAACTGCTAGGAACCTCACAACCATATATACATATAATAAATACAACTAACAACAGCTAGGAACCTCACAACTATATATACATATAATAAATACAACTAACAACAGCTACGAACCTCACAACTATATATACATATAATAAATACAACTAACAACTGCTAGGAGCCTCACAACCATATATACATATAATAAATACAACTAACAACAGCTAGGAACCTCACAACTATATATACATATAATAAATACAACTAACAACTGCTAGGAGCCTCACAACTATATATACATATAAATACAACTAACAACTGCTAGGAACCTCCCAACTATATATACATATAATAAATACAACTAACAACAGCTAGGAACTTCACAACTATATATACATATAATAAATACAACTAACAACTGCTAGGAGCCTCACAACCATATATACATAATAAATACAAGTAAAAACAGCTAGGAACCACACAACTATAAATACATATAATAAATACAACTAACAACTGCTAGGAACCTCACAACTATAAATACATATAATAAATACAATGAACAACTGCTAGGAACCTCACAACTATATATACATATAATAAATACAACTAAAAACTGCTAGGAGGCTCACAACCATATATACATATAAATACAACTAACAACTGCTGGGAACCTCACAACTATATATACATATAAATATAACTAAAAACTGCTAGGAACCTCACAACTAGATATACATATAATAAATACAACTAACAACTGCTAGGAACCTCACAACTATATATACATATAATAAATACAACTAACAACTGCTAGGAACCACACAACTAAAAATACATTTAATAAATACAACTAACAACTGCTAGGAACCTCACAACTATAAATACATATAATAAATACAACTAACAACTGCTAGGAGCCTCATAACTATATATACATATAATAAATACAACTAACAATAGCTAGGAGCCTCACAACTATATATACATATAATAAATACAACTAACAATAGCTAGGAGCCTCACAACTATATATACATATAATACAACTAACAACTGCTAGGAGCCTCATAACTATATATAGATATAATAAATACAACTAACAACTGCTGGAAGCCTCACAACTATATATACATATAATACAACTAACAACTGCTAGCAGGCTCACAACCATATATACAATAAAAATTACAACTAAAAACTGCTAGGAACCTCACAACTATATATACATATAATAAACACAACTAACAACTGCTAAGAACCTCACAACTATATATACATATAATAAACAAGTAACAACTGCTAGGAACCTCACAACTATAGATACATATAATAAATACAACTAACAACTGCTAGGAACCTCACAACCATATATACATATAATAAATACAACTAACAACAGCTAGGAACCTCACAACTATATATACATATAATAAATACAACTAACAACAGCTACGAACCTCACAACTATATATACATATAATAAATACAACTAACAACTGCTAGGAGCCTCACAACCATATATACATATAATAAATACAACTAACAACAGCTAGGAACCTCACAACTATATATACATATAATAAATACAACTAACAACTGCTAGGAGCCTCACAACTATATATACATATAAATACAACTAACAACTGCTAGGAACCTCCCAACTATATATACATATAATAAATACAATTAACAACTGCTAGGAACCACACAACTATAAATACATATAATAAATACAACTAACAACTGCTAGGAACCTCACAACTAGATATACATATAATAAATACAATTAACAACTGCTAGGAACCTCACAACTATAAATACATATAATAAATACAATGAACAACTGCTAGGAACCTCACAACTATATATACATATAATAAATACAACTAACAACTGCTAGGAACCTCACAACTATAAGTACATATAATAAATACAACTAACAACTGCTAGGAGCCTCACAACTATATATACATATAATAAATACAACTAACAACTGCTAGGAGCCACACAACTATATATACATATAATACAACTAACAACTGCTAGGAACCTCACAACTATATATACATATAATAAATACAACTAACAACTGCTAGGAGCCACACCACTATATATACATATAATACAACTAAAAACTGCTAGGAGGCTCACAACCATATATACATATAAATACAACTAAAAACTGCTAGGAACCTCACAACTAGATATACATATAATAAATACAACTAACAACCTCACAACTAGATATACATATAATAAATACAACTAACAACTGCTAGGAACCACACAACTATAAATACATATAATAAATACAACTAACAACTGCTAGGAACCTCACAACTATAAATACATATAATAAATACAATGAACAACTGCTAGGAACCTCACAACTATCTATACATATGATAAATACAACTAACAACTGCTAGGAACCTCACAACTATAAGTACATATAATAAATACAACTAACAACTGCTAGGAACCTCACAACTATAAGTACATATAATAAATACAACTAACAACTGCTAGGAACCTCACAACTATATATACATATAATAAATACAACTAACAACTGCTAGGAGCCACACCACTATATATACATATAATACAACTAAAAACTGCTAGGAGTCTCACAACCATATATACATATAAATACAACTAACAACTGCTGGGAACCTCACAACTATATATACATATAAATATAACTAAAAACTGCTAGGAACCTCACAACTAGATATACATATAATAAATACAACTAACAACTGCTAGGAACCTCACAACTATATATACATATAATAAATACAACTAACAACTGCTAGGAACCACACAACTAAAAATACATTTAATAAATACAACTAACAACTGCTAGGAACCTCACAACTATAAATACATATAATAAATACAACTAACAACTGCTAGGAGCCTCATAACTATATATACATATAATAAATACAACTAACAATAGCTAGGAGCCTCACAACTATATATACATATAATAAATACAACTAACAATAGCTAGGAGCCTCACAACTATATATACATATAATACAACTAACAACTGCTAGGAGCCTCATAACTATATATAGATATAATAAATACAACTAACAACTGCTGGAAGCCTCACAACTATATATACATATAATACAACTAACAACTGCTAGCAGGCTCACAACCATATATACAATAAAAATTACAACTAAAAACTGCTAGGAACCTCACAACTATATATACATATAATAAACACAACTAACAACTGCTAAGAACCTCACAACCATATATACAATAAAAATTACAACTAAAAACTGCTAGGAACCTCACAACTATATAAACATATAATAAACACAACTAACAACTGCTAAGAACCTCACAACTATATATACATATAATAAACAACTAACAACTGCTAGGAACCTCACAACTATAGATACATATAATAAATACAACTAACAACTGCTAGGAACCTCACAACCATATATACATATAATAAATACAACTAACAACAGCTAGGAACCTCACAACTATATATACATATAATAAATACAACTAACAACAGCTACGAACCTCACAACTATATATACATATAATAAATACAACTAACAACTGCTAGGAGCCTCACAACCATATATACATATAATAAATACAACTAACAACAGCTAGGAACCTCACAACTATATATACATATAATAAATACAACTAACAACTGCTAGGAGCCTCACAACTATATATACATATAAATACAACTAACAACTGCTAGGAACCTCCCAACTATATATACATATAATAAATACAACTAACAACAGCTAGGAACTTCACAACTATATATACATATAATAAATACAACTAACAACTGCTAGGAGCCTCACAACCATATATACATAATAAATACAAGTAAAAACAGCTAGGAACCACACAACTATAAATACATATAATAAATACAACTAACAACTGCTAGGAACCTCACAACTATAAATACATATAATAAATACAATGAACAACTGCTAGGAACCTCACAACTATATATACATATAATAAATACAACTAACAACTGCTAGGAACCTCACAACTATATATACATATAATAAATACAACTAACAACTGCAAGGAACCTCACATCTATATATACATATAATAAATACAACTAACAACTGCTAGGAACCTCACAACTATATATACATATAATAAATACAACTAACAACTGCTAGGAGCCTCACATCTATATATACATATAATAAATACAACTAACAACTGCAAGGAACCTCACATCTATATATACATATAATAAATACAACTAACAACTGCTAGGAGCCTCACCACTATATATACATATAATACAACTAACAACTGCTAGGAACCTCACAACTATATATACATATGATAAATACAACTAAAAACTGCTAGGAACCTCACAACTATATATACATATAATAAACACAACTAACAACTGCTAGGAACCTCCCAACTATAAATACATGTAATAAATACAACTAACAACTGCTAGGAACCTCACAACTATATATACATATAATAAATACAACTAACAACTGCTAGGAACCTCACAACTATATATACATATAATAAATAAAACTAACAACTGCTAGGAACCTCACAACTATATATACATATAATAAATACAACTAACAACTGCTAGGAACCTCACAACTATATATACATATAATAAATACAACTAACAACTGCTAGGAACTTCACAACTATATATACATATAATAAATACAACTAACAACTGCTAGGAACCTCACAACTATATATACATATAATAAATAAAACTAACAACTGCTAGGAACCTCACAACTATATATACATATAATACAACTAACAACTGCTAGCAGGCTCACAACCATATATACAATAAAAATTACAACTAAAAACTGCTAGGAACCTCACAACTATATATACATATAATAAACACAACTAACAACTGCTAGGAACCTCACAACTATATATACATATAAACAAAACTAACAACTGCTAGGAGCCTCACCACTATATATACATATAATACAATTAACAACTGGTAGGAACCTCACAACTATATATACATATAATAAATACAACTAACAACTGCTAGTAACCACACAACTATAAATACATATAATAAATACAAATAACAACAGCTAGGAACCACACAACTATATATACATATAATACAACTAACAACTGCTAGGAACCTCACGACTATAAATACATATAATAAATACAACTAACAACTGCTAGGAACCTCACAAATAGATATACATATAATAAATACAATTAACAACTGCTAGGAACCTCACAACTATAAATACATATAATAAATACAATTAATAACTGCTAGGAAACTCACAACTATATATACATATAATAAACACAACTAACAACTGCTAGGAACCTCCCAGCTATAAATACATGTAATAAATACAACTAACAACTGCTAGGAACCTCACAACTATATATACATATAATAAATACAACTAACAACTGCTAGGAACCTCACAACTATATATACATATAATACAACTAACAACTGCTAGGAACCTCACAACTATAAATACATATAATAAATACAACTAACAACTGCTAGGAACCTCACAACTATATGAACATATAATAAATACAACTAACAACTGCTAGGAACCTCACAAATAGATATACATATAATAAATACAATTAACAACTGCTAGGAACCTCACAACTATAAATACATATAATAAATACAATTAATAACTGCTAGGAAACTCACAACTATAAATACATATAATAAATACAATGAACAACTGCTAGGAACCTCACAACTATAAATACATATAATATATACAACTAACAACTGCTAGGAGCCTCACCACTATATATACATATAATACAACTAACAACTGCTAGGAACCTCACAACTATATATACATATAATAAAGACAACTAACAACTGCTAGGAGCCTCACCACTATATATACATATAATACAACTAAAAACTGCTAGGAGGCTCACAACCATATATACATATAACAAATACAACTAACAACTGCTGGGAACCTCACAACTATATATACATATAATAAATACAACTAACAACTGCTAGGAACCACACAACTAAAAATACATTTAATAAATACAACTAACAACTGCTAGGAACCTCACAACTATAAATACATATAATAAATACAACTAACAACTGCTAGGAGCCTCATAACTATATATACATATAATAAATACAACTAACAATAGCTAGGAGCCTCACAACTATATATACATATAATAAATACAACTAACAATAGCTAGGAGCCTCACAACTATATATACATATAATACAACTAACAACTGCTAGGAGCCTCATAACTATATATAGATATAATAAATACAACTAACAACTGCTGGAAGCCTCACAACTATATATACATATAATACAACTAACAACTGCTAGCAGGCTCACAACCATATATACAATAAAAATTACAACTAAAAACTGCTAGGAACCTCACAACTATATATACATATAATAAACACAACTAACAACTGCTAAGAACCTCACAACTATATATACATATAATAAACAACTAACAACTGCTAGGAACCTCACAACTATAGATACATATAATAAATACAACTAACAACTGCTAGGAACCTCACAACCATATATACATATAATAAATACAACTAACAACAGCTAGGAACCTCACAACTATATATACATATAATAAATACAACTAACAACAGCTACGAACCTCACAACTATATATACATATAATAAATACAACTAACAACTGCTAGGAGCCTCACAACCATATATACATATAATAAATACAACTAACAACAGCTAGGAACCTCACAACTATATATACATATAATAAATACAACTAACAACTGCTAGGAGCCTCACAACTATATATACATATAAATACAACTAACAACTGCTAGGAACCTCCCAACTATATATACATATAATAAATACAACTAACAACAGCTAGGAACTTCACAACTATATATACATATAATAAATACAACTAACAACTGCTAGGAGCCTCACAACCATATATACATAATAAATACAAGTAAAAACAGCTAGGAACCACACAACTATAAATACATATAATAAATACAACTAACAACTGCTAGGAACCTCACAACTATAAATACATATAATAAATACAATGAACAACTGCTAGGAACCTCACAACTATATATACATATAATAAATACAACTAAAAACTGCTAGGAGGCTCACAACCATATATACATATAAATACAACTAACAACTGCTGGGAACCTCACAACTATATATACATATAAATATAACTAAAAACTGCTAGGAACCTCACAACTAGATATACATATAATAAATACAACTAACAACTGCTAGGAACCTCACAACTATATATACATATAATAAATACAACTAACAACTGCTAGGAACCACACAACTAAAAATACATTTAATAAATACAACTAACAACTGCTAGGAACCTCACAACTATAAATACATATAATAAATACAACTAACAACTGCTAGGAGCCTCATAACTATATATACATATAATAAATACAACTAACAATAGCTAGGAGCCTCACAACTATATATACATATAATAAATACAACTAACAATAGCTAGGAGCCTCACAACTATATATACATATAATACAACTAACAACTGCTAGGAGCCTCATAACTATATATAGATATAATAAATACAACTAACAACTGCTGGAAGCCTCACAACTATATATACATATAATACAACTAACAACTGCTAGCAGGCTCACAACCATATATACAATAAAAATTACAACTAAAAACTGCTAGGAACCTCACAACTATATATACATATAATAAACACAACTAACAACTGCTAAGAACCTCACAACTATATATACATATAATATACAAGTAACAACTGCTAGGAACCTCACAACTA
This sequence comes from Eledone cirrhosa, assembly GCA_964016885.1. NCBI lineage: Eukaryota > Metazoa > Mollusca > Cephalopoda > Octopoda > Eledonidae > Eledone > Eledone cirrhosa. The sequence continues at coordinate 6,715,721 of OZ024741.1, read as the reverse complement.
TAGATACATATAATAAATACAACTAACAACTGCTAGGAACCTCACAACCATATATACATATAATAAATACAACTAACAACAGCTAGGAACCTCACAACTATATATACATATAATAAATACAACTAACAACAGCTACGAACCTCACAACTATATATACATATAATAAATACAACTAACAACTGCTAGGAGCCTCACAACCATATATACATATAATAAATACAACTAACAACAGCTAGGAACCTCACAACTATATATACATATAATAAATACAACTAACAACTGCTAGGAGCCTCACAACTATATATACATATAAATACAACTAACAACTGCTAGGAACCTCCCAACTATATATACATATAATAAATACAATTAACAACTGCTAGGAACCACACAACTATAAATACATATAATAAATACAACTAACAACTGCTAGGAACCTCACAACTAGATATACATATAATAAATACAATTAACAACTGCTAGGAACCTCACAACTATAAATACATATAATAAATACAATGAACAACTGCTAGGAACCTCACAACTATATATACATATAATAAATACAACTAACAACTGCTAGGAACCTCACAACTATAAGTACATATAATAAATACAACTAACAACTGCTAGGAGCCTCACAACTATATATACATATAATAAATACAACTAACAACTGCTAGGAGCCACACAACTATATATACATATAATACAACTAACAACTGCTAGGAACCTCACAACTATATATACATATAATAAATACAACTAACAACTGCTAGGAGCCACACCACTATATATACATATAATACAACTAAAAACTGCTAGGAGGCTCACAACCATATATACATATAAATACAACTAAAAACTGCTAGGAACCTCACAACTAGATATACATATAATAAATACAACTAACAACCTCACAACTAGATATACATATAATAAATACAACTAACAACTGCTAGGAACCACACAACTATAAATACATATAATAAATACAACTAACAACTGCTAGGAACCTCACAACTATAAATACATATAATAAATACAATGAACAACTGCTAGGAACCTCACAACTATCTATACATATGATAAATACAACTAACAACTGCTAGGAACCTCACAACTATAAGTACATATAATAAATACAACTAACAACTGCTAGGAACCTCACAACTATAAGTACATATAATAAATACAACTAACAACTGCTAGGAACCTCACAACTATATATACATATAATAAATACAACTAACAACTGCTAGGAGCCACACCACTATATATACATATAATACAACTAAAAACTGCTAGGAGTCTCACAACCATATATACATATAAATACAACTAACAACTGCTGGGAACCTCACAACTATATATACATATAAATATAACTAAAAACTGCTAGGAACCTCACAACTAGATATACATATAATAAATACAACTAACAACTGCTAGGAACCTCACAACTATATATACATATAATAAATACAACTAACAACTGCTAGGAACCACACAACTAAAAATACATTTAATAAATACAACTAACAACTGCTAGGAACCTCACAACTATAAATACATATAATAAATACAACTAACAACTGCTAGGAGCCTCATAACTATATATACATATAATAAATACAACTAACAATAGCTAGGAGCCTCACAACTATATATACATATAATAAATACAACTAACAATAGCTAGGAGCCTCACAACTATATATACATATAATACAACTAACAACTGCTAGGAGCCTCATAACTATATATAGATATAATAAATACAACTAACAACTGCTGGAAGCCTCACAACTATATATACATATAATACAACTAACAACTGCTAGCAGGCTCACAACCATATATACAATAAAAATTACAACTAAAAACTGCTAGGAACCTCACAACTATATATACATATAATAAACACAACTAACAACTGCTAAGAACCTCACAACCATATATACAATAAAAATTACAACTAAAAACTGCTAGGAACCTCACAACTATATAAACATATAATAAACACAACTAACAACTGCTAAGAACCTCACAACTATATATACATATAATAAACAACTAACAACTGCTAGGAACCTCACAACTATAGATACATATAATAAATACAACTAACAACTGCTAGGAACCTCACAACCATATATACATATAATAAATACAACTAACAACAGCTAGGAACCTCACAACTATATATACATATAATAAATACAACTAACAACAGCTACGAACCTCACAACTATATATACATATAATAAATACAACTAACAACTGCTAGGAGCCTCACAACCATATATACATATAATAAATACAACTAACAACAGCTAGGAACCTCACAACTATATATACATATAATAAATACAACTAACAACTGCTAGGAGCCTCACAACTATATATACATATAAATACAACTAACAACTGCTAGGAACCTCCCAACTATATATACATATAATAAATACAACTAACAACAGCTAGGAACTTCACAACTATATATACATATAATAAATACAACTAACAACTGCTAGGAGCCTCACAACCATATATACATAATAAATACAAGTAAAAACAGCTAGGAACCACACAACTATAAATACATATAATAAATACAACTAACAACTGCTAGGAACCTCACAACTATAAATACATATAATAAATACAATGAACAACTGCTAGGAACCTCACAACTATATATACATATAATAAATACAACTAACAACTGCTAGGAACCTCACAACTATATATACATATAATAAATACAACTAACAACTGCAAGGAACCTCACATCTATATATACATATAATAAATACAACTAACAACTGCTAGGAACCTCACAACTATATATACATATAATAAATACAACTAACAACTGCTAGGAGCCTCACATCTATATATACATATAATAAATACAACTAACAACTGCAAGGAACCTCACATCTATATATACATATAATAAATACAACTAACAACTGCTAGGAGCCTCACCACTATATATACATATAATACAACTAACAACTGCTAGGAACCTCACAACTATATATACATATGATAAATACAACTAAAAACTGCTAGGAACCTCACAACTATATATACATATAATAAACACAACTAACAACTGCTAGGAACCTCCCAACTATAAATACATGTAATAAATACAACTAACAACTGCTAGGAACCTCACAACTATATATACATATAATAAATACAACTAACAACTGCTAGGAACCTCACAACTATATATACATATAATAAATAAAACTAACAACTGCTAGGAACCTCACAACTATATATACATATAATAAATACAACTAACAACTGCTAGGAACCTCACAACTATATATACATATAATAAATACAACTAACAACTGCTAGGAACTTCACAACTATATATACATATAATAAATACAACTAACAACTGCTAGGAACCTCACAACTATATATACATATAATAAATAAAACTAACAACTGCTAGGAACCTCACAACTATATATACATATAATACAACTAACAACTGCTAGGAACCTCACAACTATAAATACATATAATAAATACAACTAACAACTGCTAGGAACCTCACAACTATATGAACATATAATAAATACAACTAACAACTGCTAGGAACCTCACAACTATATGAACATATAATAAATACAACGAACAACTGCTAGGAACCTCACAACTATATGAACATATAATAAATACAACTAACAACTGCTAGGAACCTCACAACTATATGAACATATAATAAATACAACTAACAACTGCTAGGAACCTCACAACTAGATATACATATAATAAATACAATTAACAACTGCTAGGAACCACACAACTATAAATACATATAATAAATACAATTAACAACTGCTAGGAACCACACAACTATAAATACATATAATAAATACAACTAACAACTGCTAGGAACCTCACAACTAGATATACATATAATAAATACAATTAACAACTGCTAGGAACCTCACAACTATAAATACATATAATAAATACAATGAACAACTGCTAGGAACCTCACAACTATATATACATATAATAAATACAACTAACAACTGCTAGGAACCGCACAACTATAAGTACATATAATAAATACAACTAACAACTGCTAGGAGCCTCACAACTATATATACATATAATAAATACAACTAACAACTGCTAGGAGCCACACAACTATATATACATATAATACAACTAACAACTGCTAGGAACCTCACAACTATATATACATATAATAAATACAACTAACAACTGCTAGGAGCCACACCACTATATATACATATAATACAACTAAAAACTGCTAGGAGGCTCACAACCATATATACATATAAATACAACTAAAAACTGCTAGGAACCTCACAACTAGATATACATATAATAAATACAACTAACAACCTCACAACTAGATATACATATAATAAATACAACTAACAACTGCTAGGAACCACACAACTATAAATACATATAATAAATACAACTAACAACTGCTAGGAACCTCACAACTATAAATACATATAATAAATACAATGAACAACTGCTAGGAACCTCACAACTATCTATACATATGATAAATACAACTAACAACTGCTAGGAACCTCACAACTATAAGTACATATAATAAATACAACTAACAACTGCTAGGAACCTCACAACTATAAGTACATATAATAAATACAACTAACAACTGCTAGGAACCTCACAACTATATATACATATAATAAATAAAACTAACAACTGCTAGGAACCTCACAACTATATATACATATAATAAATACAACTAACAACTGCTAGGAACCTCACAACTATATATACATATAATAAATACAACTAACAACTGCTAGGAGCCACACCACTATATATACATATAATACAACTAAAAACTGCTAGGAGGCTCACAACCATATATACATATAAATACAACTAACAACTGCTGGGAACCTCACAACTATATATACATATAAATATAACTAAAAACTGCTAGGAACCTCACAACTAGATATACATATAATAAATACAACTAACAACTGCTAGGAACCTCACAACTATATATACATATAATAAATACAACTAACAACTGCTAGGAACCACACAACTAAAAATACATTTAATAAATACAACTAACAACTGCTAGGAACCTCACAACTATAAATACATATAATAAATACAACTAACAACTGCTAGGAGCCTCATAACTATATATACATATAATAAATACAACTAACAATAGCTAGGAGCCTCACAACTATATATACATATAATAAATACAACTAACAATAGCTAGGAGCCTCACAACTATATATACATATAATACAACTAACAACTGCTAGGAGCCTCATAACTATATATAGATATAATAAATACAACTAACAACTGCTGGAAGCCTCACAACTATATATACATATAATACAACTAACAACTGCTAGCAGGCTCACAACCATATATACAATAAAAATTACAACTAAAAACTGCTAGGAACCTCACAACTATATATACATATAATAAACACAACTAACAACTGCTAAGAACCTCACAACTATATATACATATAATAAACAACTAACAACTGCTAGGAACCTCACAACTATAGATACATATAATAAATACAACTAACAACTGCTAGGAACCTCACAACCATATATACATATAATAAATACAACTAACAACAGCTAGGAACCTCACAACTATATATACATATAATAAATACAACTAACAACAGCTACGAACCTCACAACTATATATACATATAATAAATACAACTAACAACTGCTAGGAGCCTCACAACCATATATACATATAAATACAACTAACAACTGCTAGGAACCTCCCAACTATATATACATATAATAAATACAACTAACAACAGCTAGGAACTTCACAACTATATATACATATAATAAATACAACTAACAACTGCTAGGAGCCTCACAACCATATATACATAATAAATACAAGTAAAAACAGCTAGGAACCACACAACTATAAATACATATAATAAATACAACTAACAACTGCTAGGAACCTCACAACTATAAATACATATAATAAATACAATGAACAACTGCTAGGAACCTCACAACTATATATACATATAATAAATACAACTAACAACTGCAAGGAACCTCACATCTATATATACATATAATAAATACAACTAACAACTGCTAGGAACCTCACAACTATATATACATATAATAAATACAACTAACAACTGCTAGGAGCCTCACATCTATATATACATATAATAAATACAACTAACAACTGCAAGGAACCTCACATCTATATATACATATAATAAATACAACTAACAACTGCTAGGAGCCTCACCACTATATATACATATAATACAACTAACAACTGCTAGGAACCTCACAACTATATATACATATGATAAATACAACTAAAAACTGCTAGGAACCTCACAACTATATATACATATAATAAACACAACTAACAACTGCTAGGAACCTCCCAACTATAAATACATGTAATAAATACAACTAACAACTGCTAGGAACCTCACAACTATATATACATATAATAAATACAACTAACAACTGCTAGGAACCTCACAACTATATATACATATAATAAATAAAACTAACAACTGCTAGGAACCTCACAACTATATATACATATAATAAATACAACTAACAACTGCTAGGAACCTCACAACTATATATACATATAATAAATACAACTAACAACTGCTAGGAACTTCACAACTATATATACATATAATAAATACAACTAACAACTGCTAGGAACCTCACAACTATATATACATATAATAAATAAAACTAACAACTGCTAGGAACCTCACAACTATATATACATATAATACAACTAACAACTGCTAGGAACCTCACAACTATAAATACATATAATACAACTAACAACTGCTAGGAACCTCACAACTATATGAACATATAATAAATACAACTAACAACTGCTAGGAACCTCACAACTATATGAACATATAATAAATACAACGAACAACTGCTAGGAACCTCACAACTATATGAACATATAATAAATACAACTAACAACTGCTAGGAACCTCACAACTATATGAACATATAATAAATACAACTAACAACTGCTAGGAACCTCACAACTAGATATACATATAATAAATACAATTAACAACTGCTAGGAACCACACAACTATAAATACATATAATAAATACAATTAACAACTGCTAGGAACCACACAACTATAAATACATATAATAAATACAACTAACAACTGCTAGGAACCTCACAACTAGATATACATATAATAAATACAATTAACAACTGCTAGGAACCTCACAACTATAAATACATATAATAAATACAATGAACAACTGCTAGGAACCTCACAACTATATATACATATAATAAATACAACTAACAACTGCTAGGAACCTCACAACTATAAGTACATATAATAAATACAACTAACAACTGCTAGGAGCCTCACAACTATATATACATATAATAAATACAACTAACAACTGCTAGGAGCCACACAACTATATATACATATAATACAACTAACAACTGCTAGGAACCTCACAACTATATATACATATAATAAATACAACTAACAACTGCTAGGAGCCACACCACTATATATACATATAATACAACTAAAAACTGCTAGGAGGCTCACAACCATATATACATATAAATACAACTAACAACTGCTGGGAACCTCACAACTATATATACATATAAATATAACTAAAAACTGCTAGGAACCTCACAACTAGATATACATATAATAAATACAACTAACAACTGCTAGGAACCACACAACTATAAATACATATAATAAATACAACTAACAACTGCTAGGAACCTCACAACTATAAATACATATAATAAATACAATGAACAACTGCTAGGAACCTCACAACTATCTATACATATGATAAATACAACTAACAACTGCTAGGAACCTCACAACTATAAGTACATATAATAAATACAACTAACAACTGCTAGGAACCTCACAACTATAAGTACATATAATAAATACAACTAACAACTGCTAGGAACCTCACAACTATATATACATATAATAAATAAAACTAACAACTGCTAGGAACCTCACAACTATATATACATATAATAAATACAACTAACAACTGCTAGGAACCTCACAACTATATATACATATAATAAATACAACTAACAACTGCTAGGAACTTCACAACTATATATACATATAATAAATACAACTAACAACTGCTAGGAACCTCACAACTATATATACATATAATAAATAAAACTAACAACTGCTAGGAACCTCCCAACTATATATACATATAATAAATACAACTAAGAACAGCTAGGAACTTCACAACTATATATACATATAATAAATACAACTAACAACTGCTAGGAGCCTCACAACCATATATACATAATAAATACAAGTAAAAACAGCTAGGAACCACACAACTATAAATACATATAATAAATACAACTAACAACTGCTAGGAACCTCACAACTATATATACATATAATAAATAAAACTAACAACTGCTAGGAACCTCACAACTATATATACATATAATAAATACAACTAACAACTGCTAGGAACCTCACAACTATATATACATATAATAAATACAACTAACAACTGCTAGGAACTTCACAACTATATATACATATAATAAATACAACTAACAACTGCTAGGAACCTCACAACTATATATACATATAATAAATAAAACTAACAACTGCTAGGAACCTCCCAACTATATATACATATAATAAATACAACTAACAACTGCTAGGAACCTCACAACTATATATACATATAATAAATACAACTAACAACTGCTAGGAACTTCACAACTATATATACATATAATAAATACAACTAACAACTGCTAGGAACCTCACAACTATATATACATATAATAAATAAAACTAACAACTGCTAGGAACCTCCCAACTATATATACATATAATAAATACAACTAACAACAGCTAGGAACTTCACAACTATATATACATAAAATAAATACAACTAACAACTGCTAGGAGCCTCACAACCATATATACATAATAAATACAAGTAAAAACAGCTAGGAACCACACAACTATAAATACATATAATAAATACAACTAACAACTGCTAGGAACCTCACAACTATAAATACATATAATAAATACAACTAACAACTGCTAGGAACCTCACAACTATAAATACATATAATAAATACAATGAACAACTGCTAGGAACCTCACAACTATATATACATATAATAAATACAACTAACAACTGCTAGGAACCTCACAACTATATATACATATAATAAATACAACTAACAACTGCAAGGAACCTCACATCTATATATACATATAATAAATACAACTAACAACTGCTAGGAACCTCACATCTATATATACATATAATAAATACAACTAACAACTGCAAGGAACCTCACATCTATATATACATATAATAAATACAACTAACAACTGCTAGGAGCCTCACCACTATATATACATATAATACAACTAACAACTGCTAGGAACCTCACAACTATATATACATATGATAAATACAACTAAAAACTGCTAGGAACCTCACAACTATATATACATATAATAAACACAACTAACAACTGCTAGGAACCTCCCAACTATAAATACATGTAATAAATACAACTAACAACTGCTAGGAACCTCACAACTATATATACATATAATAAATACAACTAACAACTGCTAGGAACCTCACAACTATATATACATATAATAAATAAAACTAACAACTGCTAGGAACCTCACAACTATATATACATATAATAAATAAAACTAACAACTGCTAGGAACCTCCCAACTATATATACATATAATAAATACAACTAACAACAGCTAGGAACTTCACAACTATATATACATATAATAAATAAAACTAACAACTGCTAGGAACCTCACAACTATATATACATATAATAAATACAACTAACAACTGCTAGGAACCTCACAACTATATATACATATAATAAATACAACTAACAACTGCTAGGAACCACACAACTATATATACATATAATACAACTAACAACTGCTAGGAGGCTCACAACCATATATACATATAATAAATACAACTAACAACTGCTAGGAACCTCACATCTATATATACATATAATAAATACAACTAACAACAGCTAGGAACTTCACAACTATATATACATATAATAAATACAACTAACAACTGCTAGGAGCCTCACAACCATATATACATAATAAATACAAGTAAAAACAGCTAGGAACCACACAACTATATATACATATAATAAATACAACTAACAACTGCTAGGAACCTCACAACTATATATACATATAATAAATACAACTAACAACTGCTAGGAACTTCACAACTATATATACATATAATAAATACAACTAACAACTGCTAGGAACCTCACAACTATATATACATATAATAAATAAAACTAACAACTGCTAGGAACCTCCCAACTATATATACATATAATAAATACAACTAACAACAGCTAGGAACTTCACAACTATATATACATATAATAAATACAACTAACAACTGCTAGGAGCCTCACAACCATATATACATAATAAATACAAGTAAAAACAGCTAGGAACCACACAACTATTAATACATATAATAAATACAACTAACAACTGCTAGGAACCTCACAACTATATATACATATAATAAATAAAACTAACAACTGCTAGGAACCTCACAACTATATATACATATAATAAATACAACTAACAACTGCTAGGAACCTCACAACTATATATACATATAATAAATACAACTAACAACTGCTAGGAACTTCACAACTATATATACATATAATAAATACAACTAACAACTGCTAGGAACCTCACAACTATATATACATATAATAAATAAAACTAACAACTGCTAGGAACCTCACAACTATATATACATATAATAAATACAACTAACAACTGCTAGGAACCTCACAACTATATATACATATAATAAATACAACTAACAACTGCTAGGAACTTCACAACTATATATACATATAATAAATACAACTAACAACTGCTAGGAACCTCACAACTATATATACATATAATAAATAAAACTAACAACTGCTAGGAACCTCCCAACTATATATACATATAATAAATACAACTAACAACAGCTAGGAACTTCACAACTATATATACATATAATAAATACAACTAACAACTGCTAGGAGCCTCACAACCATATATACATAATAAATACAAGTAAAAACAGCTAGGAAGCACACAACTATAAATACATATAATAAATACAACTAACAACTGCTAGGAACCTCACAACTATAAATACATATAATAAATACAATGAACAACTGCTAGGAACCTCACAACTATATATACATATAATAAATACAACTAACAACTGCTAGGAACCTCACAACTATATATACATATAATAAATACAACTAACAACTGCAAGGAACCTCACATCTATATATACATATAATAAATACAACTAACAACTGCTAGGAACCTCACATCTATATATACATATAATAAATACAACTAACAACTGCAAGGAACCTCACATCTATATATACATATAATAAATACAACTAACAACTGCTAGGAGCCTCACCACTATATATACATATAATACAACTAACAACTGCTAGGAACCTCACAACTATATATACATATGATAAATACAACTAAAAACTGCTAGGAACCTCACAACTATATATACATATAATAAACACAACTAACAACTGCTAGGAACCTCCCAACTATAAATACATGTAATAAATACAACTAACAACTGCTAGGAACCTCACAACTATATATACATATAATAAATACAACTAACAACTGCTAGGAACCTCACAACTATATATACATATAATAAATAAAACTAACAACTGCTAGGAACCTCACAACTATATATACATATAATAAATACAACTAACAACTGCTAGGAACCTCACAACTATATATACATATAATAAATACAACTAACAACTGCTAGGAACCACACAACTATATATACATATAATACAACTAACTGCTAGGAGGCTCACAACCATATATACATATAATAAATACAACTAACAACTGCTAGGAACCTCACATCTATATATACATATAATAAATACAACTAACAACTGCTAGGAACCTCACAACTATAGATACATATAATAAACACAACTAACAACTGCTAGGAACCTCCCAATTATAAATACATATAATAAATACAACTAACAACTGCTAGGAACCTCACAACTATATATACATATAATAAATACAACTGACATCTGCTAGGAACCTCACAACTATAAATACATATAATAAATACAACTAACAACTGATAGGAACCTAACAACTATATATACGTATCATAAATACAACTAACAACTGCTAGGAACCTCACAACTATATATACATATAATAAATAAAACTAACAACTGCTAGGAACCTCCCAACTATATATACATATAATAAATACAACTAAGAACAGCTAGGAACTTCACAACTATATATACATATAATAAATACAACTAACAACTGCTAGGAGCCTCACAACCATATATACATAATAAATACAAGTAAAAACAGCTAGGAACCACACAACTATAAATACATATAATAAATACAACTAACAACTGCTAGGAACCTCACAACTATATATACATATAATAAATAAAACTAACAACTGCTAGGAACCTCACAACTATATATACATATAATAAATACAACTAACAACTGCTAGGAACCTCACAACTATATATACATATAATAAATACAACTAACAACTGCTAGGAACTTCACAACTATATATACATATAATAAATACAACTAACAACTGCTAGGAACCTCACAACTATATATACATATAATAAATAAAACTAACAACTGCTAGGAACCTCCCAACTATATATACATATAATAAATACAACTAACAACTGCTAGGAACCTCACAACTATATATACATATAATAAATACAACTAACAACTGCTAGGAACTTCACAACTATATATACATATAATAAATACAACTAACAACTGCTAGGAACCTCACAACTATATATACATATAATAAATAAAACTAACAACTGCTAGGAACCTCCCAACTATATATACATATAATAAATACAACTAACAACAGCTAGGAACTTCACAACTATATATACATAAAATAAATACAACTAACAACTGCTAGGAGCCTCACAACCATATATACATAATAAATACAAGTAAAAACAGCTAGGAACCACACAACTATAAATACATATAATAAATACAATGAACAACTGCTAGGAACCTCACAACTATATATACATATAATAAATACAACTAACAACTGCTAGGAACCTCACAACTATATATACATATAATAAATACAACTAACAACTGCAAGGAACCTCACATCTATATATACATATAATAAATACAACTAACAACTGCTAGGAACCTCACATCTATATATACATATAATAAATACAACTAACAACTGCAAGGAACCTCACATCTATATATACATATAATAAATACAACTAACAACTGCTAGGAGCCTCACCACTATATATACATATAATACAACTAACAACTGCTAGGAACCTCACAACTATATATACATATGATAAATACAACTAAAAACTGCTAGGAACCTCACAACTATATATACATATAATAAACACAACTAACAACTGCTAGGAACCTCCCAACTATAAATACATGTAATAAATACAACTAACAACTGCTAGGAACCTCACAACTATATATACATATAATAAATACAACTAACAACTGCTAGGAACCTCACAACTATATATACATATAATAAATAAAACTAACAACTGCTAGGAACCTCACAACTATATATACATATAATAAATACAACTAACAACTGCTAGGAACCTCACAACTATATATACATATAATAAATACAACTAACAACTGCTAGGAACCACACAACTATATATACATATAATACAACTAACAACTGCTAGGAGGCTCACAACCATATATACATATAATAAATACAACTAACAACTGCTAGGAACCTCACATCTATATATACATATAATAAATACAACTAACAACAGCTAGGAACTTCACAACTATATATACATATAATAAATACAACTAACAACTGCTAGGAGCCTCACAACCATATATACATAATAAATACAAGTAAAAACAGCTAGGAACCACACAACTATATATACATATAATAAATACAACTAACAACTGCTAGGAACCTCGAAACTATATATACATATAATAAATACAACTAACAACTGCTAGGAACTTCACAACTATATATACATATAATAAATACAACTAACAACTGCTAGGAACCTCACAACTATATATACATATAATAAATAAAACTAACAACTGCTAGGAACCTCCCAACTATATATACATATAATAAATACAACTAACAACAGCTAGGAACTTCACAACTATATATACATATAATAAATACAACTAACAACTGCTAGGAGCCTCACAACCATATATACATAATAAATACAAGTAAAAACAGCTAGGAACCACACAACTATAAATACATATAATAAATACAACTAACAACTGCTAGGAACCTCACAACTATATATACATATGATAAATAAAACTAACAACTGCTAGGAACCTCACAACTATATATACATATAATAAATACAACTAACAACTGCTAGGAACCTCACAACTATATATACATATAATAAATACAACTAACAACTGCTAGGAACTTCACAACTATATATACATATAATAAATACAACTAACAACTGCTAGGAACCTCACAACTATATATACATATAATAAATAAAACTAACAACTGCTAGGAACCTCACAACTATATATACATATAATAAATACAACTAACAACTGCTAGGAACCTCACAACTATATATACATATAATAAATACAACTAACAACTGCTAGGAACTTCACAACTATATATACATATAATAAATACAACTAACAACTGCTAGGAACCTCACAACTATATATACATATAATAAATAAAACTAACAACTGCTAGGAACCTCCCAACTATATATACATATAATAAATACAACTAACAACAGCTAGGAACTTCACAACTATATATACATATAATAAATACAACTAACAACTGCTAGGAGCCTCACAACCATATATACATAATAAATACAAGTAAAAACAGCTAGGAACCACACAACTATAAATACATATAATAAATACAACTAACAACTGCTAGGAACCTCACAACTATAAATACATATAATAAATACAATGAACAACTGCTAGGAACCTCACAACTATATATACATATAATAAATACAACTAACAACTGCTACGAACCTCACAACTATATATACATATAATAAATACAACTAACAACTGCAAGGAACCTCACATCTATATATACATATAATAAATACAACTAACAACTGCTAGGAACCTCACATCTATATATACATATAATAAATACAACTAACAACTGCAAGGAACCTCACATCTATATATACATATAATAAATACAACTAACAACTGCTAGGAGCCTCACCACTATATATACATATAATACAACTAACAACTGCTAGGAACCTCACAACTATATATACATATGATAAATACAACTAAAAACTGCTAGGAACCTCACAACTATATATACATATAATAAACACAACTAACAACTGCTAGGAACCTCCCAACTATAAATACATGTAATAAATACAACTAACAACTGCTAGGAACCTCACAACTATATATACATATAATAAATACAACTAACAACTGCTAGGAACCTCACAACTATATATACATATAATAAATAAAACTAACAACTGCTAGGAACCTCACAACTATATATACATATAATAAATACAACTAACAACTGCTAGGAACCTCACAACTATATATACATATAATAAATACAACTAACAACTGCTAGGAACCACACAACTATATATACATATAATACAACTAACTGCTAGGAGGCTCACAACCATATATACATATAATAAATACAACTAACAACTGCTAGGAACCTCACATCTATATATACATATAATAAATACAACTAACAACTGCTAGGAACCTCACAACTATAGATACATATAATAAACACAACTAACAACTGCTAGGAACCTCCCAATTATAAATACATATAATAAATACAACTAACAACTGCTAGGAACCTCACAACTATATATACATATAATAAATACAACTGACATCTGCTAGGAACCTCACAACTATAAATACATATAATAAATACAACTAACAACTGATAGGAACCTAACAACTATATATACGTATCATAAATACAACTAACAACTGCTAGGAACCTCACAACTATATATACATATAATAAATAAAACTAACAACTGCTAGGAACCTCCCAACTATATATACATATAATAAATACAACTAAGAACAGCTAGGAACTTCACAACTATATATACATATAATAAATACAACTAACAACTGCTAGGAGCCTCACAACCATATATACATAATAAATACAAGTAAAAACAGCTAGGAACCACACAACTATAAATACATATAATAAATACAACTAACAACTGCTAGGAACCTCACAACTATATATACATATAATAAATAAAACTAACAACTGCTAGGAACCTCACAACTATATATACATATAATAAATACAACTAACAACTGCTAGGAACCTCACAACTATATATACATATAATAAATACAACTAACAACTGCTAGGAACTTCACAACTATATATACATATAATAAATACAACTAACAACTGCTAGGAACCTCACAACTATATATACATATAATAAATAAAACTAACAACTGCTAGGAACCTCCCAACTATATATACATATAATAAATACAACTAACAACTGCTAGGAACCTCACAACTATATATACATATAATAAATACAACTAACAACTGCTAGGAACTTCACAACTATATATACATATAATAAATACAACTAACAACTGCTAGGAACCTCACAACTATATATACATATAATAAATAAAACTAACAACTGCTAGGAACCTCCCAACTATATATACATATAATAAATACAACTAACAACAGCTAGGAACTTCACAACTATATATACATAAAATAAATACAACTAACAACTGCTAGGAGCCTCACAACCATATATACATAATAAATACAAGTAAAAACAGCTAGGAACCACACAACTATAAATACATATAATAAATACAATGAACAACTGCTAGGAACCTCACAACTATATATACATATAATAAATACAACTAACAACTGCTAGGAACCTCACAACTATATATACATATAATAAATACAACTAACAACTGCAAGGAACCTCACATCTATATATACATATAATAAATACAACTAACAACTGCTAGGAACCTCACATCTATATATACATATAATAAATACAACTAACAACTGCAAGGAACCTCACATCTATATATACATATAATAAATACAACTAACAACTGCTAGGAGCCTCACCACTATATATACATATAATACAACTAACAACTGCTAGGAACCTCACAACTATATATACATATGATAAATACAACTAAAAACTGCTAGGAACCTCACAACTATATATACATATAATAAACACAACTAACAACTGCTAGGAACCTCCCAACTATAAATACATGTAATAAATACAACTAACAACTGCTAGGAACCTCACAACTATATATACATATAATAAATACAACTAACAACAGCTAGGAACTTCACAACTATATATACATATAATAAATAAAACTAACAACTGCTAGGAACCTCACAACTATATATACATATAATAAATACAACTAACAACTGCTAGGAACCTCACAACTATATATACATATAATAAATACAACTAACAACTGCTAGGAACCACACAACTATATATACATATAATACAACTAACAACTGCTAGGAGGCTCACAACCATATATACATATAATAAATACAACTAACAACTGCTAGGAACCTCACATCTATATATACATATAATAAATACAACTAACAACAGCTAGGAACTTCACAACTATATATACATATAATAAATACAACTAACAACTGCTAGGAGCCTCACAACCATATATACATAATAAATACAAGTAAAAACAGCTAGGAACCACACAACTATATATACATATAATAAATACAACTAACAACTGCTAGGAACCTCACAACTATATATACATATAATAAATACAACTAACAACTGCTAGGAACTTCACAACTATATATACATATAATAAATACAACTAACAACTGCTAGGAACCTCACAACTATATATACATATAATAAATAAAACTAACAACTGCTAGGAACCTCCCAACTATATATACATATAATAAATACAACTAACAACAGCTAGGAACTTCACAACTATATATACATATAATAAATACAACTAACAACTGCTAGGAGCCTCACAACCATATATACATAATAAATACAAGTAAAAACAGCTAGGAACCACACAACTATTAATACATATAATAAATACAACTAACAACTGCTAGGAACCTCACAACTATATATACATATAATAAATAAAACTAACAACTGCTAGGAACCTCACAACTATATATACATATAATAAATACAACTAACAACTGCTAGGAACCTCACAACTATATATACATATAATAAATACAACTAACAACTGCTAGGAACTTCACAACTATATATACATATAATAAATACAACTAACAACTGCTAGGAACCTCACAACTATATATACATATAATAAATAAAACTAACAACTGCTAGGAACCTCACAACTATATATACATATAATAAATACAACTAACAACTGCTAGGAACCTCACAACTATATATACATATAATAAATACAACTAACAACTGCTAGGAACTTCACAACTATATATACATATAATAAATACAACTAACAACTGCTAGGAACCTCACAACTATATATACATATAATAAATAAAACTAACAACTGCTAGGAACCTCCCAACTATATATACATATAATAAATACAACTAACAACAGCTAGGAACTTCACAACTATATATACATATAATAAATACAACTAACAACTGCTAGGAGCCTCACAACCATATATACATAATAAATACAAGTAAAAACAGCTAGGAACCACACAACTATAAATACATATAATAAATACAACTAACAACTGCTAGGAACCTCACAACTATAAATACATATAATAAATACAATGAACAACTGCTAGGAACCTCACAACTATATATACATATAATAAATACAACTAACAACTGCTAGGAACCTCACAACTATATATACATATAATAAATACAACTAACAACTGCAAGGAACCTCACATCTATATATACATATAATAAATACAACTAACAACTGCTAGGAACCTCACATCTATATATACATATAATAAATACAACTAACAACTGCAAGGAACCTCACATCTATATATACATATAATAAATACAACTAACAACTGCTAGGAGCCTCACCACTATATATACATATAATACAACTAACAACTGCTAGGAACCTCACAACTATATATACATATGATAAATACAACTAAAAACTGCTAGGAACCTCACAACTATATATACATATAATAAACACAACTAACAACTGCTAGGAACCTCCCAACTATAAATACATGTAATAAATACAACTAACAACTGCTAGGAACCTCACAACTATATATACATATAATAAATACAACTAACAACTGCTAGGAACCTCACAACTATATATACATATAATAAATAAAACTAACAACTGCTAGGAACCTCACAACTATATATACATATAATAAATACAACTAACAACTGCTAGGAACCTCACAACTATATATACATATAATAAATACAACTAACAACTGCTAGGAACCTCACAACTATATATACATATAATAAATACAACTAACAACTGCTAGGAACTTCACAACTATATATACATATAATAAATACAACTAACAACTGCTAGGAACCTCACAACTATATATACATATAATAAATAAAACTAACAACTGCTAGGAAC
This sequence comes from Eledone cirrhosa, assembly GCA_964016885.1. Taxonomy (NCBI): domain Eukaryota; kingdom Metazoa; phylum Mollusca; class Cephalopoda; order Octopoda; family Eledonidae; genus Eledone; species Eledone cirrhosa. Next base: position 6,695,693 of record OZ024741.1, on the reverse strand, counting down.
CTCCCAACTATATATACATATAATAAATACAACTAACAACTGCTAGGAACCTCACAACTATATATACATATAATAAATACAACTAACAACTGCTAGGAACTTCACAACTATATATACATATAATAAATACAACTAACAACTGCTAGGAACCTCACAACTATATATACATATAATAAATAAAACTAACAACTGCTAGGAACCTCCCAACTATATATACATATAATAAATACAACTAACAACAGCTAGGAACTTCACAACTATATATACATAAAATAAATACAACTAACAACTGCTAGGAGCCTCACAACCATATATACATAATAAATACAAGTAAAAACAGCTAGGAACCACACAACTATAAATACATATAATAAATACAATGAACAACTGCTAGGAACCTCACAACTATATATACATATAATAAATACAAATAACAACTGCTAGGAACCTCACAACTATATATACATATAATAAATACAACTAACAACTGCAAGGAACCTCACATCTATATATACATATAATAAATACAACTAACAACTGCTAGGAACCTCACATCTATATATACATATAATAAATACAACTAACAACTGCAAGGAACCTCACATCTATATATACATATAATAAATACAACTAACAACTGCTAGGAGCCTCACCACTATATATACATATAATACAACTAACAACTGCTAGGAACCTCACAACTATATATACATATGATAAATACAACTAAAAACTGCTAGGAACCTCACAACTATATATACATATAATAAACACAACTAACAACTGCTAGGAACCTCCCAACTATAAATACATGTAATAAATACAACTAACAACTGCTAGGAACCTCACAACTATATATACATATAATAAATACAACTAACAACTGCTAGGAACCTCACAACTATATATACATATAATAAATAAAACTAACAACTGCTAGGAACCTCACAACTATATATACATATAATAAATACAACTAACAACTGCTAGGAACCTCACAACTATATATACATATAATAAATACAACTAACAACTGCTAGGAACCACACAACTATATATACATATAATACAACTAACAACTGCTAGGAGGCTCACAACCATATATACATATAATAAATACAACTAACAACTGCTAGGAACCTCACATCTATATATACATATAATAAATACAACTAACAACAGCTAGGAACTTCACAACTATATATACATATAATAAATACAACTAACAACTGCTAGGAGCCTCACAACCATATATACATAATAAATACAAGTAAAAACAGCTAGGAACCACACAACTATATATACATATAATAAATACAACTAACAACTGCTAGGAACCTCACAACTATATATACATATAATAAATACAACTAACAACTGCTAGGAACTTCACAACTATATATACATATAATAAATACAACTAACAACTGCTAGGAACCTCACAACTATATATACATATAATAAATAAAACTAACAACTGCTAGGAACCTCCCAACTATATATACATATAATAAATACAACTAACAACAGCTAGGAACTTCACAACTATATATACATATAATAAATACAACTAACAACTGCTAGGAGCCTCACAACCATATATACATAATAAATACAAGTAAAAACAGCTAGGAACCACACAACTATAAATACATATAATAAATACAACTAACAACTGCTAGGAACCTCACAACTATATATACATATGATAAATAAAACTAACAACTGCTAGGAACCTCACAACTATATATACATATAATAAATACAACTAACAACTGCTAGGAACCTCACAACTATATATACATATAATAAATACAACTAACAACTGCTAGGAACTTCACAACTATATATACATATAATAAATACAACTAACAACTGCTAGGAACCTCACAACTATATATACATATAATAAATAAAACTAACAACTGCTAGGAACCTCACAACTATATATACATATAATAAATACAACTAACAACTGCTAGGAACCTCACAACTATATATACATATAATAAATACAACTAACAACTGCTAGGAACTTCACAACTATATATACATATAATAAATACAACTAACAACTGCTAGGAACCTCACAACTATATATACATATAATAAATAAAACTAACAACTGCTAGGAACCTCCCAACTATATATACATATAATAAATACAACTAACAACAGCTAGGAACTTCACAACTATATATACATATAATAAATACAACTAACAACTGCTAGGAGCCTCACAACCATATATACATAATAAATACAAGTAAAAACAGCTAGGAACCACACAACTATAAATACATATAATAAATACAACTAACAACTGCTAGGAACCTCACAACTATAAATACATATAATAAATACAATGAACAACTGCTAGGAACCTCACAACTATATATACATATAATAAATACAACTAACAACTGCTACGAACCTCACAACTATATATACATATAATAAATACAACTAACAACTGCAAGGAACCTCACATCTATATATACATATAATAAATACAACTAACAACTGCTAGGAACCTCACATCTATATATACATATAATAAATACAACTAACAACTGCAAGGAACCTCACATCTATATATACATATAATAAATACAACTAACAACTGCTAGGAGCCTCACCACTATATATACATATAATACAACTAACAACTGCTAGGAACCTCACAACTATATATACATATGATAAATACAACTAAAAACTGCTAGGAACCTCACAACTATATATACATATAATAAACACAACTAACAACTGCTAGGAACCTCCCAACTATAAATACATGTAATAAATACAACTAACAACTGCTAGGAACCTCACAACTATATATACATATAATAAATACAACTAACAACTGCTAGGAACCTCACAACTATATATACATATAATAAATAAAACTAACAACTGCTAGGAACCTCACAACTATATATACATATAATAAATACAACTAACAACTGCTAGGAACCTCACAACTATATATACATATAATAAATACAACTAACAACTGCTAGGAACCACACAACTATATATACATATAATACAACTAACTGCTAGGAGGCTCACAACCATATATACATATAATAAATACAACTAACAACTGCTAGGAACCTCACATCTATATATACATATAATAAATACAACTAACAACTGCTAGGAACCTCACAACTATAGATACATATAATAAACACAACTAACAACTGCTAGGAACCTCCCAATTATAAATACATATAATAAATACAACTAACAACTGCTAGGAACCTCACAACTATATATACATATAATAAATACAACTGACATCTGCTAGGAACCTCACAACTATAAATACATATAATAAATACAACTAACAACTGATAGGAACCTAACAACTATATATACGTATCATAAATACAACTAACAACTGCTAGGAACCTCACAACTATATATACATATAATAAATAAAACTAACAACTGCTAGGAACCTCCCAACTATATATACATATAATAAATACAACTAAGAACAGCTAGGAACTTCACAACTATATATACATATAATAAATACAACTAACAACTGCTAGGAGCCTCACAACCATATATACATAATAAATACAAGTAAAAACAGCTAGGAACCACACAACTATAAATACATATAATAAATACAACTAACAACTGCTAGGAACCTCACAACTATATATACATATAATAAATAAAACTAACAACTGCTAGGAACCTCACAACTATATATACATATAATAAATACAACTAACAACTGCTAGGAACCTCACAACTATATATACATATAATAAATACAACTAACAACTGCTAGGAACTTCACAACTATATATACATATAATAAATACAACTAACAACTGCTAGGAACCTCACAACTATATATACATATAATAAATAAAACTAACAACTGCTAGGAACCTCCCAACTATATATACATATAATAAATACAACTAACAACTGCTAGGAACCTCACAACTATATATACATATAATAAATACAACTAACAACTGCTAGGAACTTCACAACTATATATACATATAATAAATACAACTAACAACTGCTAGGAACCTCACAACTATATATACATATAATAAATAAAACTAACAACTGCTAGGAACCTCCCAACTATATATACATATAATAAATACAACTAACAACAGCTAGGAACTTCACAACTATATATACATAAAATAAATACAACTAACAACTGCTAGGAGCCTCACAACCATATATACATAATAAATACAAGTAAAAACAGCTAGGAACCACACAACTATAAATACATATAATAAATACAATGAACAACTGCTAGGAACCTCACAACTATATATACATATAATAAATACAACTAACAACTGCTAGGAACCTCACAACTATATATACATATAATAAATACAACTAACAACTGCAAGGAACCTCACATCTATATATACATATAATAAATACAACTAACAACTGCTAGGAACCTCACATCTATATATACATATAATAAATACAACTAACAACTGCAAGGAACCTCACATCTATATATACATATAATAAATACAACTAACAACTGCTAGGAGCCTCACCACTATATATACATATAATACAACTAACAACTGCTAGGAACCTCACAACTATATATACATATGATAAATACAACTAAAAACTGCTAGGAACCTCACAACTATATATACATATAATAAACACAACTAACAACTGCTAGGAACCTCCCAACTATAAATACATGTAATAAATACAACTAACAACTGCTAGGAACCTCACAACTATATATACATATAATAAATACAACTAACAACTGCTAGGAACCTCACAACTATATATACATATAATAAATAAAACTAACAACTGCTAGGAACCTCACAACTATATATACATATAATAAATACAACTAACAACTGCTAGGAACCTCACAACTATATATACATATAATAAATACAACTAACAACTGCTAGGAACCACACAACTATATATACATATAATACAACTAACAACTGCTAGGAGGCTCACAACCATATATACATATAATAAATACAACTAACAACTGCTAGGAACCTCACATCTATATATACATATAATAAATACAACTAACAACAGCTAGGAACTTCACAACTATATATACATATAATAAATACAACTAACAACTGCTAGGAGCCTCACAACCATATATACATAATAAATACAAGTAAAAACAGCTAGGAACCACACAACTATAAATACATATAATAAATACAACTAACAACTGCTAGGAACCTCACAACTATATATACATATAATAAATAAAACTAACAACTGCTAGGAACCTCACAACTATATATACATATAATAAATACAACTAACAACTGCTAGGAACCTCACAACTATATATACATATAATAAATACAACTAACAACTGCTAGGAACTTCACAACTATATATACATATAATAAATACAACTAACAACTGCTAGGAACCTCACAACTATATATACATATAATAAATAAAACTAACAACTGCTAGGAACCTCACAACTATATATACATATAATAAATACAACTAACAACTGCTAGGAACCTCACAACTATATATACATATAATAAATACAACTAACAACTGCTAGGAACTTCACAACTATATATACATATAATAAATACAACTAACAACTGCTAGGAACCTCACAACTATATATACATATAATAAATAAAACTAACAACTGCTAGGAACCTCCCAACTATATATACATATAATAAATACAACTAACAACAGCTAGGAACTTCACAACTATATATACATATAATAAATACAACTAACAACTGCTAGGAGCCTCACAACCATATATACATAATAAATACAAGTAAAAACAGCTAGGAACCACACAACTATAAATACATATAATAAATACAACTAACAACTGCTAGGAACCTCACAACTATAAATACATATAATAAATACAATGAACAACTGCTAGGAACCTCACAACTATATATACATATAATAAATACAACTAACAACTGCTAGGAACCTCACAACTATATATACATATAATAAATACAACTAACAACTGCAAGGAACCTCACATCTATATATACATATAATAAATACAACTAACAACTGCTAGGAACCTCACATCTATATATACATATAATAAATACAACTAACAACTGCAAGGAACCTCACATCTATATATACATATAATAAATACAACTAACAACTGCTAGGAGCCTCACCACTATATATACATATAATACAACTAACAACTGCTAGGAACCTCACAACTATATATACATATGATAAATACAACTAAAAACTGCTAGGAACCTCACAACTATATATACATATAATAAACACAACTAACAACTGCTAGGAACCTCCCAACTATAAATACATGTAATAAATACAACTAACAACTGCTAGGAACCTCACAACTATATATACATATAATAAATACAACTAACAACTGCTAGGAACCTCACAACTATATATACATATAATAAATAAAACTAACAACTGCTAGGAACCTCACAACTATATATACATATAATAAATACAACTAACAACTGCTAGGAACCTCACAACTATATATACATATAATAAATACAACTAACAACTGCTAGGAACCACACAACTATATATACATATAATACAACTAACAACTGCTAGGAGGCTCACAACCATATATACATATAATAAATACAACTAACAACTGCTAGGAACCTCACATCTATATATACATATAATAAATACAACTAACAACTGCTAGGAACCTCACAACTATATATACATATAATAAATAAAACTAACAACTGCTAGGAACCTCACAACTATATATACATATAATAAATACAACTAACAACTGCTAGGAACCTCACAACTATATATACATATAATAAATACAACTAACAACTGCTAGGAACTTCACAACTATATATACATATAATAAATACAACTAACAACTGCTAGGAACCTCACAACTATATATACATATAATACAACTAACAACTGCTAGGAACCTCACAACTATAAATACATATAATAAATACAACTAACAACTGCTAGGAACCTCACAACTATATGAACATATAATAAATACAACTAACAACTGCTAGGAACCTCACAACTATATGAACATATAATAAATACAACGAACAACTGCTAGGAACCTCACAACTATATGAACATATAATAAATACAACTAACAACTGCTAGGAACCTCACAACTATATGAACATATAATAAATACAACTAACAACTGCTAGGAACCTCACAACTAGATATACATATAATAAATACAATTAACAACTGCTAGGAACCACACAACTATAAATACATATAATAAATACAATTAACAACTGCTAGGAACCACACAACTATAAATACATATAATAAATACAACTAACAACTGCAAGGAACCTCACATCTATATATACATATAATAAATACAACTAACAACTGCTAGGAGCCTCACAACTATATATACATATAAATACAACTAACAACTGCTAGGAACCTCACACCTATAAATACATATAATAAATACAACTAACAACTGCTAGGAACCTCACACCTATAAATACATATAATAAATACAACTAACAACTGCTAGGAACCTCACAACTATAAATACATATAATAAATACAACTAACAACTGCTAGGAACCACACAACTATAAATACATATAATAAATACAACTAACAACTGCTAGGAACCTCACAACTATATATACATATAATAAATACAACTAAGAACTGCTAGGAAGCTCACAACTATATATACATATAATAAATACAACTAACAACTGCTAAGAACCTCACAACTATATATACATATAATAAATACAACTAACAACTGCTAAGAACCTCACAACTATATATACATATAATAAATACAACTAACAACTGAAAGGAACCTCACAACTATAAATACATATAATAAATACAACTAACAACTGACAGGAACCTCACAACTATAAATACATATAATAAATACAACTAACAACTGACAGGAACCTCACAACTATAAATACATATAATAAATACAACTAACAACTGCTAGGAACCTCACAACTATATATACATATAATAAATACAACTAACAACTGCTAGGAACCTCACAACTATATATACATATAATAAATACAACTAACAACTGCAAGGAACCTCACATCTATATATACATATAATAAATACAACTAACAACTGCAAGGAACCTCACATCTATATATACATATAATAAATACAACTAACAACTGCTAGGAACCTCACAACTATATATACATATAATAAATACAACTAACAACTGCTAGGAGCCTCACATCTATATATACATATAATAAATACAACTAACAACTGCAAGGAACCTCACATCTATATATACATATAATAAATACAACTAACAACTGCTAGGAACCTCACATCTATATATACATATAATAAATACAACTAACAACTGCTAGGAACCTCCCAATTATAAATACATATAATAAATACAACTAACAACTGCTAGGAACCACACAACTATATATACATATAATAAATACAACTGACATCTGCTAGGAACCTCACAACTATAAATACATATAATAAATACAACTAACAACTGATAGGAACCTAACAACTATATATACGTATCATAAATACAACTAACAACTGCTAGGAACCTCACAACCATATATATATATATATAATAAATACAACTAACAACTGCTAGGAGCCTCACAACTATAAATACATATAATAAATACAACTAACAACTGCTAGGAGCCTCACAACTATATATACATAAAATGAATACAACTAACAACTGCTAGGAACCTCACAACTATATATACATATAATAAATACAACTAACAACTGCTAGGAACCTCACACCTATAAATACATATAATAAATACAACTAACAACTGCTAGGAGTCTCACAACCATATATACATATAATAAATACAACTAACAACTACTAGGAGCCTCACAACTATAAATACATATAATAAATACAACTAACAACTGCTAGGAATCTCACAACTATATATACATATAATAAACACAACTAACAACTGCTAGGAATCTCACAACTATATATACATATAATAAACACAACTAACAACTGCTAGGAACCTCACAACTATATATACATATAATAAATACAACTAGCAACTGCTCGGAACCTCACAACTATATATACATATAATAAATACAACTAACAACTGCTAGGAACCTCACAACTATATATACATATAATAAATACAACTAACAACTGCTAGGAACCACACAACTATATATACATATAATACAACTAACAACTGCTAGGAGGCTCACAACCATATATACATATAATAAATACAACTAACAACTGCTAGGAACCTCACAACTATATATACATATAATAAATACAACTAACAACTGCAAGGAACCTCACATCTATATATACATATAATAAATACAACTAACAACTGCTAGGAACCTCACATCTATATATACATATAATAAATACAACTAACAACTGCAAGGAACCTCACATCTATATATACATATAATAAATACAACTAACAACTGCTAGGAACCTCACAACTATATATACATATAATAAATAAAACTAACAACTGCTAGGAACCTCACAACTATATATACATATAATAAATACAACTAACAACTGCTAGGAACCTCACAACTATATATACATATAATAAATACAACTAACAACTGCTAGGAACCACACAACTATATATACATATAATACAACTAACTGCTAGGAGGCTCACAACCATATATACATATAATAAATACAACTAACAACTGCTAGGAACCTCACATCTATATATACATATAATAAATACAACTAACAACTGCTAGGAACCTCACAACTATAGATACATATAATAAACACAACTAACAACTGCTAGGAACCTCCCAATTATAAATACATATAATAAATACAACTAACAACTGCTAGGAACCTCACAACTATATATACATATAATAAATACAACTGACATCTGCTAGGAACCTCACAACTATAAATACATATAATAAATACAACTAACAACTGATAGGAACCTAACAACTATATATACGTATCATAAATACAACTAACAACTGCTAGGAACCTCACAACTATATATACATATAATAAATAAAACTAACAACTGCTAGGAACCTCCCAACTATATATACATATAATAAATACAACTAAGAAAAGCTAGGAACTTCACAACTATATATACATATAATAAATACAACTAACAACTGCTAGGAGCCTCACAACCATATATACATAATAAATACAAGTAAAAAACGCTAGGAACCACACAACTATAAATACATATAATAAATACAACTAACAACTGCTAGGAACCTCACAACTATATATACATATAATAAATAAAACTAACAACTGCTAGGAACCTCACAACTATATATACATATAATAAATACAACTAACAACTGCTAGGAACCTCACAACTATATATTCATATAATAAATACAACTAACAACTGCTAGGAACTTCACAACTATATATACATATAATAAATACAACTAACAACTGCTAGGAACCTCACAACTATATATACATATAATAAATAAAACTAACAACTGCTAGGAACCTCCCAACTATATATACATATAATAAATACAACTAACAACTGCTAAGAACCTCACAACTATATATACATATAATAAATACAACTAACAACTGCTAAGAACCTCACAACTATATATACATATAATAAATACAACTAACAACTGAAAGGAACCTCACAACTATAAATACATATAATAAATACAACTAACAACTGACAGGAACCTCACAACTATAAATACATATAATAAATACAACTAACAACTGACAGGAACCTCACAACTATAAATACATATAATAAATACAACTAACAACTGCTAGGAACCTCACAACTATATATACATATAATAAATACAACTAACAACTGCTAGGAACCTCACAACTATATATACATATAATAAATACAACTAACAACTGCAAGGAACCTCACATCTATATATACATATAATAAATACAACTAACAACTGCAAGGAACCTCACATCTATATATACATATAATAAATACAACTAACAACTGCTAGGAACCTCACAACTATATATACATATAATAAATACAACTAACAACTGCTAGGAGCCTCACATCTATATATACATATAATAAATACAACTAACAACTGCTAGGAACCACACAACTATATATACATATAATACAACTAACAACTGCTAGGAGGCTCACAACCATATATACATATAATAAATACAACTAACAACTGCTAGGAACCTCACATCTATATATACATATAATAAATACAACTAACAACTGCTAGGAACCTCACAACTATATATACATATAATAAATAAAACTAACAACTGCTAGGAACCTCACAACTATATATACATATAATAAATACAACTAACAACTGCTAGGAACCTCACAACTATATATACATATAATAAATACAACTAACAACTGCTAGGAACTTCACAACTATATATACATATAATAAATACAACTAACAACTGCTAGGAACCTCACAACTATATATACATATAATAAATAAAACTAACAACTGCTAGGAACCTCACAACTATATATACATATAATACAACTAACAACTGCTAGGAACCTCACAACTATAAATACATATAATAAATACAACTAACAACTGCTAGGAACCTCACAACTATATGAACATATAATAAATACAACTAACAACTGCTAGGAACCTCACAACTATATGAACATATAATAAATACAACGAACAACTGCTAGGAACCTCACAACTATATGAACATATAATAAATACAACTAACAACTGCTAGGAACCTCACAACTATATGAACATATAATAAATACAACTAACAACTGCTAGGAACCTCACAACTAGATATACATATAATAAATACAATTAACAACTGCTAGGAACCACACAACTATAAATACATATAATAAATACAATTAACAACTGCTAGGAACCACACAACTATAAATACATATAATAAATACAACTAACAACTGCAAGGAACCTCACATCTATATATACATATAATAAATACAACTAACAACTGCTAGGAGCCTCACAACTATATATACATATAAATACAACTAACAACTGCTAGGAACCTCACACCTATAAATACATATAATAAATACAACTAACAACTGCTAGGAACCTCACACCTATAAATACATATAATAAATACAACTAACAACTGCTAGGAACCTCACAACTATAAATACATATAATAAATACAACTAACAACTGCTAGGAACCACACAACTATAAATACATATAATAAATACAACTAACAACTGCTAGGAACCTCACAACTATATATACATATAATAAATACAACTAAGAACTGCTAGGAAGCTCACAACTATATATACATATAATAAATACAACTAACAACTGCTAAGAACCTCACAACTATATATACATATAATAAATACAACTAACAACTGCTAAGAACCTCACAACTATATATACATATAATAAATACAACTAACAACTGAAAGGAACCTCACAACTATAAATACATATAATAAATACAACTAACAACTGACAGGAACCTCACAACTATAAATACATATAATAAATACAACTAACAACTGACAGGAACCTCACAACTATAAATACATATAATAAATACAACTAACAACTGCTAGGAACCTCACAACTATATATACATATAATAAATACAACTAACAACTGCTAGGAACCTCACAACTATATATACATATAATAAATACAACTAACAACTGCAAGGAACCTCACATCTATATATACATATAATAAATACAACTAACAACTGCAAGGAACCTCACATCTATATATACATATAATAAATACAACTAACAACTGCTAGGAACCTCACAACTATATATACATATAATAAATACAACTAACAACTGCTAGGAGCCTCACATCTATATATACATATAATAAATACAACTAACAACTGCAAGGAACCTCACATCTATATATACATATAATAAATACAACTAACAACTGCTAGGAACCTCACATCTATATATACATATAATAAATACAACTAACAACTGCTAGGAACCTCCCAATTATAAATACATATAATAAATACAACTAACAACTGCTAGGAACCTCACAACTATATATACATATAATAAATACAACTAACAACTGCTAGGAGCCTCACATCTATATATACATATAATAAATACAACTAACAACTGCTAGGAACCACACAACTATATATACATATAATACAACTAACAACTGCTAGGAGGCTCACAACCATATATACATATAATAAATACAACTAACAACTGCTAGGAACCTCACATCTATATATACATATAATAAATACAACTAACAACTGCTAGGAACCACACAACTATATATACATATAATACAACTAACAACTGCTAGGAGGCTCACAACCATATATACATATAATAAATACAACTAACAACTGCTAGGAACCTCACAACTATATATACATATAATAAATACAACTAACAACTGCAAGGAACCTCACATCTATATATACATATAATAAATACAACTAACAACTGCTAGGAACCTCACATCTATATATACATATAATAAATACAACTAACAACTGCAAGGAACCTCACATCTATATATACATATAATAAATACAACTAACAACTGCTAGGAGCCTCACCACTATATATACATATAATACAACTAACAACTGCTAGGAACCTCACAACTATATATACATATGATAAATACAACTAAAAACTGCTAGGAACCTCACAACTATATATACATATAATAAACACAACTAACAACTGCTAGGAACCTCCCAACTGTAAATACATGTAATAAATACAACTAACAACTGCTAGGAACCTCACAACTATATATACATATAATAAATACAACTAACAACTGCTAGGAGCCTCACATCTATATATACATATAATAAATACAACTAACAACTGCTAGGAACCTCACAACTATATATACATATAATAAATACAACTAACAACTGCAAGGAACCTCACATCTATATATACATATAATAAATACAACTAACAACTGCAAGGAACCTCACATCTATATATACATATAATAAATACAACTAACAACTGCTAGGAACCTCACAACTATATATACATATAATAAATACAACTAACAACTGCTAGGAGCCTCACATCTATATATACATATAATAAATACAACTAACAACTGCTAGGAACCACACAACTATATATACATATAATACAACTAACAACTGCTAGGAGGCTCACAACCATATATACATATAATAAATACAACTAACAACTGCTAGGAACCTCACATCTATATATACATATAATAAATACAACTAACAACTGCTAGGAACCTCACAACTATATATACATATAATAAATAAAACTAACAACTGCTAGGAACCTCACAACTATATATACATATAATAAATACAACTAACAACTGCTAGGAACCTCACAACTATATATACATATAATAAATACAACTAACAACTGCTAGGAACTTCACAACTATATATACATATAATAAATACAACTAACAACTGCTAGGAACCTCACAACTATATATACATATAATAAATAAAACTAACAACTGCTAGGAACCTCACAACTATATATACATATAATACAACTAACAACTGCTAGGAACCTCACAACTATATATACATATAATACAACTAACAACTGCTAGGAACCTCACAACTATAAATACATATAATAAATACAACTAACAACTGCTAGGAACCTCACAACTATATGAACATATAATAAATACAACTAACAACTGCTAGGAACCTCACAACTATATGAACATATAATAAATACAACGAACAACTGCTAGGAACCTCACAACTATATGAACATATAATAAATACAACTAACAACTGCTAGGAACCTCACAACTATATGAACATATAATAAATACAACTAACAACTGCTAGGAACCTCACAACTAGATATACATATAATAAATACAATTAACAACTGCTAGGAACCACACAACTATAAATACATATAATAAATACAATTAACAACTGCTAGGAACCACACAACTATAAATACATATAATAAATACAACTAACAACTGCAAGGAACCTCACATCTATATATACATATAATAAATACAACTAACAACTGCTAGGAGCCTCACAACTATATATACATATAAATACAACTAACAACTGCTAGGAACCTCACACCTATAAATACATATAATAAATACAACTAACAACTGCTAGGAACCTCACACCTATAAATACATATAATAAATACAACTAACAACTGCTAGGAACCTCACAACTATAAATACATATAATAAATACAACTAACAACTGCTAGGAACCACACAACTATAAATACATATAATAAATACAACTAACAACTGCTAGGAACCTCACAACTATATATACATATAATAAATACAACTAAGAACTGCTAGGAAGCTCACAACTATATATACATATAATAAATACAACTAACAACTGCTAAGAACCTCACAACTATATATACATATAATAAATACAACTAACAACTGCTAAGAACCTCACAACTATATATACATATAATAAATACAACTAACAACTGAAAGGAACCTCACAACTATAAATACATATAATAAATACAACTAACAACTGACAGGAACCTCACAACTATAAATACATATAATAAATACAACTAACAACTGACAGGAACCTCACAACTATAAATACATATAATAAATACAACTAACAACTGCTAGGAACCTCACAACTATATATACATATAATAAATACAACTAACAACTGCTAGGAACCTCACAACTATATATACATATAATAAATACAACTAACAACTGCAAGGAACCTCACATCTATATATACATATAATAAATACAACTAACAACTGCAAGGAACCTCACATCTATATATACATATAATAAATACAACTAACAACTGCTAGGAACCTCACAACTATATATACATATAATAAATACAACTAACAACTGCTAGGAGCCTCACATCTATATATACATATAATAAATACAACTAACAACTGCAAGGAACCTCACATCTATATATACATATAATAAATACAACTAACAACTGCTAGGAACCTCACATCTATATATACATATAATAAATACAACTAACAACTGCTAGGAACCTCCCAATTATAAATACATATAATAAATACAACTAACAACTGCTAGGAACCACACAACTATATATACATATAATAAATACAACTGACATCTGCTAGGAACCTCACAACTATAAATACATATAATAAATACAACTAACAACTGATAGGAACCTAACAACTATATATACGTATCATAAATACAACTAACAACTGCTAGGAACCTCACAACCATATATATATATATATAATAAATACAACTAACAACTGCTAGGAGCCTCACAACTATAAATACATATAATAAATACAACTAACAACTGCTAGGAGCCTCACAACTATATATACATAAAATGAATACAACTAACAACTGCTAGGAACCTCACAACTATATATACATATAATAAATACAACTAACAACTGCTAGGAACCTCACACCTATAAATACATATAATAAATACAACTAACAACTGCTAGGAGTCTCACAACCATATATACATATAATAAATACAACTAACAACTACTAGGAGCCTCACAACTATAAATACATATAATAAATACAACTAACAACTGCTAGGAATCTCACAACTATATATACATATAATAAACACAACTAACAACTGCTAGGAATCTCACAACTATATATACATATAATAAACACAACTAACAACTGCTAGGAACCTCACAACTATATATACATATAATAAATACAACTAGCAACTGCTCGGAACCTCACAACTATATATACATATAATAAATACAACTAACAACTGCTAGGAACCTCACAACTATATATACATATAATAAATACAACTAACAACTGCTAGGAACCACACAACTATATATACATATAATACAACTAACAACTGCTAGGAGGCTCACAACCATATATACATATAATAAATACAACTAACAACTGCTAGGAACCTCACAACTATATATACATATAATAAATACAACTAACAACTGCAAGGAACCTCACATCTATATATACATATAATAAATACAACTAACAACTGCTAGGAACCTCACATCTATATATACATATAATAAATACAACTAACAACTGCAAGGAACCTCACATCTATATATACATATAATAAATACAACTAACAACTGCTAGGAGCCTCACCACTATATATACATATAATACAACTAACAACTGCTAGGAACCTCACAACTATATATACATATGATAAATACAACTAAAAACTGCTAGGAACCTCACAACTATATATACATATAATAAACACAACTAACAACTGCTAGGAACCTCCCAACTATAAATACATGTAATAAATACAACTAACAACTGCTAGGAACCTCACAACTATATATACATATAATAAATACAACTAACAACTGCTAGGAACCTCACAACTATATATACATATAATAAATAAAACTAACAACTGCTAGGAACCTCACAACTATATATACATATAATAAATACAACTAACAACTGCTAGGAACCTCACAACTATATATACATATAATAAATACAACTAACAACTGCTAGGAACCACACAACTATATATACATATAATACAACTAACTGCTAGGAGGCTCACAACCATATATACATATAATAAATACAACTAACAACTGCTAGGAACCTCACATCTATATATACATATAATAAATACAACTAACAACTGCTAGGAACCTCACAACTATAGATACATATAATAAACACAACTAACAACTGCTAGGAACCTCCCAATTATAAATACATATAATAAATACAACTAACAACTGCTAGGAACCTCACAACTATATATACATATAATAAATACAACTGACATCTGCTAGGAACCTCACAACTATAAATACATATAATAAATACAACTAACAACTGATAGGAACCTAACAACTATATATACGTATCATAAATACAACTAACAACTGCTAGGAACCTCACAACTATATATACATATAATAAATAAAACTAACAACTGCTAGGAACCTCCCAACTATATATACATATAATAAATACAACTAAGAACAGCTAGGAACTTCACAACTATATATACATATAATAAATACAACTAACAACTGCTAGGAGCCTCACAACCATATATACATAATAAATACAAGTAAAAACAGCTAGGAACCACACAACTATAAATACATATAATAAATACAACTAACAACTGCTAGGAACCTCACAACTATATATACATATAATAAATAAAACTAACAACTGCTAGGAACCTCACAACTATATATACATATAATAAATACAACTAACAACTGCTAGGAACCTCACAACTATATATTCATATAATAAATACAACTAACAACTGCTAGGAACTTCACAACTATATATACATATAATAAATACAACTAACAACTGCTAGGAACCTCACAACTATATATACATATAATAAATAAAACTAACAACTGCTAGGAACCTCCCAACTATATATACATATAATAAATACGACTAACAACTGCTAAGAACCTCACAACTATATATACATATAATAAATACAACTAACAACTGCTAAGAACCTCACAACTATATATACATATAATAAATACAACTAACAACTGAAAGGAACCTCACAACTATAAATACATATAATAAATACAACTAACAACTGACAGGAACCTCACAACTATAAATACATATAATAAATACAACTAACAACTGACAGGAACCTCACAACTATAAATACATATAATAAATACAACTAACAACTGCTAGGAACCTCACAACTATATATACATATAATAAATACAACTAACAACTGCTAGGAACCTCACAACTATATATACATATAATAAATACAACTAACAACTGCAAGGAACCTCACATCTATATATACATATAATAAATACAACTAACAACTGCAAGGAACCTCACATCTATATATACATATAATAAATACAACTAACAACTGCTAGGAACCTCACAACTATATATACATATAATAAATACAACTAACAACTGCTAGGAGCCTCACATCTATATATACATATAATAAATACAACTAACAACTGCTAGGAGCCTCACAACCATATATACATAATAAATACAAGTAAAAACAGCTAGGAACCACACAACTATAAATACATATAATAAATACAACTAACAACTGCTAGGAACCTCACAACTATATATACATATAATAAATAAAACTAACAACTGCTAGGAACCTCACAACTATATATACATATAATAAATACAACTAACAACTGCTAGGAACCTCACAACTATATATACATATAATAAATACAACTAACAACTGCTAGGAACTTCACAACTATATATACATATAATAAATACAACTAACAACTGCTAGGAACCTCACAACTATATATACATATAATAAATAAAACTAACAACTGCTAGGAACCTCCCAACTATATATACATATAATAAATACAACTAACAACTGCTAGGAACCTCACAACTATATATACATATAATAAATACAACTAACAACTGCTAGGAACTTCACAACTATATATACATATAATAAATACAACTAACAACTGCTAGGAACCTCACAACTATATATACATATAATAAATAAAACTAACAACTGCTAGGAACCTCCCAACTATATATACATATAATAAATACAACTAACAACAGCTAGGAACTTCACAACTATATATACATAAAATAAATACAACTAACAACTGCTAGGAGCCTCACAACCATATATACATAATAAATACAAGTAAAAACAGCTAGGAACCACACAACTATAAATACATATAATAAATACAATGAACAACTGCTAGGAACCTCACAACTATATATACATATAATAAATACAACTAACAACTGCTAGGAACCTCACAACTATATATACATATAATAAATACAACTAACAACTGCAAGGAACCTCACATCTATATATACATATAATAAATACAACTAACAACTGCTAGGAACCTCACATCTATATATACATATAATAAATACAACTAACAACTGCAAGGAACCTCACATCTATATATACATATAATAAATACAACTAACAACTGCTAGGAGCCTCACCACTATATATACATATAATACAACTAACAACTGCTAGGAACCTCACAACTATATATACATATGATAAATACAACTAAAAACTGCTAGGAACCTCACAACTATATATACATATAATAAACACAACTAACAACTGCTAGGAACCTCCCAACTATAAATACATGTAATAAATACAACTAACAACTGCTAGGAACCTCACAACTATATATACATATAATAAATACAACTAACAACTGCTAGGAACCTCACAACTATATATACATATAATAAATAAAACTAACAACTGCTAGGAACCTCACAACTATATATACATATAATAAATACAACTAACAACTGCTAGGAACCTCACAACTATATATACATATAATAAATACAACTAACAACTGCTAGGAACCACACAACTATATATACATATAATACAACTAACAACTGCTAGGAGGCTCACAACCATATATACATATAATAAATACAACTAACAACTGCTAGGAACCTCACATCTATATATACATATAATAAATACAACTAACAACAGCTAGGAACTTCACAACTATATATACATATAATAAATACAACTAACAACTGCTAGGAGCCTCACAACCATATATACATAATAAATACAAGTAAAAACAGCTAGGAACCACACAACTATATATACATATAATAAATACAACTAACAACTGCTAGGAACCTCACAACTATATATACATATAATAAATACAACTAACAACTGCTAGGAACTTCACAACTATATATACATATAATAAATACAACTAACAACTGCTAGGAACCTCACAACTATATATACATATAATAAATAAAACTAACAACTGCTAGGAACCTCCCAACTATATATACATATAATAAATACAACTAACAACAGCTAGGAACTTCACAACTATATATACATATAATAAATACAACTAACAACTGCTAGGAGCCTCACAACCATATATACATAATAAATACAAGTAAAAACAGCTAGGAACCACACAACTATAAATACATATAATAAATACAACTAACAACTGCTAGGAACCTCACAACTATATATACATATGATAAATAAAACTAACAACTGCTAGGAACCTCACAACTATATATACATATAATAAATACAACTAACAACTGCTAGGAACCTCACAACTATATATACATATAATAAATACAACTAACAACTGCTAGGAACTTCACAACTATATATACATATAATAAATACAACTAACAACTGCTAGGAACCTCACAACTATATATACATATAATAAATAAAACTAACAACTGCTAGGAACCTCACAACTATATATACATATAATAAATACAACTAACAACTGCTAGGAACCTCACAACTATATATACATATAATAAATACAACTAACAACTGCTAGGAACTTCACAACTATATATACATATAATAAATACAACTAACAACTGCTAGGAACCTCACAACTATATATACATATAATAAATAAAACTAACAACTGCTAGGAACCTCCCAACTATATATACATATAATAAATACAACTAACAACAGCTAGGAACTTCACAACTATATATACATATAATAAATACAACTAACAACTGCTAGGAGCCTCACAACCATATATACATAATAAATACAAGTAAAAACAGCTAGGAACCACACAACTATAAATACATATAATAAATACAACTAACAACTGCTAGGAACCTCACAACTATAAATACATATAATAAATACAATGAACAACTGCTAGGAACCTCACAACTATATATACATATAATAAATACAACTAACAACTGCTAGGAACCTCACAACTATATATACATATAATAAATACAACTAACAACTGCAAGGAACCTCACATCTATATATACATATAATAAATACAACTAACAACTGCTAGGAACCTCACATCTATATATACATATAATAAATACAACTAACAACTGCAAGGAACCTCACATCTATATATACATATAATAAATACAACTAACAACTGCTAGGAGCCTCACCACTATATATACATATAATACAACTAACAACTGCTAGGAACCTCACAACTATATATACATATGATAAATACAACTAAAAACTGCTAGGAACCTCACAACTATATATACATATAATAAACACAACTAACAACTGCTAGGAACCTCCCAACTATAAATACATGTAATAAATACAACTAACAACTGCTAGGAACCTCACAACTATATATACATATAATAAATACAACTAACAACTGCTAGGAACCTCACAACTATATATACATATAATAAATAAAACTAACAACTGCTAGGAACCTCACAACTATATATACATATAATAAATACAACTAACAACTGCTAGGAACCTCACAACTATATATACATATAATAAATACAACTAACAACTGCTAGGAACCACACAACTATATATACATATAATACAACTAACTGCTAGGAGGCTCACAACCATATATACATATAATAAATACAACTAACAACTGCTAGGAACCTCACATCTATATATACATATAATAAATACAACTAACAACTGCTAGGAACCTCACAACTATAGATACATATAATAAACACAACTAACAACTGCTAGGAACCTCCCAATTATAAATACATATAATAAATACAACTAACAACTGCTAGGAACCTCACAACTATATATACATATAATAAATACAACTGACATCTGCTAGGAACCTCACAACTATAAATACATATAATAAATACAACTAACAACTGATAGGAACCTAACAACTATATATACGTATCATAAATACAACTAACAACTGCTAGGAACCTCACAACTATATATACATATAATAAATAAAACTAACAACTGCTAGGAACCTCCCAACTATATATACATATAATAAATACAACTAAGAACAGCTAGGAACTTCACAACTATATATACATATAATAAATACAACTAACAACTGCTAGGAGCCTCACAACCATATATACATAATAAATACAAGTAAAAACAGCTAGGAACCACACAACTATAAATACATATAATAAATACAACTAACAACTGCTAGGAACCTCACAACTATATATACATATAATAAATAAAACTAACAACTGCTAGGAACCTCACAACTATATATACATATAATAAATACAACTAACAACTGCTAGGAACCTCACAACTATATATACATATAATAAATACAACTAACAACTGCTAGGAACTTCACAACTATATATACATATAATAAATACAACTAACAACTGCTAGGAACCTCACAACTATATATACATATAATAAATAAAACTAACAACTGCTAGGAACCTCCCAACTATATATACATATAATAAATACAACTAACAACTGCTAGGAACCTCACAACTATATATACATATAATAAATACAACTAACAACTGCTAGGAACTTCACAACTATATATACATATAATAAATACAACTAACAACTGCTAGGAACCTCACAACTATATATACATATAATAAATAAAACTAACAACTGCTAGGAACCTCCCAACTATATATACATATAATAAATACAACTAACAACAGCTAGGAACTTCACAACTATATATACATAAAATAAATACAACTAACAACTGCTAGGAGCCTCACAACCATATATACATAATAAATACAAGTAAAAACAGCTAGGAACCACACAACTATAAATACATATAATAAATACAATGAACAACTGCTAGGAACCTCACAACTATATATACATATAATAAATACAACTAACAACTGCTAGGAACCTCACAACTATATATACATATAATAAATACAACTAACAACTGCAAGGAACCTCACATCTATATATACATATAATAAATACAACTAACAACTGCTAGGAACCTCACATCTATATATACATATAATAAATACAACTAACAACTGCAAGGAACCTCACATCTATATATACATATAATAAATACAACTAACAACTGCTAGGAGCCTCACCACTATATATACATATAATACAACTAACAACTGCTAGGAACCTCACAACTATATATACATATGATAAATACAACTAAAAACTGCTAGGAACCTCACAACTATATATACATATAATAAACACAACTAACAACTGCTAGGAACCTCCCAACTATAAATACATGTAATAAATACAACTAACAACTGCTAGGAACCTCACAACTATATATACATATAATAAATACAACTAACAACTGCTAGGAACCTCACAACTATATATACATATAATAAATAAAACTAACAACTGCTAGGAACCTCACAACTATATATACATATAATAAATACAACTAACAACTGCTAGGAACCTCACAACTATATATACATATAATAAATACAACTAACAACTGCTAGGAACCACACAACTATATATACATATAATACAACTAACAACTGCTAGGAGGCTCACAACCATATATACATATAATAAATACAACTAACAACTGCTAGGAACCTCACATCTATATATACATATAATAAATACAACTAACAACAGCTAGGAACTTCACAACTATATATACATATAATAAATACAACTAACAACTGCTAGGAGCCTCACAACCATATATACATAATAAATACAAGTAAAAACAGCTAGGAACCACACAACTATAAATACATATAATAAATACAACTAACAACTGCTAGGAACCTCACAACTATATATACATATAATAAATAAAACTAACAACTGCTAGGAACCTCACAACTATATATACATATAATAAATACAACTAACAACTGCTAGGAACCTCACAACTATATATACATATAATAAATACAACTAACAACTGCTAGGAACTTCACAACTATATATACATATAATAAATACAACTAACAACTGCTAGGAACCTCACAACTATATATACATATAATAAATAAAACTAACAACTGCTAGGAACCTCACAACTATATATACATATAATAAATACAACTAACAACTGCTAGGAACCTCACAACTATATATACATATAATAAATACAACTAACAACTGCTAGGAACTTCACAACTATATATACATATAATAAATACAACTAACAACTGCTAGGAACCTCACAACTATATATACATATAATAAATAAAACTAACAACTGCTAGGAACCTCCCAACTATATATACATATAATAAATACAACTAACAACAGCTAGGAACTTCACAACTATATATACATATAATAAATACAACTAACAACTGCTAGGAGCCTCACAACCATATATACATAATAAATACAAGTAAAAACAGCTAGGAACCACACAACTATAAATACATATAATAAATACAACTAACAACTGCTAGGAACCTCACAACTATAAATACATATAATAAATACAATGAACAACTGCTAGGAACCTCACAACTATATATACATATAATAAATACAACTAACAACTGCTAGGAACCTCACAACTATATATACATATAATAAATACAACTAACAACTGCAAGGAACCTCACATCTATATATACATATAATAAATACAACTAACAACTGCTAGGAACCTCACATCTATATATACATATAATAAATACAACTAACAACTGCAAGGAACCTCACATCTATATATACATATAATAAATACAACTAACAACTGCTAGGAGCCTCACCACTATATATACATATAATACAACTAACAACTGCTAGGAACCTCACAACTATATATACATATGATAAATACAACTAAAAACTGCTAGGAACCTCACAACTATATATACATATAATAAACACAACTAACAACTGCTAGGAACCTCCCAACTATAAATACATGTAATAAATACAACTAACAACTGCTAGGAACCTCACAACTATATATACATATAATAAATACAACTAACAACTGCTAGGAACCTCACAACTATATATACATATAATAAATAAAACTAACAACTGCTAGGAACCTCACAACTATATATACATATAATAAATACAACTAACAACTGCTAGGAACCTCACAACTATATATACATATAATAAATACAACTAACAACTGCTAGGAACCACACAACTATATATACATATAATACAACTAACAACTGCTAGGAGGCTCACAACCATATATACATATAATAAATACAACTAACAACTGCTAGGAACCTCACATCTATATATACATATAATAAATACAACTAACAACTGCTAGGAACCTCACAACTATATATACATATAATAAATAAAACTAACAACTGCTAGGAACCTCACAACTATATATACATATAATAAATACAACTAACAACTGCTAGGAACCTCACAACTATATATACATATAATAAATACAACTAACAACTGCTAGGAACTTCACAACTATATATACATATAATAAATACAACTAACAACTGCTAGGAACCTCACAACTATATATACATATAATAAATAAAACTAACAACTGCTAGGAACCTCACAACTATATATACATATAATACAACTAACAACTGCTAGGAACCTCACAACTATAAATACATATAATAAATACAACTAACAACTGCTAGGAACCTCACAACTATATGAACATATAATAAATACAACTAACAACTGCTAGGAACCTCACAACTATATGAACATATAATAAATACAACGAACAACTGCTAGGAACCTCACAACTATATGAACATATAATAAATACAACTAACAACTGCTAGGAACCTCACAACTATATGAACATATAATAAATACAACTAACAACTGCTAGGAACCTCACAACTAGATATACATATAATAAATACAATTAACAACTGCTAGGAACCACACAACTATAAATACATATAATAAATACAATTAACAACTGCTAGGAACCACACAACTATAAATACATATAATAAATACAACTAACAACTGCAAGGAACCTCACATCTATATATACATATAATAAATACAACTAACAACTGCTAGGAGCCTCACAACTATATATACATATAAATACAACTAACAACTGCTAGGAACCTCACACCTATAAATACATATAATAAATACAACTAACAACTGCTAGGAACCTCACACCTATAAATACATATAATAAATACAACTAACAACTGCTAGGAACCTCACAACTATAAATACATATAATAAATACAACTAACAACTGCTAGGAACCACACAACTATAAATACATATAATAAATACAACTAACAACTGCTAGGAACCTCACAACTATATATACATATAATAAATACAACTAAGAACTGCTAGGAAGCTCACAACTATATATACATATAATAAATACAACTAACAACTGCTAAGAACCTCACAACTATATATACATATAATAAATACAACTAACAACTGCTAAGAACCTCACAACTATATATACATATAATAAATACAACTAACAACTGAAAGGAACCTCACAACTATAAATACATATAATAAATACAACTAACAACTGACAGGAACCTCACAACTATAAATACATATAATAAATACAACTAACAACTGACAGGAACCTCACAACTATAAATACATATAATAAATACAACTAACAACTGCTAGGAACCTCACAACTATATATACATATAATAAATACAACTAACAACTGCTAGGAACCTCACAACTATATATACATATAATAAATACAACTAACAACTGCAAGGAACCTCACATCTATATATACATATAATAAATACAACTAACAACTGCAAGGAACCTCACATCTATATATACATATAATAAATACAACTAACAACTGCTAGGAACCTCACAACTATATATACATATAATAAATACAACTAACAACTGCTAGGAGCCTCACATCTATATATACATATAATAAATACAACTAACAACTGCAAGGAACCTCACATCTATATATACATATAATAAATACAACTAACAACTGCTAGGAACCTCACATCTATATATACATATAATAAATACAACTAACAACTGCTAGGAACCTCCCAATTATAAATACATATAATAAATACAACTAACAACTGCTAGGAACCACACAACTATATATACATATAATAAATACAACTGACATCTGCTAGGAACCTCACAACTATAAATACATATAATAAATACAACTAACAACTGATAGGAACCTAACAACTATATATACGTATCATAAATACAACTAACAACTGCTAGGAACCTCACAACCATATATATATATATATAATAAATACAACTAACAACTGCTAGGAGCCTCACAACTATAAATACATATAATAAATACAACTAACAACTGCTAGGAGCCTCACAACTATATATACATAAAATGAATACAACTAACAACTGCTAGGAACCTCACAACTATATATACATATAATAAATACAACTAACAACTGCTAGGAACCTCACACCTATAAATACATATAATAAATACAACTAACAACTGCTAGGAGTCTCACAACCATATATACATATAATAAATACAACTAACAACTACTAGGAGCCTCACAACTATAAATACATATAATAAATACAACTAACAACTGCTAGGAATCTCACAACTATATATACATATAATAAACACAACTAACAACTGCTAGGAATCTCACAACTATATATACATATAATAAACACAACTAACAACTGCTAGGAACCTCACAACTATATATACATATAATAAATACAACTAGCAACTGCTCGGAACCTCACAACTATATATACATATAATAAATACAACTAACAACTGCTAGGAACCTCACAACTATATATACATATAATAAATACAACTAACAACTGCTAGGAACCACACAACTATATATACATATAATACAACTAACAACTGCTAGGAGGCTCACAACCATATATACATATAATAAATACAACTAACAACTGCTAGGAACCTCACAACTATATATACATATAATAAATACAACTAACAACTGCAAGGAACCTCACATCTATATATACATATAATAAATACAACTAACAACTGCTAGGAACCTCACATCTATATATACATATAATAAATACAACTAACAACTGCAAGGAACCTCACATCTATATATACATATAATAAATACAACTAACAACTGCTAGGAGCCTCACCACTATATATACATATAATACAACTAACAACTGCTAGGAACCTCACAACTATATATACATATGATAAATACAACTAAAAACTGCTAGGAACCTCACAACTATATATACATATAATAAACACAACTAACAACTGCTAGGAACCTCCCAACTATAAATACATGTAATAAATACAACTAACAACTGCTAGGAACCTCACAACTATATATACATATAATAAATACAACTAACAACTGCTAGGAACCTCACAACTATATATACATATAATAAATAAAACTAACAACTGCTAGGAACCTCACAACTATATATACATATAATAAATACAACTAACAACTGCTAGGAACCTCACAACTATATATACATATAATAAATACAACTAACAACTGCTAGGAACCACACAACTATATATACATATAATACAACTAACTGCTAGGAGGCTCACAACCATATATACATATAATAAATACAACTAACAACTGCTAGGAACCTCACATCTATATATACATATAATAAATACAACTAACAACTGCTAGGAACCTCACAACTATAGATACATATAATAAACACAACTAACAACTGCTAGGAACCTCCCAATTATAAATACATATAATAAATACAACTAACAACTGCTAGGAACCTCACAACTATATATACATATAATAAATACAACTGACATCTGCTAGGAACCTCACAACTATAAATACATATAATAAATACAACTAACAACTGATAGGAACCTAACAACTATATATACGTATCATAAATACAACTAACAACTGCTAGGAACCTCACAACTATATATACATATAATAAATAAAACTAACAACTGCTAGGAACCTCCCAACTATATATACATATAATAAATACAACTAAGAACAGCTAGGAACTTCACAACTATATATACATATAATAAATACAACTAACAACTGCTAGGAGCCTCACAACCATATATACATAATAAATACAAGTAAAAACAGCTAGGAACCACACAACTATAAATACATATAATAAATACAACTAACAACTGCTAGGAACCTCACAACTATATATACATATAATAAATAAAACTAACAACTGCTAGGAACCTCACAACTATATATACATATAATAAATACAACTAACAACTGCTAGGAACCTCACAACTATATATTCATATAATAAATACAACTAACAACTGCTAGGAACTTCACAACTATATATACATATAATAAATACAACTAACAACTGCTAGGAACCTCACAACTATATATACATATAATAAATAAAACTAACAACTGCTAGGAACCTCCCAACTATATATACATATAATAAATACAACTAACAACTGCTAAGAACCTCACAACTATATATACATATAATAAATACAACTAACAACTGCTAAGAACCTCACAACTATATATACATATAATAAATACAACTAACAACTGAAAGGAACCTCACAACTATAAATACATATAATAAATACAACTAACAACTGACAGGAACCTCACAACTATAAATACATATAATAAATACAACTAACAACTGACAGGAACCTCACAACTATAAATACATATAATAAATACAACTAACAACTGCTAGGAACCTCACAACTATATATACATATAATAAATACAACTAACAACTGCTAGGAACCTCACAACTATATATACATATAATAAATACAACTAACAACTGCAAGGAACCTCACATCTATATATACATATAATAAATACAACTAACAACTGCAAGGAACCTCACATCTATATATACATATAATAAATACAACTAACAACTGCTAGGAACCTCACAACTATATATACATATAATAAATACAACTAACAACTGCTAGGAGCCTCACATCTATATATACATATAATAAATACAACTAACAACTGCAAGGAACCTCACATCTATATATACATATAATAAATACAACTAACAACTGCTAGGAACCTCACAACTATATATACATATAATAAATACAACTAACAACTGCTAGGAACCACACAACTATATATACATATAATACAACTAACAACTGCTAGGAGGCTCACAACCATATATACATATAATAAATACAACTAACAACTGCTAGGAACCTCACATCTATATATACATATAATAAATACAACTAACAACTGCTAGGAACCTCACAACTATAGATACATATAATAAACACAACTAACAACTGCTAGGAACCTCCCAATTATAAATACATATAATAAATACAACTAACAACTGCTAGGAACCTCACAACTATATATACATATAATAAATACAACTGACATCTGCTAGGAACCTCACAACTATAAATACATATAATAAATACAACTAACAACTGATAGGAACCTAACAACTATATATACGTATCATAAATACAACTAACAACTGCTAGGAACCTCACAACCATATATATATATATAATAAATACAACTAACTGCTAGGAGCCTCACAACTATAAATACATATAATAAATACAACTAACAACTGCTAGGAGCCTCACAACTATATATACATAAAATGAATACAACTAACAACTGCTAGGAACCTCACAACTATATATACATATAATAAATACAACTAACAACTGCTAGGAACCTCACAACTATAAATACATATAATAAATACAACTAACAACTGCTAGGAACCTCACAACTATATATACATATAATAAATACAACTAACAACTGCTAGGAACCTCCCAACTATATATACATATAATAAATACAACTAACAACTGCAAGGAACCTCACATCTATATATACATATAATAAATACAACTAACAACTGCTAGGAGCCTCACAACTATATATACATATAAATACAACTAACAACTGCTAGGAACCTCACACCTATAAATACATATAATAAATACAACTAACAACTGATAGGAACCTAACAACTATATATACGTATCATAAATACAACTAACAACTGCTAGGAACCTCACAACTATATATACATATAATAAATACAACTAACAACTGCTAGGAACCTCACAACCATTAATGTTAATATTTCTAGTAATAATATATAGATACAAACCTGACAGTTCTACGAGTTTCTCTGAGATAGAAAGAAAGCTAATAACTGTTATTGATGTTGTTGTTGTCCTCTCTGATAAATAAATAAAAATAAGAAAGAAATCAGTTTCGCGTTTTTCACCAAACTGACGTTTGAATCTCGCGCACTTCCGTTGACTAGAGAGTTACCGGAAGTGTGTTACATTTATCTATATTTTACTCTCTTTATCTCTCTCTCTCTGTTTCTCTTCCTGCTTCTGTTTCTCTGTATCTGTTTTTCTTCCTGCTTCTGTTTCTCTGTATCTGTTTCTTCTCTCTTCCTGCTCCTCTCTCGCCCTCTCTTTCTTTCTTCCTGCTTCTGCCTGGCTCTCTCTCTCATTCTGTCTGTCTCTGTCTCTCTCATTATGGTAAAACTATAAGCTACACTGAATAAATTAGAAATATATATATTTTTGATATATTCTACCGTAACAAACCTATAATGAGAGTAACCTTGACTGTTGATATATTCTACCGAGAGTAACTTTGTCATTAAATTATTGTTGTTTTAACTTTGCCTTTCATCCTTACGGGGTCGATAAAATGAAGTACCAGTAACGTACTGAGGTAATGCTGGCCTTGTGCCAAAAGTAGAAACAATTATTATTTACCGGTGAATTGGCAGTATCAGTAGAGGGTCGAACGCCATGCTTTCTGGCATAGTTACGTCCCTTTACGGTCTAAGTTCAAATCCCACCGAGGTTAACTTTGCCTTTCATCCTTACGGGGTCGATAAAATAAAGTACCAGTACTGACATAATTGCTGGCCTTGTGCCAAAAGTGGAAACAATTATTATTTACACACTAAAGTTGCTAATCAGTCAAGTTACTTCAAAGGTATCAATTACTCCCATTTAGATTGTTATAGTCAACAATTTGAAACACTATAATTCTTATATAATACACCCAGTACACTCTGTAAAGTGGTAGTGTTGGTGTCATGATAAAATACACAAATTCAAGGGTGGGACGGGTCCTATTCAGCACAGCATCTTTCCATTCGTCACCGTCCCTAGTCATCTCCTCTGTGAGCTTCAGCTATCTGAGGTCTGCTCTCACCACCTCCACCTATGTTTTTCGTGGTCTTCAATCTACTGGGGTTTCTTGGCACTTCTTTACCCAGCGGTCATCACATGTCCATACCATCTCAGTTTTCTCTCCTGCACACCACAACTTATCCCGCTTAAACCCAGTTTCTCTCTCAACTCATCTATGCTTGCTCGTTCACACATATCCATCGGAGCATGTTTGCTTCATTTCTCTCCAGCCATCGCATATCCTCCGCAGTTGCTGCGCATGTCTCACTACAATGCAGCATCGCGCATCTCATACAGGCATCATATAACTGGCCTTTCGTTCGTAGGGAGAAACCCTTTGTTGTCAACATTATAATTTTATTTGAGAAATATCTCAAGTAATGTTCTAAATATCAGCTTTTTAATTAAAAACTTCGTTAATTCATTAAATTAATGAGAGTAAAAGTAATAATTGTTTCTACTTTAGGCACAAGGCCAGCAATTTGAAAGGGAGGGGAAAGTCGATTAAATCGACCCCGTAAGGATGAAAGCAAAGCTAACCTCAGCGGGATTTGAACTCAGAACATAAAGGGCCATAACTCTATACTGCAATCATGTTGTCGGACGCTCTGCCGATTCTGCCAGTCAACCGCAAAAGTAATGTTTTGGGATTTAGGCTCAATATTTAATACCTTCAGTATATATGTTTAATCATTTTACTTTTAACTTCATTTTCCATATATGGTAGCAGGAAATCACTCGGCTATTCTAAAAAGAACATTAGTTGCCTGATTTTTTCCTAGAAAGAAATTGTTCTTCTCGCTCCACATAATGACATAATTATCCTTGCATATATTTCGCCCATCTCAAGAGAACATCTTCACACACTACTGTTATGTCTTTCTGTCTTCTAAAGGCAATATTTGGTTGTAATTTTTTTTTAAATATTTATTTCTGTGTCTAAAGATTGATTTTTCTCACTTTCAGATCTCGTTTAGGGTGAAAGCAGTAATTAATTGCAAAAGCTTTTAACCTGTACTAAAAATAAATATTTGCTCTACAGGTTTTGGTCTTTGTATTTATTATTACTATATATATATGGTTGGGATGAAGCACCCACAATGGAGATAATTGTTAACTAGTAATCTCCAGTTGTTGCTCTGCTAATGGATGTGACATTCTAGCCGCATTGAAAAGTTCGTAGAATAAATAATATAGAAAAAAGTTCGTATGAATAAATAATAATTTCTTATCTTTGGTTTACTTGCAATTTTGAATGCTCTGCTACCTGAAACTGCCCTGAACAAGAAGATATCTTCATCATCCAGTTTATTGCTCCAGAAGGGCAGTAAAGTGCATTGAGCTTATCTTACCAAAGAAAATAGTGAAATACATTATAACCTCATTATATATATATACCTTTGACAGAGTTCCACGTGTTGTAATCTGGTGGGCTCTTAGAAAACTAGGAGTAGATGAATGGCTTGTGAAAGCGGTACAAGCCATGTATAGAGGAGCAGTCAGCAAAGTTAGGATTAGCAATGAGTATAGCGAGGAATTTAGCGTACAGGTTGAGGTCCACCAGGGCTCTGTTCTTAGCCCTCTCCTGTTCATCATAGTCCTGCAGGCAATAACGGAGGAGTTTAAGACCGGATGCCCATGGGAACTCCTGTATGCTGATGACCTTGCACTCATAGCTGAATCTATGGTAGAACTAGAGAATAAATTCCAAACCTGGAAGCAGGGACTAGAAAGAAAGGGTCTCAAAGTCAACATGACAAAGACTAAGGTCCTTGTAAGTAGACGAGAAAACAGAACCCAGATCCCCTCAGGGAAATGGCCTTGCTCAGTATGTAGGAAAGGTGTAGGTAGGAACTCCATTCTCTGCCCCAAATGCAAACAATGGGTACACAAGAGATGTAGCGGGATCTCAGGAAGCTTAATTAAGAATGTAGGATTCACATGCAGCAGCTGTGCTGAAACAGCAAGCAGCAAACAGCCACAGGAAACAAGTACCACCAATCTCTGGGAGGGCCCTGTAGAAACAGTAGACAGCTTCTGCTACCTAGGTGACCGAATTAGCAACGGAGGTGGGTGTTCAGAAAGTACAATAACTAGGGTAAGAACGGGATGGAAGAAGTTTAGGGAACTACTACCACTGCTAGCTGCAAAAGGCTTCTCCCTCAGAATGAAAGGCAGACTGTATGATGCGTGTATCCGAACAGCGATGTTGCATGGTAGTGAGACCTGGGCGCTGAAGGTGGAAGACTTACGTAGATTAGAGAGAAACGAAGCCTGCATGCTCCGATGGATGTGTAACAGTAATATACGTGCACGACAAAGCATAAATGAATTGAGAGAGAGACTGAGCATAAGAGGAATCAAATGCTGTGTGCAGGAGAGGCGGTTGCGCTGGTATGGACATGTGACACGTATGAAGGATGACAGCTGCATAAAAAGGTGCAGAGCACTAGAAGTTGATGGAAACCGCGGAGTGGGGAGACCCAAGATGACCTGGGATGAGGTGATAAAAGCCGACCTTACCCAATTACACCTCTCAAAGACAATGACACACGACCGTGACTTCTCGCGTCACGCAGTAATACAGAGTACCCGACCTCCCATGGGTACATGCTGAAGCATATAAACAATATGCCTCCACACCCCCCACCGCAAGGTGGTCGTGGAGGTGCCACGGCAAAAAAGCACCCAGCCCACACTGTAAAGTGGACGTGTAGGCGCCACGAAAAAGCACCCAGCACTCACTGTAAATGAGGTTGGTGTTAGGAAGGGCATCCAGCTGTAGAAATCAAGCCAGATCAGTTCCTGTATGAGCAAGGCATGGTCAGCCGACCAGACACTGCACACAACAGGACAACCCGTCTAACCCATGCTAGCGTGGAAGAACGGACGTAAAACGGTGATGATGATGATGATGATGATATGGAGGTACATGGTTTAGTGGTTAGAGCATTGGCCTTGCAATCAAAAGGTTGTGAGTTCAATTCTCAGACCGGGTGATGTGTTGTTTCCTTGAGCAAGGTACTTTATTTCACATTGCTCCAGTTTACTCAGCTGTAGAAATGAGATGATAGGTACTGAGGTCCCTATCATTCCACTGCAAAGTGGTCGTGGAGGTGCCACAGAAAAAAAGCACCCAGCACTCACTGTAAATGAGGTTGGTGTTAGAAATCAAGCCAGAATCAGTTCCCATCCCACCCTTGCAAGCAAGGAAAAGTGGACGTAAAATGATGATGATGATATATATCATCATCATCATTTAACATCCATCTTCCACATATATATATATATATAAGTTATTCTGGGTTGAATCAGAGGTAACCACAGTAAGTATGGTACTCAATACATAGCAGAATATAAAAGTTTTAATATAGAAGAGCTTCTACAGGACTAGAACTGTTTCATTCGTGAGAAATCATCAGGAAGCAAGTATATGGTAGTATTTATGTCTTTCCTTATCTGGTGGTAGGAGAGGGTGGTGATTGGTTGAAGGATTTAAAGAAAGGGGATTCATTAAAAGCTAATTCATTAAGGCTAAAATGAGGGTGACAAAGGCAGAAAAGGTTCCATCAACAGATTCAAGTGTTGGGGTGAACCCCATATAGTGAAGTTTCTTAATATAAATTCCAGGTGTCGACAAACACATTCACACACGCACCTATATATATATATATATATATACACGTATATATGTGTGTGTGCCTGTGTATGCATGAGAATGTGTGTGTGCGTGCGTGTATATGTATATGTATGTGTATATATGTATATGTGTGTGCATTTGTATGCGTATATGTATGTATATATATATATATATGTGTGTGTGTGTATGTATCTGTGTGTGTATGTGTATATGTGCATCTGTGTATCTGTGTGTGTATGTGTATATGTAATATAGAAGAGCTTCTACAGGACTAGAACTGTATATATATATATATATGTATTTATATATATATATGTATCTGTCCTTAGCCCCCTCCTATTTATTATTGCCCTTCCGGCTATAACAGAGGAGTTCAAGACCGGCTGCCCATGAGAACTCCTATATGCAGATGATCTAATGCTCATAGCTGAATCAATGGCTGAACTAGAGAAGAAATTCCAAACATGGAAGCATGGCCTAGAATCAAAAGGCCTTAAAGTTAACTTGTCTAAGCTAAGACTAAAGTCCTAGTTTGTAGAAAGGAAAATAAGGCACAGGTACCCTCAGGGAAATGGCCATGCTCAGTGTGTAGGAAAGGAGTAGGCAGAAATTCAATTTTATGTCCCAAATGCAAAGTATGGGTACATAAAAGATGTAGTGGGATCACATGTAAACTATCTAAGAACGTAGACTTTATATGTGGCCGATGCTCAGGTGCAATAGGTAGCAAGTGTCCTTCTATTGCCCAGATGGTTCTATAGAAATAGTAGATACTTTCTGTTACCTGGGTGACGAAATCAGCAGTGGTGGAGGGTGTTCTGAAAGTACAGTAGCCAGAGTCAGAACGGGATGGAAAAAGTTCAGAGAGCTTATACCGCAGTTGGCCACAAAAGGTTTCTCTCTAAAAATGAAAAGCAGATTGTATGATGCTTGTATACGAACAACAATGCTACATGGCAGTGAGACATGGGCATTACGTGCAGAGGACCTGCGCAGACTGGAAAGGAACGAAGCATGCATGCTCCGTTGGATGATCATTTCATTTTACGTCCGCTTTTTCCCTGCTTGCAAGGGTGGGACGGGAACTGATTCTGGCTTGATTTCTACAGCTGGATGCCCTTCCTAACACCAATCTCATTTACAGTGGTTGGTGTTAGAAGGGCATCCAGCCGTAGAAAACCCGCCAGACAGTCCTATGCGAGCAAGACAACCAATCTTGCCTCAAGTGGGAAAATTCCCGTCCAAACCCATGCCAGCGTGGAAGATGGACGTTAAACGATGATGATGATGATGATACATATATGCATATATATATCGTCATCAGCTTAGTGTCCAATTTTCCATGCTTGCATGGGTTAGACAGGTCATCTACACCAGGAGGCAAGTACTCACGCAAGTACTCACGCTCTATGCAAATTAGTCTGCCCACTATTAATTTTCATAGAAAAAGCATATAACGATATGTGCTTTTACGATTCTCTAGAAAGGCCGGAAGATAGGTAAATATTGCTGATGAGATGTAACAACATCGAAACTAGTCCAATATTCCTTGTCTGGCTTTCTGGAGAATAGAGGAAAGGTGTTTCCTCGAAAACCAGTATGACTCTAAAAACCGGTTTGTCTGTGTGTTTACATACAGAATAGCTGGACACTCACAGTAAAGTGTCCAGTGAAAAACTCGGTACATCTACATATGTACACGTGTGTGTATTCATATGCATACTAGTATTTCAGTATACATATGTGGATGTACATTTCTAACTTAATTGTTTAAGCGTCAGTCATACAAAAGTGAGTTACAAACGAAACGAAATTTAATTTCGTTTCGTTATTTGTTTTTATCGTCTCCGCTGAACCGGTACGTACTCACGCTCTATGCAAATTAGTCTGCCCACTATTAATTTTCATAGAAAAAGCATATAACGATATGTGCTTTTACGATTCTCTAGAAAGGCCGGAAGATAGGTAAATATTGCTGATGAGATGTAACAACATCGAAACTAGTCCAATATTCCTTGTCTGGCTTTCTGGAGAATAGAGGAAAGGTGTTTCCTCGAAAACCAGTATGACTCTAAAAACCGGTTTGCCTGTGTGTTTACATACAGAATAGCTGGACACTCACAGTAAAGTGTCCAGTGAAAAACTCGGTACATCTACATATGTACACGTGTGTGTATTCATATGCATACTAGTATTTCAGTATACATATGTGGATGTACATTTCTAACTTAATTGTATATATATATATATATTAGAGATTGACTTTGTTAGTTTCAGAAGATCCCGTTAAGAGTGAAAGCAGCGATTCTTTGCTTAAACTTTAATCTGTTATTTTAATAAATACTTGCTCTACGGTTCTTATATATTTGATATATATTTATCCTTATCGAGCCCTCTTTGGATTTTAGTCTTCAAATCTATTATTATTACTATATCATCATCATCGTTTAACGTCCATCTTCCATGGGTTTGGATGGGAATTTTCCCACTTGAGGCAAGATTGGTTGTCTTGCTCGTATAGGACTGTCTGGCGGATTTTCTACGGCTGGATGCCCTTCCTAACACCAACCACGTTTACAGTGTGGACTGGGAGGTTTTTACCGTGTTACCTACATGGCCACATTACAGCGTGGACTGTGTGTTTTTTTGTCGTGACACCTACACGACCTCATTTATTTCGGACTGGATGTTGTGGTACCAACATGACTTTACATCGAAAGGGGTGGTGTGGATGGGGTGGGGGTGTATTTTTGTTAGGGGTGCCTACTGACTGTAGGTTTCGCTTTGTACTTAGGCAAGGCGAGTCTTCTGTATTACTGTGTAGCGCCAAAGATCTCGGTCCAGTGACATTGTCTTGGAGAGATGTAAGTGTTTGAGGCCGGAATTTATCAATATATCATCATCATCATCATAATTTTACTTCCGCTTTTCCCTGCTTGCAAGGGTGGGACGGGAACTGATTCTGGCTTGATTTCTACAGCTGGATGCCCTTCCTAACACCAACCTCATTTACAGTGAGTGCTGGGTGCTTTTTAGCTGTGGAACCTCCATGACCACTTTGCAGTGGAATGATAGGGACCCCAGTCCCTATCATCTCATTTCTACAGCTGAGTAAACTGGAGCAATGTGAAATAAAGTGTCTTGTTCAAGGAAACAACACATCACCCGGTCCGAGAATTGAACTCACAACCTTTCGATTGCAAGGCCAATGCTCTAACCACTAAGCCATGTGACTCCGGCAGCAAATTGGCAGAGCTGTTAGAACATTGAATAAAATGACTATTACAGTTAACAACAATGCTCCTGCACAAATTTAAACTGGTACCAACTTATGAATAAAACAGTTTTATTTTATTTTTAACACCAACACTCAAATACTCTGTAGTTTTGATTCTGGGAAGATGTTGTGGAGTTCATCACTTACCTTAATCTTAAATTACTTTCATGACATTAGGATATGAACTTGCCTCACTATATTTCATTTTGCAGTATATTTAATTTAATAAAGTATTGATGTGTGAGTGTGTATAATATCTATATACCTTATTCTTTGCCCACTTAAGCGTCTTGGGGGCAGAGTCCTCAAACACCCCTTCTAGCGGGTCCTGTCAGAAGCAGCTGTCTCCAACAGATCTGACTGGACCCCCAAGCAAGACCAGTCAATCTCATGGATGTTATCCAACCATCTTACTCGGGGTCTCTTGCCATTTGGTTTTGCCCATAAAATCTGTTCACTGATTCTTTCTTGAGACATTCTAACCACATTCCCATTGTATCGGAGCTGTGATCTCTCACAATATAAACACTGTCTACATGTTTGTCATGAAAAATGCAGCCTTGTAGGGTCCTTGTCTTGACCCCAGTAGTTATTTTCTTCAAATCTGGTATACTTATGTACTAATAGTCACCTTGTAAGGCTTTAAAGCCATTCAAGGTTAAGGGTTACATGACAGGATGAACATAGAGAAAAAGATAGGGGGAACAATCTAACTGGATAAAATGATGTGAGAGAGAGGAAATTTTCTTAAAAACGTCAATGTTGTAGCCACAAGAAAGAAATCCTAGGCAGTTTGTTCCATAGAGATGAGGTTCTAGGAATGAAACGGATTCCATGAAACTTATGTCTGATGTTAGGAATACTAAGAGTGTGGATGCTTAGCTTCAATGGACTTAGCGAGATGGGTCCCAGCAAAGAAAGTCTGGGTTTTGGGTTAAAGTTCACCAGAGCATTTCCCATGGAAATAATAATTGAGTAATACTAGGCTTGTAAAGTGACATCTGTGAAAGGGTGGCATGAGAACTGAAAAGAGCTCAGCTTCAACAAGGTTACAGAAGCAATTGAAATCTGGACAGTACCACCTCTCTCTTGACAGGATAGGGAGCTCTGGGCAGTACCACCTCTCTTGACAAGATAGAGAGCTCTGGACAGTACCACCTCTCTCTTGACAGGATAGGGAGCTCTGGACAGTACCACCTCTCTCTTGACAGGATAGGGAGCTCTGGGGAGTACCACCTCTATCTGGACAAGATAGAGAGCTCTGGGCAGTACCACCTCTAGCTGGACAAGATAGAGAGCTCTGGGCAGTACCACCTCTCTCTTGACAGGATAGGGAGCTCTGGGCAGTACCACCTCTATCTGGACAAGATAGAGAGCTCTGGGCAGTACCACCTCTCTCTTGACATGATATAGAGCTCTGGGTAGTACCACCTCTAGCTGGACAAGATAGAGAGCTCTGGGCAGCACCACCCTAGATGTGGCAACAATACTCCATTTTTAGTCTAATCTGACTCTTGTTAAGATACAAAATTGCAGATATAGTCATATTTTCTTTATTAATAGAAGAAACCTATCATTTTCCCAGAAGTTTTGGCAACTAATTGAGTTAAGGAGTTCCAATGGAGATCTGGAGTGAATTTTAGACCCAAGAGTCATTCAAAGCAGAGAGCTTCTTTTAACAAGGCACCATTCATATGAACACAGGGAAAGTTGGAGACATTGGTAGAAAACGAGAAGCTTAATTTTCAAGGTGTTAAAGGTAACAAGCCATTCATTTCTTCAGTGTGCTCTAAGTCAGAAGAGAGATCAGCTGCCAGGGATAGGTCATAGAACTTTCTAGATATATGTCCAAATGGTGTTATCTGCATAAATATCAACAAATGATCTTAAGATGTGGTCAGGCAGATTATTTATAAAGATTAGAAAAGGTGTTAGTCTATGAAGAGACCCCTGTGGTACACCATCAATGATTCTACGAGCATCTGATGTTCAACCTTCAGAGATTGATCAGAGAGAAAAGATTTTATTGTACACATTTTTTTGTCCAACTGCACAAACATAAAACAGCACAGTTTCCATCTGCATATTTCACTCTAGTCAAGGTAATAAAAGCCATTTAAACCCCAAGACAATGTGGCACAGATACACACGTATATATATATATATATCATCATCATCATTTTACGTCCGCTTTTCCCTGCTTGCAAGGGTTGGACGGGTCTTATTCAGCACAGCATCTCTCCACTTGTCACGGTCCTTCATCTCCTCAGTGAGTTTCAGCGATCTGAGGTCTGCTCTCACCACCTCCACCCGTTTTTTTCGCGGTCTACCTTCTACTGGGATTTCTTCACACTTCTTCCCCCAGCGGTCATCCTCAATGCGCATCACATGTCCATACCATCTCAGTCTTCTCTCCTGCACACCACAACTTATCCCTCTTATACCCAGTTTCTTTCTCAGCTCGTCTATGCTTGGTCGTTCACGCACATCCAACGGAGCATACTTGCTTCATTTCTCTCCAGCTGTCGCATATCCTCTGCAGTTGCTGACCATGTCTCACTACCATGCAGCATCGCGCATCTCACACAGGCATCATATAACCGGCCTTTCATACGCAGGGAGAAACTCTTCTTTGTCAACAAAGGAAGCAGTTCCCTAAACTTCTTCCAACCCGTTCTTATTCTAGATACTATGCTTCGGACCCCCCCCCCCCCCATGTTAATCTGATCACCAAGGTACCGAAGCTATCAATCACTTCTATAGAACCCACCTGCATTGGAAAAATGTGTCTATCACTGCGATTAATACTGCCAACTTTCCCTGTACATCTACTGCATACATAGTTTTCCCTACCTGTTAGTTTGCCTGCTATCCCACTACATCTCTTGTGTACCCAAGATCTGCATTGCATACATTTTATGGAATTTATGCCAGTTCCTTTCCTACATATCGAACATGGTCATTTCCCCGATGGAATCGGAGTATTGTCCTCTCTTCTACTTATCAACACTTTTGCCTTAGCTATGTTCACTCTCAGTCCTCTTGATTCCAACTGGTTTCCATAGCCAGAATTTATTCTCTAGCTCCTCTGCTGATTCTGCTATAAGAACCAGATCATCAGCATAGAGAAGTTCCCATGGACAGCCAGTCTTAAACTTCTGTTATGGCTTGGAGGCCTATAATGAACAAGAGCGGGCTGAGGACCGAACCCTGATGTACACTTACTTGTATCTGGAATTCCTCCTCTCACTTTACTGACAGCACCACTGTACATAGGGTATCCTGATCTGTCATCTGGTGCAAGCTATCAAAGGCCTTCTCTAGGTCAACAAAAGCTAAGTATAGTGGTTTATTCTTCTCTTGTAGTTGCCTCACTAAGAAGTGGGCATCTGTTGGACTTTTCCAAGGCACAAAACCAAACTGCATCTCATCTAATTTGACCCTTTCTCTAATCAGTTGCGTTAATATTCTCTCTGCCACTTTCATAACCTGATCCATCAGCTTTATGCCACTATAATTGCTCCTCTAGAGCATCCCCTTTACCTCTGTAGCAATTTATGAGAATACTGCTGCACCAGTCTTTGGGTATGATACTACCATATATAACTTGATTGATGGAGGCACATGGCTTAGTGGTTAGAGCATTGGCGTTGCAATCGAAAGGTTGTGAGTTCAATTCTCAGACCGGGTGATGTGTTGTTTCCTTGAGCAAGACACTTTATTTCACATTGCTCCAGTTTTCTCAGCTGTAGAAATGAGATGATAGGGACTGGGGTCCCTATCATTCCACTGTAGAGTAGTCGTGGAGGTGCCACGGCAAAAAAGCACCCAGCATCCACTGTAAATGAGGTTGGTGTTAGGAAAGGCATCCAGCTGTAGAAATCAAGCCAGAATCAGTTCCCGTCCCACCCTTGCAAGCAGGAAAAAGCGGACGTAAAATGAAATGATGATGAAAATGAAATTATGATGCATGCAACCAGTTTAGTGCCTACTTCACCTGATGCCT
Source organism: Eledone cirrhosa (assembly GCA_964016885.1). NCBI lineage: Eukaryota > Metazoa > Mollusca > Cephalopoda > Octopoda > Eledonidae > Eledone > Eledone cirrhosa. The sequence goes on along the minus strand of OZ024741.1, from coordinate 6,651,615 downwards.
TCAGCATCTCAGCAACTATCCCCGACGATCCAGCAGCCTTACCATTCTTCATTTCTTTAATTGCTTCTTGTACCCTATATTCGTCAATCTCAATAGCTGGTCCCTCTGTTGGGTCTACTGGGGGTAATTTCTGTCCCATTCGTTCTCCACATTCATCAGTCTCTCATAGTGACATTTCCAGGCCTCCTTTTTTTGATCATTCGTGACACTAAGTACACCAGACACATTTATCTTCAACAACATCCTGATTTGCATTGACACACTGCCTTGCAATGCGGAACACCGCATGTCTCTGATCTTCCCGTCGCAGAACATTGGCAAACCTCCTACTCTCAGCCTCCCTGTGTGTTAAGTACACCTGACGTCTATCTTCTCTCTTAGTGGCTGTGTATCCTTCCCTACTCCCACCATTTTTCCAAGCCTTCCATCTCTAATGGCCCTATCTACCATGCTGTCCCACCACCAGGTCACTGTCTTGTTGAAGCTCTGCCCCAACCTCAAGTTTCTTCAGTAGCCTGCAGTAAGTTGTCACGTAAGAAATTGCAGTTATCGTCTATGTCATACAACTCTAAATCGTCTTCTTTTTCGTCATATGTCTTGAAGGGCTTTGCTAAATTTATATTTTAATGAGGGGTCTTTTAGCTTCCAGACCTTTCTGTTCCACACCTTCCTGTATGTCTCATTCTCACTGAGATGTCACTAATGACTAACCTATGCTGTGGGGGTACATTCTTCCCCAGGGTATGCCTTAGTATTTGACACCATCTGTCTGTCTCGCTGTCTAACTAGCAGGAAGTCAATCTGGCTTATGTGCTCGCCTGATTTATAGGTTATTAGGTGGTTGGTAGGCTTCTGGAAGTTAGTGTTGCAAATGGTTAGTGCATTTGCATCACAAAATTCAAGCCTCATTCACTCTATTTCTTGAGCCGTAACCGTGCCCACCATGTACCCCAGTGTATCCATCCTGGAGCTGTCCATTGAAGTCCCCTGCTAGCATAATGATGTCTCTATCCTGTCATTGAGGCTGTTTGTAAAAGCTGTCTTTCTCTTCTTTACCTGGGGAGCATAGGCAGAGATGATTGTCAGTAGTCTCTTGCCTACAACTAATCTAAGCTTAATTATTCTAATACTAACTCTAACTACCTCTATTGTCTTATTGATCCATCTCTCAGCCAGTAATATGCCCACCCCACCTAACCCATCATTACCCACCCAGAAAAGCTTATAACTATGTTTGCCTGCGATAAGTCTTGCAGAGGCACCACTCCATCTCACCTCTTGCATACAACACACATCCACATGCCTTCTCTCCAGCATCTCCACTATTTCACCAGATCTACCTGTTAGAGTGCCAGCATTAAGATGCGACGTCTCGTTCTTTTTCCTGTTGTGCGATTGCTTGATGACGGTCATGGGGTTCTCACACATGGCCTCAGTAGCCACCCCACTACCGTGCGCAGCCCTAACATGGTTAGTGTTATTGCTGTTGTTGCAAATTTCATTCATAGTGTTTGGCAGTAGTTTATATACTGGTTGGATGCCCTTCCTAACACCAGCACCACTTTACAGCATGGACTGGGTGCTTTTATTCGTGCCACCAGCACTAGAGAGGTTGTCTTACTGGACTCAAGAGCCCTATTTATCCCTCCATTTTACAGCATGAACAGTGCTTTTATTCATGCCACCAGCACTAGGGAAGTTGTCTTACTGAACTTAGGGGACTTCTCTACCTCGCAACAATTTATTCGGAGTGGTAGCTCTCCTAGACGGGTTGCCTACACTACAGCTTACGAAGCCTCCGTCCACCCCTTGTCTGCTCGATAATATATTCACAAGGGAGCGTTTATCGTAAATGTTGGCAATAAGAAGGGCATCCAGCCGTAGAAACCAAACCAGAAACAGTTCTGTGTGAACAAGACATGGTCACTTGATTTGACTTGTCGCACAATGGGACAACTCATCTAACCCATGCTAGCGTAGAGGGACGGACATTAAAGTGACAATGATGTGATGATACACACACACAATACATACAGTGCAGAGGGTGCTTTTAAGTGTACATAGAATGTTCTACCATTAACTGAATGAGCACTCAATACATGTGAGCAGAGAATAAGATTTTATTTAATTTTCTGTGACTTCAAAGTTTCAACAGATACCTCTTCAGATTACATATACGGCCATATTGTATTTCTTCGTGTACAATACATTCTGAAGCTACAAAAATGAAAATACATTACTTCCTTGTGTATATGACCCCGAGGTAGCCATTTCTGTGTAAATTTGTAAACTCATCCGATGTTCTTCAAAAATTCCTGAGAGTGTTGTAGTGGGCAGAGTCCTCAAACACTCCTTCCAGCGGATCCTGTCAGAAGCAACTCTCTTCAACTGGATCCCCAAGTGAGACCAGCCAAACTCAAGGATGTTATCCAACCATCTTGCTCAGGGTCTACCCCTGGGTCTTTTGCCAATTGGTTTTGTTCGTAAAATTTGTCCAGCAATTCTTTCCCCCCCTCGAGACATTCTAACCACATGTCCATAGTATCGGAGCTGTAGTCTCTCAATTCGAAGAAGTAGCGGCTCTACCTTGAGTGACTCTCTCACCTCTGAGATACGCACTCTATCGAGTAACGTTAATCCCACTACAAAGTGGTCGTGTAGGCACCACAAAAAAAAAGCACCCAGCATTCACTGTAAATGAGGTTGGTGTTAGGAAGGGCATCCAGCTGTAGAAATCAAACCAGAATCAGTTTCCGTATGAGCAAGACAAGGTCAGCTGACAACCCGTCTAACCAATGCTAACGTGGAAGAATGGACATAAAACGGTGATGATGATGATTTCTCTACAATATTCAACTTCTCATGACATCCAAGAATGTAAAAGGTGAAGCAGGCTTGTCATATTTCTCATTTTAAAACAAGTTTTTGAATTTTCCGGAAATATTCAAACGTAAAATACTTCATTTCTAGAAATATTTTTTAAATTGTTCAAACTTTTCTCTTTGGTATGATTACGAGGTGCTGAAAAGTTCCTGGCTTTGGGGAAATAAAAATACAGGAGGATTAGTTAATTATGATCTTATTCAATATATTCCCATCTCAAATTCACACCTTTATTGCAGTGGTCATACCTCCCCTATAAAGGTAACAGCTCTACTCTTAGCCAGGAATTTTTCAGCAGTCTCTCATTTTTTATCTATTAATAAGCTACAGAATTATAAAGTAATTATATTTATTTCAACAACACTCTTTTGTAAAAAAAATCTTTTAAATTCATTACTTTCATGTTCAAATCAAGGAAGATTTTGAGATTTGTTTTATATTTTGGTATACTAGTACAGAGTGTCTCTTTTGAATGTAGCATTAATTTCATATTTGGGTAACTTTAATATTTGAATGGCTTGTAACTTAAGATACATTTCTGGAAATGTAATTGTGTATAATATAACCTTTCCTCTTTTTGCCTTGATTTTAATCCAAAATCTCTTGTATTATGACAAAATATGCTACATATAGCCAGGCAGATCTTTATGCCTTGCTCTGTTATCTTAATTCCCTTCCAAAAACAAACTTGTAGCCCCACCCCCATCACTGCCTCTCTCCCCAGCTACACTACACTAATAATCATATGTACATCTATGTCTACCACACTCCCTTCTATCTTGATCAAGTTTACTTTGGAACAAAGTGATACCTCTCATAGAATCCTCTCTAAACACAGCATCCCTTCTATGTTGAGTGTTGGTGTTTACATCAGAACAGTCTCTCCAGTGTTGTTATAAAAGGCACATGGTGTACTCCATAAAGCAGTTGACATGGTAACAAAACAACCTAGTGATGGTGTCACAATAAAATACACCCAGTACACTCTGTAAAGTGGTGGACATGAGGAAGGGCATCCAGGCATAGAAACCATGCAAAACAAAATGGAACATATTGAGGGAGATGTGATACCCTAACCCACCTAGGGGGAGGACTGTAGCTCCAATTGTGGGTGGTGGGCAGAAAGTAGTTTCAATTGGGGGGAAAGAGACAGTATATCAGATTAGAGAGACAGTAGCTCCAATTGGGGGACACTAGCTCAGATCGGGGAGACAGTAGTTCCAGTTAAGGGGACAGTAGCTCAGATTGGGGAGACAGTAGCTCCAGTTAAGGGGACAGAAGCTCAGATTAAGGAGACAGTAGCTCAGATTAAGGAGACAATAGCTCAGATTAAAGAGACAGTAGCTCAGATTAAGTACTGACTGGTCTGTAATAATGATAATGGTGATTTTTTTTTTTTAAATGAAAATAGAACTTGTGATATTTTTAAAGTGTTCCTTTGCAACAACTGGAATAAGAAAGTATATTGGAGTATTTTCACTATTTTAAAATATTTAAATTGGTTTTCTACAGAATATGGAAATAATTTGGATGATATTTTTGTGAAAGTAATCAGTAGAAATGTGTTTTTCATAGAAATCATTTCCACTGTAAGGCAGGAAAATACCCAATAAATAAATTAAAGATGAAAATACCCAATAAATAAATCAAAGGAAAATAATATATAATAATCATTTCTTTCCATTTCAGATATCGCATTCCAGTACTGATAGATGTTCAGTGTTAGAGAGTTCCATAGCAATATAAATGTTGTGTTAGAGAGCTCCATTCCAATATTGGTAGATCTTCAATAGTAAAAAGCTCCATTTCAATACTGGTAGATGTTCAGTGTAGAGAACTCCATATCAATCTAGATATTCTGTCTTCTGTGTTAGAGAGCTCCATTCTAACATTGATAGATGTTGAGTAGTAGAGAGCTCTATTTTAATATATATTCGGAGTAGAGAGCCCTATTTCAATATTGATATATATATATATATTTGGAGTAGAGAGCTCCATTCTAACATTGATAGATGTTGTGTGGTAGAGAGCTCCATTCCAGTATTGACAGATTTTGAGTGGTAGAGAGCTCTATTCCAGTATTGACAGATTTTGAGTGGTAGAGAGCTCCATGCAGAAAAAATGAACTTTAAAGAATGCATTGTTTTGGAAACATGTGGAACAGAAATGGTGAAATATAAGAAACAGCAGCAGCAACACCCAGGAAAAACATGGAATTGGTCTTTGATTCAGTCAGTGCCAAAATATTTCTGTCCAAAATGATTTGGTGCTACTGGGTGAACTTCGGTGGTTACTATGGTGATACCAGGGAATGAGTTGATAAGGGATTTGACAGCTTGGAGAAAAAGACAAAAATAGAACAATTAATGACAACAGTTTCAAAGGATGGAGAGAAGAATGGTGTGACAGACAGACAACAGTTACAAAGTATGGAGAAAAATAGTCTTAGACTAAGTCCTAGCGGTAGACTATAGACTTAGACTAAGTCCAAGGTGTCACACGAACAAAAAACAAAAATTGACAACTTACATCGTGGAGTACAAAAGAGATTTAACAAGATCACATTCTGTTCTTTAACTTTGTGATTCTTCAAGACATTCATTGCTTTTGTCACTGTATTACCGGTACCTGGAATTAAAAGATTATATATATATACATGAAAGAGACTGCATACACAACGAACCATAAGCAGAGCAGAATCATTATATTTGGCATGGGTTAGACAGGCTGTCACAGCCTGAGATTAGACAGATGGGAGAGAGACCTCATGTTGTTCACATGTTCCATATTTGGCATGGGTTCTACAGTTGGATGCTGTCCTTATATCAACCACCTTATCTAGAGAAGTTATATGTTTAGCCAGAACTGAACAGTCCTCTCTACTCTATATTGTCTCCACTTGATTATGGCACCAACATTGTCTCAGTCTGTTCATTAACCATTTTACATGAGAGGCACCGAGTGTGTGCCATTGTGGCAGAAGCTGTCTCATCCACTGCAGGCTAAGTGATCTCTCCACTCCATATAGTCTCCTGTCTCTCGCTACATCTATCATCATTTTTACGTCCGTTTTTCCATGCATGGAATGGACAGGTCCTATTCAGCACACCATCTCTCCACTTATCACGTTCCTTCATCATCTCTTCTTCCAGTCTCAGTGATTTAAAGTCAGCTCTCGCAACCTCTGCCCAGGTTTTTCTTGGTCTACCTCTACTGTGGCTTCCTTCCACTAGCATTTCCTGGCATTTCTTCACCCAGCAATCATCATCCAAACACATCACATGTCCAAACCAACAGTCTTCTCTCTTGCACCTCAGATTCCTCTTAAACCCAGCTTTTCCCTCAGTTCATCCAAGCTCTACTTTTCTCTCTTACATTGCACACCCAACGAAGCATGGTTGCTTCGTTTCTCTCCAGTCTACACAAGTCTTCTGCAGTCACTGCCTATGTTTCACTACCATGTAACATCGTACTTCACACACAGGTGTCATACAGTTGTCCTTTTATACGAAGGGAGAAACTTTTTGTTTAGCTCTCTAAACTATATTCAATGTAATGGATGTTTAAATATGTTCAGCTCACTTGCTTAACTATTTCCATGTCAGACTTCCTTGCTAACAACTGGATCAGACTTCAGACCGAATCAGTGGAGCTGTTGAACTCTCAGATCACCTATATCTCATTTACATACGTTTCTGCACTTTTCCAAGTGTATTTTATCATGGCACCAGCACTAGGGAGGTTGTCGTGTCTTACACGATTGTAGAGTCCTCCCAACACTGGTAGACACCCTATCACCAGCACTAGGGAGGTTGTCATGGCTCTCACACGACTGTAGAGACTTTCCCTACTTAACAACTAACAAACATTATAAAACAGTAGCAAGGTACTCACTCATAATGGGGTACATTAATAGTACTTTCCGGCTGCTAAACTCTGGTGGAAAGTTGGAATAAAGCACCTTCGCTTCATGAGTATCTACATCACTTTGTATCAAGATTTTTCCTATGCGTATTGGACCACAACAGTTCTGTAAACCTTGTTCCATGGCCTCACCTGTAAACAGAGGGAGCATAATGTAACTGAAGGCTATCATAACTTCCATCTTACCTGGTATACTCTCAAAGTGTATCTATTCATATTAACCCGCCTCGTTACTATATTTCTAATGAAAGATAGACTATGGTGTTCAAAAGTTTGGAAACTAAGAATTTAATGTTAAATCTTAACCTGTAATTATTTAGAAGAAAATATCTAAAAATTAGTTTGGAAATTCAAATGTTTATAATATCTTTACTTCTCAACAGATCATTGTGAAAATTTGTAGTAAACCGAAATGAAAATGTTAATTTTTTAATGTGATGCAGTTATATCACTATTTTGTATCTTTCAAAGTCTTGCTAATATTACAGATTCTTGTGGTGCAGCACGTTAAGAGTTAATATAACTAATTTTCTGATTATAAACATAACTTTGAAAAAGTGGTTTTATATAAAATTATGATGGAAGGCTTTTAGATAATTATAAACACTTTAAAATAAACAGTTCTGTCTTGTAAAATTAGGGATGGTTTTAGGTGATTTGGTATGGACACGGATAAGTTTGATAATGTAAACAAATACAATAGCAAAAGAAATAATCTAATACATTTTCCTTATTCTAATTGGTTATAAACAGGAAGACAGAGATTCAGAACTTAAATGATGATCATGATGGCTTTAGCTGTCCTTCCTTGTTACCTTGTTAACCTGTGGTAATAACAGTACACCTGTCCTTCCTTGTTACCTTGTTAACCTGTGGTAATAACAGTACAGCTGTCCTTCCTTGTCATCTGCTAACCTGTGGTAATAACAGTACAGCTGTCCTTCCGTGTCACCTGCTAACCTGTGGTAATAACAGTACAGCTGTCCTTCCTTGTTACCCTGCTAACATGTGGTAATAACAGTACAGCTGTCCTTCCTTGTCACCTGCTAACCTGTGGTAATAACAGTACAGCTGTCCTTCCTTGTTACCCTGCTAACATGTGATAATAACCTTACAGTACAGTTGTCCTTCCTTGTCACCTGCTAACCCGTGGTAATAACAGTACAGCTGTCCTTCCTTGTCACCTGCTAACCTGTGGTAATAACAGCACAGCTGTCCTTCCTTGTTACCATGCTAACTTGTGGTAATAACAGTACAGCTGTCCATCCTTGTCACCTGCTAACTTGTGGTAATAACAGTACAGCTGTCCTTCCTTGTTACCTTGTGGTAATAACAGTACAGCTGTCCTTCCTTGTTACCTTGTGGTAATAACAGTACAGCTGTCCTTCCTTGTCACCTGCTAACCTGTGGTAATAACAGTACAGCTGTCCTTCCTTGTCACCTGCTAACTTGTGGTAATAACAGTACAGCTGTCCTTCCTTGTTACCCTGCTAACATATGATGATAACCTTACAGTACAGTTGTCCTTCCTTGTCACCTGCTAACCTGTGGTAATAACAGTACAGCTGTCCTTCCTTGTTACCTTGCTAACTTGTGGTAATAACAGTACAGCTGTCCTCCCTTGTCACATGCTAACCTGTGGTAATAACAGTACAGCTGTCCTTCCTTGTCACCTGCGGTAATAACAGTACAGCTGTCCTTCCTTGTCACCTGCTAACTTGTGGTAATAACAGTACAGCTGTCCTTCCTTGTCACCTGCTAAATTGTGGTAATAACAGTACAGCTGTCCTTCCTTGTTACCTTGTGGTAATAACAGTACAGCTGTCCTTCCTTGTTACCTTGTGGTAATAACAGTACAGCTGTCCTTCCTTGTCACCTGCTAACTTGTGGTAATAACAGTACAGCTGTCCTTCCTTGTTACCCTGCTAACATGTGATGATAACCTTACAGTACAGTTGTCCTTCCTTGTCACCTGCTAACCTGTGGTAATAACAGTACAGCTGTCCTTCCTTGTTACCTTGCTAACTTGTGGTAATAACAGTACAGCTGTCCTCCCTTGTCACATGCTAACCTGTGGTAATAACAGTACAGCTGTCCTTCCTTGTCACCTGTGGTAATAACAGTACAGCTGTCCTTCCTTGTCACCTGCTAACCTGTGGTAATAACAGTACAGCTGTCCTTCCTTGTTACCTGCTAACATGTGGTAATAACAGTACAGCTGTCCTTCCTTGTCACATGCTAACCTGTGGTAATAACAGTACAGCTGTCCTTCCTTGTCACCTGCTAACGTGGTAATAACCTTACAGTACAGTTGTCCTTCCTTGTCATCTGCCAACCTGTGGTAGTAACAGTACAGCTGTCCTTCCTTGTTAACCTGTCGTAATAACAGTACAGCTGTCCTTCCTTGTTACCTTGCTAACCTGTGGTAATAACAGTACAGCTGTCCTTCCTTGTCACCTGCTAACTTGTGGTAATAACAGTACAGCTGTCCTTCCTTGTCACCTGCTAACCTGTGGTAATAACAGTACAGCTGTCCTTCCTTGTTACCTGCTAACCTGTGGTAATAACAGTACAGCTGTCCTTCCTTATTACCATGCTAACCTGTGGTAATAACAGTACAGCTGCCCTTCCTTGTTAACCTGTGGTAATAACAGTACAGCTGTCCTTCCTTGTCACATGCTAACCTGTGGTAACAACAGTACAGCTGTCCTTCCTTGTCACCCGCTAACCTGTGGTAATAACAGTACAGCTGTCCTTCCTTGTTACCTGCTAACCTGTGGTAATAACAGTACAGCTGTCCTTCCTTGTCACCTGCTAACCTGTGGTAATAACAGTACAGCTGTCCTTCCTTGTCACCTGCTAACCTGTGGTAATAACAGTACAGCTGTCCTTCCTTGTCACATGCTAACATGTGGTAATAACAGTACAGCTGTCCTTCCTTGTCACTTGCTAACCTGTGGTAATAACAGTACAGCTGTCCTTCCTTATTAACTTGATAACCTGTGGTAATAACAGTACAGTTGTCCTTCCTTGTTACCTTGCTAACTTGTGGTAATAACAGTACAGCTGTCCTTCCTTGTCAAATGCTAACCTGTGGTAATAACAGTACAGTTGTCCTTCCTTGTTACCTTGCTAACTTGTGGTAATAACAGTACAGCTGTCCTTCCTTGTCAAATGCTAACCTGTGGTAATAACAGTACAGCTGTCCTTCCTTGTCACCTGCTAACCTGTGGTAATAACAGTACAACTGTCCTTCCTTATTACCTTGCTAACCTGTGATAATAACAGTACAGTTGTCCTTCCTTGTTACCTTGCTAAATTGTGGTAATAACAGTACAGCTGTCCTTCCTTGTCACCTGCTAACCTGTGGTAATAACAGTACAGCTGTCCTTCCTTGTCACCTGCTAGCCTGTGGTAATAACAGTACAGCTGTCCTTCCTTGTCACCTGCTAACCTGTGGTAATAACAGTACAGCTGTCCTTCCTTGTCACCTGCTAACCTGTGGTAATAACAGTACAGCTGTTCTTCCTTATTACCTTGCTAACCTGTGATAATAACAGTACAGTTGTCCCTCCTTGTTACCCTGCTAACATGTGGTAATAACCCTACAGTACAGTTGTTCTTCCTTGTCACCTGCTAACCCGTGGTAGTAACAGTACAGCTGTCCTTCCTCGTTACCTGCTAACCTGTGGTAATAACAGTACAGCTGTCCTCCCTTGTCGCCTGCTAACCTGTGGTAATAACAGTACAGCTGTCCTTCCTTGTCACCTGCTAACCTGTGGTAATAACAGTACAGCTGTCCTTCCTTGTCACATGCTAACCTGTGGTAATAACAGTACAGCTGTCCTTCCTTGTCACATGCTAACCTGTGGTAATAACAGTACAGCTGTCCTTCCTTGTTACCTTGCTAACTTGTGGTAATAACAGTACCGGTCCTTCCTTGTCACATGCTAACCTGTGGTAATAACAGTACAGTTGTCCTTCCTTGTCACCTGCGGTAATAACAGTACAGCTGTCCTTCCTTGTCACATGCTAACCTGTGGTAATAACAGTACAGCTGTCCTTCCTTGTCACCTGCTAACCTGTGGTAATAACAGTACAGCTGTCCTTCCTGATTACCTTGCTAACTTGTGGTAATAACAGTACAGCTGTCCTTCCTTATTACCTTGCTAACCTGTGGTAATAACAGTACTGCTGCCCTTCCTTGTTACCTTGCTAACCTGTGGTAATAACAGTACAGCTGTCCTTCCTTGTCACCTGCTAACCCGTGGTAATAACAGTACAGCTGTCCTTCCTTGTCACCTGCTAACCCGTGGTAATAACAGTACAGCTGTCCTTCCTTGTCACCAGCTAACCTGTGGTAATAACAGTACAGCTGTCCTTCCTTGTCACCAGCTAACCTGTGGTAATAACAGTACAGCTGTCCTTCCTTATTACCTTGCTAACCTGTAGTAATAACAGTACAGTTGTCCTTCCTTGTTACCCTGCTAACATGTGGTAATAACCTTACAGTACAGTTGTCCTTCCTTGTCACCTGCTAACCTGTGGTAATAACAGTACAGCTGTCCTTCCTTGTTACATGCTAACCTGTGGTAATAACAGTACAGCTGTCCTCCCTTGTCACCTGCTAACCTGTGGTAATAACAGTACAGCTGTCCTCCCTTGTCACCTGCTAACCTGTGGTAATAACAGTACAGCTCACAAAGACAGTCAATTTGTCAGAGTCGTAGAGAACTGCTTATATTAACCCCCAGTTCCTACATTTTCAGCTGAGTTGATGGGAGCAATGTGAAATGAAGTGTTTTGCTCAAGAACACAATGTACCACCTGGTCAAGGAATTAAACCCACAACATCATCCTAACCAAGAGGTCACATGATCCAAACTGTATTTAAAAGAAATGTCTAAGAAATGAAACTTACCACTTCTAATAATACTAACTCCACAGTTTCCTTTTTCATACTTCAACCCATGGTACTCATAACCTGGAGAGAAATAAAAGTTGAACTATGTTACCATCAGAAAAACCTGGGACGAGCTGATAAATTCCGACCTCACACACTTACACCTCTCCAAGACAATGTCACTGGACCGAGACCTTTGGCGGTACTCAGTAATAGAGAAGACCCGCCTTACCTAAATACATAGTAAAACCTACTACAGTCAGTAGGCATCTCTAACAAAATACACCCCACCCCACCCCTTTCAATGTAAAGTTATGTTGGTGCCACAAAATCCAGGCCGAAACAAATGAGATCGTGTAGGTGTCACGACAAAAAAACACACAGTCCACGCTGTAATGTGGCCGTGTAGGCAACACGGTAAAAACCTCCCAGTCCCACACTGTAAATGTGGTTGGTGTTAAGAAGGGCATCCAGCTGTAGAAAACCCGCCACACAGTCCACGCTGTAATGTGGCCGTGTAGGTAACACGGTAAAAACCTCCCAGTCCACACTGTAAATGTGGTTGATGTTCGGAAGGGCATCCAACTGTAGAAAACGCGCCAGACAGTCCTATGCGAGCAAGACAATCACTCTTGCCTCAAGTGGGAAAACTCCCGTCCAAACCCATGCAAGCGTGGAACATGGACGTTAAACGATGATGATGATGATGATGATGATGATGATGATGTATTAGTGGACAAGTTGTGAAAGTTTGCAGTAGACTACAGTAAAGACTTTAACCCTTTAGCAGTTAAACCGGCCATATTCGGCCAGAATACTCTCACTTCTTTCTGTTCAAACTGGCTGTAACCACTCATACTGATAATATCAAAATTTCATAGATTCGATATGTGAGATAATTGTGAGACAAAGTGTTTACTGTGAAAATACAATAGTAAATATAGAGTAATGTAAATGCTAAAGGGTTAATGTGGTGCAGTCATAGTGCCATTTTGTATTCTTCAAAACTGCCTTACTAATATAGTTTGTTAATTCAAATGTTTATAGTAGCTTTACTAACAGACATGTTTTTGAAAATGTGTAGTAAACTAAAGACAATGTTTTAATATGATGCAGTCAGTGAGAGTAGTTGTTTGTACTTTACAAGGTTTTGCTAATACGGTTTCATACAATACAGGATGTTAAAGAGTTACTAGAATGTCAGTTAAATAACATGTTTACCAAACTAGTATCTATCAAGGTAATGAATTAGCACAATCATTAATGCAACAGAAAGAATGCCTTGTGGTATTTGTTCCATCTCTGCATTTCTGAGTTCAAATCCCACCAAGGTTGATTTTGTCTTTCATCCTTTAAGAGCTAATAAACAGAGGTTTATTTAAAATCATATACAATATGTCTACATATAATAAACATACATGTCTCATGTTAAGCTGTGACCATATCACAAATATCTCAGTTCCCACTAAGGCAATATGAACACAGCTTAAGGTAACATAACGAGACTGTTCTATGTTTTCATCTATGCCTCTAGTAAGAATCGCACCGTGTTAGTGCCAGCTCTGTACTTTGAGTTCAAATCCTACCACTGACCAAAGCAGTTATTTTCTTGCCCTGGTTGTGTAGGTGTCACGACAAAAAGCACCCAGTCCACACTGTAAAGTGATCATGTAGGTGTCACGATAAAAAGCACCCCCACCCCCCACACTGTAAATGTGGTTGGTGTTACGAAGAGCATCCAGCTGTAGAAACCAAGCCAAAAACATCTCTGTACGAACAAGACATGGTCACCTGATCTGACTTGCCCCACAACAGGACAACCTGTCTAACCCATGCTAGCGTGGGAAATATACATTAAGTGATGATGATGATGCCCAAGACAATACAGATTATGAAAGTTAAACTGGTTAAAGAGGATTGTGAACATCTGCTACTGATGTCAAACAATGATGAATGAACGTGATTGTGCAGAGGTGAGGTCTTTGACAATTCCTGTCTGTGGAGATCTTCAAAACCAGTGAAGATCTTATATATACCAAAATAAATATACATAGAAACCATCTCCTTCTACTTACCCGTGGGTGTAGTTACTGTAAACTTTTGGTAAGGAAGTTGGTTGAGACCTTCTTCAACAACTAACCGAATCTAAAATAAACAATAATTCTTTCTTTATTGTCCACAAGGGCCCACAATATATAGGGGACAATGCAATAGGACACAGGGGGTGGGGGTGTACAATAAATACAACAATAACAAACAATGAAAACAGACAACAGAATTCTCCAATGGGGGTGGGGGGAAGAACCACCTGACACTTCGAGAGCACCCCTCCCCAGCCTGCAGGTGCATGCTCAGAGTAGGCCCATTCACATGGGCCATTCATCACCCACCTTTTAGCAAATGTACTAGGGCAGGGCAGTACTTCCCTCTCCACCCTCACCTTCCTTCCCAAGTGAAACTTGAAAAAGTTGATGAGGGATTGGCTGAAGAGAAAAGTATCTATCGTCAGTCCTTTCAACCTGGTCCACCACACAACCTCTTTTGCTACCACCACCAAGCCTGCCCTTCCCAGCTAAAAGGCGGCATTGGGGCGATGTTCACTATGGACTTGGTTCATAGCCGGATCCATCCTACATGTGATAACAGCTGTTATAATAATAATAATAATTATTGTTTCTACTTTAGGCACAAGGCCAGCAATTACCCAGTGCATTACTGGTACTTTATGTTTTATCGACCCCCGTAAGGATGAAAGGCAAAGTCAACCTTGGCGAGATTTGAACTCAGATCGTAAAGGGACGTAACTATGCTGGAAAGCATGGCGTCCGACCCTCTACCGATACTGCCAAAATAATAATGGTGGTTTCTAAACAGGCACAAGACTAGTAATTTTAGGTGGAAGAAAAAGTTGATTATATCAACCCCAGTATTTAACTGGTACTTTATGCTATCAACCTTGGAAGGATGAAAGGCAAAGTTGACCTTGGTAGGATTGGAATGTAAAGAGCAGGAACAAAAACATTTGTTAACCAACTTTCTGCCAAGACAATAATTTCTTTCTATTTTTTACATTTTTTCTTTTCTTTATTATTATTTATTTTAAAGGTTTCTGATTTAAGCACAAAGCCAGCAATTTTGGGGAGGGAGAAAGTCAATTAAATCGACCCCAGTACATTACTGGTACTTTATCGACCCCATAAGGATGAAAGGTAAAGCTAACCTCGGTGGGATTTGAACTCAGAGTGTAAAGGGTCGTAACTCTGCTGTGAAGCATGGTGTCTGACACTACCGATTCCGCCAATCCACCACCCTTATAAGAATGAGAATAATATAGAAAATAGAAACCAGAGAGGAGAGACAAATGGTAAGAACATTAGAGGTCCTTATAACTGAATCATTAAATGGTAAGAACATTAGAGGTCCTTATAACTGAATCATTAAATGGTAAGAACATTAGAGGTCCTTATAACTGAATCATTAAATGGTAAGAACATTAGAGGTCCTTATAACTGAATCATTAAATGGTAAGAACATTGGAGGTCCTTATAACTGAATCATTAAATGGTAAGAACATTAGAGGTCCTTATAACTGAATCATTAAATGGTAAGAACATTGGAGGTCCTTATAACTGAATCATTAAATGGTAAGAACATTAGAGGTCCTTATAACTGAATCATTAAATGGTAAGAACATTAGAGGTCCTTATAACTGAATCATTAAATGGTAAGAACATTAGAGGTCCTTATAACTGAATTATTAAATGGTAAGAACATTGGAGGTCCTTATAACTGAATCATTAAATGGTAAGAACATTAGAGGTCCTTATAACTGAATCATTAAATGGTAAGAACATTAGAGGTCCTTATAACTGAATCATTAAATAGTAAGAACATTAGAGGTCCTTATAACTGAATCATTAAATGGTAAGAACATTACAGGTCCTTATAACTGAATCATTAAATGGTAAGAACATTACAGGTCCTTATAACTGAATCATTAAATGGTAAGAACATTAGAGGTCCTTATAACTGAATCATTAAATGGTAAGAACATTAGAGGTCCTTATAACTGAATCATTAAATAGTAAGAACATTACAGGTCCTTATAACTGAATCATTAAATGGTAAGAACATTAGAGGTCCTTATAACTGAATCATTAAATGGTAAGAACATTAGAGGTCCTTATAACTGAATCATTAAATAGTAAGAACATTACAGGTCCTTATAACTGAATCATTAAATGGTAAGAACATTACAGGTCCTTATAGTTGAATCCATTAAAAACTTTGAAAATAAGTTCTGACTATGGAAACAAAATTTAGAATCAAAAGGCTTAAGAGTAAACTTAGCTAAAACTAAAGTGTTAGTGAGAAGGAGGGAAGATAGGACCCTGATTCCTTCAGGGAAGTGGCCCTGCTCAATATGTTGAAAGGGAGTAGGCATAAACTCCATATGGTTTACACAATGTAAATCTTGGGGAAACAAGAGATGTAGTGGGATAATAAGTAAGCTAACAGGAAGGGATGACTGTAGAAGATACACAGAGGTAACCGAGGGGAAGAAAACCAGTAATGCACATAGAAGTGGTTGGTAGCTAGGTGACTTAATTAGCAATGAATGAGTGCACTGAGAGCTAGAATAAGGATAGGATGGAAAATGTTTAGAGAGCTGCTTCCACTGTTGGCTAAAAAAGGTTTCGCCCTACATACAGCGGTGCAAGTTAAAAGTAGTATAATAAGTAAGGCAATCAAAGATATGAAGACAGGCAAGGTCGCTGGGCCTTCGGAGATAGTTGCTGAGATGTTGAAAGTATCTGGAATGGTGGGGACATACTATGGTCACCCATATAGTTAACCAAGTAATACAGAATGGGGTCATACCGAAAGACTGGCGTAGCAGCATCATCATTAACTGCTACAAGGGTAAAGGGGATGCTCTAGATAGGGGAAACTATAGAGGCATTAAGTTAGTTGACCAGGTCATGAAGGTCACAGAAAGAGTTATAACGCAACTAATCAGAGAGCGAATTGATCTAGATGAAATGCAGTTTGGGTTTGTGTCAGGTAAAAGTACAACAGACGCTCTTTTCATTGTACAACAACTACAGGAGAAGTACCTAGTTAAAAGTAAATCCCTCTACTTAGCTTTTGTAGACCTGGAGAAAGCCTTTGACAGAGTCCCCCGCTCCATTATCTGGTGGGCTCTTAGAAAACTAGGTGTAGATGAATGGCTTGTGAGAGCTATACAAGCCATATATAAAGAAACAGTCAGCAAGGTTAGAATTAACAATGAATATAGTGAAGAATTTAGTGTAAAAGTTGCTGTTCATCAAGGCTCTGTCCTTAGCCCCCTCCTATTTATTATTGCCCTTCAGGCTATAACAGAGGAGTTTAAGACCGGCTCCCCATGGGAACTTCTCTATGCAGATGATCTAACTCTCATAGCTGAACGAGAGAAGAAATTCCAAACATGGAAGCATGGCCGAGAATCAAAAAGCCTTAAAGTTAACTTGTCTAAGACTAAAGTTCTAGTTTGTAGAAAGGAAAATATTGCACAGGTGCCCTCTGGGAAATGGCCATGCTCAGTGTGTAGGAAAGGAGTAGGTAAAAATTCCATTTTATGTCCCAAATGCAAACTATGGGTGCATAAAAGATGTAGTGGGATCACAGGTAAACTATCTAAGAACGTAGATTTTATATGTGGCCGATGCTCAGGTGCAATAAGTAGCAAGTGCCCACAGGATACTAGCTCCTTCTACTGCCCAGATGGTTCTATAGAAATAGTGGACCCTTTTCCGTTACCTGGGTGACAAAATCAGCAGTGGTGGAGGGTGCTCTGAAAGTACAGTAGCCAGAGTCAGAACGGGATGAAAAAAGTTCAGAGAGCTTCTACCGCTGTTGGCCACTAAAGGTTTCTCTCTAAAAATGAAAGGCAGGCTGTATGATGCTTGTATACGAACAGCAATGCTACTTGGCAGTGAGACATGGGCATTGTGTGCAGAGGATCTGCGCAGATTGGAGAGGAACGAAGCATGCATGCTCCGTTGGATGTGTAATAGTAATATACGTGAACGGCAAAGCATAAATGAACTAAGTGAAAAATTAGGAATAAGAGGGATCAGATGCTGTTTACTCGAGAGAAGACTATGTTGGTATGGTCACGTGATGCGCATGAAAGTCAACAGCTGTATAAAAAAGTGCAGGGCGATCAAAATTGATGGTAGCTACGGAGTAGGTAGACCCAGAAAAACCTGGGACGATTTGATAAATTCGAACCTTACATACTTACACATCTCTAAGACAATGTCACTGGACCAAGATCTGTGGCGCTACACAGTAATACAGAAGACCCGCCTTGCCTATGTACAAAGCGAAACCTACAGTCAGTAGGCACCTCTTAACCAAATATACACCCCAATCCATTACCCCTACTCCATCCTCCCACTCCTACCAACACCACTCTCTCTGTAAAGTTGGTACCACAACATCCAGTCCAAATAAATGAGATAATGAGATTGAGATCATGTAGGTGTCATGACAAAACACACAGTCCACGCTGTAATGTGGCCGTGTAGGTAACACGGTAAAAACCTCCCAGTTGACACTGTAAATGTGGTTGGTGTTAGGAAGAGCATCCAGCCGTAGAAAACCTGCCAGACAGTCCTAGATGAGCGAGACACGGTCACCCGACCAACCTTGCCTCAAGTGGGACAACTCCCGTCTAACCCATGCTAGCGTGGAAGATAGACGTTAAACGATGATGATGATGATACAAAGGACAGCTGTATGACACCTGTGTGTGAAGTGTGATGCTTCATGGTAGTGAAACATGGGCTGTGACGGCAGAGGACATGTGATGCTGCATGGTAGTGAAACATGGGCTGTGACGGCAGAGGACATGTGGTGCTACATGGTAGTGAAACATGGGCTGTGACAGCAGAGGACATGTGGTGCTACATGGTAGTGAAACATGGGCTGTGCATAGACTGGAGAGAAATAAAACAACCATGTTTTGTTGGATGTGCAATGTGTGTGAGTGAAAGGCAGAGCTTGGGCGAGTTGAGGGAGAAACTGGGCTTAAGAGGAATTCAAGGTGGTGTGCAGGAGAGAAGCCTGCATTGGTACAGACATGTTATGCACATGGACAATGATTGTTGGGTGAAGAAGTGTCAAGAAATGCCAGTTGAAGGAAGTCGCAGTAGAGGTAGACCAAGAAAGAGCTGGGCAGAGGTTGTGAGAGCTGACTTCAAATCACTGAGACTGACAGAGGAGATAAGGACCCGTCCAACCCATGCAAGCATGGAAAAGCAGGCGTAAAAACGATGATGGTAATGTCTAAGAAATATTGAGTTTAATGACATCCAAAGTTTATTAATCACCATTAAATATGTCCATATGTTACAGAGTAAGAGCTCAGCTAATGTTTTGACAGATAACACAGCAGGATTATCTGTTAAGATAATTTATTGTATTATATCTATATCGCTACACTACATACACCACCACACTCCAACACTACACTACATACACCACACCCCCACACTACACCACTACACTACATACACCACACCACACCACGTCCAGCTCTCTTGGAATGCCAAAATTATATTCTCAGTAAAATAAGCCGTATATATTCATGTAAAAGTTGACATTTTTCCAACCAATTTTTAAGGTTAAATTTAACCTCTAATGAGGTCAACAAGGATACTACTTCTGAGGGGCTTCAAATTCCAGCTAGAACGCAAAGTACTGTATCAGAAACCCAACAGATTTGGTCGTATAAATCTGTTAAATAGCCACTTTTTGTCCCTCTTACCTTCATCCCCACTTAATAAAAGAGGGGATTTGGCTGCTATATCTTGCAGGACAATTGACCACATGCTGCCATGGGTTGTATTGTTATTGTAGGGTCATAAGGTGAAAAGAGTCAATTGCTTTCCTTAACGATGGAGAATGAAGAAGTATTGAGAGAGAGAATTGTTAACCAGGCTTTTCACAAGTTCAAAGACAAGGAAAGATTTTGTGAAATGTTTTTCAAAGAATAAGAAAATACTCAAGTGACATTTTCTATGAATAGTTCCATAAAACTATACATGCACCTTTGATGAGTTGTAGTGCACCTGAGCACTGTACACAATAATTTCATCATTATTATTATAAAAACTAATGAAAACTGGTTTATTTGGGATCTGGCTAAATCTACAAGGTTTAGTATACTGTGTAAACTATTTAGCTTCAACTTTCAACCAACTCAAGCACACAAATTCTTTTATATACACACATACATATGGTTAACTATACACACATACATACAAGTACACATGCTTCTACATATTCACCCACACATACATACCTGTAACTATACATGGCAATCATTATTTCTAGATTAGTTGGAAGTTTAACCCTTTTAATACCAACCTGACCAAACCTGGCTGATTCTACAAGACAAAACCACCCATTTTAAAGGGGTCCCTATTTAAAATCTTATCTTCCAACATATTATATAAGGCCAACTCCTCATGCATCCCTCCACCCAAGTCCCCAAACCACACCATAAAGTGGTCATTCTGAAGCAATGACAAAAAGCGCTCACCCCACACTATAAAGTGGTCATGCAGGTGTCACAACAAAAAGCACCCAGTCCACACTGTAAAGTGGTCATGTAGGTGTCACAACAAAAAGCACCCAGTTCACTCTGTAAAGTGGTCGTGTAGGTGTCACCACAAAAAGCATCCAGTATACACTGTAAAGAGGTTGTTTAGGAGTCACAACAAAAAGCACCCAGTCCACACTGTAACGAGGTTGTTTAGGAGTCACAACAAAAAGCACCCAGTCCACACTGTAAAGTGGTAGTGTTGATGTCACCACAAAAAGCATTCAGCACTCACTGTAAATGTGGTTGGCATTAGGAAGGGCATCCAGCTGTAGAAACCAAGCCTTAATCAGTACTGTGTGGGTGAAACACAATCCTCCGACCTGGCTGTCTCGCAGCAGGACAACTCGTCTAACCCATACTAGCATGGAAATAGGACGTTAAACTGTGATGAAGTAAGTTATCTCAGTAATTAAATAATTTTAGTAAATCTCTCAAAATTAATTAATCATTTGACTTCCAATGAAATACACCACCTGTGTTATTCAATTTTGTAAATACTCCACAATTTGAAGAGATTTAATAAAATAACCATATCATTAGGCAGGTGTGTAGGTTTAATATATAGCTTAAATATATTCTTCCAATACATTCTGTATTTTTAAAATAGGTACTCTTGGGTCCCAAATAATAAGGGGAAGTTGGAATAAGTAGAGGGGTTGGAAAATCGGTAATTTTCCGAGGTTGTCTTCGTTGATATTTTAAAAAACAAGAATTAGTCGTTTAGTTTACATATGGAGACTCCAACGCATCTTATTTATTTTATAACGCACAGGATTTCTATTAATTTACTTTTTTTGTCATGTAAAATGTTTTTTAATGTATAAAGAAAATTATTTATCGCAGGCGTTCTACCATATAAGATAAAATTTTGCTGGAGATAGATTAGCAAAATTTGAAATATGAATAAGTGGAGGGTGATTATTGGAGTCCCAAGAGTACCCTGTATCTCTGAATGTTACAAGAGACCACTAACTGTAGGAATTTGGTAGGGTTTCTGGCTGTAAAACATTGTCTTAAAATCATCCTTTCCAATTAATGCCAATATGGAAAAATGAACATAAAAACAATGATTAAAACAAGGTTTGTCATTATAAAACTGGGTTGGTATCAAAATGTCTGAGTATATTTCACTAGAAATACATCCAGGAAAGGGTTAAAACAGTAAAATTATATATAGCTGGCTGTATATATCCCTGTTAGTATGGATTAGATATTACATATCTTTATAATACATTTATAAAGTTACAACTCAGCCATTTGTATGTCTCATCCAATCAAGATACACAGCTGGTGGATAGGAAGACAGCTGTAGAAGTGGTGTTGGTAATAGGAAGATAGCTGTAGCAGTGGTGATGGTAATAGGAAGATAGCTGTAGAAGTGGTGATGGTAATAGGAAGATAGCTGTAGCAGTGGTGATGGTAATAGGAAGATAGCTGTAGCAGTGGTGATGGTAATAGGAAGATAGCTGTAGCAGTGGTGATGGTAATAGGAAGATAGCTGTAGAAGTGGTGATGGTAATAGGAAGACAGCTGTAGAAGTGGTGATGGTAATAGGAAGATAGCTGTAGCAGTGGTGATGGTAATAAGAAGACAGCTGTAGAAGTGGTGATGGTAATAGGAAGATAGCTGTAGCGGTGGTGATGGTAATAGGAAGATAGCTGTAGAAGTGGTGATGGTAATAGGAAGACAGCTGTAGAAGTGGTGATGGTAATAGGAAGATAGCTGTAGCGGTGGTGATGGTAATAGGAAGATAGCTGTAGAAGTGGTGATGGTAATAGGAAGATAGCTGTTACAGTGGTGATGGTAATAGGAAGATAGCTGTAGAAGTGGTGATGGTAATAGGAAGATAGCTGTAGAAGTGGTGATGCTAATAGGAAGATAGCTGTAGAAGTGGTGATGGTAATAGGAAGATAGCTGTAGCAGTGGTGATGGTAATAGGAAGACAGCTCTAGAAGTGGTGTTGGTAATAGGAAGATAGCTGTAGAAGTGGTGATGGTAATAGGAAGACAGCTGTAGAAGTGGTGATGGTAATAAGAAGACAGCTGTAGCAGTGGTGTTGGTAATAGGAAGATAGCTGTAGCAGTGGTGATGCTAATAGGAAGATAGCTGTAGAAGTGGTGATGGTAATAGGAAGACAGCTGTAGAAGTGGTGATGGTAATAGGAAGACAGCTGTAGAAGTGGTGATGGTAATAGGAAGACAGCTGTAGAAGTGGTGATGGTAATAGGAAGACAGCTGTAGAAGTGGTGATGGTAATAGGAAGACAGCTGTAGAAGTGGTGATGGTAATAGGAAGATAGCTGTAGCAGTGGTGATGGTAATAGGAAGACAGCTGTAGAAGTGGTGATGGTAATAGGAAGATAGCTGTAGAAGTGGTGATGGTAATAGGAAGACAGCTGTAGAAGTGGTGATGGTAATAGGAAGATAGCTGTAGAAGTGGTGATGGTAATAGGAAGATAGCTGTAGAAGTGGTGATGGTAATAGGAAGATAGCTGTAGAAGTGGTGATGGTAATAGGAAGACAGCTGTAGAAGTGGTGATGGTAATAGGAAGATAGCTGTAGCAGTGGTGATGCTAATAGGAAGATAGCTGTAGAAGTGGTGATGGTAATAGGAAGACAGCTGTAGAAGTGGTGATGGTAATAGGAAGACAGCTGTAGAAGTGGTGATGGTAATAGGAAGACAGCTGTAGAAGTGGTGATGGTAATAGGAAGACAGCTGTAGAAGTGGTGATGGTAATAGGAAGACAGCTCTAGAAGTGGTGTTGGTAATAGGAAGATAGCTGTAGCAGTGGTGATGCTAATAGGAAGATAGCTGTAGAAGTGGTGATGGTAATAGGAAGACAGCTGTAGAAGTGGTGATGGTAATAGGAAGACAGCTCTAGAAGTGGTGTTGGTAATAGGAAGATAGCTGTAGCAGTGGTGATGCTAATAGGAAGACAGCTGTAGAAGTGGTGATGGTAATAGGAAGATAGCTGTAGAAGTGGTGATGGTAATAGGAAGACAGCTGTAGAAGTGGTGATGGTAATAGGAAGATAGCTGTAGCAGTGGTGATGGTAATAGGAAGACAGCTGTAGAAGTGGTGATGGTAATAGGAAGACAGCTGTAGCAGTGGTGATGGTAATAGGAAGACAGCTGTAGAAGTGGTGATGGTAATAGGAAGACAGCTGTAGCAGTGGTGATGGTAATAGGAAGACAGCTGTAGAAGTGGTGATGGTAATAGGAAGACAGCTGTAGCAGTGGTGATGGTAATAGGAAGACAGCTGTAGAAGTGGTGATGGTAATAGGAAGACAGCTGTAGAAGTGGTGACGGTAATAGGAAGATAGCTGTAGAAGTGGTGATGGTAATAGGAAGATAGCTGTAGCAGTGGTGATGGTAATAGGAAGACAGCTGTAGAAGTGGTGATGGTAATAGGAAGACAGCTGTAGAAGTGGTGATGGTAATAAGAAGACAGCTGTAGAAGTGGTGATGGTAATAAGAAGACAGCTGTAGAAGTGGTGTTGGTAATAGGAAGATAGCTGTAGCAGTGGTGTTGGTAATAGGAAGATAGCTGTAGAAGTGGTGATGGTAATAGGAAGATAGCTGTAGAAGTGGTGATGGTAATAGGAAGACAGCTGTAGAAGTGGTGATGGTAATAAGAAGACAGCTGTAGAAGTGGTGATGGTAATAAGAAGACAGCTGTAGAAGTGGTGTTGGTAATAGGAAGATAGCTGTAGCAGTGGTGTTGGTAATAGGAAGATAGCTGTAGAAGTGGTGATGGTAATAGGAAGACAGCTGTAGAAGTGGTGATGGTAATAAGAAGACAGCTGTAGAAGTGGTGTTGGTAATAGGAAGACAGCTGTAGAAGTGGTGATGGTAATAAGAAGACAGCTGTAGAAGTGGTGATGGTAATAGGAAGATAGCTGTAGCAGTGGTGATGGTAATAGGAAGATAGCTGTAGAAGTGGTGATGGTAATAGGAAGACAGCTGTAGAAGTGGTGATGGTAATAGGAAGACAGCTGTAGAAGTGGTGATGGTAATAGGAAGACAGCTGTAGAAGTGGTGATGGTAATAGGAAGATAGCTGTAGCAGTGGTGATGGTAATAGGAAGATAGCTGTAGAAGTGGTGATGGTAATAGGAAGACAGCTGTAGAAGTGGTGATGGTAATAGGAAGACAGCTGTAGAAGTGGTGATGGTAATAGGAAGATAGCTGTAGAAGTGGTGATGGTAATAGGAAGACAGCTGTAGCAGTGGTGATGGTAATAAGAAAACAGCTGTAGCAGTGGTGTTGGTAATAGGAAGAGAAAACAATGTGACTAAGTGTGGGAACTAAACAGATTATATTCCATATATATACAGCTATCAACAGTTTACATAAGAACACATTCCATGGTCAAATACATCTTTCCAATAGCTCTCTCTGTATGTCTGTCAGTATGTGTGTACATATACATATCAACACCATCTACTCAAACACATACATATCTTAATTACCACAAATACGGAGAAAGAAACCTATATACAGGGTGTTTCTAAAAAGTTGATATCATTTGAGATGTAAATATTCGAGAAACTAAAAGTCTAGAACGAGACTTGACAGGTTAAATGTTGAGCAACATAAGATTTATTCCTCAAAGTTTATCCACACTAATTCACAATATTTTAACATAACCTTTAAAACAGGCAACTGATATCAAATGTTTTTAAACATCTTGTATATATAATTTCTAATATAGGCACAAGGCCAGCAATATATGGGGAATGAGGAGTTGTTTATATCTACCCAGTACTTCACTGATATTTTAACCTCGGAAGGATGAAAGACAAAATTGACCTGAAGGGATTTGAAATCAAAACATATACTACTAAGCATTTGTCCAATGCTCTACCAACTTTGCCAATCCACTCCCCTTATATAATAGTCCTGTAGATCGCTGTCTACACTGCCCCAGGGAACTATACACACACCACTTTCCTCTTTATTACTAATGCCACAAGCTGTCTCAATCTTTTCATTTCTTTTAATATTTCTAAGGAAACAAAACATTTTGAAAATAATAAAAAATTTGGAGGGATTTAATATTAACTATCTCAAACCTGGTTCTGATTCTCTAAAAGAAAACCACCCAATTTTAATTTAAACTTCCAAACATAATTTGATATAAGAACCTTTTGTTAAGTTATGTTACAAATACCATTTCAATAATGAGATAAAGAATTTAGTCTCCCTAAACTCTTTCTTTATTGATTACCATATTTTCCAGCATCCAAGACGCCGTTTCTTTCCTAAAATAAGTCTCAAAAATCTACCATGTGTCCTCCTTGAGGCCAAAGGTTGTGTTTCTCAGACATATCCGAACCCCAGAGGAAATATATCTCTGCTAGACAGTAATCTGAACTCTTGTAGATGACCTCTCAATGAAGTCTATAAATTATATTTAAAGTAGTAAATAAACAAAATATCATAAAAAATTAGGTAACAAGACCTGAAGTGTCAGGAATTATTTTTAATGTGTCCTTGAGGATGAAGTGTCTTTGATGACGAGATATATGGTAATTGAAATTGTGTAATAGAAATATGTTTAGAAAAAAGTATTTGGAGAACAACTTAGATTCATACATAAAAATATGATAGGAAGGTTTTAAGATAAATATAAAACTTTAAAATAAACTGCACAGTATGATAAAACCAGGTGCACTTTCAACAGTTTGTTACCAAAAGAGTCAGTGCCTTCACTCGAGGCGGCGAGTCAGTGCCTTCACTCGAGACGTCGAGTTAATGTTTTCACTCGAGACGGCGAGTCAATAATAAAGTAGATAACGAAAGGGAGACAAAGATGGGAGAAAATGAAGGGAAAAAGGAGAGAAAGGTAACGTGAGGGAACTGTCTTCAACTATTGTCTGAGGTACTTTGTCTTCAACTATTGTCTGAGGTATTCAGTCTTCAACTATTGTCTGAGGTACTCTGTCTTCAACAATTGTCTGAGGTATTGTCTCTCATTGGCTGGGGTACTCTGTCTTCAACTATTGTCTGAGGTACTCTGTCTTCAACTATTGTCTGAGGTACTCTGTCTTCAACTATTGTCTGAGGTACTCTGTCTTCAACTATTGTCTGAGATACTGTCTTCAACTATTGTCTGAGGTATTCTGTCTTCAACTATTGTCTGAGGTACTCTGTCTTCAACTATTGTCTGAGGTACTCTGTCTTCAACTATTGTCTGAGGTACTCTGTCTTCAACTATTGTCTGAGGTATTCTGTCTTCAACTAATGTCTGAGGTACTCTGTCTTCAACTAATGTCTGAGGTACTCTGTCTTCAACTATTGTCTGAGGTACTCTGTCTTCAACTAATGTCTGAGGTACGCTGTCTTCAACTATTGTCTGAGGTACTCTGTCTTCAACTATTGTCTGAGGTATTCTGTCTCTCATTGTCTGAGGTACTCTGTCTTCAACTATTGTCTGAGGTACTCTGTCTTCAACTATTGTCTGAGGTACTCTGTCTTCAACTAATGTCTGAGGTACTTTGTCTTCAACTATTGTCTGAGGTACTCTGTCTTCAACTATTGTCTGAGGTACTCTGTCTCTCATTGGCTGGGGTACTCTGTCTTCAACTATTGTCTGAGGTACTCTGTCTTCAACTATTGTCTGAGGTACTCTGTCTTCAACTAATGTCTGAGGTACTTTGTCTTCAACTATTGTCTGAGGTACTCTGTCTTCAACTATTGTCTGAGGTATTCTGTCTTCAACTATTGTCTGAGGTACTCTGTCTTCAACTATTGTCTGAGGTACTCTGTCTTCAACTATTGTCTGAGGTATTCAGTCTTCAACAATTGTCTGAGGTATTCTGTCTCTCATTGGCTGGGGTACTCTGTCTTCAACTATTGTCTGAGGTACTCTGTCTTCAACTATTGTCTGAGGTACTCTGTCTTCAACTATTGTCTGAGGTACTCTGTCTTCAACTATTGTCTGAGGTACTCTGTCATCAACTATTGTCTGAGGTACACTGTCTTCAACTATTGTCTGAGGTACTCTGTCTTCAACTATTGTCTGAGGTACTCTGTCTTCAACTAATATCTGAGGTACTTTGTCTTCAACTATTGTCTGAGGTATTCAGTCTTCAACTATTGTCTGAGGTACTCTGTCTTCAACTATTGTCTGAGGTATTCAGTCTTCAACTATTGTCTGAGGTACACTGTCTTCAACAATTGTCTGAGGTATTCTGTCTCTCATTGGCTGGGGTACTCTGTCTTCAACTATTGTCTGAGGTACTCTGTCTTCAACTATTGTCAGGTATTCTGTCTTCAACTATTGTCTGAGGTATTCTGTCTTCAACTATTGTCTGAGGTACTCTGTCTTCAACTATTGTCTGAGGTATTCAGTCTTCAACTATTGTCTGAGGTATTCTATCTTCAACTATTGTCTGAGGTACTCTGTCTTCAACTAATATCTGAGGTACTTTGTCTTCAACTATTGTCTGAGGTATTCAGTCTTCAACTATTGTCTGAGGTACTCTGTCTTCAACTATTGTCTGAGGTATT
This sequence comes from Eledone cirrhosa, assembly GCA_964016885.1. NCBI lineage: Eukaryota > Metazoa > Mollusca > Cephalopoda > Octopoda > Eledonidae > Eledone > Eledone cirrhosa. Next base: position 6,623,736 of record OZ024741.1, on the reverse strand, counting down.
CAGTCTTCAACTAATGTCTGAGATACTCTGTCTTCAACTATTGTCTAAGGTATTCTGTCTCTCATTGGCTGGGGGTACTCTGTCTTCAACTATTGTCTGAGGTACTCTGTCTTCAACTATTGTCAGGTATTCTGTCTTCAACTATTGTCTGAGGTATTCTGTCTTCAACTATTGTCTGAGGTACTCTGTCTTCAACTATTGTCTGAGGTATTCAGTCTTCAACTATTGTCTGAGGTATTCTATCTTCAACTATTGTCTGAGGTACTCTGTCTTCAACTAATATCTGAGGTACTTTGTCTTCAACTATTGTCTGAGGTATTCAGTCTTCAACTATTGTCTGAGGTACTCTGTCTTCAACTATTGTCTGAGGTATTCAGTCTTCAACTATTGTCTGAGGTACACTGTCTTCAACAATTGTCTGAGGTATTCTGTCTCTCATTGGCTGGGGTACTCTGTCTTCAACTATTGTCTGAGGTACTGTCTTCAACTATTGTCTGAGGTACTGTCTTCAACTAATGTCTGAAGTACTCTGTTTTCAACTATTGTCTGAGGTACTCTGTTTTCAACTATTGTTTGAGGTACTGTCTTCAACTATTGTCTGAGGTATTCTGTCTCTCATTGGCTGGGGTACTCTGTCTTCAACTATTGTGTGAGGTACTCTGTCTTCAACTATTGTCTGAGGTATTCTGTCTTCAACTATTGTCTGAGGTATTCTGTCTTCAACTATTGTCTGAGGTATTCTGTCTTCAACTAATATCTGAGGTACTTTGTCTTCAACTATTGTCTGAGGTATTCAGTCTTCAACTATTGTCTGAGGTACTCTGTCTTCAACTATTGTCTGAGGTATTCAGTCTTCAACTATTGTCTGAGGTACACTGTCTTCAACAATTGTCTGAGGTATTCTGTCTCTCATTGGCTGGGGTACTCTGTCTTCAACTATTGTCTGAGGTACTGTCTTCAACTATTGTCTGAGGTACTGTCTTCAACTAATGTCTGAAGTACTCTGTTTTCAACTATTGTCTGAGGTACTCTGTTTTCAACTATTGTTTGAGGTACTGTCTTCAACTATTGTCTGAGGTATTCTGTCTCTCATTGGCTGGGGTACTCTGTCTTCAACTATTGTGTGAGGTACTCTGTCTTCAACTATTGTCTGAGGTATTCTGTCTTCAACTATTGTCTGAGGTATTCTGTCTTCAACTATTGTCTGAGGTATTCTGTCTTCAACTATTGTCTGAGATACTCTGTCTTCAACCATTGTCTGAGGTATTCTGTCTTCAACTATTGTCTGAGGTACTCTGTCTTCAACTATTGTCTGAGGTACTCTGTCTTCAACTATTGTCTGAGGTACTCTGTCTTCAACTATTGTCTGAGGTACTCTGTCTTCAACTATTGTCTGAGGTATTCTGTCTCTCATTGGCTGGGGTACTCTGTCTTCAACTATTGTCTGAGGTACTCTGTCTTCAACTATTGTCTGAGGTACTCTGTCTTCAACTATTGTCTGAGGTACTCTGTCTTCAACTATTGACTGAGGTACTCTGTCTTCAACTATTGTCTAAGGTATTCTGTCTCTCATTGGCTGGGGTACTCTGTCTTCAACTATTGTCTGAGGTACTCTGTCTTCAACTATTGTCTGAGGTACTCTGTCTTCAACTATTGTCTGAGGTACTCTGTCTTCAACTATTGTCTGAGGTACTCTGTCTTCAACTATTGTCTGAGGTACTCTGTCTTCAACTATTGTCTGAGGTACTGTCTTCAACTATTGTCTGAGGTATTCAGTCTTCAACTATTGTCTGAGGTACACTGTCTTCAACAATTGTCTGAGGTATTCTGTCTCTCATTGGCTGGGGTACTCTGTCTTCAACTATTGTCTGAGGTACTCTGTCTTCAACTATTGTCTGAGGTACTCTGTCTTCAACTATTGTCTGAGGTACTCTGTCTTCAACTATTGTCTGAGGTACTCTGTCTTCAACTATTGTCTGAGGTACTCTGTCTTCAACTATTGTCTGAGGTACTCTGTCTTCAACTATTGTCTGAGGTACTCTGTCTTCAACTATTGTCTGAGGTACTCTGTCTTCAACTATTGTCTGAGGTACTCTGTCTTCAACTATTGTCTGAGGTATTCTGTCTTCAACTATTGTCTGAGGTATTCTGTCTTCAACTATTGTCTGAGGTACTCTGTCTTCAACTATTGTCTGAGGTATTCAGTCTTCAACTATTGTCTGAGGTACTTTGTCTTCAACTATTGTCTGAGGTATTCTGTCTTCAGCTATTGTCTGAGGTACTCTGTCTTCAACTATTGTCTGAGGTATTCTGTCTTCAACTATTGTCTGAGGTATTCAGTCTTCAACTATTGTCTGAGGTACACTGTCTTCAACAATTGTCTGAGGTATTCTGTCTCTCATTGGCTGGGGTACTCTGTCTTAAACTATTGTCTGAGGTACTCTGTCTTCAACTAATGTCTGAGGTACTCTGTCTTCAACTAATGTCTGAGGTACTCTGTTTTCAACTATTGTCTGAGGTACTCTGTTTTCAACTATTGTCTGAGGTACTCTGTCTTCAACTATTGTCTGAGGTATTCTGTCTCTCATTGGCTGGGGTACTCTGTCTTCAACTATTGTCTGAGGTACTCTGTCATCAACTATTCATCATCATCATCGTTTAACGTCCATCTTCCACGCTTGCATGGGTTTGGACGGGAGTTTTCCCACTTGAGGCAAGAGTGGTTGTCTTGCTCGCATAGGACTGTCTGGCGGGTTTTCTACGGCTGGATGCCCTTCCTAACACCAACCACGTTTACAGTCTGGACTGGGAGGTTTTTACCGTGTTGCCTACACGGCCACATTACAGCGTGGACTGTGTGTTTTTTCGTCGTGACACCTACAAAACCTCATTTGTTTCGGACTGGATGTTGTGGTACCAACATAACTTTACATTGAAAGGGGTGGTGTGGATGGAACGGGGGTAGTGGAACAGGGGTGTTTATTGGTTAGAGGTGCCTACTGACCGTAGTAGGTTTCACTTTGTACTTAGGTGAATTACTGTGTAGCGCCAAAGATCTCGGTCCAGTGACATTGTCTTGGAGTGGTGTAAGTGTGTGAGGTCGGAATTTATCAAGTCGTCCCAGGTTTTTCTGGGTCTGCTTACTCCGTGACTACCGTCTATTTTTATTGCCCTGCACATTTTTATACAGCTGTCGTCTTTCATGCGCATCACGTGACCTTACCAACGTAGTCTTCTCTCGAGTAAACAACATCTGATCCCTCTATTTCTAATTTTTCCCTTAGTTCGTTTATGCTTTGCCGTTCACGTATATTACTATTACACATCCAGCGGAGCATGCAAGCTTCGTTCCTCTCCAGTCTACGTATATCCTCTGCACACAATGCCCGGGTCTCCCTGCCATGTAACATTGCTGTGCGTATGCAGGCATCATACAGCCTGCCTTTCATTTTTAGAGAGAACCCTTTAGCGGCTAATAGTGGTATAAGCTCTCTGAACTTTTTCCATCCAGTTCTGACTCTAGCTACTGTACTTTTAGAGCACCCTCCACCACTGCTGATTTTGTCACCCAAGTAACGGAAGGTGTCCACTATTTCTATAGAACCATCTGTGCAATGGAATCAGCTAGTATTCTATGGGCACTTGCTGCTACTTATTGCACCAGAGCACCGGCCAAATGTAAAATCTATATTCTTAGTTAGCTTACCTGTGATCCCACTACATCTTTTATGCACCCATACTTTGCATTTGGGACAATAGGTGCTGTCTTCAACTATTGTTTGAGTTACTCTGTCTTCAACTATTGTCTGAGGTACTCTGTCTTCAACTATTGTCAGAGGTACTCTGTCTTCAACTATTGTCAGAGGTACTCTGTCTTCAACTATTGTCTGAGGTACTCTGTCTTCAACTATTGTCTGAGGTACTCTGTCTTCAACTATTGTCTGGGGTACTCTGTCTTCAACTATTGTCTGGGGTACTCTGTCTTCAACTATTGTCTGGGGTACTCTGTCTTCAACTATTGTCTGGGGTACTCTGTCTTCAACTATTGTCTGAGGTACTCTGTCTTCAACTATTGTCTGAGGTACTCTGTCTTCAACTATTGTCTGAGGTACTCTGTCTTCAACTATTGTCTGAGGTACTCTGTCTTCAACTATTGTCTGAGGTATTCTGTCTTCAACTATTGTCTGAGGTACTCTGTCTTCAACTAATGTCTGACGTATTCTGTCTTCAACTATTATCTGAGGTATTCTGTCTTCAACTATTGTCTGAGGTACTCTGTCTTCAACTATTGTCTGAGGTACTCTGTCTTCAACTATTGTCTGAGGTACTCTGTCTTCAACTATTGTCTGAGGTACTCTGTCTTCAACTATTGTCTGAGGTACTCTGTCTTCAACTATTGTCTGAGGTACTCTGTCTTCAACTATTGTCTGAGGTACTCTGTCTTCAACAATTGTCTGAGGTATTCTGTCTCTTATTGGCTGGGGTACTCTGTCTTCAACTATTGTCTGAGGTACTCTGTCTTCAACTATTGTCAGAGGTACTCTGTCTTCAACTATTGTTTGAGGTACTCTGTCTTCAACTAATGACTGAGATACTCTGTCTTCAACTATTGTCTGAGGTACTCTGTCTTCAACTATTGTCTGAGGTACTCTGTCTTCAACTATTGTCTAAGGTATTCTGTCTCTCATTGGCTGGGGTACTCTGTCTTCAACTATTGTCTGAGGTATTCTGTCTTCAACTATTGTCTGAGGTACTCTGTCTTCAACTATTGTCTGAGGTACTCTGTCTTCAACTATTGTCTGAGGTATTCAGTCTTCAACTATTGTCTGAGGTACACTGTCTTCAACAATTGTCTGAGGTATTCTGTCTCTCATTGGCTGGGGTACTCTGTCTTCAACTATTGTCTGAGGTACTCTGTCTTCAACTATTGTCTGAGGTACTCTGTCTTCAACTATTGTCTGAGGTACTCTGTCTTCAACTATTGTCTGAGGTACTCTGTCTTCAACTATTGTCTGAGGTACTCTGTCTTCAACTATTGTCTGAGGTACTCTGTCTTCAACTATTGACTGAGGTACTCTGTCTTCAACTATTGACTGAGGTACTCTGTCTTCAACTAATGTCTGAGGTACTCTGTCTTCAACTAATGTCTGAGGTACTCTGTCTTCAACTATTGTCTGAGGTACTCTGTCTTCAACTATTGTCTGAGGTACTCTGTCTTCAACTATTGTCTGAGGTACTCTGTCTTCAACTATTGTCTGGGGTACTCTGTCTTCAACTATTGTCTGGGGTACTCTGTCTTCAACTATTGTCTGAGGTACTCTGTCTTCAACTGTTGTCTGAGGTATTCAGTCTTCAACTATTGTCTGAGGTATTCTGTCTTCAACTATTGTCTGAGGTACTCTGTCTTCAACTAATGTCTGAGGTACTTTGTCTTCAACTATTGTCTGAGGTATTCTGTCATCAACTATTGTCTGAGGTACTCTGTCTTCAACTATTGTCTGAGGTATTCTGTCTTCAACTATTGTCTGAGGTATTCAGTCTTCAACTATTGTCTGAGGTACTCTGTCTTCAACTATTGTCTGAGGTATTCAGTCTTCAACAATTGTCTGAGGTATTCTGTCTCTCATTGGCTGGGGTACTCTGTCTTCAACTATTGTCTGAGGTACTCTGTCTTCAACTATTGTCTGAGGTACTCTGTCTTCAACTATTGTCTGAGGTACTCTGTCTTCAACTATTGTCTGAGGTACTCTGTCATCAACTATTGTCTGAGGTACACTGTCTTCAACTATTGTCTGAGGTACTCTGTCTTCAACTATTGTCTGAGGTACTCTGTCTTCAACTAATGTCTGAGATACTCTGTCTTCAACTATTGTCTGAGGTACTCTGACTTCAACTATTGTCTAAGGTATTCTGTCTCTCATTGGCTGGGGTACTCTGTCTTCAACTATTGTCTGAGGTACTCTGTCTTCAACTATTGTCTGAGGTATTCTGTCTTCAACTATTGTCTGAGGTATTCTGTCTTCAACTATTGTCTGAGGTATTCTGTCTTCAACTATTGTCTGAGGTATTCTGTCTTCAACTATTGTCTGAGGTATTCAGTCTTCAACTATTGTCTGAGGTATTCTATCTTCAACTATTGTCTGAGGTACTCTGTCTTCAACTAATATCTGAGGTACTTTGTCTTCAACTATTGTCTGAGGTATTCAGTCTTCAACTATTGTCTGAGGTACTCTGTCTTCAACTATTGTCTGAGGTATTCAGTCTTCAACTATTGTCTGAGGTACACTGTCTTCAACAATTGTCTGAGGTATTCTGTCTCTCATTGGCTGGGGTACTCTGTCTTAAACTATTGTCTGAGGTACTCTGTCTTAAACTATTGTCTGAGGTACTCTGTCTTCAACTATTGTCTGAGGTACTCTGTTTTCAACTATTGTCTGAGGTACTCTGTTTTCAACTATTGTTTGAGGTACTGTCTTCAACTATTGTCTGAGGTATTCTGTCTCTCATTGGCTGGGGTACTCTGTCTTCAACTATTGTGTGAGGTACTCTGTCTTCAACTATTGTCTGAGGTATTCTGTCTTCAACTATTGTCTGAGGTATTCTGTCTTCAACTATTGTCTGAGGTACTCTGTCTTCAACCATTGTCTGAGGTATTCTGTCTTCAACTATTGTCTGAGGTACTCTGTCTTCAACTATTGTCTGAGGTACTCTGTCTTCAACTATTGTCTGAGGTACTCTGTCTTCAACTATTGTCTGAGGTACTCTTCTTCAACTATTGTCTGAGGTACTCTGTCTTCAACTATTGTCTGAGGTACTCTGTCTTCAACTATTGTTTGAGGTATTCTGTCTTCAACAATTGTCCGAGGTATTCTGTCTCTCATTGGCTGGGGTACTCTGTCTTCAACTATTGTCTGAGGTATTCTGTCTTCAACAATTGTCTGAGGTATTCTGTCTCTCATTGGCTGGGGTACTCTGTCTTCAACTATTGTCTGAGGTATTCTGTCTTCAACTATTGTCTGAGGTACTCTGTCTTCAACTATTGTCTGAGGTATTCAGTCTTCAACTATTGTCTGAGGTACACTGTCTTCAACAATTGTGTGAGGTATTCTGTCTCTCATTGGCTGGGGTACTCTGTCTTCAACTATTGTCTGAGGTACTCTGTCTTCAACTATTGTCTGAGGTACTCTGTCTTCAACTATTGTCTGAGGTACTCTGTCTTCAACTATTGTCTGAGGTACTCTGTCTTCAACTATTGTCTGAGGTACTCTGTCTTCAACTATTGTCTGAGGTACTCTGTCTTCAACTATTGACTGAGGTACTCTGTCTTCAACTAATGTCTGAGGTACTCTGTCTTCAACTAATGTCTGAGGTACTCTGTCTTCAACTAATGTCTGAGGTACTCTGTCTTCAACTATTGTCTGAGGTACTCTGTCTTCAACTATTGTCTGAGGTACTCTGTCTTCAACTATTGTCTGAGGTACTCTGTCTTCAACTATTGTCTGAGGTACTCTGTCTTCAACTATTGTCTGAGGTACTCTGTCTTCAACTATTGTCTGAGGTATTCTGTCTTCAACTATTGTCTGAGGTATTCTGTCTTCAACTATTGTCTGAGGTATTCTGTCTTCAACTATTGTCTGAGGTACTCTGTCTTCAACTATTGTCTGAGGTATTCAGTCTTCAACTATTGTCTGAGGTATTCTGTCTTCAACTATTGTCTGAGGTACTCTGTCTTCAACTAATGTCTGAGGTACTTTGTCTTCAACTATTGTCTGAGGTATTCTGTCTTCAACTATTGTCTGAGGTACTCTGTCTTCAACTATTGTCTGAGGTATTCTGTCTTCAACTATTGTCTGAGGTATTCAGTCTTCAACAATTGTCTGAGGTATTCTGTCTCTCATTGGCTGGGGTACTCTGTCTTAAACTATTGTCTGAGGTACTCTGTTTTCAACTATTGTCTGAGGTACTCTGTTTTCAACTATTGTCTGAGGTACTCTGTCTTCAACTATTGTCTGAGGTATTCTGTCTCTCATTGGCTGGGGTACTCTGTCTTCAACTATTGTCTGAGGTACTCTGTCTTCAACTATTGTCTGAGGTATTCTGTCTCTCATTGGCTGAGGTACTCTGTCATCAACTATTCATCATCATCATTATCGTTTAACGTCCATCTTCTACGCTTGAGTGGGTTTGGACGGGAGTTTTTCCACTTTAGGCAAGAGTGGTTGTCTTGCTCGCATAGGACTGTCTGGCGGGTTTTCTACGGCTGGATGCCCTTCCTAACACCAACCACGTTTACAGTGTGGACTGTGTGTTTTTTCGTCGTGACACCTACACAACCTCATTTTATTCGGACTGGATGTTGTGGTACCAACATAACTTTACATTGAAAGGGGTGGTGTGGATGGAATGGGGGTAGTGGAACAGAGGTGTTTTTTAGTTAGAGGTGCCTACTGACTGTAGTAGGTTTCACTTTATACTTAGGTAAGGCGGGTCTTCTGAATTACTGTGTAGCACCAAAGATCTCGGTCCAGTGACATTGTCTTGGAGAGGTGTAAATGTGTGAGGTCGGAATTTATCAAGTCGTCCCAGGTTTTTCTGGGTCTGCTTACTCCGTGACTACCGTCTATTTTTATTGCCCTGCACATTTTTATACAGCTGTCGTCTTTCATGCGCATCACGTGACCTTACCAACGTAGTCTTCTCTCGAGTAAACTACATCTGATCCCTCTATTTCTAATTTTTCCCTTAGTTCGTTTATGCTTTGCCGTTCACGTATATTACTATTACACATCCAGCGGAGCATGCAAGCTTCGTTCCTCTCCAGTCTACGTATATCCTCTGCACACAATGCCCGGGTCTCCCTGCCATGTAACATTGCTGTGCGTATGCAGGCATCATACAGCCTGCCTTTCATTTTTAGAGAGAACCCTTTAGCGGCTAATAGTGGTATGAGCTCTCTGAACTTTTTCCATCCAGTTCTGACTCTAGCTACTGTACTTTTAGAGCACCCTCCACCACTGCTGATTTTGTCACCCAAGTAACGGAAGGTGTCCACTATTTCTATAGAACCATCTGTGCAATGGAATCAGCTAGTATTCTATGGGCACTTGCTGCTACTTATTGCACCAGAGCACCGGCCACATGTAAAATCTATATTCTTAGTTAGCTTACCTGTGATCCCACTACATCTTTTATGCACCCATACTTTGCATTTGGGACAATAGGTGCTGTCTTCAACTATTGTTTGAGTTACTCTGTCTTCAACTATTGTCTGAGGTACTCTGTCTTCAAATATTGTCAGAGGTACTCTGTCTTCAACTATTGTTTGAGGTACTCTGTCTTCAACTAATGTCTGAGATACTCTGTCTTCAACTATTGTCTGAGGTACTCTGTCTTCAACTATTGTCTAAGGTATTCTGTCTCTCATTGGCTGGGGTACTCTGTCTTCAACTATTGTCTGAGGTATTCTGTCTTCAACTATTGTCTGAGGTACTCTGTCTTCAACTATTGTCTGAGGTACTCTGTCTTCAACTATTGTCTGAGGTATTCAGTCTTCAACTATTGTCTGAGGTACACTGTCTTCAACAATTGTCTGAGGTATTCTGTCTCTCATTGGCTGGGGTACTCTGTCTTCAACTATTGTCTGAGGTACTCTGTCTTCAACTATTGTCTGAGGTACTCTGTCTTCAACTATTGTCTGAGGTACTCTGTCTTCAACTATTGTCTGAGGTACTCTGTCTTCAACTATTGACTGAGGTACTCTGTCTTCAACTAATGTCTGAGGTACTCTGTCTTCAACTAATGTCTGAGGTACTCTGTCTTCAACTATTGTCTGAGGTACTCTGTCTTCAACTATTGTCTGAGGTACTCTGTCTTCAACTATTGTCTGAGGTACTCTGTCTTCAACTATTGTCTGAGGTACTCTGTCTTCAACTATTGTCTGAGGTACTCTGTCTTCAACTATTGTCTGAGGTACTCTGTCTTCAACTATTGTCTGAGGTACTCTGTCTTCAACTATTGTCTGAGGTATTCTGTCTTCAACTATTGTCTGAGGTATTCTGTCTTCAACTATTGTCTGAGGTATTCTGTCTTCAACTATTGTCTGAGGTACTCTGTCTTCAACTATTGTCTGAGGTATTCAGTCTTCAACTATTGTCTGAGGTATTCTGTCTTCAACTATTGTCTGAGGTACTCTGTCTTCAACTAATGTCTGAGGTACTTTGTCTTCAACTATTGTCTGAGGTATTCTGTCTTCAACTATTGTCTGAGGTACTCTGTCTTCAACTATTGTCTGAGGTATTGTGTCTTCAACTATTGTCTGAGGTATTCAGTCTTCAACAATTGTCTGAGGTATTCTGTCTCTCATTGGCTGGGGTACTCTGTCTTAAACTATTGTCTGAGGTACTCTGTCTTCAAATAATGTCTGAGGTACTCTGTCTTCAACTAATGTCTGAGGTACTCTGTTTTCAACTATTGTCTGAGGTACTCTGTTTTCAACTATTGTCTGAGGTACTCTGTTTTCAACTATTGTCTGAGGTATTCTGTCTCTCATTGGCTGGGGTACTCTGTCTTCAACTATTGTCTGAGGTACTCTGTCTTCAACTATTGTCTGAGGTATTCTGTCTTCAACTATTGTCTGAGGTATTCAGTCTTCAACAATTGTCTGAGGTATTCTGTCTCTCATTGGCTGGGGTACTCTGTCTTAAACTATTGTCTGAGGTACTCTGTCTTCAACTAATGTCTGAGGTACTCTGTCTTCAACTAATGTCTGAGGTATTCTGTCTTCAACTATTGGCTGAGGTACTCTGTCTTCAACTATTGTCTGAGGTATTCTGTCTTCAACTATTGTCTGAGGTATTCTGTCTTCAACTATTGTCTGAGGTACTCTGTCTTCAACTAATGTCTGAGGTACTTTGTCTTCAACTATTGTCTGAGGTATTCTGTCTTCAACTATTGTCTGAGGTACTCTGTCTTCAACTATTGTCTGAGGTATTCTGTCTTCAACTATTGTCTGAGGTATTCAGTCTTCAACAATTGTCTGAGGTATTCTGTCTCTCATTGGCTGGGGTACTCTGTCTTCAGCTAATGTCTGAGGTACTCTGTCTTCAACTAATGTCTGAGGTACTCTGTCTTCAACTAATGTCTGAGGTACTCTGTCTTCAACTAATGTCTGAGGTACTCTGTTTTCAACTATTGTCTGAGGTACTCTGTTTTCAACTATTGTCTGAGGTACTCTGTTTTCAACTATTGTCTGAGGTATTCTGTCTCTCATTGGCTGGGGTACTCTGTCTTCAACTATTGTCTGAGGTACTCTGTCTTCAACTATTGTCTGACGTACTCTGTCTTCAACTATTGTCTGAGGTACTCTGTCATCAACTATTCATCATCATCATTATCGTTTAACGTCCATCTTCCACGCTTGAGTGGGTTTGGACGGGAGTTTTTCCACTTTAGGCAAGAGTGGTTGTCTTGCTCGCATAGGACTGTCTGGCGGGTTTTCTACGGCTGGATGCCCTTCCTAACACCAACGACGTTTACAGTGTGGACTGGGAGGTTTTTACCGTGTTGCCTACACGGCCACATTACAGCGTGGACTGTGTGTTTTTTCGTCGTGACACCTACACAACCTCATTTTATTCGGACTGGATGTTGTGGTACCAACATAACTTTACATTGAAAGGGGTGGTGTGGATGGAATGGGGGTAGTGGAACAGAGGTGTTTTTTAGTTAGAGGTGCCTACTGACTGTAGTAGGTTTCACTTTATACTTAGGTAAGGCGGGTCTTCTGAATTACTGTGTAGCACCAAAGATCTCGGTCCAGTGACATTGTCTTGGAGAGGTGTAAGTGTGTGAGGTCGGAATTTATCAAGTCGTCCCAGGTTTTTCTGGGTCTGCTTACTCCGTGACTACCGTCTATTTTTATTGCCCTGCACATTTTTATACAGCTGTCGTCTTTCATGCGCATCACGTGACCTTACCAACGTAGTCTTCTCTCGAGTAAACAACATCTGATCCCTCTATTTCTAATTTTTCCCTTAGTTCGTTTATGCTTTGCCGTTCACGTATATTACTATTACACATCCAGCGGAGCATGCAAGCTTCGTTCCTCTCCAGTCTACGTATATCCTCTGCACACAATGCCCGGGTCTCCCTGCCATGTAACATTGCTGTGCGTATGCAGGCATCATACAGCCTGCCTTTCATTTTTAGAGAGAACCCTTTAGCGGCTAATAGTGGTATAAGCTCTCTGAACTTTTTCCATCCAGTTCTGACTCTAGCTACTGTACTTTTAGAGCACCCTCCACCACTGCTGATTTTGTCACCCAAGTAACGGAAGGTGTCCACTATTTCTATAGAACCATCTGTGCAATGGAATCAGCTAGTATTCTATGGGCACTTGCTGCTACTTATTGCACCAGAGCACCGGCCACATGTAAAATCTATATTCTTAGTTAGCTTACCTGTGATCCCACTACATCTTTTATGCACCCATACTTTGCATTTGGGACAATAGGTGCTGTCTTCAACTATTGTTTGAGTTACTCTGTCTTCAACTATTGTCTGAGGTACTCTGTCTTCAAATATTGTCAGAGGTACTCTGTCTTCAACTATTGTTTGAGGTACTCTGTCTTCAACTAATGTCTGAGATACTCTGTCTTCAACTATTGTCTGAGGTACTCTGTCTTCAACTATTGTCTAAGGTATTCTGTCTCTCATTGGCTGGGGTACTCTGTCTTCAACTATTGTCTGAGGTATTCTGTCTTCAACTATTGTCTGAGGTACTCTGTCTTCAACTATTGTCTGAGGTACTCTGTCTTCAACTATTGTCTGAGGTATTCAGTCTTCAACTATTGTCTGAGGTACACTGTCTTCAACAATTGTCTGAGGTATTCTGTCTCTCATTGGCTGGGGTACTCTGTCTTCAACTATTGTCTGAGGTACTCTGTCTTCAACTATTGTCTGAGGTACTCTGTCTTCAACTATTGTCTGAGGTACTCTGTCTTCAACTATTGACTGAGGTACTCTGTCTTCAACTATTGACTGAGGTACTCTGTCTTCAACTAATGTCTGAGGTACTCTGTCTTCAACTAATGTCTGAGGTACTCTGTCTTCAACTATTGTCTGAGGTACTCTGTCTTCAACTATTGTCTGAGGTACTCTGTCTTCAACTATTGTCTGAGGTACTCTGTCTTCAACTATTGTCTGAGGTACTCTGTCTTCAACTATTGTCTGAGGTACTCTGTCTTCAACTATTGTCTGAGGTACTCTGTCTTCAACTATTGTCTGAGGTACTCTGTCTTCAACTATTGTCTGAGGTATTCTGTCTTCAACTATTGTCTGAGGTATTCTGTCTTCAACTATTGTCTGAGGTATTCTGTCTTCAACTATTGTCTGAGGTACTCTGTCTTCAACTATTGTCTGAGGTATTCAGTCTTCAACTATTGTCTGAGGTATTCTGTCTTCAACTATTGTCTGAGGTACTCTGTCTTCAACTAATGTCTGAGGTACTTTGTCTTCAACTATTGTCTGAGGTATTCTGTCTTCAACTATTGTCTGAGGTACTCTGTCTTCAACTATTGTCTGAGGTATTCTGTCTTCAACTATTGTCTGAGGTATTCAGTCTTCAACAATTGTCTGAGGTATTCTGTCTCTCATTGGCTGGGGTACTCTGTCTTAAACTATTGTCTGAGGTACTCTGTCTTCAACTAATGTCTGAGGTACTCTGTCTTCAACTAATGTCTGAGGTACTCTGTTTTCAACTATTGTCTGAGGTACTCTGTTTTCAACTATTGTCTGAGGTACTCTGTTTTCAACTATTGTCTGAGGTATTCTGTCTCTCATTGGCTGGGGTACTCTGTCTTCAACTATTGTCTGAGGTACTCTGTCTTCAACTATTGTCTGAGGTATTGTGTCTTCAACTATTGTCTGAGGTATTCAGTCTTCAACAATTGTCTGAGGTATTCTGTCTCTCATTGGCTGGGGTACTCTGTCTTAAACTATTGTCTGAGGTACTCTGTCTTCAACTAATGTCTGAGGTACTCTGTCTTCAACTAATGTCTGAGGTATTCTGTCTTCAACTATTGTCTGAGGTACTCTGTCTTCAACTATTGTCTGAGGTATTCAGTCTTCAACTATTGTCTGAGGTATTCTGTCTTCAACTATTGTCTGAGGTACTCTGTCTTCAACTAATGTCTGAGGTACTTTGTCTTCAACTATTGTCTGAGGTATTCTGTCTTCAACTATTGTCTGAGGTACTCTGTCTTCAACTATTGTCTGAGGTATTCTGTCTTCAACTATTGTCTGAGGTATTCAGTCTTCAACAATTGTCTGAGGTATTCTGTCTCTCATTGGCTGGGGTACTCTGTCTTCAGCTAATGTCTGAGGTACTCTGTCTTCAACTAATGTCTGAGGTACTCTGTCTTCAACTAATGTCTGAGGTACTCTGTCTTCAACTAATGTCTGAGGTACTCTGTTTTCAACTATTGTCTGAGGTACTCTGTTTTCAACTATTGTCTGAGGTATTCTGTCTCTCATTGGCTGGGGTACTCTGTCTTCAACTATTGTCTGAGGTACTCTGTCTTCAACTATTGTCTGACGTACTCTGTCTTCAACTATTGTCTGAGGTACTCTGTCATCAACTATTCATCATCATCATTATCGTTTAACGTCCATCTTCCACGCTTGAGTGGGTTTGGACGGGAGTTTTTCCACTTTAGGCAAGAGTGGTTGTCTTGCTCGCATAGGACTGTCTGGCGGGTTTTCTACGGCTGGATGCCCTTCCTAACACCAACCACGTTTACAGTGTGGACTGGGAGGTTTTTACCGTGTTGCCTACACGGCCACATTACAGCGTGGACTGTGTGTTTTTTCGTCGTGACACCTACACAACCTCATTTTATTCGGACTGGATGTTGTGGTACCAACATAACTTTACATTGAAAGGGGTGGTGTGGATGGAATGGGGGTAGTGGAACAGAGGTGTTTTTTAGTTAGAGGTGCCTACTGACTGTAGTAGGTTTCACTTTATACTTAGGTAAGGCGGGTCTTCTGAATTACTGTGTAGCACCAAAGATCTCGGTCCAGTGACATTGTCTTGGAGAGGTGTAAGTGTGTGAGGTCGGAATTTATCAAGTCGTCCCAGGTTTTTCTGGGTCTGCTTACTCCGTGACTACCGTCTATTTTTATTGCCCTGCACATTTTTATACAGCTGTCGTCTTTCATGCGCATCACGTGACCTTACCAACGTAGTCTTCTCTCGAGTAAACAACATCTGATCCCTCTATTTCTAATTTTTCCCTTAGTTCGTTTATGCTTTGCCGTTCACGTATATTACTATTACACATCCAGCGGAGCATGCAAGCTTCGTTCCTCTCCAGTCTACGTATATCCTCTGCACACAATGCCCGGGTCTCCCTGCCATGTAACATTGCTGTGCGTATGCAGGCATCATACAGCCTGCCTTTCATTTTTAGAGAGAACCCTTTAGCGGCTAATAGTGGTATAAGCTCTCTGAACTTTTTCCATCCAGTTCTGACTCTAGCTACTGTACTTTTAGAGCACCCTCCACCACTGCTGATTTTGTCACCCAAGTAACGGAAGGTGTCCACTATTTCTATAGAACCATCTGTGCAATGGAATCAGCTAGTATTCTATGGGCACTTGCTGCTACTTATTGCACCAGAGCACCGGCCACATGTAAAATCTATATTCTTAGTTAGCTTACCTGTGATCCCACTACATCTTTTATGCACCCATACTTTGCATTTGGGACAATAGGTGCTGTCTTCAACTATTGTTTGAGTTACTCTGTCTTCAACTATTGTCTGAGGTACTCTGTCTTCAAATATTGTCAGAGGTACTCTGTCTTCAACTAATGTCTGAGATACTCTGTCTTCAACTATTGTCTGAGGTACTCTGTCTTCAACTATTGTCTGAGGTACTCTGTCTCTCATTGGCTGGGGGTACTCTGTCTTCAACTATTGTCTGAGGTACTCTGTCTTCAACTATTGTCTGAGGTATTCTGTCTTCAACTATTGTCTGAGGTATTCTGTCTTCAACTATTGTCTGAGGTACTCTGTCTTCAACTATTGTCTGAGGTATTCAGTCTTCAACTATTGTCTGAGGTACTCTGTCTTCAACTATTGTCTGAGGTATTCTGTCTCTCATTGGCTGGGGTACTCTGTCTTCAACTATTGTCTGAGGTACTCTGTCTTCAACTATTGTCTGAGATACTCTGTCTTCAACTATTGTCTGGGGTACTCTGTCTTCAACTATTGTCTGAGGTACTCTGTCTTCAACTATTGTCTGAGGTACTCTGTCTTCAACTATTGTCTGAGGTACTCTGTCTTCAACTATTGTCTGAGGTATTCAGTCTTCAACTATTGTCTGAGGTATTCTGTCTTCAACTATTGTCTGAGGTACTCTGTCTTCAACTAATGTCTGAGGTACTTTGTCTTCAACTATTGTCTGAGGTATTCTGTCATCAACTATTGTCTGAGGTACTCTGTCTTCAACTATTGTCTGAGGTATTCTGTCTTCAACTATTGTCTGAGGTATTCAGTCTTCAACTATTGTCTGAGGTACTCTGTCTTCAACCATTGTCTGAGGTATTCAGTCTTCAACAATTGTCTGAGGTATTCTGTCTCTCATTGGCTGGGGTACTCTGTCTTCAACTATTGTCTGAGGTACTCTGTCTTCAACTATTGTCTGAGGTACTCTGTCTTCAACTATTGTCTGAGGTACTCTGTCTTCAACTATTGTCTGAGGTACACTGTCTTCAACTATTGTCTGAGGTACTCTGTCTTCAACTATTGTCTGAGGTACTCTGTCTTCAACTAATGTCTGAGATACTCTGTCTTCAACTATTGTCTGACTTCAACTATTGTCTAAGGTATTCTGTCTCTCATTGGCTGGGGGTACTCTGTCTTCAACTATTGTCTGAGGTACTCTGTCTTCAACTATTGTCTGAGGTATTCTGTCTTCAACTATTGTCTGAGGTATTCTGTCTTCAACTATTGTCTGAGGTACTCTGTCTTCAACTATTGTCTGAGGTACTCTGTCTTCAACTATTGTCTGAGGTATTCAGTCTTCAACTATTGTCTGAGGTATTCTATCTTCAACTATTGTCTGAGGCACTCTGTCTTCAACTAATATCTGAGGTACTTTGTCTTCAACTATTGTCTGAGGTATTCAGTCTTAAACTATTGTCTGAGGTACACTGTCTTCAACAATTGTCTGAGGTATTCTGTCTCTCATTGGCTGGGGTACTCTGTCTTAAACTATTGTCTGAGGTACTCTGTCTTAAACTATTGTCTGAGGTACTCTGTCTTAAACTATTGTCTGAGGTACTCTGTTTTCAACTATTGTCTGAGGTACTCTGTTTTCAACTATTGTTTGAGGTACTGTCTTCAACTATTGTCTGAGGTATTCTGTCTCTCATTGGCTGGGGTACTCTGTCTTCAACTATTGTGTGAGGTACTCTGTCTTCAACTATTGTCTGAGGTATTCTGTCTTCAACTATTGTCTGAGGTATTCTGTCTTCAACTATTGTCTGAGGTACTCTGTCTTCAACCATTGTCTGAGGTATTCTGTCTTCAACTATTGTCTGAGGTACTCTGTCTTCAACTATTGTCTGAGGTACTCTGTCTTCAACTATTGTCTGAGGTACTCTGTCTTCAACTATTGTCTGAGGTACTCTGTCTTCAACTATTGTTTGAGGTATTCTGTCTTCAACAATTGTCCGAGGTATTCTGTCTCTCATTGGCTGGGGTACTCTGTCTTCAACTATTGTCTGAGGTATTCTGTCTTCAACAATTGTCTGAGGTATTCTGTCTCTCATTGGCTGGGGTACTCTGTCTTCAACTATTGTCTGAGGTATTCTGTCTTCAACTATTGTCTGAGGTATTCTGTCTTCAACTATTGTCTGAGGTACTCTGTCTTCAACTATTGTCTGAGGTACTCTGTCTTCAACTATTGTCTGAGGTATTCAGTCTTCAACTATTGTCTGAGGTACACTGTCTTCAACAATTATCTGAGGTATTCTGTCTCTCATTGGCTGGGGTACTCTGTCTTCAACTATTGTCTGAGGTACTCTGTCTTCAACTATTGTCTGAGGTACTCTGTCTTCAACTATTGTCTGAGGTACTCTGTCTTCAACTATTGACTGAGGTACTCTGTCTTCAACTAATGTCTGAGGTACTCTGTCTTCAACTAATGTCTGAGGTACTCTGTCTTCAACTATTGTCTGAGGTACTCTGTCTTCACCTATTGTCTGAGGTACTCTGTCTTCAACTATTGTCTGAGGTACTCTGTCTTCAACTAATGTCTGAGGTATTCTGTCTTCAACTATTATCTGAGGTATTCTGTCTTCAACTATTGTCTGAGGTACTCTGTCTTCAACTATTGTCTGAGGTACTCTGTCTTCAACTATTGTCTGAGGTACTCTGTCTTCAACAATTGTCTGAGGTATTCTGTCTCTTATTGGCTGGGGTACTCTGTCTTCAACTATTGTCTGAGGTACTCTGTCATCAACTATTCATCATCATCATCGTTTAACGTCCATCTTCCACGCTTGCATGGGTTTGGACGGGAGTTTTCCCACTTGAGGCAAGAGTGGTTGTCTTGCTCGCATAGAACTGTCTGGCGGGTTTTCTACGGCTGGATGCCCTTCCTAACACCAACCACGTTTACAGTCTGGACTGGGAGGTTTTTACCGTGTTACCTACACGGCCACATTACAGCGTGGACTGTGTGTTTTTTCGTCGTGACACCTACAAAACCTCATTTGTTTCGGACTGGATGTTGTGGTACCAACATAACTTTACATTGAAAGGGGTGGTGTAGATGGAATGGGGGTAGTGGAACAGGGGTGTTTTTTTGTTAGAGGTGCCTACTGACTGTAGTAGGTTTCACTTTGTACTTAGGTGAATTACTGTGTAGTGCCAAAGATCTCGGTCCAGTGACATTGTCTTGGAGAGGTGTAAGTGTGTGGGGTCGGAATTTATCAAGTCGTCCCAGGTTTTTCTGTGTCTTCCTACTCCGTGACTACCGTCTATTTTTATTGCCCTGCACATTTTTATACAGCTGTCGTCTTTCATGCGCATCACGTGACCTTACCAACGTAGTCTTCTCTCGAGTAAACAACATCTGATCCCTCTTATTTCTAATTTTTCCCTTAGTTCGTTTATGCTTTGCCGTTCACGTATATTACCATTACACATCCAGCGGAGCATGCAAGCTTCGTTCCTCTCCAGTCTACGTATATCCTCTGCACACAATGCCCGGGTCTCCCTGCCATGTAACATTGCTGTGCGTATGCAGGCATCATACAGCCTGCCTTTCATTTTTAGAGAGAACCCTTTAGCGGCTAATAGTGGTATAAGCTCTCTGAACTTTTTCCATCCAGTTCTGACTCTAGCTACTGTACTTTTAGAGCACCCTCCACCACTGCTGATTTTGTCACCCAAGTAACGGAAGGTGTCCACTATTTCTATAGAACCATCTGTGCAATGGAATCAGCTAGTATTCTATGGGCACTTGCTGCTACTTATTGCACCAGAGCACCGGCCACATGTAAAATCTATATTCTTAGTTAGCTTACCTGTAATCCCACTACATCTTTTATGCACCCATACTTTGCATTTGGGACAATAGGTGCTGTCTTCAACTATTGTTTGAGGTACTCTGTCTTCAACTATTGTCTGGGGTACTCCGTCTTCAGCTATTGTCTGAGGTACTCTGTCTTCAGCTATTGTCTGAGGTACTCTGTCTTCAGCTATTGTCTGAGGTACTCTGTCTTCAACTATTGTCTGAGGTACTCTGTCTTCAACTATTGTCTGAGGTACTGTCTTCAACTATTGTCTGAGGTACTGTCTTCAACTATTGTCTGAGGTACTCTGTCTTCAACTATTGTCTGAGGTACTCTGTCTTCAACTATTGTCTGAGGTACTCTGTCTTCAACTATTGTCTGAGGTATTCTGTCTCTCATTGGCTGGGGTACTCTGTCTTCAACTATTGTCTGAGGTACTCTGTCTTCAACTATTGTCTGAGGTACTCTGTCTTCAACTATTGTCTGAGGTACTCTGTCTTCAACAATTGTCTGAGGTATTCTGTCTCTCATTGGCTGGGGTACTCTGTCTTCAACTATTGTCTGAGGTACTCTGTCTTCAACCATTGTCTGAGGTATTCAGTCTTCAACAATTGTCTGAGGTATTCTGTCTCTCATTGGCTGGGGTACTCTGTCTTCAACTATTGTCTGAGGTACTCTGTCTTCAACTATTGTCTGAGGTACTCTGTCTTCAACTATTGTCTGAGGTACTCTGTCTTCAACTATTGTCTGAGGTACACTGTCTTCAACTATTGTCTGAGGTACTCTGTCTTCAACTATTGTCTGAGGTACTCTGTCTTCAACTAATGTCTGAGATACTCTGTCTTCAACAATTGTCTGACTTCAACTATTGTCTAAGGTATTCTGTCTCTCATTGGCTGGGGGTACTCTGTCTTCAACTATTGTCTGAGGTACTCTGTCTTCAACTATTGTCTGAGGTATTCTGTCTTCAACTATTGTCTGAGGTATTCTGTCTTCAACTATTGTCTGAGGTACTCTGTCTTCAACTATTGTCTGAGGTACTCTGTCTTCAACTATTGTCTGAGGTATTCAGTCTTCAACTATTGTCTGAGGTATTCTATCTTCAACTATTGTCTGAGGCACTCTGTCTTCAACTAATATCTGAGGTACTTTGTCTTCAACTATTGTCTGAGGTATTCAGTCTTAAACTATTGTCTGAGGTACACTGTCTTCAACAATTGTCTGAGGTATTCTGTCTCTCATTGGCTGGGGTACTCTGTCTTAAACTATTGTCTGAGGTACTCTGTCTTAAACTATTGTCTGAGGTACTCTGTCTTCAACTATTGTCTGAGGTACTCTGTCTTCAACTATTGTCTGAGGTACTCTGTCTTCAACTATTGACTGAGGTACTCTGTCTTCAACTATTGACTGAGGTACTCTGTCTTCAACTAATGTCTGAGGTACTCTGTCTTCAACTAATGTCTGAGGTACTCTGTCTTCAACTATTGTCTGAGGTACTCTGTCTTCAACTATTGTCTGAGGTACTCTGTCTTCAACTATTGTCTGAGGTACTCTGTCTTCAACTATTGTCTGAGGTACTCTGTCTTCAACTATTGTCTGAGGTACTCTGTCTTCAACTATTGTCTGAGGTACTCTGTCTTCAACTATTGTCTGAGGTACTCTGTCTTCAACTATTGTCTGAGGTATTCTGTCTTCAACTATTGTCTGAGGTATTCTGTCTTCAACTATTGTCTGAGGTATTCTGTCTTCAACTATTGTCTGAGGTACTCTGTCTTCAACTATTGTCTGAGGTATTCAGTCTTCAACTATTGTCTGAGGTATTCTGTCTTCAACTATTGTCTGAGGTACTCTGTCTTCAACTAATGTCTGAGGTACTTTGTCTTCAACTATTGTCTGAGGTATTCTGTCTTCAACTATTGTCTGAGGTACTCTGTCTTCAACTATTGTCTGAGGTATTCTGTCTTCAACTATTGTCTGAGGTATTCAGTCTTCAACAATTGTCTGAGGTATTCTGTCTCTCATTGGCTGGGGTACTCTGTCTTAAACTATTGTCTGAGGTACTCTGTCTTCAACTAATGTCTGAGGTACTCTGTCTTCAACTAATGTCTGAGGTACTCTGTTTTCAACTATTGTCTGAGGTACTCTGTTTTCAACTATTGTCTGAGGTACTCTGTTTTCAACTATTGTCTGAGGTATTCTGTCTCTCATTGGCTGGGGTACTCTGTCTTCAACTATTGTCTGAGGTACTCTGTCTTCAACTATTGTCTGAGGTATTGTGTCTTCAACTATTGTCTGAGGTATTCAGTCTTCAACAATTGTCTGAGGTATTCTGTCTCTCATTGGCTGGGGTACTCTGTCTTAAACTATTGTCTGAGGTACTCTGTCTTCAACTAATGTCTGAGGTACTCTGTCTTCAACTAATGTCTGAGGTATTCTGTCTTCAACTATTGTCTGAGGTACTCTGTCTTCAACTATTGTCTGAGGTATTCAGTCTTCAACTATTGTCTGAGGTATTCTGTCTTCAACTATTGTCTGAGGTACTCTGTCTTCAACTAATGTCTGAGGTACTTTGTCTTCAACTATTGTCTGAGGTATTCTGTCTTCAACTATTGTCTGAGGTACTCTGTCTTCAACTATTGTCTGAGGTATTCTGTCTTCAACTATTGTCTGAGGTATTCTGTCTCTCATTGGCTGGGGTACTCTGTCTTCAGCTAATGTCTGAGGTACTCTGTCTTCAACTAATGTCTGAGGTACTCTGTCTTCAACTAATGTCTGAGGTACTCTGTCTTCAACTAATGTCTGAGGTACTCTGTTTTCAACTATTGTCTGAGGTACTCTGTTTTCAACTATTGTCTGAGGTACTCTGTTTTCAACTATTGTCTGAGGTATTCTGTCTCTCATTGGCTGGGGTACTCTGTCTTCAACTATTGTCTGAGGTACTCTGTCTTCAACTATTGTCTGACGTACTCTGTCTTCAACTATTGTCTGAGGTACTCTGTCATCAACTATTCATCATCATCATTATCGTTTAACGTCCATCTTCCACGCTTGAGTGGGTTTGGACGGGAGTTTTTCCACTTTAGGCAAGAGTGGTTGTCTTGCTCGCATAGGACTGTCTGGCGGGTTTTCTACGGCTGGATGCCCTTCCTAACACCAACCACGTTTACAGTGTGGACTGGGAGGTTTTTACCGTGTTGCCTACACGGCCACATTACAGCGTGGACTGTGTGTTTTTTCGTCGTGACACCTACACAACCTCATTTTATTCGGACTGGATGTTGTGGTACCAACATAACTTTACATTGAAAGGGGTGGTGTGGATGGAATGGGGGTAGTGGAACAGAGGTGTTTTTTAGTTAGAGGTGCCTACTGACTGTAGTAGGTTTCACTTTATACTTAGGTAAGGCGGGTCTTCTGAATTACTGTGTAGCACCAAAGATCTCGGTCCAGTGACATTGTCTTGGAGAGGTGTAAGTGTGTGAGGTCGGAATTTATCAAGTCGTCCCAGGTTTTTCTGGGTCTGCTTACTCCGTGACTACCGTCTATTTTTATTGCCCTGCACATTTTTATACAGCTGTCGTCTTTCATGCGCATCACGTGACCTTACCAACGTAGTCTTCTCTCGAGTAAACAACATCTGATCCCTCTATTTCTAATTTTTCCCTTAGTTCGTTTATGCTTTGCCGTTCACGTATATTACTATTACACATCCAGCGGAGCATGCAAGCTTCGTTCCTCTCCAGTCTACGTATATCCTCTGCACACAATGCCCGGGTCTCCCTGCCATGTAACATTGCTGTGCGTATGCAGGCATCATACAGCCTGCCTTTCATTTTTAGAGAGAACCCTTTAGCGGCTAATAGTGGTATAAGCTCTCTGAACTTTTTCCATCCAGTTCTGACTCTAGCTACTGTACTTTTAGAGCACCCTCCACCACTGCTGATTTTGTCACCCAAGTAACGGAAGGTGTCCACTATTTCTATAGAACCATCTGTGCAATGGAATCAGCTAGTATTCTATGGGCACTTGCTGCTACTTATTGCACCAGAGCACCGGCCACATGTAAAATCTATATTCTTAGTTAGCTTACCTGTGATCCCACTACATCTTTTATGCACCCATACTTTGCATTTGGGACAATAGGTGCTGTCTTCAACTATTGTTTGAGTTACTCTGTCTTCAACTATTGTCTGAGGTACTCTGTCTTCAAATATTGTCAGAGGTACTCTGTCTTCAACTAATGTCTGAGATACTCTGTCTTCAACTATTGTCTGAGGTACTCTGTCTTCAACTATTGTCTGAGGTACTCTGTCTCTCATTGGCTGGGGGTACTCTGTCTTCAACTATTGTCTGAGGTACTCTGTCTTCAACTATTGTCTGAGGTATTCTGTCTTCAACTATTGTCTGAGGTATTCTGTCTTCAACTATTGTCTGAGGTACTCTGTCTTCAACTATTGTCTGAGGTATTCAGTCTTCAACTATTGTCTGAGGTACTCTGTCTTCAACTATTGTCTGAGGTATTCTGTCTCTCATTGGCTGGGGTACTCTGTCTTCAACTATTGTCTGAGGTACTCTGTCTTCAACTATTGTCTGAGGTACTCTGTCTTCAACTATTGTCTGGGGTACTCTGTCTTCAACTATTGTCTGAGGTACTCTGTCTTCAACTATTGTCTGAGGTACTCTGTCTTCAACTATTGTCTGAGGTATTCAGTCTTCAACTATTGTCTGAGGTATTCTGTCTTCAACTATTGTCTGAGGTACTCTGTCTTCAACTAATGTCTGAGGTACTTTGTCTTCAACTATTGTCTGAGGTATTCTGTCATCAACTATTGTCTGAGGTACTCTGTCTTCAACTATTGTCTGAGGTATTCTGTCTTCAACTATTGTCTGAGGTATTCAGTCTTCAACTATTGTCTGAGGTACTCTGTCTTCAACCATTGTCTGAGGTATTCAGTCTTCAACAATTGTCTGAGGTATTCTGTCTCTCATTGGCTGGGGTACTCTGTCTTCAACTATTGTCTGAGGTACTCTGTCTTCAACTAATGTCTGAGGTACTTTGTCTTCAACTATTGTCTGAGGTATTCTGTCTTCAACTATTGTCTGAGGTACTCTGTCTTCAACTATTGTCTGAGGTATTCTGTCTTCAACTATTGTCTGAGGTATTCAGTCTTCAACAATTGTCTGAGGTATTCTGTCTCTCATTGGCTGGGGTACTCTGTCTTCAGCTAATGTCTGAGGTACTCTGTCTTCAACTAATGTCTGAGGTACTCTGTCTTCAACTAATGTCTGAGGTACTCTGTCTTCAACTAATGTCTGAGGTACTCTGTTTTCAACTATTGTCTGAGGTACTCTGTTTTCAACTATTGTCTGAGGTATTCTGTCTCTCATTGGCTGGGGTACTCTGTCTTCAACTATTGTCTGAGGTACTCTGTCTTCAACTATTGTCTGACGTACTCTGTCTTCAACTATTGTCTGAGGTACTCTGTCATCAACTATTCATCATCATCATTATCGTTTAACGTCCATCTTCCACGCTTGAGTGGGTTTGGATGGGAGTTTTTCCACTTTAGGCAAGAGTGGTTGTCTTGCTCGCATAGGACTGTCTGGCGGGTTTTCTACGGCTGGATGCCCTTCCTAACACCAACCACGTTTACAGTGTGGACTGGGAGGTTTTTACCGTGTTGCCTACACGGCCACATTACAGCGTGGACTGTGTGTTTTTTCGTCGTGACACCTACACAACCTCATTTTATTCGGACTGGATGTTGTGGTACCAACATAACTTTACATTGAAAGGGGTGGTGTGGATGGAATGGGGGTAGTGGAACAGAGGTGTTTTTTAGTTAGAGGTGCCTACTGACTGTAGTAGGTTTCACTTTATACTTAGGTAAGGCGGGTCTTCTGAATTACTGTGTAGCACCAAAGATCTCGGTCCAGTGACATTGTCTTGGAGAGGTGTAAGTGTGTGAGGTCGGAATTTATCAAGTCGTCCCAGGTTTTTCTGGGTCTGCTTACTCCGTGACTACCGTCTATTTTTATTGCCCTGCACATTTTTATACAGCTGTCGTCTTTCATGCGCATCACGTGACCTTACCAACGTAGTCTTCTCTCGAGTAAACAACATCTGATCCCTCTATTTCTAATTTTTCCCTTAGTTCGTTTATGCTTTGCCGTTCACGTATATTACTATTACACATCCAGCGGAGCATGCAAGCTTCGTTCCTCTCCAGTCTACGTATATCCTCTGCACACAATGCCCGGGTCTCCCTGCCATGTAACATTGCTGTGCGTATGCAGGCATCATACAGCCTGCCTTTCATTTTTAGAGAGAACCCTTTAGCGGCTAATAGTGGTATAAGCTCTCTGAACTTTTTCCATCCAGTTCTGACTCTAGCTACTGTACTTTTAGAGCACCCTCCACCACTGCTGATTTTGTCACCCAAGTAACGGAAGGTGTCCACTATTTCTATAGAACCATCTGTGCAATGGAATCAGCTAGTATTCTATGGGCACTTGCTGCTACTTATTGCACCAGAGCACCGGCCACATGTAAAATCTATATTCTTAGTTAGCTTACCTGTGATCCCACTACATCTTTTATGCACCCATACTTTGCATTTGGGACAATAGGTGCTGTCTTCAACTATTGTTTGAGTTACTCTGTCTTCAACTATTGTCTGAGGTACTCTGTCTTCAAATATTGTCAGAGGTACTCTGTCTTCAACTAATGTCTGAGATACTCTGTCTTCAACTATTGTCTGAGGTACTCTGTCTTCAACTATTGTCTGAGGTACTCTGTCTCTCATTGGCTGGGGGTACTCTGTCTTCAACTATTGTCTGAGGTACTCTGTCTTCAACTATTGTCTGAGGTATTCTGTCTTCAACTATTGTCTGAGGTATTCTGTCTTCAACTATTGTCTGAGGTACTCTGTCTTCAACTATTGTCTGAGGTATTCAGTCTTCAACTATTGTCTGAGGTACTCTGTCTTCAACTATTGTCTGAGGTATTCTGTCTCTCATTGGCTGGGGTACTCTGTCTTCAACTATTGTCTGAGGTACTCTGTCTTCAACTATTGTCTGAGGTACTCTGTCTTCAACTATTGTCTGGGGTACTCTGTCTTCAACTATTGTCTGAGGTACTCTGTCTTCAACTATTGTCTGAGGTACTCTGTCTTCAACTATTGTCTGAGGTATTCAGTCTTCAACTATTGTCTGAGGTATTCTGTCTTCAACTATTGTCTGAGGTACTCTGTCTTCAACTAATGTCTGAGGTACTTTGTCTTCAACTATTGTCTGAGGTATTCTGTCATCAACTATTGTCTGAGGTACTCTGTCTTCAACTATTGTCTGAGGTATTCTGTCTTCAACTATTGTCTGAGGTATTCAGTCTTCAACTATTGTCTGAGGTACTCTGTCTTCAACCATTGTCTGAGGTATTCAGTCTTCAACAATTGTCTGAGGTATTCTGTCTCTCATTGGCTGGGGTACTCTGTCTTCAACTATTGTCTGAGGTACTCTGTCTTCAACTATTGTCTGAGGTACTCTGTCTTCAACTATTGTCTGAGGTACTCTGTCTTCAACTATTGTCTGAGGTACACTGTCTTCAACTATTGTCTGAGGTACTCTGTCTTCAACTATTGTCTGAGGTACTCTGTCTTCAACTAATGTCTGAGATACTCTGTCTTCAACTATTGTCTGACTTCAACTATTGTCTAAGGTATTCTGTCTCTCATTGGCTGGGGGTACTCTGTCTTCAACTATTGTCTGAGGTACTCTGTCTTCAACTATTGTCTGAGGTATTCTGTCTTCAACTATTGTCTGAGGTATTCTGTCTTCAACTATTGTCTGAGGTACTCTGTCTTCAACTATTGTCTGAGGTACTCTGTCTTCAACTATTGTCTGAGGTATTCAGTCTTCAACTATTGTCTGAGGTATTCTATCTTCAACTATTGTCTGAGGCACTCTGTCTTAAACTAATATCTGAGGTACTTTGTCTTCAACTATTGTCTGAGGTATTCAGTCTTCAACTATTGTCTGAGGTACTCTGTCTTCAACTATTGTCTGAGGTATTCAGTCTTAAACTATTGTCTGAGGTACACTGTCTTCAACAATTGTCTGAGGTATTCTGTCTCTCATTGGCTGGGGTACTCTGTCTTAAACTATTGTCTGAGGTACTCTGTCTTAAACTATTGTCTGAGGTACTCTGTCTTAAACTATTGTCTGAGGTACTCTGTTTGCAACTATTGTCTGAGGTACTCTGTTTTCAACTATTGTTTGAGGTACTGTCTTCAACTATTGTCTGAGGTATTCTGTCTCTCATTGGCTGGGGTACTCTGTCTTCAACTATTGTGTGAGGTACTCTGTCTTCAACTATTGTCTGAGGTATTCTGTCTTCAACTATTGTCTGAGGTATTCTGTCTTCAACTATTGTCTGAGGTACTCTGTCTTCAACTATTGTCTGAGGTACTCTGTCTTCAACTATTGTCTGAGGTATTCAGTCTTCAACTATTGTCTGAGGTATTCTATCTTCAACTATTGTCTGAGGCACTCTGTCTTCAACTAATATCTGAGGTACTTTGTCTTCAACTATTGTCTGAGGTATTCAGTCTTAAACTATTGTCTGAGGTACACTGTCTTCAACAATTGTCTGAGGTATTCTGTCTCTCATTGGCTGGGGTACTCTGTCTTAAACTATTGTCTGAGGTACTCTGTCTTAAACTATTGTCTGAGGTACTCTGTCTTCAACTATTGTCTGAGGTACTCTGTCTTCAACTATTGTCTGAGGTACTCTGTCTTCAACTATTGACTGAGGTACTCTGTCTTCAACTATTGACTGAGGTACTCTGTCTTCAACTAATGTCTGAGGTACTCTGTCTTCAACTAATGTCTGAGGTACTCTGTCTTCAACTATTGTCTGAGGTACTCTGTCTTCAACTATTGTCTGAGGTACTCTGTCTTCAACTATTGTCTGAGGTACTCTGTCTTCAACTATTGTCTGAGGTACTCTGTCTTCAACTATTGTCTGAGGTACTCTGTCTTCAACTATTGTCTGAGGTACTCTGTCTTCAACTATTGTCTGAGGTACTCTGTCTTCAACTATTGTCTGAGGTATTCTGTCTTCAACTATTGTCTGAGGTATTCTGTCTTCAACTATTGTCTGAGGTATTCTGTCTTCAACTATTGTCTGAGGTACTCTGTCTTCAACTATTGTCTGAGGTATTCAGTCTTCAACTATTGTCTGAGGTATTCTGTCTTCAACTATTGTCTGAGGTACTCTGTCTTCAACTAATGTCTGAGGTACTTTGTCTTCAACTATTGTCTGAGGTATTCTGTCTTCAACTATTGTCTGAGGTACTCTGTCTTCAACTATTGTCTGAGGTATTCTGTCTTCAACTATTGTCTGAGGTATTCAGTCTTCAACAATTGTCTGAGGTATTCTGTCTCTCATTGGCTGGGGTACTCTGTCTTAAACTATTGTCTGAGGTACTCTGTCTTCAACTAATGTCTGAGGTACTCTGTCTTCAACTAATGTCTGAGGTACTCTGTTTTCAACTATTGTCTGAGGTACTCTGTTTTCAACTATTGTCTGAGGTACTCTGTTTTCAACTATTGTCTGAGGTATTCTGTCTCTCATTGGCTGGGGTACTCTGTCTTCAACTATTGTCTGAGGTACTCTGTCTTCAACTATTGTCTGAGGTATTGTGTCTTCAACTATTGTCTGAGGTATTCAGTCTTCAACAATTGTCTGAGGTATTCTGTCTCTCATTGGCTGGGGTACTCTGTCTTAAACTATTGTCTGAGGTACTCTGTCTTCAACTAATGTCTGAGGTACTCTGTCTTCAACTAATGTCTGAGGTATTCTGTCTTCAACTATTGTCTGAGGTACTCTGTCTTCAACTATTGTCTGAGGTATTCAGTCTTCAACTATTGTCTGAGGTATTCTGTCTTCAACTATTGTCTGAGGTACTCTGTCTTCAACTAATGTCTGAGGTACTTTGTCTTCAACTATTGTCTGAGGTATTCTGTCTTCAACTATTGTCTGAGGTACTCTGTCTTCAACTATTGTCTGAGGTATTCTGTCTTCAACTATTGTCTGAGGTATTCTGTCTCTCATTGGCTGGGGTACTCTGTCTTCAGCTAATGTCTGAGGTACTCTGTCTTCAACTAATGTCTGAGGTACTCTGTCTTCAACTAATGTCTGAGGTACTCTGTCTTCAACTAATGTCTGAGGTACTCTGTTTTCAACTATTGTCTGAGGTACTCTGTTTTCAACTATTGTCTGAGGTACTCTGTTTTCAACTATTGTCTGAGGTATTCTGTCTCTCATTGGCTGGGGTACTCTGTCTTCAACTATTGTCTGAGGTACTCTGTCTTCAACTATTGTCTGACGTACTCTGTCTTCAACTATTGTCTGAGGTACTCTGTCATCAACTATTCATCATCATCATTATCGTTTAACGTCCATCTTCCACGCTTGAGTGGGTTTGGACGGGAGTTTTTCCACTTTAGGCAAGAGTGGTTGTCTTGCTCGCATAGGACTGTCTGGCGGGTTTTCTACGGCTGGATGCCCTTCCTAACACCAACCACGTTTACAGTGTGGACTGGGAGGTTTTTACCGTGTTGCCTACACGGCCACATTACAGCGTGGACTGTGTGTTTTTTCGTCGTGACACCTACACAACCTCATTTTATTCGGACTGGATGTTGTGGTACCAACATAACTTTACATTGAAAGGGGTGGTGTGGATGGAATGGGGGTAGTGGAACAGAGGTGTTTTTTAGTTAGAGGTGCCTACTGACTGTAGTAGGTTTCACTTTATACTTAGGTAAGGCGGGTCTTCTGAATTACTGTGTAGCACCAAAGATCTCGGTCCAGTGACATTGTCTTGGAGAGGTGTAAGTGTGTGAGGTCGGAATTTATCAAGTCGTCCCAGGTTTTTCTGGGTCTGCTTACTCCGTGACTACCGTCTATTTTTATTGCCCTGCACATTTTTATACAGCTGTCGTCTTTCATGCGCATCACGTGACCTTACCAACGTAGTCTTCTCTCGAGTAAACAACATCTGATCCCTCTATTTCTAATTTTTCCCTTAGTTCGTTTATGCTTTGCCGTTCACGTATATTACTATTACACATCCAGCGGAGCATGCAAGCTTCGTTCCTCTCCAGTCTACGTATATCCTCTGCACACAATGCCCGGGTCTCCCTGCCATGTAACATTGCTGTGCGTATGCAGGCATCATACAGCCTGCCTTTCATTTTTAGAGAGAACCCTTTAGCGGCTAATAGTGGTATAAGCTCTCTGAACTTTTTCCATCCAGTTCTGACTCTAGCTACTGTACTTTTAGAGCACCCTCCACCACTGCTGATTTTGTCACCCAAGTAACGGAAGGTGTCCACTATTTCTATAGAACCATCTGTGCAATGGAATCAGCTAGTATTCTATGGGCACTTGCTGCTACTTATTGCACCAGAGCACCGGCCACATGTAAAATCTATATTCTTAGTTAGCTTACCTGTGATCCCACTACATCTTTTATGCACCCATACTTTGCATTTGGGACAATAGGTGCTGTCTTCAACTATTGTTTGAGTTACTCTGTCTTCAACTATTGTCTGAGGTACTCTGTCTTCAAATATTGTCAGAGGTACTCTGTCTTCAACTAATGTCTGAGATACTCTGTCTTCAACTATTGTCTGAGGTACTCTGTCTTCAACTATTGTCTGAGGTACTCTGTCTCTCATTGGCTGGGGGTACTCTGTCTTCAACTATTGTCTGAGGTACTCTGTCTTCAACTATTGTCTGAGGTATTCTGTCTTCAACTATTGTCTGAGGTATTCTGTCTTCAACTATTGTCTGAGGTACTCTGTCTTCAACTATTGTCTGAGGTATTCAGTCTTCAACTATTGTCTGAGGTACTCTGTCTTCAACTATTGTCTGAGGTATTCTGTCTCTCATTGGCTGGGGTACTCTGTCTTCAACTATTGTCTGAGGTACTCTGTCTTCAACTATTGTCTGAGGTACTCTGTCTTCAACTATTGTCTGGGGTACTCTGTCTTCAACTATTGTCTGAGGTACTCTGTCTTCAACTATTGTCTGAGGTACTCTGTCTTCAACTATTGTCTGAGGTATTCAGTCTTCAACTATTGTCTGAGGTATTCTGTCTTCAACTATTGTCTGAGGTACTCTGTCTTCAACTAATGTCTGAGGTACTTTGTCTTCAACTATTGTCTGAGGTATTCTGTCATCAACTATTGTCTGAGGTACTCTGTCTTCAACTATTGTCTGAGGTATTCTGTCTTCAACTATTGTCTGAGGTATTCAGTCTTCAACTATTGTCTGAGGTACTCTGTCTTCAACCATTGTCTGAGGTATTCAGTCTTCAACAATTGTCTGAGGTATTCTGTCTCTCATTGGCTGGGGTACTCTGTCTTCAACTATTGTCTGAGGTACTCTGTCTTCAACTAATGTCTGAGGTACTTTGTCTTCAACTATTGTCTGAGGTATTCTGTCTTCAACTATTGTCTGAGGTACTCTGTCTTCAACTATTGTCTGAGGTATTCTGTCTTCAACTATTGTCTGAGGTATTCAGTCTTCAACAATTGTCTGAGGTATTCTGTCTCTCATTGGCTGGGGTACTCTGTCTTCAGCTAATGTCTGAGGTACTCTGTCTTCAACTAATGTCTGAGGTACTCTGTCTTCAACTAATGTCTGAGGTACTCTGTCTTCAACTAATGTCTGAGGTACTCTGTTTTCAACTATTGTCTGAGGTACTCTGTTTTCAACTATTGTCTGAGGTATTCTGTCTCTCATTGGCTGGGGTACTCTGTCTTCAACTATTGTCTGAGGTACTCTGTCTTCAACTATTGTCTGACGTACTCTGTCTTCAACTATTGTCTGAGGTACTCTGTCATCAACTATTCATCATCATCATTATCGTTTAACGTCCATCTTCCACGCTTGAGTGGGTTTGGATGGGAGTTTTTCCACTTTAGGCAAGAGTGGTTGTCTTGCTCGCATAGGACTGTCTGGCGGGTTTTCTACGGCTGGATGCCCTTCCTAACACCAACCACGTTTACAGTGTGGACTGGGAGGTTTTTACCGTGTTGCCTACACGGCCACATTACAGCGTGGACTGTGTGTTTTTTCGTCGTGACACCTACACAACCTCATTTTATTCGGACTGGATGTTGTGGTACCAACATAACTTTACATTGAAAGGGGTGGTGTGGATGGAATGGGGGTAGTGGAACAGAGGTGTTTTTTAGTTAGAGGTGCCTACTGACTGTAGTAGGTTTCACTTTATACTTAGGTAAGGCGGGTCTTCTGAATTACTGTGTAGCACCAAAGATCTCGGTCCAGTGACATTGTCTTGGAGAGGTGTAAGTGTGTGAGGTCGGAATTTATCAAGTCGTCCCAGGTTTTTCTGGGTCTGCTTACTCCGTGACTACCGTCTATTTTTATTGCCCTGCACATTTTTATACAGCTGTCGTCTTTCATGCGCATCACGTGACCTTACCAAC
Organism: Eledone cirrhosa; assembly: GCA_964016885.1. Classification (NCBI taxonomy): domain Eukaryota; kingdom Metazoa; phylum Mollusca; class Cephalopoda; order Octopoda; family Eledonidae; genus Eledone; species Eledone cirrhosa. Next base: position 6,590,627 of record OZ024741.1, on the reverse strand, counting down.
GTAGTCTTCTCTCGAGTAAACAACATCTGATCCCTCTATTTCTAATTTTTCCCTTAGTTCGTTTATGCTTTGCCGTTCACGTATATTACTATTACACATCCAGCGGAGCATGCAAGCTTCGTTCCTCTCCAGTCTACGTATATCCTCTGCACACAATGCCCGGGTCTCCCTGCCATGTAACATTGCTGTGCGTATGCAGGCATCATACAGCCTGCCTTTCATTTTTAGAGAGAACCCTTTAGCGGCTAATAGTGGTATAAGCTCTCTGAACTTTTTCCATCCAGTTCTGACTCTAGCTACTGTACTTTTAGAGCACCCTCCACCACTGCTGATTTTGTCACCCAAGTAACGGAAGGTGTCCACTATTTCTATAGAACCATCTGTGCAATGGAATCAGCTAGTATTCTATGGGCACTTGCTGCTACTTATTGCACCAGAGCACCGGCCACATGTAAAATCTATATTCTTAGTTAGCTTACCTGTGATCCCACTACATCTTTTATGCACCCATACTTTGCATTTGGGACAATAGGTGCTGTCTTCAACTATTGTTTGAGTTACTCTGTCTTCAACTATTGTCTGAGGTACTCTGTCTTCAAATATTGTCAGAGGTACTCTGTCTTCAACTAATGTCTGAGATACTCTGTCTTCAACTATTGTCTGAGGTACTCTGTCTTCAACTATTGTCTGAGGTACTCTGTCTCTCATTGGCTGGGGGTACTCTGTCTTCAACTATTGTCTGAGGTACTCTGTCTTCAACTATTGTCTGAGGTATTCTGTCTTCAACTATTGTCTGAGGTATTCTGTCTTCAACTATTGTCTGAGGTACTCTGTCTTCAACTATTGTCTGAGGTATTCAGTCTTCAACTATTGTCTGAGGTACTCTGTCTTCAACTATTGTCTGAGGTATTCTGTCTCTCATTGGCTGGGGTACTCTGTCTTCAACTATTGTCTGAGGTACTCTGTCTTCAACTATTGTCTGAGGTACTCTGTCTTCAACTATTGTCTGGGGTACTCTGTCTTCAACTATTGTCTGAGGTACTCTGTCTTCAACTATTGTCTGAGGTACTCTGTCTTCAACTATTGTCTGAGGTATTCAGTCTTCAACTATTGTCTGAGGTATTCTGTCTTCAACTATTGTCTGAGGTACTCTGTCTTCAACTAATGTCTGAGGTACTTTGTCTTCAACTATTGTCTGAGGTATTCTGTCATCAACTATTGTCTGAGGTACTCTGTCTTCAACTATTGTCTGAGGTATTCTGTCTTCAACTATTGTCTGAGGTATTCAGTCTTCAACTATTGTCTGAGGTACTCTGTCTTCAACCATTGTCTGAGGTATTCAGTCTTCAACAATTGTCTGAGGTATTCTGTCTCTCATTGGCTGGGGTACTCTGTCTTCAACTATTGTCTGAGGTACTCTGTCTTCAACTATTGTCTGAGGTACTCTGTCTTCAACTATTGTCTGAGGTACTCTGTCTTCAACTATTGTCTGAGGTACACTGTCTTCAACTATTGTCTGAGGTACTCTGTCTTCAACTATTGTCTGAGGTACTCTGTCTTCAACTAATGTCTGAGATACTCTGTCTTCAACTATTGTCTGACTTCAACTATTGTCTAAGGTATTCTGTCTCTCATTGGCTGGGGGTACTCTGTCTTCAACTATTGTCTGAGGTACTCTGTCTTCAACTATTGTCTGAGGTATTCTGTCTTCAACTATTGTCTGAGGTATTCTGTCTTCAACTATTGTCTGAGGTACTCTGTCTTCAACTATTGTCTGAGGTACTCTGTCTTCAACTATTGTCTGAGGTATTCAGTCTTCAACTATTGTCTGAGGTATTCTATCTTCAACTATTGTCTGAGGCACTCTGTCTTCAACTAATATCTGAGGTACTTTGTCTTCAACTATTGTCTGAGGTATTCAGTCTTCAACTATTGTCTGAGGTACTCTGTCTTCAACTATTGTCTGAGGTATTCAGTCTTAAACTATTGTCTGAGGTACACTGTCTTCAACAATTGTCTGAGGTATTCTGTCTCTCATTGGCTGGGGTACTCTGTCTTAAACTATTGTCTGAGGTACTCTGTCTTAAACTATTGTCTGAGGTACTCTGTCTTAAACTATTGTCTGAGGTACTCTGTTTGCAACTATTGTCTGAGGTACTCTGTTTTCAACTATTGTTTGAGGTACTGTCTTCAACTATTGTCTGAGGTATTCTGTCTCTCATTGGCTGGGGTACTCTGTCTTCAACTATTGTGTGAGGTACTCTGTCTTCAACTATTGTCTGAGGTATTCTGTCTTCAACTATTGTCTGAGGTATTCTGTCTTCAACTATTGTCTGAGGTATTCTGTCTTCAACTATTGTCTGAGGTACTCTGTCTTCAACCATTGTCTGAGGTATTCTGTCTTCAACTATTGTCTGAGGTACTCTGTCTTCAACTATTGTCTGAGGTACACTGTCTTCAACTATTGTCTGAGGTACTCTGTCTTCAACTATTGTCTGAGGTACTCTGTCTTCAACTAATGTCTGAGATACTCTGTCTTCAACTATTGTCTGACTTCAACTATTGTCTAAGGTATTCTGTCTCTCATTGGCTGGGGGTACTCTGTCTTCAACTATTGTCTGAGGTACTCTGTCTTCAACTATTGTCTGAGGTATTCTGTCTTCAACTATTGTCTGAGGTATTCTGTCTTCAACTATTGTCTGAGGTACTCTGTCTTCAACTATTGTCTGAGGTACTCTGTCTTCAACTATTGTCTGAGGTATTCAGTCTTCAACTATTGTCTGAGGTATTCTATCTTCAACTATTGTCTGAGGCACTCTGTCTTCAACTAATATCTGAGGTACTTTGTCTTCAACTATTGTCTGAGGTATTCAGTCTTCAACTATTGTCTGAGGTACTCTGTCTTCAACTATTGTCTGAGGTATTCAGTCTTAAACTATTGTCTGAGGTACACTGTCTTCAACAATTGTCTGAGGTATTCTGTCTCTCATTGGCTGGGGTACTCTGTCTTAAACTATTGTCTGAGGTACTCTGTCTTAAACTATTGTCTGAGGTACTCTGTCTTAAACTATTGTCTGAGGTACTCTGTTTGCAACTATTGTCTGAGGTACTCTGTTTTCAACTATTGTTTGAGGTACTGTCTTCAACTATTGTCTGAGGTATTCTGTCTCTCATTGGCTGGGGTACTCTGTCTTCAACTATTGTGTGAGGTACTCTGTCTTCAACTATTGTCTGAGGTATTCTGTCTTCAACTATTGTCTGAGGTATTCTGTCTTCAACTATTGTCTGAGGTATTCTGTCTTCAACTATTGTCTGAGGTACTCTGTCTTCAACCATTGTCTGAGGTATTCTGTCTTCAACTATTGTCTGAGGTACTCTGTCTTCAACTATTGTCTGAGGTACTCTGTCTTCAACTATTGTCTGAGGTATTCAGTCTTCAACTATTGTCTGAGGTACTCTGTCTTCAACCATTGTCTGAGGTATTCAGTCTTCAACAATTGTCTGAGGTATTCTGTCTCTCATTGGCTGGGGTACTCTGTCTTCAACTATTGTCTGAGGTACTCTGTCTTCAACTAATGTCTGAGGTACTTTGTCTTCAACTATTGTCTGAGGTATTCTGTCTTCAACTATTGTCTGAGGTACTCTGTCTTCAACTATTGTCTGAGGTATTCTGTCTTCAACTATTGTCTGAGGTATTCAGTCTTCAACAATTGTCTGAGGTATTCTGTCTCTCATTGGCTGGGGTACTCTGTCTTCAGCTAATGTCTGAGGTACTCTGTCTTCAACTAATGTCTGAGGTACTCTGTCTTCAACTAATGTCTGAGGTACTCTGTCTTCAACTAATGTCTGAGGTACTCTGTTTTCAACTATTGTCTGAGGTACTCTGTTTTCAACTATTGTCTGAGGTATTCTGTCTCTCATTGGCTGGGGTACTCTGTCTTCAACTATTGTCTGAGGTACTCTGTCTTCAACTATTGTCTGACGTACTCTGTCTTCAACTATTGTCTGAGGTACTCTGTCATCAACTATTCATCATCATCATTATCGTTTAACGTCCATCTTCCACGCTTGAGTGGGTTTGGACGGGAGTTTTTCCACTTTAGGCAAGAGTGGTTGTCTTGCTCGCATAGGACTGTCTGGCGGGTTTTCTACGGCTGGATGCCCTTCCTAACACCAACCACGTTTACAGTGTGGACTGGGAGGTTTTTACCGTGTTGCCTACACGGCCACATTACAGCGTGGACTGTGTGTTTTTTCGTCGTGACACCTACACAACCTCATTTTATTCGGACTGGATGTTGTGGTACCAACATAACTTTACATTGAAAGGGGTGGTGTGGATGGAATGGGGGTAGTGGAACAGAGGTGTTTTTTAGTTAGAGGTGCCTACTGACTGTAGTAGGTTTCACTTTATACTTAGGTAAGGCGGGTCTTCTGAATTACTGTGTAGCACCAAAGATCTCGGTCCAGTGACATTGTCTTGGAGAGGTGTAAGTGTGTGAGGTCGGAATTTATCAAGTCGTCCCAGGTTTTTCTGGGTCTGCTTACTCCGTGACTACCGTCTATTTTTATTGCCCTGCACATTTTTATACAGCTGTCGTCTTTCATGCGCATCACGTGACCTTACCAACGTAGTCTTCTCTCGAGTAAACAACATCTGATCCCTCTATTTCTAATTTTTCCCTTAGTTCGTTTATGCTTTGCCGTTCACGTATATTACTATTACACATCCAGCGGAGCATGCAAGCTTCGTTCCTCTCCAGTCTACGTATATCCTCTGCACACAATGCCCGGGTCTCCCTGCCATGTAACATTGCTGTGCGTATGCAGGCATCATACAGCCTGCCTTTCATTTTTAGAGAGAACCCTTTAGCGGCTAATAGTGGTATAAGCTCTCTGAACTTTTTCCATCCAGTTCTGACTCTAGCTACTGTACTTTTAGAGCACCCTCCACCACTGCTGATTTTGTCACCCAAGTAACGGAAGGTGTCCACTATTTCTATAGAACCATCTGTGCAATGGAATCAGCTAGTATTCTATGGGCACTTGCTGCTACTTATTGCACCAGAGCACCGGCCACATGTAAAATCTATATTCTTAGTTAGCTTACCTGTGATCCCACTACATCTTTTATGCACCCATACTTTGCATTTGGGACAATAGGTGCTGTCTTCAACTATTGTTTGAGTTACTCTGTCTTCAACTATTGTCTGAGGTACTCTGTCTTCAAATATTGTCAGAGGTACTCTGTCTTCAACTAATGTCTGAGATACTCTGTCTTCAACTATTGTCTGAGGTACTCTGTCTTCAACTATTGTCTGAGGTACTCTGTCTCTCATTGGCTGGGGGTACTCTGTCTTCAACTATTGTCTGAGGTACTCTGTCTTCAACTATTGTCTGAGGTATTCTGTCTTCAACTATTGTCTGAGGTATTCTGTCTTCAACTATTGTCTGAGGTACTCTGTCTTCAACTATTGTCTGAGGTATTCAGTCTTCAACTATTGTCTGAGGTACTCTGTCTTCAACTATTGTCTGAGGTATTCTGTCTCTCATTGGCTGGGGTACTCTGTCTTCAACTATTGTCTGAGGTACTCTGTCTTCAACTATTGTCTGAGGTACTCTGTCTTCAACTATTGTCTGGGGTACTCTGTCTTCAACTATTGTCTGAGGTACTCTGTCTTCAACTATTGTCTGAGGTACTCTGTCTTCAACTATTGTCTGAGGTATTCAGTCTTCAACTATTGTCTGAGGTATTCTGTCTTCAACTATTGTCTGAGGTACTCTGTCTTCAACTAATGTCTGAGGTACTTTGTCTTCAACTATTGTCTGAGGTATTCTGTCATCAACTATTGTCTGAGGTACTCTGTCTTCAACTATTGTCTGAGGTATTCTGTCTTCAACTATTGTCTGAGGTATTCAGTCTTCAACTATTGTCTGAGGTACTCTGTCTTCAACCATTGTCTGAGGTATTCAGTCTTCAACAATTGTCTGAGGTATTCTGTCTCTCATTGGCTGGGGTACTCTGTCTTCAACTATTGTCTGAGGTACTCTGTCTTCAACTATTGTCTGAGGTACTCTGTCTTCAACTATTGTCTGAGGTACTCTGTCTTCAACTATTGTCTGAGGTACACTGTCTTCAACTATTGTCTGAGGTACTCTGTCTTCAACTATTGTCTGAGGTACTCTGTCTTCAACTAATGTCTGAGATACTCTGTCTTCAACTATTGTCTGACTTCAACTATTGTCTAAGGTATTCTGTCTCTCATTGGCTGGGGGTACTCTGTCTTCAACTATTGTCTGAGGTACTCTGTCTTCAACTATTGTCTGAGGTATTCTGTCTTCAACTATTGTCTGAGGTATTCTGTCTTCAACTATTGTCTGAGGTACTCTGTCTTCAACTATTGTCTGAGGTACTCTGTCTTCAACTATTGTCTGAGGTATTCAGTCTTCAACTATTGTCTGAGGTATTCTATCTTCAACTATTGTCTGAGGCACTCTGTCTTCAACTAATATCTGAGGTACTTTGTCTTCAACTATTGTCTGAGGTATTCAGTCTTCAACTATTGTCTGAGGTACTCTGTCTTCAACTATTGTCTGAGGTATTCAGTCTTAAACTATTGTCTGAGGTACACTGTCTTCAACAATTGTCTGAGGTATTCTGTCTCTCATTGGCTGGGGTACTCTGTCTTAAACTATTGTCTGAGGTACTCTGTCTTAAACTATTGTCTGAGGTACTCTGTCTTAAACTATTGTCTGAGGTACTCTGTTTGCAACTATTGTCTGAGGTACTCTGTTTTCAACTATTGTTTGAGGTACTGTCTTCAACTATTGTCTGAGGTATTCTGTCTCTCATTGGCTGGGGTACTCTGTCTTCAACTATTGTGTGAGGTACTCTGTCTTCAACTATTGTCTGAGGTATTCTGTCTTCAACTATTGTCTGAGGTATTCTGTCTTCAACTATTGTCTGAGGTATTCTGTCTTCAACTATTGTCTGAGGTACTCTGTCTTCAACCATTGTCTGAGGTATTCTGTCTTCAACTATTGTCTGAGGTACTCTGTCTTCAACTATTGTCTGAGGTACTCTGTCTTCAACTATTGTCTGAGGTACTCTGTCTTCAACTATTGTCTGAGGTATTCTGTCTTCAACAATTGTCCGAGGTATTCTGTCTCTCATTGGCTGGGGTACTCTGTCTTCAACTATTGTCTGAGGTATTCTGTCTTCAACAATTGTCTGAGGTATTCTGTCTCTCATTGGCTGGGGTACTCTGTCTTCAACTATTGTCTGAGGTATTCTGTCTTCAACTATTGTCTGAGGTATTCTGTCTTCAACTATTGTCTGAGGTATTCTGTCTTCAACTATTGTCTGAGGTACTCTGTCTTCAACTATTGTCTGAGGTACTCTGTCTTCAACTATTGTCTGAGGTATTCAGTCTTCAACTATTGTCTGAGGTACACTGTCTTCAACAATTATCTGAGGTATTCTGTCTCTCATTGGCTGGGGTACTCTGTCTTCAACTATTGTCTGAGGTACTCTGTCTTCAACTATTGTCTGAGGTACTCTGTCTTCAACTATTGTCTGAGGTACTCTGTCTTCAACTATTGACTGAGGTACTCTGTCTTCAACTAATGTCTGAGGTACTGTCTTCAACTAATGTCTGAGGTACTCTGTCTTCAACTATTGTCTGAGGTACTCTGTCTTCACCTATTGTCTGAGGTACTCTGTCTTCAACTATTGTCTGAGGTACTCTGTCTTCAACTAATGTCTGAGGTATTCTGTCTTCAACTATTATCTGAGGTATTCTGTCTTCAACTATTGTCTGAGGTACTCTGTCTTCAACTATTGTCTGAGGTACTCTGTCTTCAACTATTGTCTGAGGTACTCTGTCTTCAACAATTGTCTGAGGTATTCTGTCTCTTATTGGCTGGGGTACTCTGTCTTCAACTATTGTCTGAGGTACTCTGTCATCAACTATTCATCATCATCATCGTTTAACGTCCATCTTCCACGCTTGCATGGGTTTGGACGGGAGTTTTCCCACTTGAGGCAAGAGTGGTTGTCTTGCTCGCATAGAACTGTCTGGCGGGTTTTCTACGGCTGGATGCCCTTCCTAACACCAACCACGTTTACAGTCTGGACTGGGAGGTTTTTACCGTGTTACCTACACGGCCACATTACAGCGTGGACTGTGTGTTTTTTCGTCGTGACACCTACAAAACCTCATTTGTTTCGGACTGGATGTTGTGGTACCAACATAACTTTACATTGAAAGGGGTGGTGTAGATGGAATGGGGGTAGTGGAACAGGGGTGTTTTTTTGTTAGAGGTGCCTACTGACTGTAGTAGGTTTCACTTTGTACTTAGGTGAATTACTGTGTAGTGCCAAAGATCTCGGTCCAGTGACATTGTCTTGGAGAGGTGTAAGTGTGTGGGGTCGGAATTTATCAAGTCGTCCCAGGTTTTTCTGTGTCTTCCTACTCCGTGACTACCGTCTATTTTTATTGCCCTGCACATTTTTATACAGCTGTCGTCTTTCATGCGCATCACGTGACCTTACCAACGTAGTCTTCTCTCGAGTAAACAACATCTGATCCCTCTTATTTCTAATTTTTCCCTTAGTTCGTTTATGCTTTGCCGTTCACGTATATTACCATTACACATCCAGCGGAGCATGCAAGCTTCGTTCCTCTCCAGTCTACGTATATCCTCTGCACACAATGCCCGGGTCTCCCTGCCATGTAACATTGCTGTGCGTATGCAGGCATCATACAGCCTGCCTTTCATTTTTAGAGAGAACCCTTTAGCGGCTAATAGTGGTATAAGCTCTCTGAACTTTTTCCATCCAGTTCTGACTCTAGCTACTGTACTTTTAGAGCACCCTCCACCACTGCTGATTTTGTCACCCAAGTAACGGAAGGTGTCCACTATTTCTATAGAACCATCTGTGCAATGGAATCAGCTAGTATTCTATGGGCACTTGCTGCTACTTATTGCACCAGAGCACCGGCCACATGTAAAATCTATATTCTTAGTTAGCTTACCTGTAATCCCACTACATCTTTTATGCACCCATACTTTGCATTTGGGACAATAGGTGCTGTCTTCAACTATTGTTTGAGGTACTCTGTCTTCAACTATTGTCTGGGGTACTCCGTCTTCAGCTATTGTCTGAGGTACTCTGTCTTCAGCTATTGTCTGAGGTACTCTGTCTTCAGCTATTGTCTGAGGTACTGTCTTCAACTATTGTCTGAGGTACTGTCTTCAACTATTGTCTGAGGTACTCTGTCTTCAACTATTGTCTGAGGTACTCTGTCTTCAACTATTGTCTGAGGTACTCTGTCTTCAACTATTGTCTGAGGTATTCTGTCTCTCATTGGCTGGGGTACTCTGTCTTCAACTATTGTCTGAGGTACTCTGTCTTCAACTATTGTCTGAGGTACTCTGTCTTCAACTATTGTCTGAGGTACTCTGTCTTCAACAATTGTCTGAGGTATTCTGTCTCTCATTGGCTGGGGTACTCTGTCTTCAACTATTGTCTGAGGTACTCTGTCTTCAACCATTGTCTGAGGTATTCAGTCTTCAACAATTGTCTGAGGTATTCTGTCTCTCATTGGCTGGGGTACTCTGTCTTCAACTATTGTCTGAGGTACTCTGTCTTCAACTATTGTCTGAGGTACTCTGTCTTCAACTATTGTCTGAGGTACTCTGTCTTCAACTATTGTCTGAGGTACACTGTCTTCAACTATTGTCTGAGGTACTCTGTCTTCAACTATTGTCTGAGGTACTCTGTCTTCAACTAATGTCTGAGATACTCTGTCTTCAACTATTGTCTGAGGTACTCTGTCTTCAACTATTGTCTGAGGTACTCTGTCTCTCATTGGCTGGGGGTACTCTGTCTTCAACTATTGTCTGAGGTACTCTGTCTTCAACTATTGTCTGAGGTATTCTGTCTTCAACTATTGTCTGAGGTATTCTGTCTTCAACTATTGTCTGAGGTACTCTGTCTTCAACTATTGTCTGAGGTATTCAGTCTTCAACTATTGTCTGAGGTACTCTGTCTTCAACTATTGTCTGAGGTATTCTGTCTCTCATTGGCTGGGGTACTCTGTCTTCAACTATTGTCTGAGGTACTCTGTCTTCAACTATTGTCTGAGGTACTCTGTCTTCAACTATTGTCTGGGGTACTCTGTCTTCAACTATTGTCTGAGGTACTCTGTCTTCAACTATTGTCTGAGGTACTCTGTCTTCAACTAATGTCTGAGATACTCTGTCTTCAACTATTGTCTGACTTCAACTATTGTCTAAGGTATTCTGTCTCTCATTGGCTGGGGGTACTCTGTCTTCAACTATTGTCTGAGGTACTCTGTCTTCAACTATTGTCTGAGGTATTCTGTCTTCAACTATTGTCTGAGGTATTCTGTCTTCAACTATTGTCTGAGGTACTCTGTCTTCAACTATTGTCTGAGGTACTCTGTCTTCAACTATTGTCTGAGGTATTCAGTCTTCAACTATTGTCTGAGGTATTCTATCTTCAACTATTGTCTGAGGCACTCTGTCTTCAACTAATATCTGAGGTACTTTGTCTTCAACTATTGTCTGAGGTATTCAGTCTTCAACTATTGTCTGAGGTATTCAGTCTTCAACTATTGTCTGAGGTACTCTGTCTTCAACTATTGTCTGAGGTACTCTGTCTTCAACTATTGTCTGAGGTACTCTGTCTTCAACTATTGTCTGAGGTACACTGTCTTCAACTATTGTCTGAGGTACTCTGTCTTCAACTATTGTCTGAGGTACTCTGTCTTCAACTAATGTCTGAGATACTCTGTCTTCAACTATTGTCTGACTTCAACTATTGTCTAAGGTATTCTGTCTCTCATTGGCTGGGGTACTCTGTCTTAAACTATTGTCTGAGGTACTCTGTCTTAAACTATTGTCTGAGGTACTCTGTCTTCAACTATTGTCTGAGGTACTCTGTCTTCAACTATTGTCTGAGGTACTCTGTCTTCAACTATTGACTGAGGTACTCTGTCTTCAACTAATGTCTGAGGTACTCTGTCTTCAACTAATGTCTGAGGTACTCTGTCTTCAACTAATGTCTGAGGTACTCTGTCTTCAACTATTGTCTGAGGTACTCTGTCTTCAACTATTGTCTGAGGTACTCTGTCTTCAACTATTGTCTGAGGTACTCTGTCTTCAACTATTGTCTGAGGTACTCTGTCTTCAACTATTGTCTGAGGTACTCTGTCTTCAACTATTGTCTGAGGTACTCTGTCTTCAACTATTGTCTGAGGTACTCTGTCTTCAACTATTGTCTGAGGTATTCTGTCTTCAACTATTGTCTGAGGTATTCTGTCTTCAACTATTGTCTGAGGTATTCTGTCTTCAACTATTGTCTGAGGTACTCTGTCTTCAACTATTGTCTGAGGTATTCAGTCTTCAACTATTGTCTGAGGTATTCTGTCTTCAACTATTGTCTGAGGTACTCTGTCTTCAACTAATGTCTGAGGTACTTTGTCTTCAACTATTGTCTGAGGTATTCTGTCTTCAACTATTGTCTGAGGTACTCTGTCTTCAACTATTGTCTGAGGTATTCTGTCTTCAACTATTGTCTGAGGTATTCAGTCTTCAACAATTGTCTGAGGTATTCTGTCTCTCATTGGCTGGGGTACTCTGTCTTAAACTATTGTCTGAGGTACTCTGTCTTCAACTAATGTCTGAGGTACTCTGTCTTCAACTAATGTCTGAGGTACTCTGTTTTCAACTATTGTCTGAGGTACTCTGTTTTCAACTATTGTCTGAGGTACTCCGTTTTCAACTATTGTCTGAGGTATTCTGTCTCTCATTGGCTGGGGTACTCTGTCTTCAACTATTGTCTGAGGTACTCTGTCTTCAACTATTGTCTGAGGTATTGTGTCTTCAACTATTGTCTGAGGTATTCAGTCTTCAACAATTGTCTGAGGTATTCTGTCTCTCATTGGCTGGGGTACTCTGTCTTAAACTATTGTCTGAGGTACTCTGTCTTCAACTAATGTCTGAGGTACTCTGTCTTCAACTAATGTCTGAGGTATTCTGTCTTCAACTATTGTCTGAGGTACTCTGTCTTCAACTATTGTCTGAGGTATTCAGTCTTCAACTATTGTCTGAGGTATTCTGTCTTCAACTATTGTCTGAGGTACTCTGTCTTCAACTAATGTCTGAGGTACTTTGTCTTCAACTATTGTCTGAGGTATTCTGTCTTCAACTATTGTCTGAGGTACTCTGTCTTCAACTATTGTCTGAGGTATTCTGTCTTCAACTATTGTCTGAGGTATTCAGTCTTCAACAATTGTCTGAGGTATTCTGTCTCTCATTGGCTGGGGTACTCTGTCTTCAGCTAATGTCTGAGGTACTCTGTCTTCAACTAATGTCTGAGGTACTCTGTCTTCAACTAATGTCTGAGGTACTCTGTCTTCAACTAATGTCTGAGGTACTCTGTTTTCAACTATTGTCTGAGGTACTCTGTTTTCAACAATTGTCTGAGGTATTCTGTCTCTCATTGGCTGGGGTACTCTGTCTTCAGCTAATGTCTGAGGTACTCTGTCTTCAACTAATGTCTGAGGTACTCTGTCTTCAACTAATGTCTGAGGTACTCTGTCTTCAACTAATGTCTGAGGTACTCTGTTTTCAACTATTGTCTGAGGTACTCTGTTTTCAACTATTGTCTGAGGTATTCTGTCTCTCATTGGCTGGGGTACTCTGTCTTCAACTATTGTCTGAGGTACTCTGTCTTCAACTATTGTCTGACGTACTCTGTCTTCAACTATTGTCTGAGGTACTCTGTCATCAACTATTCATCATCATCATTATCGTTTAACGTCCATCTTGCACGCTTGAGTGGGTTTGGACGGGAGTTTTTCCACTTTAGGCAAGAGTGGTTGTCTTGCTCGCATAGGACTGTCTGGCGGGTTTTCTACGGCTGGATGCCCTTCCTAACACCAACCACGTTTACAGTGTGGACTGGGAGGTTTTTACCGTGTTGCCTACACGGCCACATTACAGCGTGGACTGTGTGTTTTTTCGTCGTGACACCTACACAACCTCATTTTATTCGGACTGGATGTTGTGGTACCAACATAACTTTACATTGAAAGGGGTGGTGTGGATGGAATGGGGGTAGTGGAACAGAGGTGTTTTTTAGTTAGAGGTGCCTACTGACTGTAGTAGGTTTCACTTTATACTTAGGTAAGGCGGGTCTTCTGAATTACTGTGTAGCACCAAAGATCTCGGTCCAGTGACATTGTCTTGGAGAGGTGTAAGTGTGTGAGGTCGGAATTTATCAAGTCGTCCCAGGTTTTTCTGGGTCTGCTTACTCCGTGACTACCGTCTATTTTTATTGCCCTGCACATTTTTATACAGCTGTCGTCTTTCATGCGCATCACGTGACCTTACCAACGTAGTCTTCTCTCGAGTAAACAACATCTGATCCCTCTATTTCTAATTTTTCCCTTAGTTCGTTTATGCTTTGCCGTTCACGTATATTACTATTACACATCCAGCGGAGCATGCAAGCTTCGTTCCTCTCCAGTCTACGTATATCCTCTGCACACAATGCCCGGGTCTCCCTGCCATGTAACATTGCTGTGCGTATGCAGGCATCATACAGCCTGCCTTTCATTTTTAGAGAGAACCCTTTAGCGGCTAATAGTGGTATAAGCTCTCTGAACTTTTTCCATCCAGTTCTGACTCTAGCTACTGTACTTTTAGAGCACCCTCCACCACTGCTGATTTTGTCACCCAAGTAACGGAAGGTGTCCACTATTTCTATAGAACCATCTGTGCAATGGAATCAGCTAGTATTCTATGGGCACTTGCTGCTACTTATTGCACCAGAGCACCGGCCACATGTAAAATCTATATTCTTAGTTAGCTTACCTGTGATCCCACTACATCTTTTATGCACCCATACTTTGCATTTGGGACAATAGGTGCTGTCTTCAACTATTGTTTGAGTTACTCTGTCTTCAACTATTGTCTGAGGTACTCTGTCTTCAAATATTGTCAGAGGTACTCTGTCTTCAACTAATGTCTGAGATACTCTGTCTTCAACTATTGTCTGAGGTACTCTGTCTTCAACTATTGTCTAAGGTATTCTGTCTCTCATTGGCTGGGGGTACTCTGTCTTCAACTATTGTCTGAGGTACTCTGTCTTCAACTATTGTCTGAGGTATTCTGTCTTCAACTATTGTCTGAGGTATTCTGTCTTCAACTATTGTCTGAGGTACTCTGTCTTCAACTATTGTCTGAGGTATTCAGTCTTCAACTATTGTCTGAGGTACTCTGTCTTCAACTATTGTCTGAGGTATTCTGTCTCTCATTGGCTGGGGTACTCTGTCTTCAACTATTGTCTGAGGTACTCTGTCTTCAACTATTGTCTGAGGTACTCTGTCTTCAACTATTGTCTGAGGTACTCTGTCTTCAACTATTGTCTGGGGTACTCTGTCTTCAACTATTGTCTGAGGTACTCTGTCTTCAACTATTGTCTGAGGTACTCTGTCTTCAACTATTGTCTGAGGTATTCAGTCTTCAACTATTGTCTGAGGTATTCTGTCTTCAACTATTGTCTGAGGTACTCTGTCTTCAACTAATGTCTGAGGTACTTTGTCTTCAACTATTGTCTGAGGTATTCTGTCATCAACTATTGTCTGAGGTACTCTGTCTTCAACTATTGTCTGAGGTATTCTGTCTTCAACTATTGTCTGAGGTATTCAGTCTTCAACTATTGTCTGAGGTACTCTGTCTTCAACCATTGTCTGAGGTATTCAGTCTTCAACAATTGTCTGAGGTATTCTGTCTCTCATTGGCTGGGGTACTCTGTCTTCAACTATTGTCTGAGGTACTCTGTCTTCAACTATTGTCTGAGGTACTCTGTCTTCAACTATTGTCTGAGGTACTCTGTCTTCAACTATTGTCTGAGGTACACTGTCTTCAACTATTGTCTGAGGTACTCTGTCTTCAACTATTGTCTGAGGTACTCTGTCTTCAACTAATGTCTGAGATACTCTGTCTTCAACTATTGTCTGACTTCAACTATTGTCTAAGGTATTCTGTCTCTCATTGGCTGGGGGTACTCTGTCTTCAACTATTGTCTGAGGTACTCTGTCTTCAACTATTGTCTGAGGTATTCTGTCTTCAACTATTGTCTGAGGTATTCTGTCTTCAACTATTGTCTGAGGTACTCTGTCTTCAACTATTGTCTGAGGTACTCTGTCTTCAACTATTGTCTGAGGTATTCAGTCTTCAACTATTGTCTGAGGTATTCTATCTTCAACTATTGTCTGAGGCACTCTGTCTTCAACTAATATCTGAGGTACTTTGTCTTCAACTATTGTCTGAGGTATTCAGTCTTCAACTATTGTCTGAGGTACTCTGTCTTCAACTATTGTCTGAGGTATTCAGTCTTAAACTATTGTCTGAGGTACACTGTCTTCAACAATTGTCTGAGGTATTCTGTCTCTCATTGGCTGGGGTACTCTGTCTTAAACTATTGTCTGAGGTACTCTGTCTTAAACTATTGTCTGAGGTACTCTGTCTTAAACTATTGTCTGAGGTACTCTGTTTTCAACTATTGTCTGAGGTACTCTGTTTTCAA
Organism: Eledone cirrhosa; assembly: GCA_964016885.1. Classification (NCBI taxonomy): domain Eukaryota; kingdom Metazoa; phylum Mollusca; class Cephalopoda; order Octopoda; family Eledonidae; genus Eledone; species Eledone cirrhosa. The sequence continues at coordinate 6,575,002 of OZ024741.1, read as the reverse complement.
CTATTGTTTGAGGTACTGTCTTCAACTATTGTCTGAGGTATTCTGTCTCTCATTGGCTGGGGTACTCTGTCTTCAACTATTGTGTGAGGTACTCTGTCTTCAACTATTGTCTGAGGTATTCTGTCTTCAACTATTGTCTGAGGTATTCTGTCTTCAACTATTGTCTGAGGTACTCTGTCTTCAACCATTGTCTGAGGTATTCTGTCTTCAACTATTGTCTGAGGTACTCTGTCTTCAACTATTGTCTGAGGTACTCTGTCTTCAACTATTGTCTGAGGTACTCTGTCTTCAACTATTGTCTGAGGTACTCTGTCTTCAACTATTGTTTGAGGTATTCTGTCTTCAACAATTGTCCGAGGTATTCTGTCTCTCATTGGCTGGGGTACTCTGTCTTCAACTATTGTCTGAGGTATTCTGTCTTCAACAATTGTCTGAGGTATTCTGTCTCTCATTGGCTGGGGTACTCTGTCTTCAACTATTGTCTGAGGTATTCTGTCTTCAACTATTGTCTGAGGTATTCTGTCTTCAACTATTGTCTGAGGTACTCTGTCTTCAACTATTGTCTGAGGTACTCTGTCTTCAACTATTGTCTGAGGTATTCAGTCTTCAACTATTGTCTGAGGTACACTGTCTTCAACAATTATCTGAGGTATTCTGTCTCTCATTGGCTGGGGTACTCTGTCTTCAACTATTGTCTGAGGTACTCTGTCTTCAACTATTGTCTGAGGTACTCTGTCTTCAACTATTGTCTGAGGTACTCTGTCTTCAACTATTGTCTGAGGTACTCTGTCTTCAACTAATGTCTGAGGTACTCTGTCTTCAACTAATGTCTGAGGTACTCTGTCTTCAACTAATGTCTGAGGTACTCTGTCTTCAACTATTGTCTGAGGTACTCTGTCTTCACTTATTGTCTGAGGTACTCTGTCTTCAACTATTGTCTGAGGTACTCTGTCTTCAACTAATGTCTGAGGTATTCTGTCTTCAACTATTATCTGAGGTATTCTGTCTTCAACTATTGTCTGAGGTACTCTGTCTTCAACTATTGTCTGAGGTACTCTGTCTTCAACTATTGTCTGAGGTACTCTGTCTTCAACAATTGTCTGAGGTATTCTGTCTCTTATTGGCTGGGGTACTCTGTCTTCAACTATTGTCTGAGGTACTCTGTCATCAACTATTCATCATCATCATCGTTTAACGTCCATCTTCCACGCTTGCATGGGTTTGGACGGGAGTTTTCCCACTTGAGGCAAGAGTGGTTGTCTTGCTCGCATAGAACTGTCTGGCGGGTTTTCTACGGCTGGATGCCCTTCCTAACACCAACCACGTTTACAGTCTGGACTGGGAGGTTTTTACCGTGTTACCTACACGGCCACATTACAGCGTGGACTGTGTGTTTTTTCGTCGTGACACCTACAAAACCTCATTTGTTTCGGACTGGATGTTGTGGTACCAACATAACTTTACATTGAAAGGGGTGGTGTAGATGGAATGGGGGTAGTGGAACAGGGGTGTTTTTTTGTTAGAGGTGCCTACTGACTGTAGTAGGTTTCACTTTGTACTTAGGTGAATTACTGTGTAGCGCCAAAGATCTCGGTCCAGTGACATTGTCTTGGAGAGGTGTAAGTGTGTGGGGTCGGAATTTATCAAGTCGTCCCAGGTTTTTCTGTGTCTTCCTACTCCGTGACTACCGTCTATTTTTATTGCCCTGCACATTTTTATACAGCTGTCGTCTTTCATGCGCATCACGTGACCTTACCAACGTAGTCTTCTCTCGAGTAAACAACATCTGATCCCTCTTATTTCTAATTTTTCCCTTAGTTCGTTTATGCTTTGCCGTTCACGTATATTACCATTACACATCCAGCGGAGCATGCAAGCTTCGTTCCTCTCCAGTCTACGTATATCCTCTGCACACAATGCCCGGGTCTCCCTGCCATGTAACATTGCTGTGCGTATGCAGGCATCATACAGCCTGCCTTTCATTTTTAGAGAGAACCCTTTAGCGGCTAATAGTGGTATAAGCTCTCTGAACTTTTTCCATCCAGTTCTGACTCTAGCTACTGTACTTTTAGAGCACCCTCCACCACTGCTGATTTTGTCACCCAAGTAACGGAAGGTGTCCACTATTTCTATAGAACCATCTGTGCAATGGAATCAGCTAGTATTCTATGGGCACTTGCTGCTACTTATTGCACCAGAGCACCGGCCACATGTAAAATCTATATTCTTAGTTAGCTTACCTGTAATCCCACTACATCTTTTATGCACCCATACTTTGCATTTGGGACAATAGGTGCTGTCTTCAACTATTGTTTGAGGTACTCTGTCTTCAACTATTGTCTGGGGTACTCCGTCTTCAGCTATTGTCTGAGGTACTCTGTCTTCAGCTATTGTCTGAGGTACTCTGTCTTCAGCTATTGTCTGAGGTACTCTGTCTTCAACTATTGTCTGAGGTACTCTGTCTTCAACTATTGTCTGAGGTACTGTCTTCAACTATTGTCTGAGGTACTGTCTTCAACTATTGTCTGAGGTACTCTGTCTTCAACTATTGTCTGAGGTACTCTGTCTTCAACTATTGTCTGAGGTACTCTGTCTTCAACTATTGTCTGAGGTATTCTGTCTCTCATTGGCTGGGGTACTCTGTCTTCAACTATTGTCTGAGGTACTCTGTCTTCAACTATTGTCTGAGGTACTCTGTCTTCAACTATTGTCTGAGGTACTCTGTCTTCAACTATTGTCTGAGGTACTCTGTCTTCAACAATTGTCTGAGGTATTCTGTCTCTCATTGGCTGGGGTACTCTGTCTTCAACTATTGTCTGAGGTACTCTGTCTTCAACTATTGTCTGAGGTAGTCTGTCTTCAACTATTGTCTGAGGTAGTCTGTCTTCAACTATTGTCTGAGGTAGTCTGTCTTCAACTATTGTCTGAGGTACTCTGTCTTCAACTATTGTCTGAGGTATTCTGTCTTCAACTATTGTCTGAGGTACTCTGTCTTCAACTATTGTCTGAGGTACTCTGTCTTCAACAATTGTCTGAGGTATTCTGTCTCTCATTGGCTGGGGTACTCTGTCTTCAACTATTGTCTGAGGTACTCTGTCTTCAACTATTGTCTGAGGTACTCTGTCTTCAACTATTGTCTGAGGTACTCTGTCTTCAACTATTGTCTGAGGTACTCTGTCTTCAACTATTGTCTGAGGTACTCTGTCTTCAACTATTGTCTGAGGTACTCTGTCTTCAACTATTGTCTGGGGAACTCTGTCTTCAACTATTGTCTGAGGTACTCTGTCATCAACTATTGTCTGAGGTACTGTCTTCAACTATTGTCTGGGGAACTCTGTCTTCAACACATGAAACTACCTTAGCAAGATATCCTTTAAGAGTACAAAGCAATACCAAGTAGTAGTAGTAGTAGTATTATAAGTGTCCCAAACCAGGAGGCTTGTCAGTCTTTATCGTTTGAGGTGTGAAGCTACTGAGAGTACAAAACTTCCCCTTGGACAGTATACTAGTCCATCACAGGGTTAAAGTCAGTCTCAAGTAAGGTGATAGTGCTGGTGCCACAACAAAAGCACCTAGCAAGGTAAGAGTGCTGGTGTCACGGTAAAATGCTCCCAGTATACTCTGTAGTGTAGTTGGTGTAATGAAGGACATCGAGCCATAGAAACCATACACCCAGTACACTCTGTGGTGTAGTTGGTGTTAGGAAGGACATCCAGCCATAGAAACCATACACCCAGTACACTCTGTAATGTGGTTGGTGTAAGGAAGGACATCCAGCCACAGAACCATACACCCAGTACACTCTGTAGTGTGGTTGGTGTAAGGAAGGACATCCAGCCATAGAAACCATACACCCAGTACACTCTAATGTGGTTGGTGTAAGGAAGGACATCCAGCCATAGAAACCATACACCCAGTACACTCTGTAATGTGGTTGGTGTAAGGAAGGACATCCAGCCATAGAAACCATACACCCAGTACACTCTGTAATGTGGTTGGTGTAAGGAAGGACATCCAGCCATAGAAACCATACACCCAGTACACTCTGTAATGTGGTAGGTGTTAGGAAGGACATCCAGCCATAGAAACCATACACCCAGTACACTCTGTAGTGTGGTTGGTGTAAGGAAGGACATCCAGCCATAGAAACCATATACCCAGTACACTCTGTAATGTGGTTGGTGTAAGGAAGGACATCCAGCCATAGAAACCATACACCCAGTACACTCTGTAGTGTGGTTGGTGTAAGGAAGGACATCCAGCCATAGAAACCATACACCCAGTACACTCTGTAATGTGGTTGGTGTAAGGAAGGACATCCAGCCATAGAAACCATACACCCAGTTCACTCTGTAGTGTGGTTGGTGTAAGGAAGGACATCCAGCCATAGAAACCATACACCCAGTACACTCTGTAATGTGGTTGGTGTTAGGAAGGACATCCAGCCATAGAAACCATACACCCAGTACACTCTAATGTGGTTGGTGTTAGGAAGGACATCCAGCCATAGAAACCATACACCCAGTACACTCTGTAATGTGGTTGGTGTAAGGAAGGACATCCAGCCATAGAAACCATATACCCAGTACACTCTGTAATGTGGTTGGTGTTAGGAAGGACATCCAGCCATAGAAACCATACACCCAGTACACTCTAATGTGGTTGGTGTTAGGAAGGACATCCAGCCATAGAAACCATACACCCAGTACACTCTGTAATGTGGTTGGTGTAAGGAAGGACATCCAGCCATAGAAACCATACACCCAGTACACTCTAATGTGGTTGGTGTTAGGAAGGACATCCAGCCATAGAAACCATACACCCAGTACACTCTAATGTGGTTGGTGTTAGGAAGGACATCCAGCCATAGAAACCATACACCCAGTACACTCTAATGTGGTTGGTGTTAGGAAGGACATCCAGCCATAGAAACCATACACCCAGTACACTCTAATGTGGTTGGTGTTAGGAAGGACATCCAGCCATAGAAACCATATACACCAGTACACTCTAATGTGGTTGGTGTAAGGAAGGACATCCAGCCATAGAAACCATACACCCAGTACACTCTAATGTGGTTGGTGTAAGGAAGGACATCCAGCCATAGAAACCATACACCAGTACACTCTAATGTGGTTGGTGTAAGGAAGGACATCCAGCCATAGAAACCATACACCCAGTACACTCTAATGTGGTTGGTGTAAGGAAGGACATCCAGCCATAGAAACCATACACCCAGTACACTCTAATGTGGTTGGTGTTAGGAAGGACAACCAACTGTAGCAACGAAGCCAATACAAAACATATGAGCCGGACCTGGTCATCTGACTGATCTGGCTTCAGTATGTCACAACCCATCTAACTCATGCAAGCATCGAAAATAGACTTGATGATGATGGTGGTGATGGTGATGGTGACGACAATGATGATGGTGATGGGGGTAATGATGGTGATGATGATGGTGATGATATATGTACATACAACATTCAAGTACCTACACAGAGGAATTTTGTTGAAGACCTGACGGCCTTCGGTATTTGGTTCATTGTTTGGTTATCATTAGTGTTGTATTTCTTGGCAACAGCAACAACAATAAACAACACAACAATATATAACACAAAACATTATCAATAGATGACAAAGCAGAAATGAGAAAAGACAGGTTAAGTGCGAAAACTGGATATAAATAGATATCTTGTGATATTTGAATTGTAAGACAGACAACAAAAAATGGCTGTAATCGGTAGAGCATCAGACAACATGCTTTGTGACAGTGTTATGGTCCTTTACACTCTGGGTTCAAATCTCTCTGAGGTTAGCTTTGCCTTTTATCCTTATGGGGTTGATACAGTACCAGTAAACACAGGTCGATTTAATCAAATTTCCCCTCCCCCAGTTTCGGAAAATATTAAGAAAATAAAACTATCTTGTGTAAGATCCTTTGAATAGTTTCGTCAACTTACCAATCTATCAGCATAGAATATGAAGTCACTTCTGGCAGTGGACCTAAACGAAGGATAAAATAATTATAATTTTTGTTAATATCATTATTATTAATTGAATTGATTACCGTTAGATTACAAATAATAATAATAATGTGACATGTATATACCATTTAACGTGTGTATGAGAAAGCTGACAAGAAGGGAAGACTTGTATGTAGAAGATACACAGGGGTAACCGAGAGGAAGATAACCAGTGATGTAAGCCTATTCCAGTCACAGGAAGGACTCATAGAAGTAGTTGATAGCTTCTGCTGTCCAGGTAACATAATTAGCAATGGAGGCAGGTGCTCAGAATAGAATAAGGAAAATGTTTAGAGAGCTACTCCCACTGTTGACAACAAAATGTTTCTCCCTATGTATAAAAGGATGACTGGATGATACCTGTGAATGAAGTGTGATGCTGCATGGAAGTGAAACATGGGCTGTGACAGCAGAGGACATACATAGACTGGAGAGAAATGAAGCAGCCATGTTTTGTTGGATGCCCAATTTGTGTGAGAGAGAGGCAGAGCTTGGATGAGTCCAGGGAGAAACTGGGTTTAAGGGGAATTGGAATTGGTGTGCAGGAGAGAAGACTGTGTCGGTTTGGACATGTGATGTGCATGGTCAATGATTGTTGGGTGAAGAAGAGCCAGGAAATGCCAGTGGAAGGAAGCTGCAGTAGAGAGACTGAGAAAAACCTAGGCAGAGGTGGTGAGAGCTGACCTCAAATTGCTGAGAGTCACAGAGATGATGAAGGAATGCAGTGAGTGGAGAGATGCTGTGCTGAGAAGGACCTGTCCAACCCATGCAAGCATGGAAAAACAGACGTAAAAACAATGATGATAATATCATCATCATTGTTCAACATCCATCTTCCACGCTAGCATGGGTTAGACCATCTGTCCTGTCGTGAGACAAGCCAGGTCGGAACACCGTGTTTTGTTCACAATAATATATATATATATACTTTCTTTTTTTATGTTTTGCAAGATTTTTTATATGAAAATGTGTGCTGAAACAGATATTGTTATACTTTGGGAGGGTCATGCTACCAATAACACACGCACCTGTTGGTTTTCACTTCAATTTATAACACACAAAAACAAGATGGTGTAGGACAGAAAAAAGGAAAGGCAAAATAAATTAGTCACTGAGGAGTTCACAGAATGTGAGACAAAAGAGCTTTGACAATATATAAACAGCCATCTGGTTATTGAACCAACCAACTGGAAATTTGTAATAAATTGAAATGAAACCAACAAGTCCACTCTGAGATTGGTTGACTTTAAGAAGGGTATCCAGCCATAGAAAATCAAGACCAAAACAGAGTCTATGAGTAAGACATGGTCACCTAATCTAGCCACATGACAACCCATTAAAGTATGGAAAATAAACATTAAGGTGTAATGATATATGTGTGTGTTACCCAACTGCACAATCAGACATAGTCTTCTTTGACTGGTATTATTTTTATTAATGCTGTTATGAATGAGCAAGACATGATCATCTGACCTGACTTGTCTCACAACAGGACAACTCCTTTAACCCATGCTAGCGTGGTAAAATGGATGTTAAACAGTGATGATGATGAAGGGGCCATAACTAAATTCAATATTGCATTTTTTATTTTTGTATGTAAAAACATTTTATTCCCAGTTTTATGAATAACATTACAAATTGTTGACAATTCTTTCAGAATGGAAATATAAACACAAATATAAATACATATATAATATATCTATATACATAAATGGCAATTTCCGTCTGTCTGTGAACCTAAAACTCAAAAACTACCAAATCGATCTTCATGAAACTTGACACGTGTGTGGGGCTCATGCCCATTTGATTTCTTAGGTATATTTCATTTTAATCAAAGGGTTCCCGGGGGCTCAAACCCCCGCTGAAAGCTTTTTCCCTTCGATTTATATGAAATTTAAACCATAGCTAAATGACAAGATATGCTGCCTATTCACAACATTTCAGCAAATTTCAATGATATTAAGACACCTTAATGGGGGTTATATTTTCTTCCTTCTAGCAACACTCAACTTCTCTGACAAACATTTTTTCACCTGACCAATGCAATCAACAATATTTGTTTGTATTATTGTTTCGTAAATGAATTTGTCTTCGCTTTTGATTATCTGTCCTATATTTTGATTTCATTTTTGGTCCGAGAGGCTTTGGGAATACTCCCACTCCCGGGTATTACCGGGTACCTCAGCTAGTACAAATATAAGTACATATAATAAATACAATTAATTATTGCTTAGAATGAAAGACAAAGTTGACCTCAGTAGGAGTTGAAATACAAATGTAATCAAAAGAAAAGTATTTTGTTCAATGTTCTAACAATTCTGCCAAACAACAACAGCAACAACAACGGCCACAGATTCTGGTGACAGATATAATTGATTAGATCAAGTACTTTCACAGCTGCTTATTTTATCTGCCTCAGAAGGACAAAAGCCAAATGGGTGATATTTTATTGAAGGAAATCCTTTAAAAACTCTAAACAAGAAAGAGCTTTATCCTGGTTACTCATCTAATCATTTTCAACATCATCATCACCTTTTAATGTCCATTTTTCTATGCTAGCATGGGTTAGACAGGTTGTCCCATTGTGAGATAAGTCAGACCATGTGACCATGACTTGTTCATACAGAACTGTTTATGGTTTGGTTTTTGGATGCCCTTCCTAACGCCAACTGCATTTACAGTGGGCTGGGTGCTTTTTGGCAACATGACAAAAAGCACCCAGTCCACACTGTAACGTGGTTGCGTAGGTGTCAACAAAAAGCACCCAGTCCACACTGTAAATGTGGTTGTGTAGTTGGTGTCACAACAAAAAGCACCCAGTCCACACTATAAATGTGGTAGTGTACGTGTCACAACAAAAAGCACCCAGTACACACTGTAAAGTGGTCATGTAGGTGTCACAACAAAAAGCACCCAGTACACACTGTAAAGTGGTCATGTAGGTGTCACAACAAAAAGCACCCAGTCCACACTGTAAAGTGGTTATGTAGGTGTCACAACAAAAAGCACCCAGTCCACACTGTAAAGTGGTCTTGTAGGTGTCACAACAAAAAGCACCCAGTCCACACTGTAAAGTGGTTATGTAGGTGTCACAACAAAAAGCACCCAGTCCACACTATAAATGTGGTAGTGTACGTGTCACAACAAAAAGCACCCAGTCCACACTGTAAAGTGGTTATGTAGGTGTCACAACAAAAAGCACCCAGTCCACACTGTAAAGTGGTCTTGTAGGTGTCACAACAAAAAGCACCCAGTCCACACTGTAAAGTGGTTATGTAGGTGTCACAACAAAAAGCACCCAGTCCACACTGTAAAGTGGTGGTGTAGGTGTCGCAACAAAAAGCACCCAGTCCACACTGTAAAGTGGTTGTGTAGGTGTCACTACAAAAACACCCAGTCCACACTATAAATGTGGTAGTGTACGTGTCACAACAAAAAGCACCCAGTCCACACTGTAAAGTGGTTATGTAGGTGTCACAACAAAAAGCACCCAGTCCACACTGTAAAGTGGTTATGTAGGTGTCACAACAAAAAGCACCCAGTCCACACTGTAAAGTGGTTATGTAGGTGTCACAACAAAAAGCACCCAGTCCACACTGTAAAGTGGTTGTGTAGGTGTCACTACAAAAACACCCAGTCCACACTGTAAATGTGGTAGTGTAGGTGTCACTACAAAACGCACCCAGTCCACACTCTAAATGTGGTAGTGTAGGTGTCACTACAAAACGCACCCAGTCCACAATGTAAATGTGGTTGTCTAGGTGTCACAACAAAAAGCACCCAGTCCACACTGTAAAAAAACAAAGCCAGAAACAGTTCTGTGAGCAATGGGACAACTCATCTAAGCCATTCTAGCATAGAAAGATGGATATTGAATGACTAACATTATGTCAACATTAATGTCTCCCACTTCCTCCCTCACAACTTTGCATCTGCATAAAACCACATTAACAAAACATTCTGCATTTAATGTCTAGTTGGTGTTAGGAAGGGCATCCAGCAAAAAAAATCAAGCCAGAATCAGTTCCCGTCCCACCCTTGCAAGCAGGGAAAAGCAGACGTAAAATGATGATGATGATGAATCTGTCCAGTAGTAAAGATACTATAAACATTTGAACTAAACTTAATTTATATTTTTGATATTTTCTCCTAAAACATGACAATGTTAAGAGAGACATTGCATGTTATTCTTTAGTCTGGAGATAACTTCCTTACAGAATTCTCAAACCTCCCCTGTATCTTCACTAAATGATAATCTACAAACTACCTCTTCACAATAACTGTCTGATTTTCATTCCCTCCACCCACACACCACATGAATCCACCTCCATGAGACCATATGACCAATGGGAAGTGCTTTTCTTCACCAAAACTATAACAATCCATTACACAACTTAGTTTGTCCCCACCAAAACTTTACTAGATGCTTTTTGTCGTGACACCTACATGACCACTATACAGTGTGGACTGGGTGCTTTTTGTTGTGACACCTACACAACCAACCACTGTACAGTATGGACTGGGTGCTTTTTGTGACACCTACACAATCAACCACTTTACAGTATGGACTGGGTGCTTTTTGTTGTGACACCTACATGACCACTTTACATAATCTATGTGGCTTGTCTAATATGTTGGAGACTCCGTACCATCCTAGAGAAACTGCTACTAACCTACAAAATAGAACCGAGACAAATAATCATTGACAAATCAATGGCGTATTGTAACAGCTGTTACCAATGAGAAATCATCTACTTTTCAGTATTCGTAACAATTTAACCCTTTCAGTATTGGTAGTAACAATGACCACAACAATTTAACCCTTTCAGTAATGGTAGTAACAATGACCACAACTATTTAACCCTTTCAGTATTGGTAGTAACGATGACCACTACAATTTAACCCTTTCAGTATTGGTAGTAACAATGACCACAATTTAACCCTTTCAGTATTGGTAGTAACAATGACCACAATTTAACCCTTTCAGTATTGGTAGTAACAATGACCACAATTTAACCCTTTCAGTATTGGTAGTAACAATGACCACAACAATTTAACCCTTTCAGTATTGGTAGTAACAATGACCACAACAATTTAACCCTTTCAGTATTGGTAGTAACAATGACCACAATTTAACCCTTTCAGTATTGGTAGTAACGATGACCACAACAATTTAACCCTTTCAGTAATGGTAGTAACAATGACCACAACAATTTAACCCTTTTAGTATTGGTAGTAACAATGACCACAATTTAACCCTTTTAGTATTGGTAGTAACAATGACCACAACAATTTAACCCTTTCAGTATTGGTAGTAACAATGACCACAACAATTTAACCCTTTCAGTATTGGTAGTAACAATGACCACAACAATTTAACCCTTTCAGTATTGGTAGTAACAATGACCACAATTTAACCCTTTTCAGTATTGGTAGTAACAATGACCACAATTTAACCCTTTCAGTATTGGTAGTAACAATGACCACAACAATTTAACCCTTTCAGTATTGGTAGTAACAATGACCACAACAATTTAACCCTTTCAGTATTGGTAGTAACAATGACCACAACAATTTAACCCTTTCAGTAATGGTAGTAACAATGACCACAATTTAACCCTTTCAGTATTGGTAGTAACAATGACCACAACAATTTAACCCTTTTAGTATTGGTAGTAACAATGACCACAATTTAACCCTTTCAGTATTGGTAGTAACAATGACCACAACAATTTAACCCTTTCAGTATTGGTAGTAACAATGACCACAACAATTTAACCCTTTTAGTATTGGTAGTAACAATGACCACAATTTAACCCTTTTAGTATTGGTAGTAACAATGACCACAATTTAACCCTTTTAGTATTGGTAGTAACAATGACCACAATTTAACCCTTTTAGTATTGGTAGTAACAATGACCACAATTTAACCCTTTTAGTATTGGTAGTAACAATGACCACAACAATTTAACCCTTTTAGTATTGGTAGTAACAATGACCACAACAATTTAACCCTTTTAGTATTGATAACAACAACAATCATCATCGTTTTTATATCCTCTTTTCCATGCTTGCATGGGTTGGATAAGTCCTTCTCGGTACAACATCTCTCTATTCATCACGAACCTTTGTCATCTCCTCTGTCAGTCTCAGTGATTTGAGGTCAGCTCCCATAAACACTATTTTAATTTATAATGAAGAATTTTGAAGGATTTATTAAAAATATCATTTCGGTCTTATAATTTGTAACTGAAAAGGTTTTATATTGGAAGATTTTTTATTTAGATAGGAATTCTTTTAAATATATTGTGTTTTACCTTCAGGGTTAAACAAGAAGGAATGGAAGAAATACTATCACAGACCTATTACAGAGTTCAAATCTCATAAGGCTTTATTTTCACTTTTACCTTCCTTGGGTTGATAAAACTCAATACCAGTAATACCATAGCAAGAGACTAGTTCAATAAGTAATACTATAGATGGCAACTTACAAGAATGTAGGACAAAATACCTGTAGTATTTATTCTGGCTCTTTACACTCCAAGACCAAATTCTACAAGGGTCAGTGGAGGAGTTCAGACAGGATGTTTATTGGTGCAGCTGTAGTACTATCTCATCCATATATGTGGGAAGTACTTCATTGTGGCTCTCACTTGGGTTTTACAGAAGATTGATTAGGTGGAGCAGGCAAATTGGCAGAGAATGTAGGATAAAATGTTTGGCAGTATTTGTCCCAGCTCTCTGCATTCTTAGTTCAAGTCCCACCAAGGTCAACTTTCCCTTTCTTCCTCGATGGCGAGGCTAAGGTGCTGAAACAACCAAGCACCCTCAGACATCACCTGACACCTCATTAAGGTGAGGTGATGGCGAGGCTAAGACACAAACAATGAAGCACCCTCACGGACATCACCTGACAGTAAAGAGTGCCACCAATATGATATTGGGGCTAAAGCTAGAATATTCGGAAGAAAATCTCGCAGAAAACAGAAACAAAACCAATAAGAACGACACCAAGTCTTACAATTTTTAAATGTAAAGATATTTTACATCAAATTAACACCAAACATTTGATTTTAGTCTGTTTAACGTGAGATCGATCTATAGTTTCGTGGTTAATAATATGGAGTTACATAACTACTATCGATTTATCATAATCAATCAACTTTCTGAAACAATAGTAAAACAATGAACTGATTAACCATAAACTTCACCTTTTGCTTTATACATACATATATATATACACACACACATATATATATATAAATATATATATATATATATCATACACACACATTTATACATTATTGTCAACAGACAAGTAGCAATGTCTAAGATGAAAAGGTTGGTAGAATGGAAAATGGAGTTAAAAACCCCTACAAACAAAATGCGTGGGGAAAACTTTCTTAAATGTTGGTCTACAAAGCCACCCTGCCTCAACATATACAACTGCCAGTCTTAATAAACACTCACCACACAGAAACTCTAAAATAACAACCAACGTGGTCGCTTGACATACTAAATAAAAACAGCAGCCATAGAGATATATCTTTAATTAAAGAAAAGATTGAAAATACGGTTTAAAGTGACGATTGAGACATCTTGGGTGATGTGTTCAGTGAAGGCTGACCTAGGGTTAAAGGGATTCCCTCACAACAGATAGCGAAATAAGAAAATGAAAATATCTAGCTCCATTTTCACGATTCATTATATATATATATATATATATATATATATATATATATATATATATATTATATATATATATATAAATGAAAAGTATAGAAATTATTGTAGCAAGAAGCCAACAGTATTCCATAATATATATATATATATATATATATATATATATATATATATATATATAATATATACATATATATATATATATACATATATAATATATATATATATATATGAGTTCCGGGTTCAAATGGGGGCAAAAAACTTAGTAAGGTACTCAATACATTAGTAGAGTGTAAACATCAAGTTTAATATAGAAATGGCTTTCACACACATATATATGGTATTGAGTACTCATTTCCCTCAGTCGTCATCTACATACGTATATATATCTGTAGGTGGTTGAGACAGGAGTACTCAATACCATATCAGTTTTAATATTCTGATGACCCTGTGATAAACAGGCGAAACTCCAGAGTAACAAGACTATTTAGCCTTAATATAATGAATATTCCTGATGTAGCGGCCATCTGCATATATATAGAGAGAGACATATTAATGCATGCAGGATTTCACAGCTCTAGCATCACTCCATAGTCAGTCAGCCTTATATATATAAATTAATAAAAACAAAGAACAAGTTCCTTATATTAAAAAATTCATCACTTTACGATCGTTTCTAGGATGTATGTGTGTGTTGGTATGTATATCATATAGATACCTTCACATATACATGCTATATATAACGAAGGAAATGTGGTAAGGAACCTGATGGACCATAACGCACCAAAGTACTCAATACTTAAGGTAGTAGAGTGGGTAATAGGAACAATTAAGACCCCGACGACAGAGCTTAAGCCGTTTCGACGGCTAATTCAGTCCAGAATTAGCCGTCGAAACGGCTTGAGCTCTGCCGTCGGGGTCTTAATTCTTCCTATATATATAGCCAATAATACAGGTTTTCACAAAAGTGATAAAATATATTTTAGACAAAATACACCGGGTACAAACAATCTCTATAAACTTTATTTCTTATCAAAGAAACTAAAAGAAAATTTAAATAACCCCGCTTTAACACTTAAGATAAAATATTTTTGGATTATTATAACAATTATAAAGAATTATAAAAGGTAGAATCAGAAATAACTCCTTTCAAAGACAGAATACAAAACATATATTTAAAATAAATTGATTGTATTTTCTAACATTCCTTCAGAGTTTAATAAACATGTATCAGATATATATATCATCAACATGTATCAGATATATATATTATATATAATATCATCAACATGTATCAGATGTATATATATCATCAACATATCATATATATATATATTAACATGTATCAGACATATATATATATATATATATGTGAATTCTAACCGACATATATATATATACGAAATCCAAACGTGACCATCTCCACTGAAAGTTTTCGTGAAATAGTCTTCAAGACTATACAGAGCATTTGAAGTTTTTTCCAAATAGAAGGAGGAGTATTTTAAACTTTATTTTATCATAAGTTAAGGCTCTATTGATTTTTCCCTGGATTTCATTAAATTCTGTGAATGAATCTATATCCTGATTCTCTTTGAGTTGAGTTTGAATTATTTTCCCCACATCTTACGTTAACTATTTTTCCCATTTTGACGCTAAAGTCACTTATATATTATGGAGTGCTGCTGGCTTTTTGCTACAATGTTTTCTATACCTTTCATTTATTTATATATATATATATATATATAAATACACACATCAACATGTATCAGACATATATATATATATATATATATATATATATATATATATATATATATATATATATATATATATATATATATATATATATATATATATATATATATATATATATATATATATATATATATATATATATATATATATAATATCATCATGTATCAGATATATATATGTGATACATGTATACACGCGTGACTCTCGATATCATTATGGCAGTATCAGTAGAGGGTTGGACGCCATGCTTTCTAGCATAGTTACGTTTCTTTACGGTCTGAGTTCAAATCCCGTCGAGGTTAACTTTGTCTTTCATCCTTACAGGGTCGATAAAATAAAGTACCAGTAATGTACTGGGGTAATTGCTGGCCTTGTGTCAAAAGTAGAACCAATTATATTATATTTCTTTTTATACAACAGTGAATAAGCATTACAATCGAAGTGTGTATATATATATATATATATATATATATATATATATATACTACTTTCATAATATATATATATATATATGTGTGTGTGTGTGTACACGCATGACTCAATATGCTAAAAATAGCAGCCAAGTTACCCACGTCTTCTGTCTTGAAAATCAAGGACGTGTTTTTTTTTATATCCTGTAAAAATTGGTGAACAATTTGTAATATTATTTATACAACTGCGAATAAAGATATTTTCATTCCATAAGTGGAAACGATCGTATTTAATAATTTATAAAGACTACCGATCATATAAAACCTCGGGTCATTTCACAAGGAATATTGTATGAAAAAAACAAAAAAAACTACGTGTTTACAAGTAAACATTTAATATAATTGATAACTTCGGATATAAGACCCGAGTAATATTTGTTTACCCATGGTATTTTTATTTGAGGGAGTAGGGTTTTATGTCATCGAATACGGGAGAGGAGACGAGCATGGTTGAAAATATGACAAGTGCTGTCAGATTAAGTACACTTTAAACATTTTATTACCGTTAACATCCTCTTCTTGTTATACCATTACAAAGGAGAAAATATATATATTTATTTGAAAATTCCTTCCATTCCAGCCCAGACATTAAAATATTCCCAGTGAGATACCTGGGAAAATTTTGTAGAACACTTTCAGTATGAGGAGAAAGAAAAAAAGGGGGAGAATGGCGCTAAAATCTAGACAATTTAGCTTTATAAATATCTCTCTCTCTCTATATATATATAATGCCTTTATGGTAAATAAAGAAATATATATATATATATATATACACACATATATATCAACATATAATCTTAGCTAATACGGAGATATTCGTATAAATATTTTGACTATATAAGCTTAGAACTAATTTATTAGGGTAAATTGAATACATTTTTAATGAAGGTCCACATAAAATGATGGAAATGAAATATTTTTTCAAGTTAAAATAGAAATATTGTAAAAACTTTCGGGATGTAATATGTGATGTTTGCTACTGAAATCACAGCTAACCGGGTTCAATATATTTCAACCACTTCAACTATAATTCTCTCGCTGCCAACATCAGACCCTATAGATTAAGGACAATATTGTTCCTACTTAACCAGAAATTAACTATGACCGACTCCAAACAAATTTAAAGCGGACAAGGCGGTGTCAGCTTTAACCCTTTATCATATTCCCAATGAAATTCTCTATAATTTAAAAATGTCTAAATTTTATTCACAGTTGTATAAATAACATTACAAATTATTCACAATTCTTTCAGGATGAAAATATAAAAACATATAATAAATAGAATTAATTATTGCTAGGAACCTTATAAATATAACACACCAAAATATACGAGGGTGAGACAGAAAAAAGGGGAAAGAAAAGCGACCATCAATCCCCCAGCAAATACGATAGGTCATTACAAGGGTCAACGTGGAAATAACTTTGGTGGTATTTAATTATATAATAAGCATTCTTATTATTTAGCTGCTGTTTGGAACATAACTTAACAAAGGTTCTTACATAAAATTATAATGGAAGATTTTAAAAAACAATCTCAATTATCATTAGAGAGGTCGCCCGGTACCCCTGGCTGCTGTCTTTTGCTCTGGTGTTGTTCACCCCTTCCTTTATATTTTCTTTAATATTGCAACATCAAAAGAATATATCTTTCTCAAAGAATCTCGAGCAATTTATAATGTTATCTAAGCATTTGTAATGTTATTTATGTATTTAAAACATGTTATGTTATTCTACTGTAAATTTATTTCTATGCTTTGTTTATATGATATTGTAGAAGCAGGTGGTAGAGTTCCAGAGGTAGCAGCTGCTCTAGAAATAATTTAAACAATTTAATATCGGTTCTCTCCTCTAACAAAAAACAAAACAAGAAATATAGAATGGCCTTGAGCTTTTACAAAAGAATTCATTTCGTCTCGTGTATTATTACAAAGACAAAAGCAAGAAAAAATCCTTACTTATCGCGTAAAAACGTCTGCAATTCTTTGACATTGTTAGTATTTTTCAAAACTTTAAGTTGCGGTCCATACTCTTCTTCTTTAACAATACAGGGTGCTGTTTGAATAAGATCTGGCTCCATAGTAAACACCTTCTAAACAGATCTTGGGAAATGTTTGCCACCCCCAACAATAGATGTGATAGAGGTACTGATATGATATTGTATGAAGATCACAGCTCCTGCTGCTACTACTATTGCTACTACTGCTGCTCATGCTACTACTACTATTGCTGCTGCTACTACTACTACTATTGCTGCCCCTGCTACTACTGCTGCTGCTGCTACTACTATTGCTACTACTGCTGCTGCTACTACTACTGCTGCTGCTACTACTACTATTACTGTTGCTACTACTACTACTACTACTACTGCTACTACTTCTGCTTCTACCACTACTACTGCTATTGCTTCTGCTTGTGATGATGGTGCATCTTACTGCTTCATTACTCTCCCTCACTCTCTCATTCACATATACTCTCTCGCACTCATTCATTGACACTTTTTCTCTTTCATTCATAGATACACTCATTCTCTCTCTTTCTCCTTCGTTCAAACACACTCTCTTTCAATCATTTACTTTTCCTGCCTCTCATTCATTCACTTACACTCTCCCTCATTCATTCACTTACACTCTCCCTCTCTCTCATTCATTCACTTACACTCTCCCTCTCTCTCATTCATTCATTCATCCTCTCAACTCTTTCTTACGCTTACCTCCATGTAATTCTATAGCCACGTACATCGCCCAGCCAGTACACACACACACACACATATATATATACTGTCTACATCGCCCAGCCAGTACACACACATATATATATATATACAGTCTACATCGCCCAGCCAGTACACACACACACACACACGTATATATACTGTCTACATCGCCCAGCCGGTACACAAACACACACACACATATATATATACTGTCTACATCGCCCAGCCAGTACACACACACACACACATATATATATATATATACACTGTCTACATCGCCCAGCCAGTACACACACACACACACATATATATATATACACTGTCTACATCGCCCAGCCGGTACACACATACACACACAAATATATATATATATACTGTCTACATCGCCCAGCCGGTACACACACACACACACACATATATATATACACTGTCTACATCGCCCAGCCAGTACACACACACACACACACACATATAATATATATATATATATATATATACACTGTCTACATCGCCCAGCCGGTACACACACACACACACACACACACACATATATATATATATACACTGTCTACATCGCCCAGCCGGTACACACACACACACACAC
>OZ024741.1:6548251-6550751 GCA_964016885.1 Eledone cirrhosa | reverse complement strand
CACACACACATATATATATATATACACTGTCTACATCGCCCAGCCCGTACACACACACACACACATATATATATACACTGTCTACATCGCCCAGCCCGTACACACACACACACACACACACATATATATATATATACACTGTCTACATCGCCCAGCCCGTACACACACACACACACATATATATATACACTGTCTACATCTCCCAGCCAGTACACACACACACACACACATATATATATATACACTGTCTACATCGCCCAGCCCGTACACACACACACACACATATATATATACACTGTCTACATCGCCCAGCCAGTACACACACACACACACACACACATATATATATATATACACTGTCTACATCGCCCAGCCAGTACACACACACACACATATATATATATATACATTGTCTACATCGCCCAGCCAGTACACACACACACACACACACACACACATATATATATATACACTGTCTACATCGCCCAGCCAGTACACACACACACACACACACACACATATATATATATACACTGTCTACATCGCCCAGCCAGTACACACACACACACACACACACATATATATATATATACTGTCTACATCGCCCAGCCGGTACACACACACACACACACACACACACACATATATATATATATATACACTGTCTACATCGCCCAGCCAGTACACACACACACACACACACACACATATATATATACACTGTCTACATCGCCCAGCCAGTACACACACACACACATATATATATATATACACTGTCTACATCGCCCAGCCAGTACACACACACGCACACACACACATATATATATATATATACACTGTCTACATCGCCCAGCCAGTACACACACACACACACATATATATATATACACTGTCTACATCGCCCAGCCAGTACACACACACACACACATATATATATATATATATATATACACTGTCTACATCGCCCAGCCAGTACACACACACACACACACACATATATATATATATATATACACTGTCTACATCGCCCAGCCAGTACACACACACACACACACATATATATATATATACATTGTCTACATCGCCCAGCCAGTACACACACACACACACATATATATATATATACACTGTCTACATCGCCCAGCCAGTACACACACACACACACACATATATATATATATACATTGTCTACATCGCCCAGCCAGTACACACACACACACACACACATATATATATATATACACTGTCTACATCTCCCAGCCAGTACACACACACACACACACATATATATATATATATACACTGTCTACATCTCCCAGCCAGTACACACACACACACACACACACATATATATATATATACACTGTCTACATCGCCCAGCCAGTACACACACACACACACACACACATATATATATATACACTGTCTACATCGCCCAGCCAGTACACACACACACACACACACATATATATATATATACACTGTCTACATCTCCCAGCCAGTACACACACACACACACACACACATATATATATACACTGTCTACATCGCCCAGCCAGTACACACACACACACACACATACACATATATATATATATACACTGTCTACATCGCCCAGCCCGTACACACACACACACACACACATATATATATATATACACTGTCTACATCGCCCAGCCAGTACACACACACACACACACACACACACATATATATATACACTGTCTACATCGCCCAGCCAGTACACACACACACACACACATACACATATATATATATATACACTGTCTACATCGCCCAGCCCGTACACACACACACACACACACATATATATATATATACACTGTCTACATCGCCCAGCCAGTACACACACACACACACACACACACACATATATATATATACACTGTCTACATCGCCCAGCCAGTACACACACACACACACACACACACATATATATATATATATACTGTCTACATCTCCCAGCCAGTACACACACACACACACACACACACATATATATATATACACTGTCTACATCGCCCAGCCAGTACACACACACACACACACACACACATATATATATATACACTGTCTACATCGCCCAGCCAGTACACACACACACACACACACACATATATATATATATACACTGTCTACATCGCCCAGCCAGTACACACACACACACACACACACATATATATATATACACCGTCTACATCGCCCAGCCAGTACACACACACACACACACACACACACATATATATATATACACTGTCTACATCGCCCAGCCAGTACACACACACACACACACACACACACATATATATATATACACTGTCTACATCGCCCAGCCAGTACACACACACACACACACACACACATATATATATATACACTGTCTACATCGCCCAGCCAGTACACACACACACACACACACACATATATATATATATACACTGTCTACATCGCCCAGCCAGTACACACACACACACACACA
>OZ024741.1:6315751-6543251 GCA_964016885.1 Eledone cirrhosa | reverse complement strand
TAATAAACCTATTTTACACTGCATGCAAATTACCATGAGATATTGATATTAGATATAAGATACAGCGCAATATCTACAGCTGTAAAAGTACGAAAGCGAAGTAATAATAAGTGGCTTAAGGTAATTCCAATATGAAAGTTTGTAGTGATAAAAATTTGATAATGCAATACGATTGTTAATATTATAGTTCTATGAAAATGTAACAATAGATAACTAAATTATTTTACTATTAGTATATTTAAGAAATTATCATTATAGATTTGATCGTTCATATAAGCATCATATTAATTTTCAACACAATTATTTTGTTACTATGAGTATATGATAATAATATTACGTAATTATTTATAGCTGTTATTACATTAAACATAGATGTATTTATTTTTATATGTTACACTCTAAGAATTAACTAAGTGAAATAGCGTAAAAATAAAGGCTTCGTTGGTTTAACCTATTTTTATAAAGGATGCCACAGAATGTACGATATATAATGATTACAATATTTTTTAGCAACAACTCTAGTCCCACACTTTTGAAGGTTTATTATGACATTCTGTGGCACTTTTGAGCTTGCGCATTTTTCATGTCTAGTTTAATATTTTTTTAAGGCAACGCTTGTAATAACTCTAGTTAAACAGGATATATATTAATAATAAATTATCGTTGTAATGTAATTAGATTATGTAATTGTTATTATAAATTATCTTATAAATATTAGTGTAAGATGTATAAAAATATTTTCAGACTTTTAATATAAACAACTACAAAAAACAATCAATATTAAATCAATATATTATACATAATAGAAAACATAAAATAAACAATACAAAAACAAAATATTTACATACAATTGCAATTATCAGTGTATATACATTTTCTTTATATTCCCTGAGCAAATTAATAAGATTTGTTTTTATTGTACATAATTTGATGACTTGTTGGAGTGTATTAAAAGATAGCAACAATTTGTGATTAAATTGTTATCTTAAGCAACTCACTTTTTAATAGTTGTTGGCTGAGCGAAATTGTAAAAGCCTATGAGCAAATATAAAAAAAAATACACAAACAACATTTCCTTGTGTTATTACAACATTAGATAAAATAATTGAGCAATGTCGTTATATTTTGCTCTTATTGCACATTAATAGTGTTTCTATTTTTCGGCACAAATCCATTACGGCAGTCCATTACTGGTACTTTATTTTATCGAATTAGTAAGTATGAAAGTCGAAGTTAACCTCGGCAGGATTTGAACTTAGAATGCAAAGGACCATAACAATACTGCAAAGCATGGTGTCTGACGCTCTACCAATACTTGTGTTGAGCTGGTCATTAATTTATGGTGGTCGTGCGTGGAGTAGAGCAATCGCTAGTTGAAATATTATGAACAAAACATTTTTATTTGCCGAAGAACATATTTTCAATACTGTTTGTGAATGTGACGAAGGAAATACATTCTGATATGGAACAGTGTACAAAGTGTGTCTGTGAATAACATAATGTTACCTCATGTTGTTGTCAAGACATAATGGATTTCGTATATCCAGTTAGAAGATGAAACCTAGCCATCTCGGATTAGTTATATTTCATGCCATGTGTAAACGTGTTTGAGGATAGCAAAATATGCGTGTTTCTTGTCTGGAAACTTTCTGCTAAACTGATTGGTTTCGTTTTTGGCACTATACAATACTCATCCAACAGATAGCTGTATTGGATCCTTGATTGGTTAATATTTAGGTGAGGGTGCTTGATGCAGAGTTAGTGCAAAATGGATCAATGAGTGTAATAATAATAATGATAATAATAATGAAAATATTGTGTACAATGCTGAGGTGCACTACAACTCATCAAAAGTGCATATATAATACATAGGGTAATATAAAAACGTCAGGAAAAAAGAACAGTGCATGAGTCATGATATACACATATGTGCATGTGTATGGAAGGGGGACATCAGGTGTAGGTTTGGTGTATTTCGGAATGTATGATGGTTTTAAAGGATGCAGTGTGTCATCAGCTAACAACTGATGCAGGAAGTTTGTTCCATCCTTCAGCAACTCTGAGCATGAAGAAATATTTCCTAAAGTCATGGGAGCTGTGTTGTTTTCTGACTTTGTAGGCATGTCCACGTGTTAGACACATGGAGATCAAAAAGGTGTTCGGGGTTGTTGTTGGTCGGATGGTTAATAACTTTGTGGGTGTTTACCAAGTCCATTGCCAGAGGGAAGCAAAATATTCAGGGCATGGTAGGTGTCTGATGGAGGGTATGCGCTTGGTTGCATGTCTCTGAACAGTTTCCAGGAGGTCAATGTTCTGAGCAAGATAGGGGTTCCAGACTGATGACGCGAACTCCAAGTGTATTCGTACCATAGATGTATACAGCTTTAAATAGATGGCTGGAAAGCAGCTAATGAAGGTCTTGCTGATTGATGCCAAGTCAATCTTAATAAATTGACTGATTTATCTGTTCACTACTGCTAATCCACCGCTGTTTGTACAATTTTTTAGATAATGTCAATTTGAGCTTGAATCATTGGCGTAATGAAATTTGAAAAGATTATAAGCAAATCTTTTTTAAAATACACAGACAACATTTAACTGTATCGTTGCAACATTAGATCTAATAATTGTTTCTACTTTAGGCACAAGGCCAGCAATTACCCAGTGCATTACTGGTACTTTATTTTATCTACCCCGTAAGGATGAAAGGCAAAGTCAACCTCGGCAGGATTTGAACTCAGATCGTAAAGGGACGTAACTATGCTGGAAAGCATGGCATCCGACCCTCTACCAATACTGCCAAAATAATGGAGCAACATTTGTGCAGAATTATTGTTTGTGCAATAAGATATTTGCAGATCTGTACTCGGTCTGCTCTTTAGCCAACTCGGTACGTTTAGAAGCTCTACGCTCGGCTTGCTTTTGAGATATAATAGCTGAATTTGCAGATCTATACTTGGCCTGCTTGTTTGCCAACTCATACCGTTTTGAACATCTATACTTGGCCTGTTTTTGTGTTAATTTAGCAAAATTCACAGCTCTATAATCGGCCTGTTTTTGTCTCAACTTCTGCCGATTCCGCATCCGGTAAGCTGCTTTCACATCCAATTTAATACGCCCATCTAGATTATTAGCACAGGAATGTGAACAAGCTTGTGGGACCGCATCATTGTAAGTATATGAACTGCCTGCAACACCAAGACCCAATTCACAAGTGCAGCGTTGCTCATTCACATCGGCAGTGGGGACACCAAAATCAGTGACAGGTCTCGATTCACTCGCGAGATACATCACAGCTACACTATATATTTAAACATATATACAGTGATACCTCGCTACTTGGCGGTTCAACTATCGCGGATTCACGATTTCGCGCATTTTTAGAATATATATATGAACACCTAAAATTTTTCATTAAATCCATTAAAATATTAATAATAAACACAGTTCTAATCATACGCTATATATATATATAAATATAAGTAATTAATACCGTATAAATGGTACAAAGACTGTTTATGTAAAATGTATTTCTCAACAGAGTATTGAATACTTAGGAGAAATTCAAAACGAAGAGTGATAAAATTTCAAGCAAAGAGTTTAATTAGGTAATGACTTACAAATTTGTTTCAGTATATAGACAAAGCCTGAAGCGCTAATTATAATAATTAGTTAATAATATTACAAAATATATTAATATTATATTAAATATATACTGAAACAAATTTGTAAGTCATTACCTAATTAAACTCTTTGCTTGAAATGTTATCATTCTTCGTTTATATATATACTAGCAGTAAAGCCCGGCGTTGCTCGGGGTCGCTCAGTAGCTGTGTTAAAGTTACAATGTTAAGTTTCTTTCTTGGCTTAAAAACTGTAGTGTCTACTGTGCAGACTTGCATGTGGTGTTTTTGATTAATATTCCCTCAACCAACAATATGCCTTATGAAGTTAAGAAAACATAACGATAACCCGAATGTTATAACAAAAGAGGATGCTGGGGATAGAAACTGCACTGGTTATTTATTAACAAAGATCGAAAATGTAAACACTGCAACGCAGAGAAAAACATTAGCGTAACCAAATTATCAGTTATGTCTGTCTGCACGTCTATATCACCTCTCTGCACGACTGTCTGTCTGCACGCCTATATCACCTCTCTGCACGACTGTCTGTCTGCACGCCTATATCACCTCTCTGCACGACTATCTGTCTGCACGCGTATATCACCTCTCTGCACGACTATCTGTCTGCACGACTGTCTGTCTGCACGCCTAACGACGAAATATTTGCTTGTTTTACGTAGTCTTTAAATAGACTTGTTTTCAAGTAAAAATATTGTTTTAAAATGCTTTTAAATGGAAATGAAGCAAAACGGGGTCGCTCAGTAGCTGTGTTAAAGTTACAATGTTAAGTTTCTTTTTTGGCTTAAAAACTGTAGTGTCTACTGTGCAGACTTGCATGTGGTGTTTTTGATTAATATTCCCTCAACCAACAATATGCCTTATGAAGTTAAGAAAACATAACGATAACCCGAATGTTATAACAAAAGAGGATGCTGGGGATAAAAACTGCACTGGTTATTTATTAACAAAGACTGAGAAAGCCAGCGTAATTTTTTACGTAAGACGCTCAATGTAAACAGAACAAAGGGAAATAACTGATAACTTACGCTAAAAAATCGATACATTATATTCGATTTCGTCACATAGGGTGGGTCAATTTGAAATATTTTTTTTTCCGATGTCTTCGCTAGGGCTCAATGTACAAGTATAGCAATTTCGGTGCAATTCCGTGAGAGATTCTAAGAGGAGATGTGTGCCAAAAATCGATAGACAGACAGACAACCACAGTTTTATATATATATATATATATATATATATATATATATATATATATATAGAGAGAGAGAGAGAGAGAGAGAGAGAGAGAGATTTATCTAGTCCTTCGCTCAAGATTAATCTATAAGTTTAGATGTCTGCCTTCGTTTAAGTAAATATTACAGTAAGATTTTTAATATAAACAACTACAAAAAACAATTAATATTAAAACGAAAAAATTATCAATGATAAAAGAAGCGGATGCAACTTTTTTTTTTATAAAGTTATATTCCTGTTTCTTTAAAGAACATTTCATTTTTGTTCTATTGTAGGCGAAATAATGCAATGGTTTAATAGGGAAGATATAACTTACCAATTATGTCTCTAACCGTATAACGCTTTTTAAGTAGATAACTACAATTGAAAATACTAAAGAAATGGAACCAACAATTCAATTTGAAAGTCGTCTACTTATAGTGACAGTGTATTACTGGTACTTTATTTTATCGACCCCGTAACGATGAAATGCAAATGCTTAAAATTTAAATTGCCTTAATTCTATCGTCTGCTGTTTCATTAAAGGGAGATTCTCGTCTGTATTTAATTCTATCGTCTACTGTTCCACTAAACAGATATACCTCCACTATCGTCTCTATTTATACATTTTAACTTATAACTTATACACATTTGATTTGAAATATTTTATCTAGTCCCCCCTCTCAATATTATGATGATTTCTTTCGAATGAAACAGTTCTAGTCCTGTAGAAGCCATTTATATATATAATTGAACTGAGTTAAAAATTCACAATATTTATAATTAAATAAGCTCATATATATATGTGTGTATTTATCTGTTTATTGTATTATATATAATGTGTGTATATACAGGATGTCCCCCAAAAATATATACACACTTCAACAGCATTCTAATAACTATTGCCTGTACAGGTAATCAAAGTGTCAATCGAATGTTAGTTTCGTGTTTTAACAGTACAAATTTACAATACACACATAAAACCAGTGTATATACATACATGAGTGTGTATACACATACATGAATGTGTATATACAATATATATGTATATATATATAGACACATATATTCACGGTGCAACGGAACATTAAAATATAGATGCGGGAGGGGGGTGTATATATAGGGGCGCTGGGGATAAAGGAGTGTAAAGCGTGTGTAATTGATATATTGAAGGAGAGGAGCGTGCAGCGATAGAGTAACAAATATATAGAGAGGGGGAGAGATGGTATTGAAGGGGAGGAGTGCAAAGCGAAAGAGTAAGAGAGATATATATAGAGACGGAACAGATAGAGAGAAACAGGCGTAAGTAACAGTGGAAGAGATATATAGAGAGGGGGAAATGTGTTATTGAAGGGGAGGAGTGTAAAGCGAAAGCGTAAGATATATATAGAGAGAGGGGGAATAGTATATATATATATATATATATATATATATATATATATATATATATATATATATATATATATATATCAACACTTACTCTGATTGGTTGAAAATTAGCCAATGACATACGATCACCACCACCACGGCTATCCCCGAAAAATTTATGAAGATGTTAGGCATATATGTTAGAACACGAAAAGTGAACATTCTGTTGTTTCACACTTTTCGTGTTCTAACAGATATATATATATATATAGAAGTTATATATAATTTGTTGGGATACAACAAGCAAATATTTTTATAACTGATATAAAGCACTCCACAAATTATTGGAGTAAATATACAATATATTAACAAATGGAATCTCCTGGATAGTTAGGAGATTCCAACCAGAATGGTTGCATTTTTTAAGGGTATGTCAATATTTATTTATAAAACTAACCTACGTTATATTATATCTGATGAAAGCGCACCATAGTTTGCTCTGGTGGCCCTTGAAATATGTATAATGAAATAAATATGGTTTTATAAATATAGTTTCCATTTGTTAATATATTGTATATTTACTCCAATAAGTTGTGGAGTGCTTTATATCAGTTATAAAAATATTTAGCTTGTTGTATCCCAACAAATTAAATATAACCTCTACATATATATATATATATATACTGTCTACATCGCCCAGCCGGTCATACTAAATATATATATAGATATTATTAATATTAATGATACTCTGGATAAAATTCGTTGAGTGCTTCTAATCTGTTGTAAAATTAACTTTGTTGAATAATCAACAAACCAAATAACTCATTGTTTATATATATATATATATATATATATATATATATATATATATATATATATATATATATATATATATATATATATATATATATATATATATATATATATATATATATATATATATATATATATATATACTAGATGGTTTATATATATATATACTAGATGGAGGCACATGGCTTAGTGGTTAGAGCATTGGCCTTACAATCGAAAGATTGTGAGTTCAATTCTCAGACCGAGTGATGTGTTGTTTCCTTGAGCAAGACACTTTATTTCACATTGCTCCAGTTTACTCAGCTGTAGAAATGAGATGATAGGGACTGGGGTCCTTATCATTCCACTGCAAAGTGGTCATGTAGGTGCCACGGCAAAAAAGCACCCAGCACTCACTGTAAAGTGGACGTGTAGGCGCCACGGCAAAAAAGCACCCAGCACTCACTGTAAATGAGGTTGGTGTTAGGAAGGGCATCCAGCTGTAGAAATCAAGCCAGAATCAGTTCCCGTCTCACACTTGCAAGCAGGGAAAAGCGGACGTAAAATGATGATGATGATAGCTGAGTTACCCGGTGATACCGGGGTATTTTATGAAAGTTACAATATATTTGGCACACATTACAAAATATTTGACCATTTAAATATGATTGCTGAATTTTAACCAAAGTAGGAATTATAGCAGAATATTTATTGTCGTTTGGTCAAAGTAAATCATTTAGATAAAAATATTAGTTTTTTCCAGTGGTGATTTTTTTAATACTGCTCCCTATTACAGTCAGCATATATAATACTTTACTCATAGATGAATCATTAGGTATGTTGTCAGGGCATGACCCAAAAAATACATTTAGATTTTTTTAATTTATCCTTTTCTTTTTTTTTTTTGCTCAATCTGAACCTCTGAAATTCAAACAACATGTAAAGACTATTTTAAAAACCATAAATAAAATGTTAGTGTAATGTCTACGTAACTATAACCACTAATTTTTATAAAGAAAAGGATAAGATATTTTTACATAACACCATGTCGAATGAGAGTTAATTCCCATTACAAAGGTAATGATAAAACGTAAGCAGTTTCTCGGAACGGGTATCGAATATAAGTCTTCATTTTATTGTAGTTCCATGTTATAATTGTTGTAAACAAATATTCTCGTACATAATTAGGTATAGTCCAGATCCATGATAGGTGGTCAGAGAAAAATTAACATGCTTGTCTTCAGTGTTGTCAGTTCGAAGGAAGGCACCAAAAGAGAGAGAGCTTGACTGCGTTGCCGCTATTTATATCCTCTTTCCGGAAGTTACAAAGAGGGTTCTCGACTTTCGACGGGAAGTAACTCTAGCTATTTCCCTGTCTAGAGAGCGCTACAAAATAATAAAATATATTTAGAATTGGTTTATGATTGAATGAAGCATTTACTTACTCATTTCTGTAATTCGGGGAAAGTGTATTTAAATTTGTACACTGTAGCTTTCACCAATCTTTGCATCTATGGCAGTAGGATCTTGTTTGAGGGAGATTTGTTTTCTATTTCTATTAGCTATACCAACAGTTATAGTAGCTCACATGACATACATAGATACATACACTCACATGTATGTGTGTAAGACAGTTGTTTGTGATTTGAAATGGATTTTGCTAATATTTCTAGTAGATCGTTATCACATAGAACCATTACTTTTTGCTTCATACATATATACATACCTGAGAAAGTAAGGTGGGATTTGAAGGAAATTTGGCTGCTATTTCTACCCAACAAAGTCCTCACTTATACTACTTTATGTAGCAGAGGTACCCGGGAATGCCTGCATATTCTTCCAAAGTAACACCATGCAGTAAATTTGTGGCTTCAGAATTCCTTGCAAACTACATGACTAAGGAATGTGTATTGTCATTGAATGAGGAATTACGACATTGCTCATTCCAAAGCCTCTGGATAAACAACATTCTTGGTTTTGCCCTGTGGTGCCACAATGAAGAGACAATCAGGGTTCCCAACCCTTGTGCCAACATAGAGTTGACCATGCGAAAAGACAGGATCTGCCAGATTCAACCCAACGACTTTCAATGATTGCCCTTGAGATTTATTAATGGTCATGACAAAACAGCCTGATCGGAAATTGAAGTCTTTGAAATTCAAATGGCAAATCAGTTGGCTTCAGAGGTATTCTGGGAATGAAACAATTGTCACCAGCAAATTTTCCTGACATGATTGCAACTTCTAGAACATTGGACATCATATTTTTTATGATGAGTCTTGTGCCATTACAAAGTTTTGGAGGATCCAGATTGCGAAGTAGCATAACCAATGCTCCAAGCTTCAGTATCAGGTTGTGTGGAGGAATTCCTGCTTGTTCAAGACTGTTCAAAAATTCAGTTGGATAGTTTACAACCTGGTCTTGATAAGTGATTGTGTCAACTGATTTGTAGCATATTTTCTGTCCCGGTAACATCTCCAGCAGCCTTCTGTTGATTTCTTTCACAGCAACAGTTTTAGGTGCTAAGATTGCTCGTTCACAGAGCCATTTCGGATCACATTGCCTAGTTTGAATGTTTGGAAACACTCTGGCAATCAGTTCTTGTTCTGTGTCAATGATATGGCCAAATGACAACTGAATATGCTCATTGGAGTCCTTTTCAAGAAGTCCATTTCTCAATTTAAGTAGTTGGATGGCAAACTCACTGACACCTTCGTCACCAGCTAAGTGCACTCGCATGTAGGTTGAAAGGCTCAGCAGCTGAAAGTGGAGCCAGAGATAGGATGTTTTCAGACAGGCATTGACCTGATCAGCTCGAGTCCCTCGAAGAATTACAGGCAGACTTTGTCTGAAATCAGCAGCAAGAACCATTGTCACTCCTCCCATTATGCAACTATTTCTCTCAGATCCCTTATCGTCCGGTCCAAAGCTTCAATTGCTCCTTGCTGATAGCAGCTTCATCCCAAATTATCATCTTGCATGTTTGCAGAAGCTTGCCCTTGAATGAGTTCTTCTTGATGTTGTAAAAAGATTGTTTATGCCGTGTGAGCTCTATGGGCAGCTTAAACATGGAGTGTGCAGTTCTTCCTCCATCCAGAAGTGTTGCTGCAATGCGACTTGAAGCCACAGCAAGGGCAATATGTTGCTTTTGGCGAACTTTTGCAAGCAGGAGGTTTATGAGGAATGTCTTGCCTGTGCCAGCAGGAGCATTGATGAAGAAAAGTCCTCCCTTGTCATTTTGAATGTTTTCGATGATGTTGTTGTAGGCGTATTTCTGGTCATCCATCAATCGAGGTTCATTTTCATCCACAAACTTACGCAATGCTTGAATATCGTAGTTTGCGCATGAAAGACGACAGCTGTATAAAAAAGTGCAGGGCAATAAAAATAGACGGTAGCCACGGAGTAGGCAGACCCAGAAAAACCTGGGACGACTTGATAAATTCCGACCTCACACACTTACACTTCTCCAAGACAATGTCACTGGACCGAGATCTTTGGCGATACACAGTAATACAGAAGACCCGCCTTGCCTAAGTACAAAGCGAAACCTACAGTCAGTAGGCACCTCTAACAAAATACACCCCGGCCCCACTACCCCCATCTACACCACCCCTTCCAATGTAAAGTTATGTTGGTGCCACAACATCCAGTCCGAAACAAATGAGGGCGTGTAGGTGTCACGACAAAAAAACACACAGTCCACGCTGTAATGTGGCCGTGTAGGTAACACGGTAAAAACCTCCCAGTCCACACTGTAAACGTGGTTGGTGTTAGGAAGGGCATCCAGCTGTAGAAAACCCGCCAGACAGTCCTATACGAGCAAGACAACCAATCTTGCCTCAAGTGGGAAAATTCCTGTCCAAACCCATGCTAGCGTGGAAGATGGACGTGAAACGATGATGATGTCTCCTGAAAAATTTCTTGTGCTACCTCCATTTCTTCATCTGGCTCTGGCATCCCATAGTTAGCTAATGTGCTATTCATTGCCTGAACTCGATGGGACAGGTCACAGAGAGCTTGATTTTAAATCCTGGGGGTGATTCCATATATGATATCTTCGGGCTAGGTGTAGATAGTTGTCCAACATATTGTTTTTGTACTCTGCCAGAGTAGATGAACTTCATCAATTCCACATGCTGTGAGCATAATAGCAAATAATTGTCTTATTTGACTGGCTACTTGAGTGATTGCTGCTTCTTCTAGGCACTTCTTCCAGTGTCCATTGTCATGCAAGAGCCCATGCTGTTTACATGCTTCTTGGTATGTTGCGCACTCCCTTCCTCTGAAGCACCTAAGATTCTCAAATGATGTTGGTCCTCGAACAGTATGCAAAGTAGCCATAAATAAAAACATTCTCTGTTGTTGGGATGGACATTGTCAACATGCCCAATAGCATCACTTGACTTGACTTCATGACCTTCCACTAAATGACACTGCTTTCTTCGATTCTTGCAATTAGTCCTGGTGTAGTATGTAGGGACTTCAGCATATAGGAGGGATCTGACAAGTGGCTTAGGACAAATGTCCTCCATAGTATCAACATGGTCTCTCGGTCTCTTGTCCGGAAAGTCCTCAAGATCCAGCCAGCGAGTATTCTGCACATTGTCGCCACCCTCATGATGTGTGAAGAAAAAGATGCATCATCACTCTTGTCTATTCCCAGGTCTCGTAATGATTTCAGCATAGGGATTTCAATCCCTCCTGGTCCAGTGTAGCTGTGTTGTATTGTATTTGTGTTTGCAGGTTGGTATTGTAGGGCTTGAAATTTTCCAGCATTAAACTACATGTTGTTGTCCTCAGCCCATTTGTTTATGGCATCCAGATCTTGTTATAAAAGTGCAGCATCAGCTGGGTTTTGATTTCCTGTGCTACCTTAGTGTCATCAGCATAGCTAGTGAGGGATGTTGTATATACTATAGAGGGCATGTCTGAGAGAGCCACCAAAAACAGTAGTGGTCCCAAGACTGTGCCCTGGGGCACCCCACTTGTTATTGGTGTTTCCTTTGAGAGGGCTCCGTTGGCTGCAACTGTCTGGCTTTTATCTTTTAAGAAATCATGCAGCCACTCACCTACTTTTCCAGTTATGGGAGTCTGTGTAGTTTGTGACATATCATTCTGTGGTCGACCTTGTCAAATACCTTCGCAAAGTCAAGATATATCATGTCCACATGTGAGCTTTCCAGCAGTTGTTTCAGTACCCAGTGATAGTGTTGTAACTGCTGTGTAAGGCAGCTTCTTCCCGGGCGGAAGCCATGCTGCGTGCTAGCTAGGTGGTTATTTTCCTCGAGGAACGTGATCAGTTTCTTTCTGATGATACGCTCCATGACCTTACTGATATGTGACGTCAGGGAGACTGGCCTGCAGTTTTTGGCCTCCACTCTACTTCCTCCTTTATGGATAGGGCATATTGTGCCTTCTTTTAGTTCTCTGGGTAGTTTACTGTTAGCCAAAGACCTTCTGAAGAGGATCTTCAGTGGTCTTGCTAAAGCACGCTTATATGTTTTTAGGAGGGCTGCTGGGAATCCATCAGGTCCAGCAGCTGAGTTTGTTCTAATTTCGTTTACGGCGGATACCGCATCCTCCGCCGTTATGTCTATATGGTTGATGATCGACATGTAGTGTTCATTCAGTATTTCACTTATCCCTTGGAGATCCTCAGTTAATGAACCATCTTTATGGAAGAGTGGCCAAATCTTGCAGTGTACCGAGGCAGTCTCTTTTGCAAATTTAAAGAAGGCCTTAGGATTTGTTTAAATATTCTTTATGGCCCTGATTTCTCTCTCTGCCCTCTCCTTTTCATGGGAAAGTTTGAGTACAGTTTCAATGTCAAGTAGTGCACATTTCAGTTAGGATTCCTTCTTGTTTTTTTTTGTTGTGCATTTAACTGGTTTGAGAGGTTAGTTCTTCGTCTCATAAGGATTTTCCTGTTTCTGGGAATAAGATTTTTGTGTACGTTGGCTTTTTTCTCTGGGACAAACTTGTCATATAGTTTGTATTGTTGTCATGAAATGTTGAAAATGTGTGTTGGTGTCTTGTGTGGTGATGTCGCTCCAGTTTTACTTCCAGATCTCTTGATCTTTTTCCAGTTAGCCTTGTGAAAGTTAAGGCTGGATAAATTCCCAGTGCTTCTTGATGGTTGTGTCTCTGCTGACTCTCAAACCACATATCATTAGTTCTACTAAGTTATGATCCGATAAAATCGTTGGTGTCTCCTTTACATTGTGGATGAGCACTGCGTTGTTTGTAAAACAGAGATCCAGGAAATTCTCGCCTCTTGTAGGGAGGAGTACTGCTTGTTCCATGAAAAGCCTGTGTGTGAGGGCCAGCAGGGACTCCGTCTGTCTCTGTGCGAGTGATGTCATTCCAGGGAGGAGGTGGCCCTCAGGCCATTTGACCTTTGGTAAGTTAAAGTCCTCCAGCAGTAGAATGTCCAGTTTGTCAAGGACCTCTTCTATCCTACTGATGCTATCCTCAAATTTACCCTCATGACTGGGGGCATCGGGTGGCCGATATGACACACATTTCTGTCTTTAGTTGCTTCATATGTACTATCAGTGTGTGATAGACTGAGTTTGAATGTGTCAAAAGTACAATGGGTGTGACATCTTCATGGATATACAGAGCAACCTCATCATGAGTTCTCTCCTTCCTGTCTGAACAAAATATAGTATATTTTGATATATGTATTTTCGCATCTGCTATACTGCTTGTCAGGTGCGTTTCTGTTAGTGCCATGCATATATATATGGAATAGAATGAAACGAAATTTCATTTCTCACTCTTAGTACGCCACTTACTTAAATGTAAGTATGTAAGTATACGTACATACATATATGTATACAGACGTACAGTAGCACGTATATATATATATA
This sequence comes from Eledone cirrhosa, assembly GCA_964016885.1. Lineage (NCBI taxonomy): Eukaryota > Metazoa > Mollusca > Cephalopoda > Octopoda > Eledonidae > Eledone > Eledone cirrhosa. The sequence continues at coordinate 6,529,360 of OZ024741.1, read as the reverse complement.
TATATATATATATATATATATATATATATATATATATATATATATATATATATATATATACAGGCACACATATATATATGTACGTATCAGTTTACCGAACATTTATATATATATATATATGTCTATATGTCTACATTACCCAAATTGTTACAAAAGTAAATGGGATGCTCTAGAGAGGAGCAATTATAGGGGCATAAAGCTGATGGATCAGGTTATGAAAGTGGCAGAGAGAATATTAGCGCAACTGATTAGAGAAAGGGTCAAATTAGATGAGATGCAGTTTGGTTTTGTGCCTCGGAAAAGTACAACAAATGCCCTCTTCTTAATGAGGCAACTACAAGTGAGGTTCTTAGAGAAGAATAAGCCACTATACTTAGCTTTTGTTGACCTAGGGTACCCCAATCTGTCATCTGGTGGTCCTAAGGAAACTAGGTGTAGAGGAATGGCTTGTGAGGACATTGCAAGCTATGTACAAGGGTACTGTCAGTAAAGTGAGAGTAGGTATGGAGTTTAGTGAGGAATTCCAGATACAAGTATGTGTACATCAGGGTTCGGTCCTCAGCCTGCTCTTGTTCATTATAGTCCTCCAAGCCATAACAGAGGAGTTTAAGACTGGATGCCCATGGGAACTTCTCTATGCTAATGATCTGGCTCTTATAGCAGAATCAGTAGAGGAGCTAGAGAATAAATTCTGGCTATGGAAACAGCAGTTGGAATCAAGAGGACTGAGAGTGAACATAGCTAAAACAAAAGTGTTAATAAGTAGAAGAGAGGACAATACTCCGATTCCATCAGGGAAATGGCCATGTTTGATATGTCGGAAAGGAACTGGCATAAATTCCATAAAATGTACGCAATGCAGATCTTGGGTACACAAGAGATGTAGTGGGACAGCAGGCAAACTAACAGGTAGGGAAAACTACGTATGCAGTAGATGTACAAGGAAAGTTGGCAGTAGTAATCGCAATGATAGACACAACACATTTTTTCCAATGCAGGCAGGTTCTATAGAAGTGGTTGATAGCTTCCGGTACCTAGGTGATCAGATTAGGAGGGGGTGTTCCGAGGCCATAGTATCTAGAATAAGGACGGGTTGGAAGAAGTTTAGGGAGCTGCTTCCTTTATTGACAAGAAGGGTTTCTCCCTGCGTACGAAAGGAGGGTTATATGATGCCTGTGTGAGATGCGCGATGCTGCATGGTAGTGAGACATGGTCAGCAACTGCAGAGAATATGCGACAACTGGAGGGAAATGAAGCAAGTATGCTCCGTTGGATGTGCGTGAACGACCAAGCATAGACGAGTTGAGAAAGAAACTGGGTATAAGAGGGATAAGTTGTGGTGTGCAGGAGAGAAGACTGAGATGGTATGGACATGTGATGCGCATGGAGGATGACCGCTGGGTAAAGAAGTGCCAAGAAATCCCAGTAGAAGGAAGACGCAGTAGAGGTAGACCACGTAAAATATCGGTGGAGGTAGTGAGAGCAGACCTCAGGTCACTGAAGTTGACAGAGGAGATGACGAAGGAGGAGAGATGCTCTGCTGAATAGGACCCGTCTCAACCTTGCAAGCAAGGAAAAGCGGACGTAAAATGATGATGATATAGTATGACAGCTGGGTACTGTAGACATATAGTCATATATATAGTATGACAGTTGGATACTGTAGATATATAGACATATATATATATATATATATATATATATATATATATATATATATATATATATATATATATATAGTATGACATACTATCGGTTGGATATTCTCTCAGAGAATATCCAACCGATAAGGTATGATTTTCATGGGGTATGTTTCTATTTATAAAACAAACTTTGTATTTTATCTGATGAAAGTGTACCAATGTGTTTTGGTACCCTTGAAATATATATATAATAAAATAAATATGGTTTTATAAATATAGTTTCCATTTATTTAATATCTTTGAATATTTACTCCATAACTGTTGAGTGCTCTAAATCAGATATGAACATTTATATTTGTCGGACTTCCAACAAATTAAATACCCCTTCTACTTATATATATATATATATATATATTCCTACACGCAAAAAACGAATAGGAACACATGTATTATCCAACCATATGCCAATGTGGTTCAATGGCAGGTTAATAAATTAACGAGCCAGAACATATATAATCAAGGTTTAGCAAATAAGAAAAAGTTTCAAAATAAATTTCAAAAAATTCACTGTACTTACTATGGTTACCTTTACCGAATCGGTTTTCAGTCTCAAAAATAAATGGAAAGTCTTTGCGGCCTTCCATTGAAAAGATAAACTCTCGTCAGAAGGTTCTTTTCACTCGGAGAATATAAAATTCCCGAGTTCAAATTACGAACTGCCGCTATTCAAAATTGTTCCCGAGATGCGAATGAATGATGTGGAAGCAATTCTGTCCAGTGCCGAGTGTAAAGATAGAAGCAGAGGCAGGGAAGTCAGTCTACTATCACTATAAATAACAGCAGTCAAAATGACCAGATTTCATCTCGACCAGGGGGAGATTAATAATAATAAAGTATATATTCCTACACACAAAAAACGAATAGGAACACATGTACTTCTATCTTTACACACGGCACTGGACAGAATTGCTTCCACATCATTCACTCTCATCTCAGGAACAATTTTGAATAGCGCCAGTTCGTAATTTGAACTCGGGAATTTTATATTCTCCGAGTGAAAAGAACCTTCTGACGAGAGTTTATCTTTTCAATGGAAGCCCGCAAGGACTTTCCATTTATTTTTGAGACTCGAAACCGATTCGGTAAAGGTAACCATAGTAAGTATAGTGAATTTTTTTGAAATTTATTTTGAAACTTTTTCTTATTTGCTAAACCTTGATTATATATATATATATATATATATATATATATATATATATATATATATATATATATATATATATATATATATATATATATATGTCTATATATGTCTACATTACCCAGTTGTTATACAATATATATATATGTGTGTGTCTATATAGTCAACTGTTCTCTACACACATTCAAACACCAAAAACATGTAGTGTTAAATGGCTATCATGATTCAGTATGTAATGAAGCTATGAAGCTGAAACTTTGAAATGCCATTTTTCTACATAGGAAATAAATGTCTATATTAGACACACCATTATTGACTGGTCTCAGTTAACGTTTGAATCTTTTAAATACTATTTAAACACAAATTCTAATCTCTCTCTCTCTCTCTCTCTCTCTCTCTCTCTCTCTCTCTCTCTCTCTCTCTCTCTCTCTCTATATATATATATATATATATATATATATATATATATATATATATACATATATATATATATATATATATATATATATATATATATATATACATATATATATATATATATATATATAAGATAACAAGATATCATTAAAGGTAATCCGATTAGAGGTTGTGAAAACTTCTTATCATGAATAGTTTAAGCGTACGGCGTAGTAAGGCTCAACAAGAGGTTTATATGGACCACGAGTTTATGACTTCACTTGTATTCCTGTGTAAGTATATCTTGGAGTAATAAAATTGAAAAATTGAAGAGTAACATGGTCGACAGTGCAAGCAAGGAAATTTATTTACAGTCTAACAATTGTTTCTATGATAGAGTTGTCTAAAAATTGCTAAACACAGAAGGTAGTGTCACTCAATTTAAAATACAGGCTACCTCTATCATTTTGTCAGAGACTAAGAGAAAATAAAATAGATATGCGTAACGGTAAAATTACATATTCAAATTGGTGTGGTAATTTGAATATGTAATTTTACCGTTACGCATATCTATTTTATTTTCTCTTAGTCTCTGACGAAATGATGAAGATAATATGTATTTTAAATTGAGTGACACTACTTTCTGTGGTGGTGGTGGTGGCGGTGCAGTGGTGGTGGTGTGGTGCTGGTAGAGTGGTGGTAGTGCTGGTAGTAGTGGTGGTAGTGGTGGTGGTGGTGGTGTGGTGGTGGTAGTTGTGTGGTGGTGGTGGTGGTGGTGGTAGTGGTGCTGGTGGTGGTGTAATGGTGGTGGTGGTAGTGGTGGTGTGGTGGTGGTGGTGTGGTGGTGGTGGTGCTGTGGTTGTGGTGGTTGTGGTGTGGTGGTTGTGGTGGTGGTGGTGTGGTGGTGGTGGTGGTGGTGTGGTTGGTGGTGGTGGTGTGGTGGTGGTGGTGTGGTGGTGGTAGTGGTGTGGTGGTGGTGGTGTGGTGGTGGTGGTGTGGTGGTGTTGTGGTGGTAGTGGTGTGGTGTGATGGTGGTGGTGTGGTGGTGGTGGTGTGGTGGTGGTGGTGTGGTGGTGGTGTGGTGATGGTGTGGTGGTGGTGTGGTGGGTGGTGGTGGTATGGTGGTGGTGGTGTGGTGGTGGTGTGGTGATGGTGTGGTGGTGGTGTGGTGGGTGGTGGTGGTATGGTGGTGGTGTGGTGGTGGTGGTGTGGTGATGGTGTGGTGATGGTCTCGTGGTGGTGGTGTGCTGGTGGTGTTGGTGGTGTTGTGATGGTGTGGTGGTGGTGTGATGGTGGTATGGTGGTGGTGGTGGTGTGATGGTGTGGTGGTGTGATGGAGGTGGTGTGGTGGTGGTGTGGTGGTGGTATGGTGGTGGTGTGATGGTGTGGTGGTGGTGTGGTGGTGTTATGGTGGTGGTGTGATGGTGTGGTGGTGGTGGTGGTGGTATGGTGGTGGTGGTGGTGTGGTGGTGGTGTGGTGGTGGTGTGATGGTGTGGTGGTGGTGGTGTGGTGGTGGTGGTGTGTTGGTGTTGTGGTGGTAGTGGTGTGGTGGTGGTGGTGTGGTGGTGTGATGGTGGTGGTGTGGTGGTGGTGGTGTGGTGGTGGTGGTGTGGCGTTGGTGTGGTGATGGTGTGGTGGTGGTGTGGTGGGTGGTGGTGGTATGGTGGTGGTGGTGGTGGTGTGGTGATGGTGTGGTGATGGTCTCGTGGTGGTGGTGTGCTGGTGGTGTTGGTGGTGTTGTGATGGTGTGGTGGTGGTGGTGTGGTGGTGGTATGGTGGTGGTGGTGGTGGTGTGATGGTGTGGTGGTGTGATGGAGGTGGTGTGGTGGTGGTGTGGTGGTGGTATGGTGGTGGTGTGATGGTGTGGTGGTGGTGGTGGTGGTATGGTGGTGGTGGTGGTGGTGGTGTGGTGGTGGTGTGGTGGTATGGTGGTGGTGGTGGTGTAGTGGTGTGATGATTAATTTAATACAGTCTTCAATAGTTATATGACAAACACATAAGAAATATGTATTGGATATATATTTTTCATATATATTTATTTAAAAAAATTTTCTCATATCCCTCTTTATTTGCCCCCCCCCCCTTCTCTGCCGACCTTTAATGTGTACTGCACCAGTTCCTGCATTTCTTGCACTTAATTCAGCCTCCTGCCTTCCACCACTCGTTAACACAGCCCCAACATACTTGAACTTTTCCACCTGCATAGATAAAGTGCACTGTGCAGGCTTCCTTGAGGGGACAAGTATCTCAGGTTTTACAGCATTGACTTTCATTCCAGTCATGCATCACTCTGCAGTAAACCTATTAAGTGCAAGTCAGAGATCATCTTCTGTTGAGTGAAGTAATATCATGCCGTCCACAAATTCCAGCTGTCTGATCTTACATCTGCCAGTCTTTATACCACTTCTAATCCAGCACATGTAAATCATACATCTGCCAGTCTTTATACCACTTCTAACCCAGCACATGTCAATCTTACATCTGCCAGTCTTTATACCACTTCTAACCCAGCACATGTCAATCTTACATCTGCCAGTCTTTATACCACTTCTAACCCAGCACATGTCAATCTTACATCTGCCAGTCTTTATACCACTTCTAACCCAGCACATGTCAATCCTGTCCAAGAAGATTATGAACAGGAGAGGTGACAGTCTAACACCCACATTGAATTGTTTTCATTTAGAACCATTTATCTGGAACACAAATACTATGGTATTTAAATAGAGTTTCTACTCTTGGCACAAGGCCAGCGATTACCGCAGTGCATTACCGGTACTTTATTTTATCGACCTCGTAAGGATGAAAGGCAAAGTTAACCTTAATGGATTTGAACTCAGAACGCAAAGGGCCATAACTATGCTGCAAAGCATGGTGTCTGACGCTCTACTGATACTGCCAAATTAGGCCAACAAGAAACTGTCCCATACTCCTGCAGAACATTCCTCAACAGGTCCTTTTCAAGGTCTACAAAACAAGTATTCACCATATGACAATATTTCCACAATTTTTCAAAGACCTGCTGCAGTGTGAATATTTGATCAGCTGTGTTCCATCTGGGGTGAAAGCCACAGTTTGTCAGCTAGCTTGGACTTGATAATATCCCTACATCTCTTTGACAGACAGCATAGACTTTACTGGGGAGGCTTAACCCTTTACATAACTCTATATTTACTATTGTATATATCTATGAGATTTTGATATTATTTATTTTGAGAACAATACCTTAACATCAGTACGAGCTGCTAGTTACGGCCGGTTTGAATAGAAGGAGGTGATTGAATTCTGGCCAGATATGACTGGTATAAATGTTAAATGGTTAAACATTGCAATCCCTCTTTATTCAAGGAATTTTTTTCTGCCTGGTCAGGTTGATGTTCATGCTGGATGTCAACTCTGTCACTTGTAAAACAAAGGAAAACACAAAAATGTCCAGTTGTAACATGAATATATCATCACAATCTAATGTCTGTTTTCTAAGCTTGCATGGGTTGTAATGTTAAGTGACTAGACAGGACAGGTAACCATGTCTTGGTAGGTTATAACATTAAGTGGCTAGACAGGACAGGTAACCATGTCTTGGTAGGTTATAACATTAAGTGGCTAGACAGGACAGGTAACCATGTCTTGGTAGGTTATAACATTAAGTGGCTAGACAGGACAGGTAACCATGTCACACGCTCTATTTTCGTTCATGGTTTCTGCAGCTGGATGACCTTCCTAGAACCAACCGCTTGACGGCATATACCAGGAGCAGTTTATCATGACCCCAGCACTGTCATCTTACAGGCTAGACTGGGTACTTTTTGTGATGTCACCAGTTCAACTACCTTACAAGGTGGACTAGGTTCTTTTTGTCATGGCACCATTACTCATGGTATGATAGCAATAAATACCAGAGTGTAATGTTCGTCAATACAACCCTAGAGGCGAACTAGCTTACAGAATTAGAAGGGCCCTAGACAAGCTGAAATCAAATATTAAGATAGTTGAAAGACCAGGTATTCCCATAAAAACCCTAATTAGCAAAATATACCCATTTCAAAGATCCCCCTGTGTTGATAGGAAATGCATAGTCTGCAAGCTGAGCCTGCAAACTAACTGCAAAACTAGGAACGTAGTATATAGCATAAGATGCACTGAGGGACAGTGTAGGAATAAGAACATAACATACATAGGTGAGACAGCCCCTAGCATAGGAGAAAGGATAAGTGAACACTGGCGAGAACTCCAGGATGGGAAAACCTCACCAATACTCCACCAACATGCCAAAATAGAACATAGGGACACATTAGAAAACATAGAAATAAAAATTATATCCACACACAGAAAAAATGCAATGCTTAGACAAATCACAGAGGAAACAAATATAAAGGAACTCTAAACAAAAAACATGAGTGGAATAGCAACATCACAACTAGTAATTAAGGACAAAATGAAGACATACAAACACACACATAGAACAAACAACCAACTAGTGACAAGTAAATAAACACATAAATAAAAACACACACACGCCCCCGGATGTAATGCATGTGCAAACTAAGCACATGGAAAATATATTTAAGGGTTTGTTTTTCTTTTTTTTTCCTTTCTTTGATTCATCAAAGTGACATTGTTGAAATGTTGAGAGGGACAATTCTTTTAAAAAAGAATTTTATAATGTTTATAAAGTATATAAAGTATATGATGTATATAAAGTATATAAAGTATATGATGTATATAAAGTATATAAAGTATATAACGTATATATTGTATATAAAGTATATAAAGTATATAAAGTTTTACCGGTTTCGATATATTAGTAAAATTCATCTTATCAAATGTTGAGTATTACAATTAAAAAGAATTAATAAGGATTAAAAACTAAAAATTAAAGATTTAAAATTAAGTGTTGAGGTAAGTTTTTTTCATCTTCCTTGTTGAGATATATAAGATACAAATTTCTGTTTATTTGCCACGAGGGCACAAAAGAAAGGGACACATACATGGGGGGGGGGAGTTTACATAAAACGAGGGGTTACAGTATATCACAATAGAAAAATAAATCCCCAAACTCACTCTTTACAAGGTAAAACCAATGTAAAACACAGAGCTCGTTAATACACATCTACCTCTGTCGACAGACAGACAGACAAATTTCTGTTTATTTGCCACTAGGGCACAAAAGAAAGGGACATGTACATGGGTGGGGGGAGTTTACATAAAAATCGAGTAAGAAAAATATAACAAACAAAATAATAACAAGAAGGTCCTCAATAGGGAGGGATCGTTTTGGGGTCACACACACCCCCGAAAAAAAGTGTGCGACCCTTCTCCACGGGAGCACACAGAGAGGGTGCTCCCTTCTTTCTGTTCCACCTACAGGCTGAGGTAGAGAGAAGGCCCATTCACACGGGCCATTCTCGCAACTTTCACCCACCTTTTATAAAACTGGCTGGAGTGGAGCACCTCTCTCTCCATCCTGATCCTTCTTCCGAAATGGTATCGGAAGAAAAGGACCAGTTGTTGGCCGGAGAGAAAGGTGTCCGACCTCAGCCCTTTCAGACGCGTCCACCATATAGCCTCTTTTACCATGGCTATTACACAGAGGAAGACCGCCTCTCCTTCATTTTTGAAGGGGGGAGGCGGCTTGATCGTTACAATGGACTCGGTGGTCAACCTAATTGGTCCCACCCGTGACAGCAGTTGTTCGACATAGCCCCACAGATCGACAACGCCCGGGCAGTGCACCAATGCGTGCGCGACGGTTTCCTCGTCGCGCACGCATCTGGGACAGATCTTTTTCGAGGGGTCCCTACCCGGGCGCCCGTGTCTGTAGAGCTTATCCCGAACGGGCAGAGCCCCTCGGTAGCACTGCCAGGCCAAGGACTTCTGGAAGTTGTCCATAGGTCCCGGGCCGAAAGTCCTACCGAATAGACTGGCCAGTTCGTCCTCCTCCATGCCTAGGGCTTCTCCGAGGGCGTCGTCGCACCCGCTAACCACCAGCCCTCTATAGAATGACGAGGTGGAGTCTCCGTCGATAGCCGGGTCCGCCTGCCAGAGAGCCGTGAGCGCCTGGGCACACTCGGTGTGCCAGTCGCCCAGTTTTCTCGGTCTTTGCTTCACCCAGGACTGCAGCTCGGTGAGCGAGACGAGCCTCGGGAAGGCTCGCCTCACAAACGGGGCCCACACCGGTTGACCGGTGAGGAATACGTGGAGGTGCCTTAGCCTCAATGCGTGTTTACGCATTTTTAGCCACGGCAACCCCAGCCCTCCTTTCAAAGGGTGTTGACAGCAGATGGATCTCCTCACTAGAGGAGACCTCTTCTTCCAAAGGAAATAAAAGAGGGCGCGCTCCATTTTGGCGAGGATCTCACCCGGGCAAGGCACGACAGTTAAGCGGTAATAGATGACGGATGCTATGTAAGCGTTCGCCACCTCCGCCCGACCTTTTAGGGATAGTTTGCACTCGGCCCACTTCTGGGTCAGTGCAAACACCCTATTCGTCACCTCACCCCAGTTTTTCTCCACCTGGAGGTCCGGTCCGAACCAGACCCCAAGCAACTTCACCGGGCCCTCCGTCCACCGTCCGACGATACCGTCGCACGACATCGCTTTGCCCCTCCAGTCGCCGAGTTGCAAAGCGACTGACTTGTCCCGGTTCAGCTTAGCCCCTGTCAACCTTTCGTACTCCTCTAGTAAGGTGCCGATTGCCTCGATTTCCTAGGCGGTCGACACCATTACTGTTACGTCATCGGCGTAGGCCGACACCGCTTTGCGCAATCCCGGTTCCAAAGGGATGCCCTGCAACAACTCCAACTTCCGCAGTAATGGCTCGAGAGTTAACACATACAGAAGGGAGGAGAGAGGGCACCCCTGTCGGATGGAGCGGGTGATTTCGAACGGCTCCGAAAGGTAGCCGTTCACCTTGACTCTAGAGCAGATGCGGCTGCTGTGCATGGCAGTGATCCAGCCCCTGAAAACGGGTCCGAACCCAGCCGCCGCTAGCACCGCATCCAGGTAACCATGGTCCACCCTATCGAACGCTTTAGACTGATCTAAATTTATCAGGGCCCCACCAAAGCCGGGTTCGTTCCCAACCCTCTCTATGATGTATCGCATGAGGTGGAGGTTGTCGTGGATGGACCTGGACGGGATAGCGCATGTCTGCGCATCTCCCACCAGGCCCCCCACGACAAGCGCCAACCTCTTCGCTAACACCTTCGCCAAAATCTTTAACTCTGCATTTAGCAGAGTTATGGGCCTAAAATTACTAATGTCATCCCCCTTGTTCTCGTCCTTCCTCACTAGCGAGACTACGCCCTTGGTCACAGAACAGGGAATTCTCCCGTTCTGTTGCCAGTTGCAGTAGACCGCCTCGAGGAGATCGGGGAACAAGTCCGGCATATTAATATATAGTTCGTAGGGTAGACCATCGAGTCCTGGAGATTTGCGTTTGCCGCATAGGCTCAGCACGTCCCCTATTTCAGCAGCTGAGATCGGCCCGTCGCAGGACCTCGCCTCCCTGTCCGAAAGACGCGGCAGGCCGTCGAGGTATGGACCGAAATCCACATCTCCAACCGGCTCCCCGCCCCTCCCGAACAATTGGGCAAAGTGCCTTTGAAAGGCCTCGCACATTTGCTTAGGTTCAAGGATCAGCCGTCCATCCTGGTCTCGCAAAGACCGGATAGTGGATTTAATCCCACTTTTCGCTTCTGTCACGCGGGCCCAGCTAACAGCTTTGGTCCCCTCGTTTCCCAGAGCACGTATTTTGCTTCGGACAACGCAGCCTTCGTGTTTCGCGTCGAAGAACTGGTTCAAGACCGTTCTCGACGCTTGCACTCTGGCCACGTTGCCGCTTCTCATTGCCTCTTCAACATTAACTACCAACTCCCTTTCCTTCCTATTTCTATCTGAGGCTAACTCCTTACTAACTCCTATTGAAACTACTCTAATCTCTCTTTTTAGAGAGCCCCACCACCTGTTGTTGACGATAGCGCCCGTCAACTGCTCCCTAACTAAGGTTCTAATCCGGTCCCTGTAAGCTCTACTTGCCGGTAAGGACAAGTTGAGCTTCCAGTAACCGGGCCCCTGCCTATGCGTTCTATCAAGGTGGACTACGCAGGTCACTAACTTGTGGTCTGAATAGCCCACCATGAGCATTTCTGGACAACTTAAAAAGTCCCTATCCTTAATTCTAACTAAGAACCTATCTAGGTACGATCTAGATTGACCACTGTTATTTGACCAGGTCCAGGTTGGTACAGTCGGAAAATCTAGTCGGTATCTATCGGCCAGGTCGAATCGGCCGATTAACCCCTTAAGGCTGTTACACCCCCTCTATCGGGACATGCCCCTACATAGTCCCAACGTGCATCTAGGATACCATTCCAGTCCCCCACTAAAAGCAAGGAGCGGGACATCCCTAGAAAAGTCTCCAGACGATGGAAGAAGTCCGACCGCATTGCCCCAAAAGGGGCGTATACGGCGACAAGCCTAAAAGCTTCGCCTTCTCCATTGCCAAGGTCCAGAACCACGAGTCGACCCTCCGGGTCCAAGTGTACCGTCTGTGTAGCGAGACCCAGATGTTTTTGCAGCAGAACGACAACCCCACCCCCACCTCCAGGCTGACAGAGAGATGCGTGCATCTCAAAGTCATCAAAGGTGGGGGTTAGCTGTCGCATGCTGCTGATCCGGGCCTCGCAAATAACCATCACATTTACACATTGTGACCTGAGGTCACTTAGAAGTTTAGCTTGATTCCAAGGTGAGCCCAGGCCACGCGCATTTAGACAACCTACTCTTAAGACAGCCATGTTGGTGGCAAAGAAAGAGGCACTTACCTCTCTGCGTCCCGGGGTTCGGGTCGCTCAGTTTCCATGGGGCTGGTGGAGGGGTTGATGGGTGGGGTGGTGGTTTGTGGTGGTGTGGGGGTATTAGTGTGTGGAGGGGTTGGGATCTTTGGAGTTGTGTGGGTGTTTGAGGAGGGGAGGGGAAAACCTTTCAGGAGGACGCGGTTGAGTGGCCTGGTGCAGGGTGGGCCCACGTCCTCAGGGTACATGTCTTTTAAAGTTTTGAAAATGTCAAGTGGGATTTTCACCATTTTAAGGTTAGGGAGCCCCATTGCAGTTACGAAATTCGGCCCTTCGGTTTGTATCGAAGGGTTGGTTTCTATTTTTAAAGTTAGGTTTTCATTGTTTTTGTTTATGTATGTGTAGAGTTTTTGTGTTGTTGTGTTTGTTTTTGCTTGTTGTTGTTGAGTGAGTTTGCGTTTTATTGTCTGTGTTGTGTTGTCAGGTGGGGTTATTTTTGTTTGTGTGGTGTGTGTACGTTTTTTTCTTTTCACTTTTTGGAAGGGAGCCCCCTCGTCTTCCGACGATATGAGCTCCTCTTCCGTATTGGAGGGGAGGGGTATATCTCCGGGTTGTGTATGAACTGTTTTTGTATTTGTGTTCTGTGGGATGGGGCTGGGTGGGACCGTGTTTTGGGTTGTTTTCTTGAGCTGTTGTTGATGTTGTTGTTGTTGTGGTGGTGGTGGTGTTGTTGGTTTTTGTTGTTCTGGTGGTGATGGTAGTGTATTTTGTTGTTTTTGTGATGGTGGTGCTGGTTGTTTTTTTTGTTGTTGTGGTGTTTGTAGCAGTGGTTTTTTTGTTGTTAGTAGAGGGCAGGCCGTCCTCAGGTGACCTCTGCCAGCGCAGTGGTAACATGAGGGTCTCCTGCCTTCCACTGTGATATTTATGTAGGTTCGCCCATCCAGTAGCACTCGGTCGGGTATTCCGGAGATTCTCTCAGGTGTCATCTGTAAGAGAACCTCCAGACTTTTCCCCCCGAACAGTCCACTGGTGGACTCCCCTGCTGAAATGAGTATGTCCTTATCTAGGTCGGTAAATCCTGTTAGGACGGACCAGATGTTAATTTCTGGCGTAGGGCTCCACATTCTTATCCTTTGTGTTCTTCTTCCTTTATATGTGGGGAAGAAGGTGTATTGTGGTGACACTATAGGTGCCACCGAATATTTCTGAGCCAGCATTTCGTCCTTCATTCGGACCATAATGCTGGCATACAGCTTTCCTCTTTGAATAAAGAGTATGTCATTTTTAATTTCTTTCAGAACCAGCTCGATTTGACTTTCGGTCAATTGCGCTGGCTTTCTCGTTTCGTTGGTTATGGTTCTGTAGGTTACGGTATTCTTGTAAATCTGTTGACGCACTTCTTCTGGGGAGTTGATCGTAAAAGAACCATCCTCCCCAAAAGATACGTATTTTCTAGCCTCTAGCAAATTTTCCTTGGCGTTCGTGATGTCAATGGCTTTGTATTCCGTGGCTCTCCTGAGTGTTTGGGCAAAAGAAAATTTGTCTTTGTTTGTTGTTGTAATGTTGTTGGTTTCCTTATTTGTGGTGTTATTTTTTTCTTGAAAATTAATTTTTTCATTTGAATTGAAATTCTTTTTTTTTTCATTGGAGAGGAGGGGCTGTTCAACAGTTTGAACTGTTGTTCCCTCTTTCCCGCTTGTTTTTTTGGTCGGCGTGGCGTTCGCTTCCAATATGGCGATATCGTTTTCGACGATATCGTTATCAACGATATCGATAAACATTTCTGAAATATTTATTTTTCACCCCAAAAGGGGTGAAAATATATTTACCCGACGTCTAGAGTCCCAGACTAGGGGTTAGAGTTAATAATACAAAAGAATTCAAAAAAATCCACTCACAAAAATAGCAGGTAAAAATCCAAATCACAGAGCGATATGACACACGTCTACTATCCTCAGACAGACAGACAGACAGCCAGACAGACAGACAGACAGATTTCTGTTTATTTGCCACTAGGGCACAAAAGAAAGGGACATGTACATGGGTGGGGGGAGTTTACATGAAAATCGAGTAAGAAAAATATAACAAACAAAATAATAACAAGAAGGTCCTCAATAGGGAGGGAACGTTTTGGGGTCACACACACCCCCGAAAAAAAGTGTGCGACCCTTCTCCACGGGAGCACAAAGAGAGGGTGCTCCCTTCTTTCTGTTCCACCTACAGGCTGAGGTAGAGAGAAGGCCCATTCACACGGGCCATTCTCGCAACTTTCACCCACCTTTCATAAAACTGGCTGGGATGGAGCACCTCTCTCTCCATCCTGATCCTTCTTCCGAAATGGTATAGGAAGAAAAGGACTAGTTGTTGGCTGGAAGGAAAAGTGTCCGACCTCAGCCCTTTTAGATGCGTCCACCATACTACCTCTTTTACCATGGCTATTATAGTGGAACAATAAGGTAGATTAAGGTAGATGAGGCAGTTAAGGCCAAGAGACAGGCATGGAAAGAATGGAAGAACGGGGGGAGCAGGGTACATTACATAGAGACCAAGAGGGAAGCTAGGCGACAAGTATACTTAGCTAGGAGGGAAGCAGAGGATAGAAAATTCAAGCATGTTTTGCAACGTGAGGACCAGAAACAGGGTGTTCAAGATTGCGAGGCAGTGTGTCAGAGAGAATTGTGATGTCATTGGAGAGAAGTGTATCCGGAATGATAAAGGTGAGCTTGCCCTCACAAGTGCTGAGAAGAAAGATGCATGGAAGAGCCATTATGATAGATTACTAATTGAGGAGAATGTATGGGAAGAAGAGACCCTACCCCAAGTAGACCCTATAGAGGGGCCAGCAGTACAAGTCAGCAGCAGCGTAGTAAGTAAGGCAATCAAAGATATGAAGATGGGGAAGGCAACCGGTTCATAGGGTATAGCTGCCGAGATGCTGAAGGCACCTGGGTCTGTAGGTCACACTATAACCACACGTATTGTTAACCAGGTAATACTAGAAGGTGTCATACCAAAAGATTGGTGCAGTAGCATCATTGTCGACTGCTACAAAGGTAAAGGTGATGCACTCGATAGAGGAAACTATAGAGGTATAAAGCTGATGGACCAGGTCATGAAAGTAACAGAAAGAGTTATAGCACAGTTGATTAGGGACTGGGTGAAACTAGATGAGATGCAATTTGGGTTTGTACCAGGAAGAGGCACCACTGATACCCTCTTCCTTGTGAGGCAGTTACAGGAAAAGTACCTAGCTAAAAGTAAGCCACTCTACCTGGCATTCGTCGATCTCGAGAAAGCCTTTGACAGAGTTCCACGTGCTGTAATCTGGTGGGCTCTTAGAAAACTAGGAGTACATGAATGGCTTGTGAAAGCTGTACAAGCCATGTATAGGGGAGCAGTCAGCAAAGTTAGGATTAGCAATGAGTATAGCGAGGAATTTAGCGTACAGGTTGAGGTCCACCAGGTCTCTGTTCTTAGCCCTCTCCTGTTCATCATAGTCATGCAGGCAATAACGGAGGAGTTTAAGACCGGATGCCCATGGGAACTCCTGTATGCTGATGACCTCGCACTTATAGCTGAATCTATGGTAGAACTAGAGAAGAAATTCCAAACTTGGAAGCAGGGACTAGAAAGAAAGGGTCTCAAAGTCAACATGACAAAGACTAAGGTCTTTGTAAGTAGACGAGAAGACAGAACCCAGATCCCCTCAGGAAAATGGCCTTGCTCAGTATGTAGGAAAGGTGTAGGTAGGAACTCCATTCTCTGCTCCAAATGCAAACAATGGGTACACAAGAGATGTAGCGGGATCTCAGGAAGCTTAATTAAGAATGTAGGCTTCACATGTAGCAGCTGTACTGGGACAGCAAGCAGCAAACAGCCACAGGAAACAAGTACCACCAATCTCTGGGAGGGCTCTGTAGAGACAGTAGACAGCTTCTGCTACCTAGGTGACCGAATTAGCAGCGGAGGTGGGTGTTCAGAAAGTACAATAACTAGGGTAAGAACGGGAGGGAAGAAGTTCAGGGAACTACTACCACTACTAGCTGCAAAAGGCTTCTCCCTCAAAATGAAAGGCAGGCTGTGTGATGCGTGTATCCGAACAGCAATGTTACATGGTAGTGAGATCTAGGCGCTGAAGGTGGAAGACTTACGTAGATTAGAGAGAAACGAAGCCTGCATGCTCCGATGGATGTGTAATAGTAATATACGTGAACGACAAAGCATAGATGAACTGAGAGAGAGACTGAGCATAAGAGGAATCAAATGCTGTGTGCAGGAGAGGCGGTTACGTTCGTATGGACATGTGATGCGTATGAAGGATAACAGCTTCATAAAAAGGTGCAGAGCACTAGAAGTCAATGGAAACCGCGGAGTCGGGAGACCCAAGAAGACCTGGGATGAGGTGATAAAAGCCGACCTTACCCAATTACACCTCTCAAAGGCGATGACACACGACTGTGACCTCTGGCGTCACGCAGTAATACAGAGTACCCGACCTCCCATGGGTACATGCTGAAGCATATAAACAATATGCCCCCACACCCCCCACCGCAAGGTAGTCGTGGAGGTGCCACAGCAAAAAAGCACCCAGCCCACACTGTAAAGTGGACGTGTAGGCGCCACGAAAAAGCACCCACCACTCACTGTAAATGAGGTTGGTGTTAGGAAGGGCATCCAGCTGTAGAAATCAAGCCAGAATCAGTTCTTGTATGAGCAAGGCATGGTCAGCCGACCAGAAACTGCCCACAACAAGACAACCCGTCTAACCCATGCTAGCGTGGAAGAATGGATGTAAAACGGTGATGATAATGATGATTACACAGAGGAAGACCGCCTCTCCTTCATTTTTGAAGGTGGGAAGTGGCTTGATCGTTATAATGGACTCGGTGGTCAAGCTGATTGGTCCCACCTGTGACAGCAGTCGTTCGACATAGCCTCAAAGTTTGGCAACGCCGGGGCAGTGTACCAATGCATGCGTGACGGTTTCCTCGTCGCGCACACATCTCGGACAGATCTTTTTCGAGGGGTCCCTACCCGGGCGCCCATGTCTGTAGAGCTTATCCCAAATGGGCAGAGCCCCTCGGTAGCACTGCCAGGCCAAGGACTTCTGGAAGTTGTCCATAGGTCCCGGGCCGAATGTCCTACCGAATAGGCTGGCCAGTTCGTCCTCCTCCATGCCTCGGGTTTCTCCGAGGGCATCGTCGCACCTGCTAACCACCAGCCCTCTATAGAATGACAAGGTGCTCCATTTTGGTGAGGATCTCACCCTGGCAAGGCACGACAGTCAAGCGGTAATAGATGACGGACGCTATGTAAGCGTTCGCCACCTCCGCCCGACCTTTCAGGGATAGTTTGTAATCGGCCCACTTCTGAGTCAGTGCAAACATCCTATTCGTAACCTCACCCCAGTTTTTCTCCACAAGGAGGTCCGGTCCGAACCAGACCCCAAGCAACTTCACCGGGCCCTCCGTCCACCTTCCAATGATACCGTCGGACGGCATCGGTTTGCCCCTCCACTCGCTGAGTTCCAAAGCGACTGACTTGTCCCGATTCAGCTTAGCCCCTGTCAACCTTTCATACTCCTCCAGTAAGGTGCCGATTGCCCCGATTTCCGAGGTGGTCGACACCTGTTACGTCATCGGCGTAGGCCGACACTGCTTTGCGCAATCCCAGTTCCAAAGGGATGCCCTGCAACAACTCCAACTTCCGCAGTAGTGGCTTGAGAGCCAGTACATACAGAAGGGAAGAGAGAGGGCACCCCTGTCGGATGGAGCGGGTGATTTCGAACTGCTCCGAGAGGTAGCCATTCACCTTGACTCTAGAGCAGATGGGATGCTATGCATGGCAGTGATCTAGCCCCTGAAAACAGCCGCCACTAGCACCGCATCCAGGTAACCATGGTCCACTCTATCAAAAGCTTTAGACTGATCTAAATTGATCAGGGCCCCACCAAAGTCAGGTTCGTTCCCAACTCTCTCTATGATGTATCGCATGAGGTGGAGGTTGTCGTAGATGGACCTGGACGGGATAGCGCATGTCTGCGCATCTCCCACCAGGCCCCCCACGACAAGCGCCAGCCTCTTCGCTAACACCTTGGCCAAAACCTTTAACTCTGCATTTAGCAGAGTTATGGGCCTAAAATTACTAATGTCATCCCCCTTGTTCTCGTCCTTCCTCACTAGCGTGACTACGCCCTTGGTCACAGAACAGGGAATTCTCCCGTTCTGTTGCCAGTTGCAGTAGACCGCCTCGAGGAGATCGGGGAACAAGTCCGGCATATTAATATATAGTTCGTAGGGCAGACCATCGAGGCCTGGAGATTTGCGTTTGCTGCATAGGCTTAGCACGTCCCCTATTTCAGCAGCTGAGATCGGCCTGTTGCAGGACTTCGCCTCCTCGTCTGAAAGACGCGGCAGGCCGTCGAGGTATGGACCGAAATGCACATCCCCAACCTGCCCCCCGCCCCTCCCGAACAATCAGGCAAAGTGCCTTTGAAAGGCCTCGCACTTTTGCTTAGGTTCAAGGATCAGCCGTCCATCCTGGTCTCGCAAAGACCGGATAGTGGATTTAATCCCACTTTTCGCTTCTGTCACGCGGGCCCAGCTAACAGCTTTGGTCCCCTCGTTTCCCAGAGCACGTATTTTGCTTCGGACAACGCAGCCTTCGTGTTTCGCGTCGAAGAACTGGTTCAAGACCGTTCTCGACGCTTGCACTCTGGCCACGTTGCCGCTTCTAATTGCCTCTTCAACATTAACTACTAACTCCCTTTCCTTCCTATTTCTATCTGAGGCTTACTCCTTATTAACTCCTATTGAAACTACTCTAATCTCTCTTTTCAGAGAGCCCCACCACCTGCTGCTGACGATGGCACCCGTCAACCGCTCCTTAACTAAGGTTCTAATCCGGTCCCTGTAAGCTCTACTTACCGGTAAGTACAAGTTGAGCTTCCAGTAACCGGGTCCCTGCCTATGCGTTCTATCAAGGTGGACTATGCAGGTCACTAACTTGTGGTCTGAATAGCCAACCATGAATGAGCATTTCTGGACAACTTAAAAAGTCCCTGGGGTCGACTGGTGGTGCTGGACCTTGGCAGTGGTGAAGGTAGAGCCTTTAGGCTGGTAGCCGCATATGCCCCTTTTGGGACTGAGCGGCTCGACTTTTTCCAGCGTCTGGAGTCTTTTCTAGGGACGTCCCGTTCCCTGCTTTTAGTGGGGGATTGGAATGGTATCCTGGATGCACGTTGGGACTATGCAGGGGTATGTCCCGATAGAGAGGGGTGCAACAGCCTCAAGGGGTTACTCGGCCGATTTGACCTGGCCGATAGATTTCGACTAGATTTTCCGACGGTGCCAACCTGGTCTTGGTTAAATCGCAGCGGATCATCTAGGTCGTACCTAGATAGATTTTTAGTTATAAATAAGGACAGGGACTTTTTAAGTTGTCCAGAAATGCTCATGGTTGGCTATTCAGACCACAAGTTGGTGACCTGCATGGTCAACCTTGATAGAACGCATAGACAGGGCCCCGGTTACTGGAAGCTCAACTTGTCCTTGCCGGCAAGTAGAGCCTACAGGTATCGGATTAGTACGTTAGTTAAGGAACGATTGACTGGAGCGATCGTCAACAGTAGGTGGTGGGTATCTCTAAAGAGAGAGATTAGAGTAGTCTCGATAGAATTTAGTAAGGTTCTAGCTGCGGATAGGAATAGGAAGGAAAGGGAGCTAATAGATAGAGTAGAAGAGGCAATTAGAAGCGGCGACGTGGCCAGAGTGCTAGCGTCGAGAACGGCTTTGAGCCAGTTTTTCGACGCGAAGCACGAAGGCTGCGTTGTCCGAAGTAAAATACGTGCTCTAGGGAACGAGGGGACCAAAGCTGTTAGCTGGGCCCGCGTGACAGAGGCCAACAGTGGAACTAAATCCACTATCCGGTCTTTACGAGACCTGGATGGACGGGCGATTCTTGAGCCTAAGCAGATGTGTGAGGCCTTTCAAAGGCACTTTGCCCGACTGTTCGGGAGGGGCGGGGAGCCGGTTGGGAATGTGGACTTCGGTCCATACCTCGACGGCCTGCCGCGTCTCTCTGACAGGGAGGCGAAGTCCTGCGAGGAGCCGATTTCGGCCGCTGAGATAGAGGACGTGCTGGGCCAATGCAGCAAACGCAAATCCCCGGGTCTCGATGGTCTTCCTTACGAATTATATCTAGCTATGCCGGACTTGTTCCCCGATCTCCTCGAGGCGGTCTACTGCAACTGGCAACAGAACGGGAGAATTCCCTGTACTGTGACCAAGGGCGTAGTCACGCTAGTGAGGAAGGACGAGAACAAGGGGGACGAAATAAGTAACTTCAGGCCCATAACTCTGCTAAATACAGAGTTACAGATTTTGGCCAAGGTGCTAGCAAAGAGGTTGGCGCTTGTCGTGGGCAACCTGGTGGGAGATGCGCAGACATGCGCTATCCCGTCCAGGTCCATCCATGACAACCTCCACCTCATGCGATACATCATAGAGAGGGTTGGGAACGAACCCGGCTTTGGTGGGGCGCTGATCAACTTGGATCAATCTAAGGCGTTCGATAGGGTCGACCATGGTTACCTGGATGCAGTGCTAGCGGCGGCAGGCTTCGGACCCGTTTTCAGGGGCTGGATCACTGCTATGCACAGCAGCCGCATCTGCTCTAGGGTCAAGGTGAACGGCTACCTCTCGGAGCCGTTCAAAATCGCGCGGTCCATCGGACAAGGGTGCCCTCTCTCCTCCCTTCTGTATGTGTTGACTCTCGAGCCACTACTGCGGAAGTTGGAGTTGTTGCAGGGCATCCCTTTGGAACGGGGATTGCAGAAAGCGGTGTCGGCCTACGCCGATGACGTGACAGTAATGGTGTCGACGGCCTCCGAAATCGAGGCGGTCGACACCTTACTGGAGGAGTACGAAAGGTTCACAGGGGCTAAGCTAAACCGGGACAAGTCGATCGGTTTGCAACTCGGCACGTGGAGGGGCAGACCGATGCCCTCCGATGGCGTCGTCGGACGCTGGACGGAGGGCCCGGTGAAGTTGCTCGGGGTCTGGTTCGGACCGGACCTCCAGGTGGAGAAAAACTGGGCGGAGGTTACGAACAGGGTGTTTGCACTGACCCAGAAGTGGGCCAGTTGCAAACTATCCCTGAAAGGTCGGGCGGAGGTGGCGAACACCTATATAGCGTCCGTCATCTACTACCGCCTGACCGTAGTGCCCTGCCCAAGGGAAACCCTCACCAAGATGGAGCGCGCGCTCTTCCAATTCCTTTGGAAGAGGCGGGCTCCTATGGTGAGGAGATCCATCTGCTGTCAACACCCTTCGAAAGGAGGGCTGGGGATGCCGTGGCTAATGATGCGTAAACACGCATTAAGGCTACGGCACCTCTACGTATTCCTCACCGGTCAACCGGTGTGGGCCTCGTTTGTGAGACGAACCTTTCCCAGACTCGTCTCACTCACCGAGCTGCAATCCTGGGTCAAGCAAAGACCGAGAAAACTGGGCGCCTGGCACACTGAGTGTGCCCAGGCGCTCACCGCCCTCTGGCAGGCGGATCCGGTTATCAGTGGAGACTCCACCGCAACATTCTATAGAGGGCTGGTACGCAGCAGGTGCGACGACGCCCTCGGAGAAGCCCTAGACATGGAGGAGGACGAACTGGCCAGCCTGTTCGGTAGGACATTCAGCCCAGGACCTATGGACAACTTCCAGAAGTCCCTGGCCTGGCAGTGCTACTGAGGGGCTCTACCCGTTCGAGAAAAGCTCTACAGACACGGGCGCCCGGGTAGGGACCCCGCCAAAAAGATCTGTCCCAGATGCGTGTGCGACGAGGAAACCGTTGCACACGCATTGGTACACTGCTCGGGCGTAGCCGATCTGTGGGGCTATGTCGAACAACTGCTGTCAAGGGTGGGACCGATTCGGTTGACCACCGAGTCTATTGTAATAATCAAGCCGCCTCCCCCTTCAAAGATGAAGGAGAGGCGGTGTTTCTGTGCGTAATAGCCATGGTGAAAGAAGTTGTATGGTGGACGCGTCTGAAAGGACTGAGGTCAGGCACCTTTCTCTCTGGCCAACAACTGGTCCGTTTCTTCCGATATCATTTCGGAAGAAGGATCAGGATGGAGAGAGAGGTGCTCCACCCCAGTCGTTTTTATGAAAGGTGGGTGAAAGTGGCGAGAATGGCCCGTGTGAATGGGCCTTCTCTTTACATAAGCCTGTAGGTGGAAAAGAGGAAGGAACGAGGGAGCACCCCCTCTCTGTGCTCCTGAGGAAAAGGGTTGCACACTTTTTTCGGGGGTGTGTGCGACCCCCCCAAGGCGCCTCCTCTCTATTGAGGATTTTGTTATAAATTTTATTTTTTGTTATATTTTATAACAAAATCCTCTATTGAGGATTTTGTTATAATTCTATTTTTTGTTATATTTTATTTTATTTTTATATATTGTTATTGCCTCCTCCCTATTGAGGACGCCTTGTTTTGTAAACTCCCCCCATTGTACTTGTCCCACTTTTGATGCCCTGGTGGCAAATAAAAGAAACATATCTTTAATTCTAACTATAATCTAGCTGTCGTCTGTTCTACAGTGTGGATGTAATTCACTTCGCGCAGAAGTTTTGTTCAAATTTATTGCGGAAATTTTGTGAGTTCAAATTTAATTTTGATACTATTGTGTAGCTTGATCCCCCGTCTGAACTGTCAGGCGGTGGGTCAGCTCATCTTTGCCCCTCCTAGAGGTGAATAACCTGTTTTAAAAAATTTTGTGGCAAAAAAATTTCAATCGTCTGACAGAAATGTTAAACGAAGCGAACGAAAATAGTGGTGGGGGGACAGCGGTAAGAGTTGTAAGCTCGCACGCTTTAGTCCCCCCTTCCTTCCCAACTGACGTCATAGAGAAGGAAGGAAAAAATAAAATAAAAACAGACGAATCTGCGGAGAAAAATGACGAAAACACAAATCTGGACATGAATTCCAACAACGAAAAAAAAAAATTTGAAAAATTGCATGACAATACTAATACCACAAACAAAGACACAACAAACACAAAAATAACATTTGAAAATAACACCATAACAGAAAGCAAAGCAGACGACAGAGTCAACAAGATTTCATTTGCACAAACAACAAAGAAATCTTTGACATATATACCTGAAAATATTTCAGATGTGGCACAAAGAATCACAGACGCCAAACAATACATAAGTGAAGGAGAGAATGGTATTTTATAGGTAAAAATGCCTCAAGAACTCACCAAAGACATTGAAAGTCGAACGGTCGTGTTCCGCACCATCAACAACACTTCAAAAAAACCTGAACAGCCAACTCAGGTAGATATCAAAACAGTACTCACAGAAGTACTTAATGAAACCACTTTCATAAGAAAAGACAGACTGTATGGAAGCCTAGCAATTATTATGAAGAACGAATCGGCGGCAAAAAAATGTGCTTTGTCACCGATTCGTTCGAAAAATTTTACCTTTTATCCATCTTATATGGGTAAAAGAACTCAACGCATATGGCTGGATGCAATGATGCCAGATGTGGACTACTGCTGGCTCATAGCTGGCTTCATCGATCCAGTGAATGACAACGTGATTTCCATTGGGAAAACCACAGGCAATGCGTTCAGTGGAACAGGTATAGAGCTGGTAGTGCAAATGAAGCCTGAACGCATCGCCCAAATACCCGACAGAATCCTATTAGAGGGCCACGGGTATATAAACATTAGCGTGGAGGGGAGGAGGCCGTCCTGTCATATCTGTGCAGGCAGAGGGCACCTGAAGGCCGCTTGTCCCCAACTCAATAAAAAGAAAACCCTGCTACCAACACCAGCTCCACCACCACCACAACAGATAAACAAACAACAAAACTCAGTCCCACCCAACCCGTCCCTCAGTAAAACTACACCACCACCACAACACAAACAGTCACAACACATTACCCAAAAACAAAATACAGGCCCACCCAACCCCTCACTCAATAAAACAACACAACCACCGCAGACACAACACACAACACAGTCTAACATAGTGACATCCATCTCCCCCACAAAGAAAACCAACACGGAAACATTACCAGCAAACATACCTCTTCCCTCCAACACTGAAGATAACCCAACGAATTCGGAGGAAGAAACGGAGTCCTTCAGACAGATTAAAAGGAAAAAAAGAAAACATGTGCAAAACACACAAGGCCAAACAACCCCCACCCAAATCTCAACACAATCCAACAAAACAGAAAACACCCCTCCAGCAACAAACAAAACCAAACCTGCCCCTCCCCTCTTCGAAACACTCACACCATCCGAAAAAAAACATTACACTATACTTACATCAACAGAAACAATAATAAATTAAATGAACTCATATACAATAATCCTTCGGTACAAACCGAAGGTGTAAACTTTGTTTCTTCAGAAAACTACCCACATTTAAAATTAATAAAGATCCCAATGAACCTCTACCAAAAACTAAAAAAGGATTTTAAGGAGGACGTAGGACCACCCTCTGTCAAACCCATAAACCGCGTCCTACTAAAAAGCTTTCCCTCTCCCCAACACAACTCCAAACACCCCAACCCCACCACACACTGACGACCCCACACCACCACAAGACACCCCTTCACCCAACACCCCCGACCCCATGGAAGTCGTGCGACCCGAACCCCGGGAAGCGGAAAGGTAGGTCTCTACACTCTCCTTTGGCTCTGCCGCCCACATGGATGTGTTAAGAGTAGGATGTTTGAATGCACGTGGCCTGGGCTCAACTTGGAAGCAAGCAAGGCTTCTAAATGACCTCAGGTCATGTGGTATAAATGTAATGGTTATCTGTGAGACTCGAATCAGCGTCGTGCGGCAGCTGGCCCCTACCTTCGATGACTTTGAGGTGCATGCATCTCTCTGTCAACCTGGAGGTGGGGGTGGGGTTGTCGTACTGCTGCAAAAACACCTGGGTCTTGCCGTACAGGTTGTGCACTCGGACCCGGAGGGTCGTTTGTTGGTGCTAGACGGTGGCAGTAGTGAAGGTGCGGCCTTGAGACTGGTCGCCGTCTACTCCCCTTTCGGAGCTGAACGGCCCGACTTCTTCCAGCGTTTGGAGACTTTTCTGGGAACGTCGCGTTCCCTGCTTCTAGCGGGTGATTGGAATGACATCCTAGATGCACGTTGGGACTATGCAGGAGCATGTCCTAATAGAGGGGGGTGTAACAGCCTCAAGGGGTTACTCGACCGTTTTAACTTGGTCGATAGATATCGACTAGATTTTCCAACTGTGCCTACCTGGACTTGGAGAAACCACAGTGGTCAATCTAGATCGTACTTAGATAGATTCTTAGTTAGAAGTAAGGATAGGGACATATTAAGCTGTCCAGAAATGCGCACGGTTGGCTACACGGATCACAAATTAGTGACCTGCGTAGTCAATCTCGAGAAAACACATAAACAGGGTCCCGGTTCACTGGAAACTTAATTTGTCTTTACCGGCAAAAGAGACTTACAGAAACCGGATTAGCAGATTAATTAACGGGTGCAATCGTCAACAACCGATGGTGGGCATCTCTCAAAAGAGAGATTAGAACAGAATCAATAAGTTATAGCAAGATGTTAGCTGCCGATAGGAATAGAAACGAGAAAGAATTAACAGGTAAATTAGAAAAGGCAATCAAGAGCGAAGATGTGGCCAGAGTGCTGGCATCGAGGACGGCCTTGAACCAGTTTTTCGATGCAAAGCACGAAGGCTGCGTCATTCGAAGTAAAATACGTGCTCTAGGTAATGAGGGGGCCAAAGCCGTTGGCTGGGCCCGCGTGACAGAAGCTAAGAGTGGAAATCGATCCACCATCCGGTCGTTGCAAGACGAAGATGGACGGGTGATCCGGGAGCCTAAGCAGATGTGCGAGGCCTTTCAAAGGCACTTTGCCCGATTGTTCGGGGGAGGCGAGGGTCCGGGCGGGGGCGTGGATTTCGGTCCATACCTCGACGGCCTGCCGCGTCTCTCGAGCGAAGAGGCAGAGTCCTGCGAGGGACCAATCTCGGCTGATGAGATCGGAGATGCGCTGAGCCAATGCAGCAGACGCAAATCTCCAGGTCTCGATGGTATACCTTACGAACTTTATTTAGCAATGCCGGTCTTCTTCTCCGAACTCCTCGAAGCGGTCTACTGCAATTGGCAGCAGAACGGGAGAATTCCTTGTTCTGTAGCCAAGGGCGTAGTCACGCTGGTGAGGAAGGACGAGAACAAGGGAGATAGTATAAATAATTTTCGGCCCATAACCCTGCTAAACACAGAGTTAAAGATTTTGGCCAAGGTGTTAGCAAAGAGGTTGGCGCTTGTCGTGGGTGGCCTGGTGGGAGATGCGCAGACATGTGCTATCCCATCCAGGTCCATTCACGATAACCTCCACCTCATGCGATACATCATAGAGAGGGTTGGCAACAAACCCGGCTTCGGTGGGGCCCTGATCAACTTGGATCAGTCTAAGGCCTTCGATAGGGTCGACCATGGTTACCTGGATGCGGTGCTAGCGGCGGCTGGGTTCGGTCCTGTTTTCAGAGGCTGGATCACTGCCTTACATAGCAACCACATCTGTTCTAGGATCAAGGTGAACGGCTACCTTTCGAAGCCGTTCGAAATCACACGATCCATTCGACAGGGGTGCACTCTCTCCTCCCTTCTGTACGTATTGACTCTCGAGCCTTTACTGAGGAAGTTGGAGTTGTTGCAGGGTATCCCCCTGGAACCAGGATTGAGCAAAGCGGTGTCGGCCTACGCCGATGACGTAACAGTAATGGTATCGACCGACTCGGAGATCGAGGCGATCGGTACCTTACTGGAGGATTACGAAAGGTTGTCAGGAGCGAAACTGAACCGGGAAAAATCCATCGGGCTGCAACTCGGAACGTGGAGAGGCAGACCGATGCCTCCCGTCGGTGTCGTCGGACACTGGACGGAGGGCCCGGTAAAGTTGCTTGGGGTCTGGTTTGGACCGGACCTCCAGGTGGAAAAGAACTGGAACGAGGTTACGAACAAGGTGTTTGCACTAACCCAGAAATGGGCCAAGTGTAAGCTGTCCCTAAAAGGGCGGAGGTGGCGAACAGTTACATAGCGTCCGTCACTTACTACCGCCTGACTGTCGTGCCTTGCCCTAAGGAAACACTCACCACCATGGAACGCATGCTCTTCTAATTTCTTTGGAAGAAGCGCCCTCCTATGGTGAGAAGATCCATCTGCTGCCAACAACCTTCGAAAGGAGGGCTGGGGATGCCGTGGTTGATGATGCGTAGGCACGCATTAAGGCTACGGCACCTACAGGTATTCCTCACTGGTCAACCGGTGTGGGCTCCGTTCGTGAAACGAGCCTTTCTGAGACTCGTCTCGCTCACCGAGCTGCAGTCCTGAGTCAAGCAAAGATCCGGAAAACTGGGAGACTGGCACACTGAGTGTGCTCAGGCGCTAAGGGCTCTCTGGCAAGCGGGCCAGGCCGTCGGTGGAGAATCCACCTCACAATTCTATAGAGGGCTGGTCGCTAGCAGGGGTGATGACACCCTTGGAGAGTCGCTGGACATGGAAGAGGACGAACTGGCCAGCCTGTTCGGTAGGACTTTCGGCCCGGGACCAATGGACAACTTCCAGAAGTCACTAGCCTGGCAGTGCTACCGGGGGGCTCTACCCGTTCGAGAGAGGCTCTACAGACACGGGCGCCCGGGCAGGGATCCCTCAAAAAAGATTTGCCCTAGATGCGTGCGTCACGAAGAAACCGTTGCGCACGCATTGGTGCAATGTCCGGGCGTGGCTGATCTGTGGGGCTACGCCGAACGACTGCTGTCGCGGGTGGCGCCGATTCAATTGACCGCCGAGTCCGTGATGACAATCAAACCGCCTCCCCTCTTCACAAAGGCGGTTTTTCTGTGCTGAAAGAGGTTGTTTGGTGGACACGATTGAAAGGTCTGTGGTCAGGCAACTTCCTCTCTGGCCATAGTCTGGTCTACTTCTTCCGATATCACTTCGGAAGAAGGATAAGAATGGAGAGAGAGGTGCTTGGCCACAGGCAGTTTTATGAAAGGTGGGTGATAGTGGTGAAAATGGCTCGTGTAAATGGGCCTTCTCTGTATACCATCCTGTAGGTAAAGAAGTAAAGGAGAAGGAAGCACCTTCTCCATGTGCTCCCCGGGCAAAGGATTGCACACTTTTTCGGGGGTGTGTGCAACCCCCATCACGTCCCCTCCCTTTTGAGGTTATTTTCGATTATTTTCATTTTATACCCTTTTTACTCGATTGTATGTAAACCCCCCCTTTGTATTTGTCCCTTCTTTTTATGCCTTTATGGTAAATAAAGAAATATATCTTTAATTCTAACTAAGAACCTATCTAGGTACGATCTAGATTGACCGCTGTGGTTTGTCCAAGTTCAGGTTGGCACAGTCGGAAAATCTAGTCGATATCTATCGGCCAGGTCAAATCGGCCAATTAACCCTTTGAGGTTGTTACACCCCCCTCTATTGGGACATGCCTCTACATAGTCCCAATGTGCATCTAGGATACTATTTCAGTCCCCCACTAAAAGCAAGGAGCGGGACATCCCTAGAAAAGTCTCCAGACGATGGAAGAAGTCCGGCCGCATTGCCCCAAAAGGGACGTAAACGGCGACCAGCCTAAAAGCTTTGCCTTCACCACTGCCAAGGTCCAGAACCACTAGTCGACCCTCCGGGTCCAAGTGTGCCATCTGTGTAGCGAGACCCAGATGTTTTTGCAGCAGACCGACAACCCCACCCCCACCTCCGGGCTGACAGAGAGATGCGTGCATCTCAAAGTCATCAAAGGTGGGTGCCAGTTGTCGCACGTTGCTGATCCGGGCCTCGCAAATAACCATCACATTTATACATCGTCACCTGAGGTCATTTAGAAGTTTAGCTTGCTTCCAAGGTGAGCCCAGGCCACGCGCTTTTAGACAACCTACTCTTAACACAGCCATGTTGGTGGTAAAGAGAGAGGCACTTACCTCTCTGCGTCCCGGGGTCCGGGCTGTTCAATTTCCATGGGGGTGGTGGAGGGGTTGTTGGGTGGGGTGTGGTGGTGTGGGGGTATTAGTGTGTGGAGAGGTTGGGGTGTTTGAGGAGGGGAGGGGAAAACCTTTCAGGAGGACGCGGTTGTGTGGCCTGGTGCAGGGTGGCCCCACGTCCTCAGGGTAAATGTTTTTCAATGTTTTAAAAATGTCAAGTGGGACCTTCACGATTTTCAGGTTAGTGAGTCCCATTGCCATTGTAAAATTCGGCCCTTCGGTTTGTACCGAAGGGTTATTGTTTATTTTGTCTACTAAGTTTTTATTGTTTTTGTTTATGTATGTGTAGAGTTTTTGTGTTGTTGTGTTTGTTTTTGTTTGTTATTCTTGAGTGTGCTTGCGTTTTATTGTATGTGTTCTGTTGTCAGGTGAGGTTATTTTTGTTTGTGTGGTGTGTGTACATTTTTTTCTTTTTGGAAGGGAGCCCCCTCGTCTTCCGAGGATATAAGCTCCTCCTCCGTATTTGAGGGGAGGGGGATATTACCAGGTTGTGTTTGCACTGCGTGTGTTTTTGTATTTGTGTTCTGAGGGGAGGGGCTGGGTGGGACCGTGTTTTGGGTTGTTTTCTTGAGCTGTTGTTGTTGATGTTGTTGTTGTGGTGGTGTTATTGTTTGTGGTGTTTGTAATAATGGTTTCTTTTTTATCAGTTGAGGGCATGCAGCCCTCAGGTGACCTCTGCTTGCGCAGTGGTAACATGCAGGTCGCCTACCCTCAACTGAAATATTTATGTAGGTCTCTCCATCTAAATGAATTCTCTGTGGGATCTTCGCTATCCTTTCTGGGCTCATCTGCACCAGAAGTTCTACGCTGGTCCCACTAAAGACCTCTCTGGGGGATTTATCACCTGAGATTATAATGTCTTGGTCAATGTCTAAAACGCCACAAAGTAGCCACCAAGTGTCTACTTTGGGTCTTATGCAGTGGAATTTTATTTTTTGAGACCTTCTCCCCATGTAAGACGGGAAAAAGGTGAAGTGGGTGGACACAATAGACGCAATAGAATGTTTTTGCGCCGTTTCTTGATCCTTCATAAGCACCGAGATGCTACCGAAGAGTTTTTCTTTTTGAATGAACAAAATGCTTTCCATTTGGTTCCTTAAAACCAGCTCTATCTCACTCTGAGACGGGTGTACTGGGTTTTTTGTAGCATTCGAGATTGTCCTGAACACCACCGTGCTTGTGGCAATTTCTCTTTTTATTTCTTCTGGGGAATTAATGCTGAATGAACAATCGGGTTCGAAAGTCACATACCTTTTTGCTTCTTCCAACTTTTGCTTTGCGTTGGTTAAATCCAAAGGTAGGAACACTTGTGTTTTTTTTACAGTTTCCGCAAAGGAAATTTTGTTGTCTTTTTTGTTATTGTTGTTGTTGTCGCTGTTCACTTTGGTGTTTGTATTGGTATCGATAATTTTTCCGTTGCTGGTATTATTTCCAATTTTTGTCTTTTCGGTTGTTGTTTGTTGTTCCTTATTAACGTTTTCCGTTAAAGGAAGGGGGGGGGGGAGCTGGGCACTTTGTGCTTTCATTTTTCCTCGAAGATTTTTTTTTTCTTTGGGGAGCGTGGCACTATGGTATTAATGCCGTCCATTGCTACAAGGTGAGTTCACAAAATTGTAAGAATAAAACTTTCACCCCCAAAAAGGGGCGAAAATAATAATAACCCCAACGTCTGCAGGCCCAAACGAGGGGTTAAAGTATATCACAATAGAAAAATAAATCCAAAAACTCACTCTTGACAAGGTAAAACCAATGTAAAACACAGAGCTTGTTAATACACGTCTACTTCCGTCCACAGACAGACAGACAGTCACACAGACACTCAGAGTTTTGAGATTCTCACTCCTTCAGCTTCTACTCTGGCTTCCTTCAATAAAATTTCTTTATACTTTTGGGTTTCAAAGAATCGCCCAATCTTTCTCCAGTGAAATTTTATTTTAAGCTGTAGCATTCCTGCAACAATTAATTTTCTTGATACAGTCAAAAACATTATATATTACTAGAAAACCCGAATGTTATAAAATAGGGTGGTTTGGGGTCTCAATAAGTAAACTAAATGATTAATTCTGTTTTTTACAAAAATATCAACAGACAGCCTAGAAAAATCACCGAATTTTCCACCCCACCCGGTTTATTCCAACCTGACCCCCAGGTTTTTCCAACCCCATGCTCGCTTATTCCACCCAAGTCCACCCCTCTTATTCTAACCCCCACCCACTTATCCTTCCTCACATAATTTGGGACCCAAGAGTATCTAACATTTTAGTAAAGTTTGAATAAAGGGACGTAATTATGAAAATATTTTGTATGTCTTCTTATTTTCAATTTTAAATAGATCTGCCGAGTCAGTAATAAGGTAACGAATTTAAAACAAAATGCCCAAGGACCAAATATATATAGTTGTAAAATAACAACAACAAAGCAATTGGTTCCATAAAGCCATTTAAAGATATATAAAGAGAAATACAAGCAACACAAACCTGAACTTGCGTTAACCAATACAATAGTACACACACGAGAAGGAAAGAATTACGTCCCTTTAATAAAGTTTTACTAAATTAAATATGGTAGATTGCTTTAAATATATACATAAATAACATTACAAATTATTCACAATTCTTTCAGAATGAAAATATGAACACAAATATAATAAATACAATTAATTATTGCTAGGAACCTCACAACTATAAATACATATAATAAATACAACTAACAACTGCTAGGAACCTCACAACTATAAATACATATAATAAATACAACTGACAACTGCTAGGAACCTCACAACTATAAATACATATAATAAATACAACTAACAACTGCTAGGAACCTTGTACATATAACACCAAAATATTTGACTAGAGTGAGGGAAAGAACAACAAATATATAAAAAAAACGTTCACTAACAGGTGTGACAATAGGTCACACATCACATCACAAGGGTCAACGGAATATTTTAAGTTAACACACTGGTAGCAGTAATTTTTTTTATTTTTTGATGTATTACAATATTCATTATTACAAATACTACTTATTTAGTTTATTATACAAAGCATATAAATAAATTTACAGTAAAATAACATAAATATGTTTTAAATATATAGATAAATAACATTACAAATGCTTAGATAACATTATAAATTGCTTGCGATTCTTTCAGAAGGATATATTCTTTTAATGTTGCAATATTAAAGGAAGGGGTGAACAACGGAGCCAACACCAGAGCAAAAGACAGCAGCGTTGAGAGGAGTAAATTAAGACTGAAAGTTAGATAAAAAGGAAATATATTTGGCGATGTGTCAGCTGTTATAAGTGGAAGGAAACTGCAGTGGAGGAGATAACGAAGAAATACAACCATTGGAGGAAATATATGTTGTAAAGATCAGTGAAATTCATGCAAACACGGGAAAACGGACTTAACAAGATTATTGTTATGTTTTCTTTTCATTTCACTTTATATGAAATGACTGCCGAGTGTCAACCAAATATTTAGGGGAGGTATCGTTGGTTTGGGCAGTTTTCTATAGCTTTCTATGTTGTTTCGTCCTCACATTCACTTACCAAGTCACATCATAAAAGTTGATAGGTAAATAAGTTATAAAAACATTATTATTATTATTAGTAGGGCGGTGAATTGGCAGTATTGGTAGAGGGTCGGATGCCATGCTTTGACGCATAGAGTTACGGCCCTTGCCATTCTGAGTTCAAATCCTGCCGAGGTTAACTTTGCCTTTCATCCTTACGGGGTCAATAAAATAAAGTACCAGTAATGTACTGGTTAATTGCTGGCCTTGTGCCAATAGTAGAAACAATTATTATTATTAGTAGTATTCGTTATCATCAGGTGTGTTGTTTTCGACTCCCGTAAGTCTCGTTTTTTTTACACTCGTTTAAATTACTA
Organism: Eledone cirrhosa; assembly: GCA_964016885.1. Lineage (NCBI taxonomy): Eukaryota > Metazoa > Mollusca > Cephalopoda > Octopoda > Eledonidae > Eledone > Eledone cirrhosa. Next base: position 6,496,367 of record OZ024741.1, on the reverse strand, counting down.
TTTTGAAATTTTCATTGTAAAGGGGACATAAGACTTTATCCCCAACAAAGTAGACCCCTCAATATTTGGGACTTTTGGCTCAAATATTTGAGGGTTTTGTTTTGGTTAGTGAAAAATGGTGACAGCCGCTTCTCCACCGAGAGGACATACTAGCACGTGACACGGGGGATGTCATTACCAGCAGCACAACTCTTGACAACACAACACACAGCTGAAATGTAGCTAGTGGAGCGAATCTAGACAGCAATGAAAGCAATAGTTATCTATATAATACTAAAACTCTGTGATAGCTTGCTTGTCTGTAATGTAATACAGCCAAAAGGGCGCATAATGGGAAAATACTTTGAAAGGAAGTTGCCCCTGAAATGAGAATACAAATGGGATAAAACAAGTTTCGCGTAAATCGGAGCACGGGTTCATGAGATATGGGTTTTTTCTGGGTACCTTCATAAACAGAGAGAGAGAGAGAGAAGGATAGAGAGGAAGAGATTGTGGGAGAGTAGATTGAAAGAGAGACATAGAGAGAGGGAGAGGAGACAGAGGAGGAGAATGGAAGAGAGCTGGTGGTGTTGTTGTGTATATATATATATGAGTGTGTGTGTATATATATGTGTGTGTGTCTATGACCAGTGTATATAGATCACATACCCCGCCCCCATATATATATGAATACTAACACACACATTGATATATATATATACTAGACATGAAAAATGCGCAAGCTCAAAGGTGCCACAGAATGTTATAATAAACCTTCAAAAGTGTGGGACTAGAGTTGTTGCTAAAAAATATTGTAATCATTATATATCGTACATTCTGTGGCATCCTTTATAAAAATAGCTTAAACCAACGAAGCCTTTATTTTTACGCTATTTCACTTAGTTAATTCTTAGAGTGTAACATATAAAAATATGATTTACAACTATAAAATAAATTAATTAATATAATAACAGAGCTGCGGAGCTGAAATTTAGGAAATAATGGAGTATCGGATCCTGAGTTGGAGCCAGTCAATTTTTGGCCGACTCCGCAGCCCTGTATAATACATTTCATATTAAAGTTATTAATAAACCTATTTTACACTGCATGCAAATTACCATGAGATATTGATATTAGATATAAGATACAGCGCAATATCTACAGCTGTAAAAGTACGAAAGCGAAGTAATAATAAGTGGCTTAAGGTAATTCCAATATGAAAGTTTGTAGTGATAAAAATTTGATAATGCAATACGATTGTTAATATTATAGTTCTATGAAAATGTAACAATAGATAACTAAATTATTTTACTATTAGTATATTTAAGAAATTATCATTATAGATTTGATCGTTCATATAAGCATCATATTAATTTTCAACACGATTATTTTGTTACTATGAGTATATGATAATAATATTACGTAATTATTTATAGCTGTTATTACATTAAACATAGATGTATTTATTTTTATATGTTACACTCTAAGAATTAACTAAGTGAAATAGCGTAAAAATAAAAGCTTCGTTGGTTTAAGCTATTTTTATAAAGGATGCCACAGAATGTACGATATATAATGATTACAATATTTTTTAGCAACAACTCTAGTCCCACACTTTTGAAGGTTTATTATAACATTCTGTGGCACCTTTGAGCTTGCGCATTTTTCATGTCTAGTTTAATATTTTTTTAAGGCAACGCTTGTAATAACTCTAGTTAAACAGGATATATATTAATAATAAATTATCGTTGTAATGTAATTAGATTATGTAATTGTTATTATAAATTATCTTATAAATATTAGTGTAAGATGTATAAAAATATTTTCAGACTTTTAATATAAACAACTACAAAAAACAATCAATATTAAATCAATATATTATACATAATAGAAAACATAAAATAAACAATACAAAAACAAAATATTTACATACAATTGCAATTATCAGTGTATATACATTTTCTTTATATTCCCTGAGCAAATTAATAAGATTTGTTTTTATTGTACATAATTTGATGACTTGTTGGAGTGTATTAAAAGATAGCAACAATTTGTGATTAAATTGTTATCTTAAGCAACTCACTTTTTAATAGTTGTTGGCTGAGCGAAATTGTAAAAGCCTATGAGCAAATATAAAAAAAAATACACAAACAACATTTCCTTGTGTTATTACAACATTAGATAAAATAATTGAGCAATGTCGTTATATTTTGCTCTTATTGCACATTAATAGTGTTTCTATTTTTCGGCACAAATCCATTACGGCAGTCCATTACTGGTACTTTATTTTATCGAATTAGTAAGTATGAAAGTCGAAGTTAACCTCGGCAGGATTTGAACTTAGAATGCAAAGGACCATAACAATACTGCAAAGCATGGTGTCTGACGCTCTACCAATACTTGTGTTGAGCTGGTCATTAATTTATGGTGGTCGTGCGTGGAGTAGAGCAATCGCTAGTTGAAATATTATGAACAAAACATTTTTATTTGCCGAAGAACATATTTTCAATACTGTTTGTGAATGTGACGAAGGAAATACATTCTGATATGGAACAGTGTACAAAGTGTGTCTGTGAATAACATAATGTTACCTCATGTTGTTGTCAAGACATAATGGATTTCGTATATCCAGTTAGAAGATGAAACCTAGCCATCTCGGATTAGTTATATTTCATGCCATGTGTAAACGTGTTTGAGGATAGCAAAATATGCGTGTTTCTTGTCTGGAAACTTTCTGCTAAACTGATTGGTTTCGTTTTTGGCACTATACAATACTCATCCAACAGATAGCTGTATTGGATCCTTGATTGGTTAATATTTAGGTGAGGGTGCTTGATGCAGAGTTAGTGCAAAATGGATCAATGAGTGTAATAATAATAATGATAATAATAATGAAAATATTGTGTACAATGCTGAGGTGCACTACAACTCATCAAAAGTGCATATATAATACATAGGGTAATATAAAAACGTCAGGAAAAAAGAACAGTGCATGAGTCATGATATACACATATGTGCATGTGTATGGAAGGGGGACATCAGGTGTAGTTTTGGTGTATTTCGAAATGTATGATGGTTTTAAAGGATGCAGTGTGTCATCAGCTAACAACTGATGCAGGAAGTTTGTTCCATCCTTCAGCAACTCTGAGCATGAAGAAATATTTCCTAAAGTCATGGGAGCTGTGTTGTTTTCTGACTTTGTAGGCATGTCCACGTGTTAGACACATGGAGATCAAAAAGGTGTTCGGGGTTGTTGTTGGTCGGATGGTTAATAACTTTGTGGGTGTTTACCAAGTCCATTGCCAGAGGGAAGCAAAATATTCAGGGCATGGTAGGTGTCTGATGGAGGGTATGCGCTTGGTTGCATGTCTCTGAACAGTTTCCAGGAGGTCAATGTTCTGAGCAAGATAGGGGTTCCAGACTGATGACGCGAACTCCAAGTGTATTCGTACCATAGATGTATACAGCTTTAAATAGATGGCTGGAAAGCAGCTAATGAAGGTCTTGCTGATTGATGCCAAGTCAATCTTAATAAATTGACTGATTTATCTGTTCACTACTGCTAATCCACCGCTGTTTGTACAATTTTTTAGATAATGTCAATTTGAGCTTGAATCATTGGCGTAATGAAATTTGAAAAGATTATAAGCAAATCTTTTTTAAAATACACAGACAACATTTAACTGTATCGTTGCAACATTAGATCTAATAATTGTTTCTACTTTAGGCACAAGGCCAGCAATTACCCAGTGCATTACTGGTACTTTATTTTATCTACCCCGTAAGGATGAAAGGCAAAGTCAACCTCGGCAGGATTTGAACTCAGATCGTAAAGGGACGTAACTATGCTGGAAAGCATGGCATCCGACCCTCTACCAATACTGCCAAAATAATGGAGCAACATTTGTGCAGAATTATTGTTTGTGCAATAAGATATTTGCAGATCTGTACTCGGTCTGCTCTTTAGCCAACTCGGTACGTTTAGAAGCTCTACGCTCGGCTTGCTTTTGAGATATAATAGCTGAATTTGCAGATCTATACTTGGCCTGCTTGTTTGCCAACTCATACCGTTTTGAACATCTATACTTGGCCTGTTTTTGTGTTAATTTAGCAAAATTCACAGCTCTATAATCGGCCTGTTTTTGTCTCAACTTCTGCCGATTCCGCATCCGGTAAGCTGCTTTCACATCCAATTTAATACGCCCATCTAGATTATTAGCACAGGAATGTGAACAAGCTTGTGGGACCGCATCATTGTAAGTATATGAACTGCCTGCAACATCAAGACCCAATTCACAAGTGCAGCGTTGCTCATTCACATCGGCAGTGGGGACACCAAAATCAGTGACAGGTCTCGATTCACTCGCGAGATACATCACAGCTACACTATATATTTAAACATATATACAGTGATACCTCGCTACTTGGCGGTTCAACTATCGCGGATTCACGATTTCGCGCATTTTTAGAATATATATATGAACACCTAAAATTTTTCATTAAATCCATTAAAATATTAATAATAAACACAGTTCTAATCATACGCTATATATATATATAAATATAAGTAATTAATACCGTATAAATGGTACAAAGACTGTTTATGTAAAATGTATTTCTCAACAGAGTATTGAATACTTAGGAGAAATTCAAAACGAAGAGTGATAAAATTTCAAGCAAAGAGTTTAATTAGGTAATGACTTACAAATTTGTTTCAGTATATAGACAAAGCCTGAAGCGCTAATTATAATAATTAGTTAATAATATTACAAAATATATTAATATTATATTAAATATATACTGAAACAAATTTGTAAGTCATTACCTAATTAAACTCTTTGCTTGAAATGTTATCATTCTTCGTTTATATATATACTAGCAGTAAAGCCCGGCGTTGCTCGGGGTCGCTCAGTAGCTGTGTTAAAGTTACAATGTTAAGTTTCTTTCTTGGCTTAAAAACTGTAGTGTCTACTGTGCAGACTTGCATGTGGTGTTTTTGATTAATATTCCCTCAACCAACAATATGCCTTATGAAGTTAAGAAAACATAACGATAACCCGAATGTTATAACAAAAGAGGATGCTGGGGATAGAAACTGCACTGGTTATTTATTAACAAAGATCGAAAATGTAAACACTGCAACGCAGAGAAAAACATTAGCGTAACCAAATTATCAGTTATGTCTGTCTGCACGTCTATATCACCTCTCTGCACGACTATCTGTCTGCACGCCTATATCACCTCTCTGCACGACTATCTGTCTGCACGCCTATATCACCTCTCTGCACGACTATCTGTCTGCACGACTGTCTGTCTGCACGCCTAACGACGAAATATTTGCTTGTTTTACGTAGTCTTTAAATAGACTTGTTTTCAAGTAAAAATATTGTTTTAAAATGCTTTTAAATGGAAATGAAGCAAAACGGGGTCGCTCAGTAGCTGTGTTAAAGTTACAATGTTAAGTTTCTTTTTTGGCTTAAAAACTGTAGTGTCTACTGTGCAGACTTGCATGTGGTGTTTTTGATTAATATTCCCTCAACCAACAATATGCCTTATGAAGTTAAGAAAACATAACGATAACCCGAATGTTATAACAAAAGAGGATGCTGGGGATAAAAACTGCACTGGTTATTTATTAACAAAGACTGAGAAAGCCAGCGTAATTTTTTACGTAAGACGCTCAATGTAAACAGAACAAAGGGAAATAACTGATAACTTACGCTAAAAAATCGATACATTATATTCGATTTCGTCACATAGGGTGGGTCAATTTGAAATATTTTTTTTTCCGATGTCTTCGCTAGGGCTCAATGTACAAGTATAGCAATTTCGGTGCAATTCCGTGAGAGATTCTAAGAGGAGATGTGTGCCAAAAATCGATAGACAGACAGACAACCACAGTTTTATATATATATATATATATATATATATATATATATATATATATATATATAGAGAGAGAGAGAGAGATTTATCTAGTCCTTCGCTCAAGATTAATCTATAAGTTTAGATGTCTGCCTTCGTTTAAGTAAATATTACAGTAAGATTTTTAATATAAACAACTACAAAAAACAATTAATATTAAAACGAAAAAATTATCAATGATAAAAGAAGCGGATGCAACTTTTTTTTTTATAAAGTTATATTCCTGTTTCTTTAAAGAACATTTCATTTTTGTTCTATTGTAGGCGAAATAATGCAATGGTTTAATAGGGAAGATATAACTTACCAATTATGTCTCTAACCGTGTAACGCTTTTTAAGTAGATAACTACAATTGAAAATACTAAAGAAATGGAACCAACAATTCAATTTGAAAGTCGTCTACTTATAGTGACAGTGTATTACTGGTACTTTATTTTATCGACCCCGTAACGATGAAATGCAAATGCTTAAAATTTAAATTGCCTTAATTCTATCGTCTGCTGTTTCATTAAAGGGAGATTCTCGTCTGTATTTAATTCTATCGTCTACTGTTCCACTAAACAGATATACCTCCACTATCGTCTCTATTTATACATTTTAACTTATAACTTATACACATTTGATTTGAAATATTTTATCTAGTCCCCCCTCTCAATATTATGATGATTTCTTTCGAATGAAACAGTTCTAGTCCTGTAGAAGCCATTTATATATATAATTGAACTGAGTTAAAAATTCACAATATTTATAATTAAATAAGCTCATATATATATGTGTGTATTTATCTGTTTATTGTATTATATATAATGTGTGTATATACAGGATGTCCCCCAAAAATATATACACACTTCAACAGCATTCTAATAACTATTGCCTGTACAGGTAATCAAAGTGTCAATCGAATGTTAGTTTCGTGTTTTAACAGTACAAATTTACAATACACACATAAAACCAGTGTATATACATACATGAGTGTGTATACACATACATGAATGTGTATATACAATATATATGTATATATATATAGACACATATATTCACGGTGCAACGGAACATTAAAATATAGATGCGGGAGGGGGTGTGTATATATAGGGGCGCTGGGGATAAAGGAGTGTAAAGCGTGTGTAATTGATATATTGAAGGAGAGGAGCGTGCAGCGATAGAGTAACAAATATATAGAGAGGGGGAGAGATGGTATTGAAGGGGAGGAGTGCAAAGAGTAAGAGAGATATATATAGAGACGGAACAGATAGAGAGAAACAGGCGTAAGTAACAGTGGAAGAGATATATAGAGAGGGGGAAATGTGTTATTGAAGGGGAGGAGTGTAAAGCGAAAGCGTAAAATATATATAGAGAGAGGGGGAATAGTATATATATATATATATATATATATCAACACTTACTCTGATTGGTTGAAAATTAGCCAATGACATACGATCACCACCACCACGGCTATCCCCGAAAAATTTATGAAGAAGCTAGTCATATATGTTAGAACACGAAAAGTGAACATTCTGTTGTTTCACACTTTTCGTGTTCTAACAGATACATACATACACGTATATATATATATGGGCCTTCCAGTTTCATTTCACATTATATACATGTCTGTGTATATTTTAATTATTTTAAAATGAACCTGACCCGTTGGGTGATGGGTGGTCTAGTTAACAATATTTATGACAGCTTCCTAGCTTTAACACTGCCTTCACTACAAAATATGCCGGGCATCAAGGAACAACAACAGCAGCAACAACAACGGCATATCTTTTGTGAAGGCGGCCAAAACCGTAGAAAGAGTTCATATCAGCGAGGAGGAAATGAGGGAGGCCAAAGGATTGTTCAAGAAGGATGGGCACAGCGTCATGCAGAATAGACGTCTGCGTATGCTCTCGTACTGTACAACTAGGATAAAGTCGCGCCGGGTGGAGCGAGCGAGTCCCAGGTTCAAAAAGCTATGGGTGCCGTGTAATCACGTAAAACACACATAGCCCGTGGGACCAGGTATAGTAGAGTTGATGTTCTCTTCACAGATACGCAAGAAGCCAGGGCACACTTCATTACACCACTGCAAAGGGAAGAGATAATAATTGTTTCTACTTTTAGCACAAGGCCAGCAATTACCCCAGTACATTACTGGTACTTTATTTTATCGACCCCCGTAAGGATGAAAGGCAAAGTTAATCTCGGCAGGATTTGAACTCAGACCATAAAGGGACGTAACTATGCTAGAAAGCATGGCATCCAACCCTCTACTGATACTGCCAATAATGGTGTCCGTCTACTGCGGACAAAAGTTGTACAAGTTCGAGTAACTCAAGTTCCGCCCGGAATAGCCATTACCTGGCTGATGGCAGCTGTCCTCGCCGAGGTTGAGGAAAACCATTCAATCTTGGAGATTACCAAGATTAAACAAGTAATAGGAGCGGGGTGGGTCGAGTGGCGTTGGAAAATCGATAATTTTTCTAGGTTGTCTCCGTTGATTTTTGAAAAACCAGAATTAGTCGTTTAGTTTACATATTGAGACCCCAACCCATCCTATTTATTTTATAACATATGGGATTTCTAGTAATGTACGTTTTTTTTTTGTCATGTTTAATGTTCTTTAATGTATAAAAATGAATTGTCGCAGTAATGCTACCACATAAAATAATATTTCGCCAGAGATAGATTAGTAAATATAATAAGCGTAGATGGGAGGGGGGACTCTGAACAATTAATAAGCGTAGATGGGAGGGGGTATTCTGAACAATTAATAAGCGAGGGAAGGGATAATTATTCGAATCCCGAGAGTAAATATATTTCTATAAATAAATAATTGTTTCTACTTTTGGCACAAGGCCACCAATTAACCAGTGTATTACTGGTACTTTATTTTATCGACCCCGTAAGGATGAAAGGCAAGGGCCGTAACTCAATGCGTCAAAGCATGGCGTCCGACCCTCTACCGATACTGCCAATCCACCGCCCTATAAATAAATGTTTCTACTTTTGGCACAAGGCCACCAATTATCTAGTATATTACTGGTACTTTATTTTATCGACCCCGTAAGGATGAAAGACAAGGGCCGTAACTCAATGCGTCAAAGCATGGCGTCCGACCCTCTACCGATACTGCCAATCCATCACCCTATAAATAAATAATTGTAATCAATTATAGCAAGCAACGATGAGTTGCCTCCCGTTTTTCTCTGGCAATGGGATGGATCTCCGTCAGTTTTAACGATGACTGTTCCAATTGTTTGATCAACAGAACAGCCTCTACTCATGGAATTGTAAGAGGCCGAACATGCTTTCAATTACAGTCCATATTGTATTATAGTATAAGTGGCCGAGCAGTCCACAGACCCGTATATCCTTAACATAATTCTCAGGGAGATTCAGTGTGACAGTGTGTGACAAGACTGGCTCTTTCAATTACAGGTACAGTCCTTCCAAAAAGTTCCCCCGCTTCACTTTCTTGGGTCAACCTGAGGTAAATGACACTTAAGATGTCAGACAATCTAATCAAACCCAAGACTTAATGAATGCCAAGTAAACTTTTAAACCATTTGTCCATGTTGTGTTCTGGTTTTATGTCTACATGGTCCTGTGACTCCCGAGGAAGTTGTAGAGGCGCCATATTGACGGCGTTTCTAGGGCATTTTAAACCTGGGGAGACCATCTCCACGTGTGTGTATATATGTGGGTGTCTGTGACCTATATACACTGGTCACACACACACACAAACTTAGAAAACCCTTCCTATTTAGCAGGAAATATTCGCTACACACATCCTGTCCTAACACAAGTTATATGATATATATTACTTAATATTCAGTCACCAATAATGCTGCAATCGATTCTTTGAAGTTACCTGTTATAATTTCATTCAACAATACCACCAGCTCTCTCTCTCTTCTGTTTTCCTTCTCTCTATCTCTCTATGTCTTTCTTTCAATTTACTCTCTCACAGCCACCATCTCATTCTTTCTATCTTTCTCTCTCTCTATTTATGAAGCTACCTGGAAAACCCCCGTCCTCTGATTTATGCGAAACTTGTTTTATTTTATTTGTATTCCAATCTCAGGAGCAAATTCCTTTCAAAGTTTTATCTCATTATGCACCGTTTTGGCTGCATTAAATAACAGACAAGCTCACAATCACAGAATTTTAGAAGTATATAGACAGATGTGAAAATTATATTTTTAACAACAGAAAAAAAAAGCAAGAAAATGAATTTTTTAATAACTGTTTTACAACACATTCTTATTAGTACAGCTAATTATTAACTATTGTACATTCTTATTAGTACAGCTAATTATTAAATATTGTACATTCTTATTAGTACAGCTAATTATTAACTATTGTACATTCTTATTAGTACAGCTAATTATTAACTATTGTACATTCTTATTAGTACAGCTAATTATTAAATATTGTACATTCTTATTAGTACAGCTAATTATTAAATATTGTACATTCTTATTAGTACAGCTAATTATTAAATATTGTACATTCTTATTAGTACAGCTAATTATTAAATATTGTACATTCTTATTAGTACAGCTAATTATTAGTACAGCTAATTATTAAATATTGTACATATAACATTTGATGGGTTGTTTTTCTTTGAGTCCATTTTCTGACGCCAATATGGTCCTAATTGGAATATTCTTTATAGTTTATATGGCATTTATTAAGAACTGAGGGTACCATTTACCAATTTTAATATGCTGATCTTTTTTCTTTTGGTTAGATTTGTCTAAAGCAGCAGAATCTCTTCTGCTAATCCAAAGAATTCACATATCAATAGTTTCAATTTTCATTTTATCAATTAAGGAAAGAATTGCTAGACACATTTTACAAGCAAAACCAACTGTCAAGAGACCCAGAGCAAGATGGTTGGATAACATCCATGAGCTTGGCTGGTCTCGCTTGGGGTTCCAGCTGGATCAATCGGAGACAGTTGCTTCTAACAGGACCCATTGAAAGGAGTGTTTGAATAGTTTGTCCCCCTCTCAGAAATAAGTGGATGAAGAAGAATAAGATCCAGTGACCATAAATATCACAAGATTTGTATTAATAAAAGTACTGTGAAATGAAGTCATTGTTATAGTATTAAATGAATCTTCATTGAGTTTATTATCCTGTCTCTAAGATACTTGAAATCCTTCATCTCTTTTAGCTTATGTCCTTTTAACACTTTAGCATTTAAACCGGCCAGATTCTCTCACCTCTTTCTGTTCAAACCAGCCTTAACTGGCCACTCATACAGTCTTTAAGGTATTGTTTTCAAAATAAATAATATCAAAATCTCATAGTTTCCATATTATGTGAGATAAAGCCTTTACCACAAAAATACAATAGTTAATGGAGTAATACAAATGCTAAAGAGTTGAGGTAATGATGTCTGCTGGATATTAAAACCAATATACTTCAAGCTTGGTCAGCAGTTAGCAACAATATAGAAATCTGATCTAAATGATGACCTGAAGTTTAGATTCTTCAGAGTAACAAGAGAAAGTGTGTTGATACATGTCCATAATTAGACAAACTAAAGTTAGTAATTGTTGTCCAGTGCTACAAAAAAAACCAAAAAAAAACCGGGAAAAGAATTCGTTTTTCAAAAGGTGTTTTGGACAGTCAATATATTAAATAAAAGTTGTCTCCCCTGAACACTTTTTTCATGTTCAGGAAATTTTAAACATTTATTTTTAATCGTATCCAAATATTTCTTTCTTTATCGTAAAAAAAAAAAAAATAAAATGCACATGCTACATTCAAAACGAAACTTTAATCCTAGAAAATCATATTTTGACTTTTCATTAATATTTTGCTGCAATGTTGACACCATATTTCTAATGAGAAACTGCCTATAATTTACAAACCTCCTCCTCCTTCTTCATCTAACCACGTGCCTATAGTATGGGAGCTGTGTCCTCTCGGTTCAGCAGTGCCTCTGCTGGTAGTTAATCTTTCATCTCCCAGCTTTGAATGCTATCAAGAAATGTTACTCCAAAGATCCTTCGGAGGAACCCCATCTTGGCCCCTTGTATTCATGACCATAGGTAAGGGTTGGCACCAATACCGAATTGAAGATAGCGAGTTTGTCTTTTACACCTACCTCCCTTCTTCTGGTTACTGAGTGCTGAAGTTGGCACATTACTGCACCAGCTCCTGCACTTAATTCGACCTCCTGCCTTCCATCACTCGTGATATTTGAACTTCTCTACCTGCTTCAGTGGAACTCCATTCTCCTGTAAAGTGCACTGTACAGGCTTCCTTTAGAGGACGAGTGTTTCAGTTTTCACAACACTGATTTTCATTCCAGCCATGCAGCACTCGGCAGCAAACCAGAGAGTTTGACTGGACGGTATCCTTTGAATCATATAACATAAATATCCAAGTAGAGGAATATGGTATATAGGTCGAGAAGAGATCACGGAGTATATTTTGAACAATATATATTGTAGTCAGCACATGTAGACAATTATAATAGAGAGAAACATATGTTAAAGGAAATAAATTTATAATCTCTTCACGCCAACGTTTTATTTTTCTTGGTGCAATACTTGTTTATATATATTATATATATATATATAGGAATTGAGAGAGAGACTGAGCATAAGAGGAATCAAATGCTGCGTGCAGGAGAGGCGGTTACGCTGGTATGGACATGTGATGCGTATGAAGGATGACAGCTGCATAAAAAGGTGCAGAGCACTAGAAGTTGATGGAAACCGCGGAGTGGGGAGACCCAAGATGACTTGGGATGAGGTGATAAAAGCCGACCTTACCCAACTACACCTCTCAAAGTCAATGACACACGACCGTGACTTCTGGCATCACGCAGTAATACAGGGTACCCGACCTCCCATGGGTACATGCTGAAGCATATAAACAATATGCCCCCACCGCAAGGTGGTCGTGGAGGTGCCACGGCAAAAAAGCACCCAGCCCACACTGTAAAGTGGACGTGTAGGCGCCACGAAAAAGCACCCAGCACTCACTGTAAATGAGGTTTGTGTTAGGAAGGGCATTCAGCTGTAGAAATCAAGCCTGATCAGTTCCTGTATGAGCAAGGCATGGTCAGCCGACCAGACACTGCCCACAACAGGACAACCCGTCTAACCCATGCTAGCGTGGAAGAACGGACGTAAAACGGTGATGATGATGATGATGATGATGATATATATATAGTTAAAGAAAGAAGAGTAACATGGTTGGCTGTACAAAAAGGGCTTTATTTGAAGCATCTTGTTGAGTCAAACTAAGCCGCAGGTTAAAACCATTCACAACACGGAGTACTCTAACCGGACTACCTCTAAGTGGATCACATATAACGATAACTTGTTATCCAATATATATATCAGATACAGTGTGGTAAAAACCAGCTAGTACTCAATACTTGGGGTAGTAGAGTGGTAATATGAAAGGATTCAGGACCCCAATGGCTGAGCTCCGGCCGTTTCGATACCTAGATCTGAACTGTTCGGATCTAGGTGTCAAAACGGCCGGAGCTCAGCCATTGGGGTCCTGAATCCTTTCATATATATATGGAGGCACATGGCTTAGTGGTTAGAGCATTGGCCTTGCAATCGAAAGGTTGTGAGTTCAATTCTCAGACCGGGTGATGTGTTGTTTCCTTGAGCAAGACACTTTATTGCTCCAGTTTTCTCAGCTGTAGAAATGAGATGATAGGGACTGGGGTCCCTATCATTCCACTGTAAAGTGGTCGTGGATGTGCCATGGCAAAAAAGCACCCAGTACTCACTGTAAATGAGGTTGGTGTTAGGAAGGGCATCCAGCTGTAGAAATCAAGCCAGAATCAGTTCCCGTCTCACCCTTGTAAGCAGGGAAAAAGCGGACGTAAAATGAAATGATGATATATGTATATATATATATACACACACACATACATACTTTCATGGATGGAAAGAAACAATGCAGTTATTAATAAGAACAGTTCAAATTAAAGCATACAAGATTTCACAGCTCTAGCATCACTCCTTCAGAGTCAGCCTATGAACCTTTCAGCTGACCATCGTAAGTACATGGTTAACCAATGAAAGTGTTGTAGCTGTGTGTCCAATGAAACAGTTTCAATGATGAAGTTTACAACTTTCATGTTTCCAGTCAAATTTGTATATTACATTGATTGTCTAAATCACAGGTTCTCAATCCATTTAGGCCAAACGCCTGCTCCTTGAAATCACGAAACGCCCCCGCCCCCTTTTTTTCCATATACTACTAACTTTGATATCAGTAGATTCCTAAACAATTAACAATATTCCAAAGATACCACTGCAGGCTATTGAGAGTATAAATACATTCCTTGAAAGGAAGTATATAAATTTCAAAAAAAGAAATGTTCCTTTTTATGAATAAGGACCAGTTGAATTTGTTATATTCCCACCAGGCGATACCAGCTATTTTGAACATTTATACAAGAGCAACTCTGTCTATCCAAAGAGTGCTCTTATCTGGAAGAAAGTAGCAATTATATCATTTCAAAGCTTTCCCATTTTCCCTTTAATGAAACGGACAGAATAAATGTTGATATTTAACTTGCTGTCCCCTGCACTTTGTGAGCTTAGAGACCACGGAAGAGGATTTTCATGACCACGTAAGAGGGTTTATTTATTAGTAAATGGTAAAATATATACAACAAATGAGTAAATGAATTGTAGTAGACGGTTTCCAGTCCAGTCAGACTGCAACTACAAATAAAAAAAATTGTTAGTTTGCTTTGTGACAATAGCATAGCCAAGTTTTCGAATAAATCAACTTACTTTAACTTTGACCTCATTTCAATGGGACCCTTGAGCTTCATGGAGTCTAGCTAACGCTTTGACGTCAGGTTGGATTTTCGTAAGATGTAGCCGGAGATCTCCACGTTTAATTATATTGTAGCAGTTGTGAGCCTTACTGTGCAGTCTGGAAACAGCACCAAACCTCCTCTCGACTAAGTATGAGCTTGGAAAAGGCAGAGAAAATCTCTTAGCCTCTGCATGTAGGAGTGGAAATTGACACTGAATTTCCTCCTGCAAAAAAGGGGTTCACCTATTTTGGAAAATCTAATTTTGATCATGTCATCTGTTTGAAGTTCAATTGCATTTGTCGAAGATGTCAGTAAGGTAGGCGCAGTCTTGCCTCACATCGAGGGTTTTCTTGTACAGTTGTGTTGCGTCCTCGAAGAAACTAAATGATAGAGTCGAACAGTTCAAAGAAGCGAGTAAAGCACTTGCCCTTTGAAAGCCACCTCACTTCAGTATGACGGAGCAACGCAACAAATTTTTCATCATTATCATGGCACAAAATTCGTTCATTGAAGGCATGGCATTTGATAAAATTGATGACATTAATGGCTACCAGCAAAGACTTGCTCAGCGGATCGCTGAGTTTCTTTGTAGCCAAGTGTTGTCAATGAATGACACAATAAACATCAAATACAGATGGATTTTCTCCAGAAGAGTGACGAAACCCTTATGTTGGCCGACCATTGCTCTCGTGCCGTCTGTAGCACATAATACAATGTGTGTTATATGTGGTCCTAGATGTATGTATTACTTGCCTGTATGTTTTATGTGGTCCCCAAAGTGTGTGCTACCAACTTATGTGTTGCATGTGGTCCCAGCTGTATGTATTACCTGTTTGTGTGTTGTATGTGGTCCCAGAAGTGTGTTACCTGTTTGTGTGTTGTATGTGGTCCTAGATGTGTGTATTACCTCCTTATGTATTGCATGTGGTCCTAGATGTATGTATTACCTACTTGTGTGTTGTATGTGGTCCTAGATGTGAGTATTACCTGCTCGTGTGTTGCATGTGGTCCTAGATGTATGTATTACCTGCTGGTGTGTTGTATGTGGTCCCAGCTGTATGTATTACCTGTTTATGTTGTATGTGGTCCCAGAAGTGTGTGTTACCTGCTTGTGTGTTGTAAGTAGTCCCAGAAGTCTGTGTTACCTGCTTGTGTATTGTATGTGATCCTAGATGTGTGTATTACCTGCTTGTGTGTTGTATGTGGTCCTAGATGTGTGTGCTACCTGCGTCTGTGCTTTTTCTTTTCTGTTTTCCTTTTCTTTTTCTTTATTTTATTTGTAATATTATTTATACAATTGGGAATAAAATATATCTACATAGTGTTAACTTGAGGTTGAGTCAATAATTTCAGACATGAAATACATTGTTATCGGTGAAGGAAAGACAAGATTCTAACTGGCTGTGCTCAAAGTGTCCTTGACCCAGTTGACTGTGGGTTTTTCTATTTTTAGGATCTCAATTGCCAGTTAATGTCTAGACATGCCTGCTTACACCTGCAGTCAGACTATAGTTATGCTGTCTGCATGCTCATTAAATGCATTCACATTGGCTGTCTCAGAGACATACAAATATGGCTTATAAAACTTACCAAAGTAAAGAGCTTACCAATGCCCTCAAACCTGTATTGATGATGTACATGCCACCCTCCCAGTATTAGTGATCTACATGACACCCTCCCAGTATTGGTGATCTACAAGACATACTCCCCAGTATTGGTGATCTATGATACCCTCCCCAGTATTGGTGATCTACATGACACCCTCCCAGTATTGGTGATCTACATGACACCCTCCCAGTATTGGTGATCTACATGACACGCTCCCAGTATTGGTGAACTATGATACCCTCCCCAGTATTGGTGATCTATATGATACCCTCCCCAGTATTGGTGATCTACAAGACATACTCCCCAGTATTGGTGATCTACATGACACCCTCCCAGTATTGGTGATCTACAAGACACCCTCCCAGTATTGGTGATCTACAAGACACCCTCCCAGTATTGGTGATCTACAAGACACGCTCCCAGTATTGGTGATCTACATGACACGCTCCCAGTATTGGTGATCTACAAGACATACTCCCCAGTATTGGTGATCTATATGATACCCTCCCCAGTATTGGTGATCTACAAGACATACTCCCCAGTATTGGTGATCTACATGACACCCTCCCAGTATTGGTGATCTACAAGACACCCTCCCAGTATTGGTGATCTACAAGACACCCTCCCAGTATTGGTGATCTACAAGACACGCTCCCAGTATTGGTGATCTACAAGACACCCTCCCAGTATTGGTGATCTACAAGACACCCTCCCAGTATTGGTGATCTACATGACACGCTCCCAGTATTGGTGATCTACAAGACACCCTCCCAGTATTGGTGATCTACAAGACACGCTCCCAG
The DNA here is from genome assembly GCA_964016885.1 of Eledone cirrhosa. Taxonomy (NCBI): domain Eukaryota; kingdom Metazoa; phylum Mollusca; class Cephalopoda; order Octopoda; family Eledonidae; genus Eledone; species Eledone cirrhosa. The sequence continues at coordinate 6,479,250 of OZ024741.1, read as the reverse complement.
TATTGGTGATCTACATGACACGCTCCCAGTATTGGTGATCTACAAGACATACTCCCCAGTATTGGTGATCTATGATACCCTCCCCAGTATTGGTGATCTACAAGACATACTCCCCAGTATTGGTGATCTACATGACACCCTCCCAGTATTGGTGATCTACAAGACACCCTCCCAGTATTGGTGATCTACAAGACACCCTCCCAGTATTGGTGATCTACAAGACACGCTCCCAGTATTGGTGATCTACAAGACACCCTCCCAGTATTGGTGATCTACAAGACACCCTCCCAGTATTGGTGATCTACATGACACGCTCCCAGTATTGGTGATCTACAAGACACCCTCCCAGTATTGGTGATCTACAAGACACGCTCCCAGTATTGGTGATCTATATGATACCCTCCCCAGTATTGGTGATCTACATGACTACTTCGCCAGTATTGGTGATCTACATGACACCCTCCCAGTATTGGTGATCTACAAGACATACTCCCCAGTATTGGTGATCTATATGATACCCTCCCCAGTATTGGTGATCTACAAGACATACTCCCCAGTATTGGTGATCTACATGACACCCTCCCAGTATTGGTGATCTACAAGACACCCTCCCAGTATTGGTGATCTACAAGACACCCTCCCAGTATTGGTGATCTACAAGACACGCTCCCAGTATTGGTGATCTATATGATACCCTCCCCAGTATTGGTGATCTACATGACTACTTCGCCAGTATTGGTGATCTACATGACACCCTCCCAGTATTGGTGATCTACAAGACATACTCCCCAGTATTGGTGATCTATATGATACCCTCCCCAGTATTGGTGATCTACAAGACATACTCCCCAGTATTGGTGATCTACATGACACCCTCCCAGTATTGGTGATCTACAAGACACCCTCCCAGTATTGGTGATCTACAAGACACCCTCCCAGTATTGGTGATCTACAAGACACGCTCCCAGTATTGGTGATCTACAAGACACCCTCCCAGTATTGGTGATCTACAAGACACCCTCCCAGTATTGGTGATCTACATGACACGCTCCCAGTATTGGTGATCTACAAGACACCCTCCCAGTATTGGTGATCTACAAGACACCCTCCCAGTATTGGTGATCTACATGACACGCTCCCAGTATTGGTGATCTACAAGACACCCTCCCAGTATTGGTGATCTACAAGACACCCTCCCAGTATTGGTGATCTACAAGACACCCTCCCAGTATTGGTGATCTACAAGACACCCTCCCAGTATTGGTGATCTACATGACACGCTCCCAGTATTGGTGATCTACAAGACACCCTCCCAGTATTGGTGATCTACAAGACACGCTCCCAGTATTGGTGATCTATATGATACCCTCCCCAGTATTGGTGATCTACATGACTACTTCGCCAGTATTGGTGATCTACACCACAGGTTCTCAACCCATTTCGACCTAACGCCTCCTTTTGCCCCCCAAAATCACGAAACGCCCCCTACTCTATTTTTCCATTTTTCAGTACATTACTGCTTTTGATATCAGTAGATTACTGGGCCAAATCAAGTTATGTTAGAATCTTTTAAAAAATATTCGTACAAATTAAATACAAAAAAGTTTCAGTCCAAAACAAAAGCAAGCTATTTCAAATTATATAATTTTGAAAAAAAAAAGACGTATTTATGTGTGTGTGTGTGTATATATATATATATATATATATATACGATATTAACAAATGGAAACTATATTTATTTCAAAGACACCAAGTTAAATTATGGTGTGCTTTCATCAGATAAAATATAATATAGAGCAGTTTTATAAATAAATATTGACATGAATATTGACAAGAATGCAACCATTACTGTTGGAAGCTCCCGGAGCTTCCAACAGTAATGGTTGCATTCTTTAAGGGTATGTCAATATTTATTTATAAAACTGCTCTATATTATATTTTATCTGATGAAAGCACACCATAATTTAACTTGGTGTCCTTGAAATATGTATAATGAAATAAATATGGGGCGATATCCAATTTTAGCGGCCTAAATGCCGCTTACTTCAATGTATGAGGCTATTCCAACAAATTTACATTCCCCTTTTTTTAGCCGTTAAAAGAAATATAGATTTATTTAGTTTTTTTTTTTGCGATTTATTAGCCTTTTGGGGTCACACACACTCCCGTAGAAAGTGTGCGACCTTTCTGCCAGGGAGCACAGAGAGAGGGGGGGTTCTCCCTTCTTCTCTTACCTGTACAAACCATTTGTTGGCCGGCGACATATCCCCACAGTTTCCTCGTTCTGGGAATGTAAATTTGTTGGAATAGCCTCATACATTGAAGTAAGCAGCAACTACAGCACGTAAGCGGCATTTAGGCCGCTAAAATTGGATATCGCCAAATATGGTTTTATAAATATAGTTTCTATTTGTTAATATCGTATTTTTACTCCAATTATTTGTTGAGTGCTTTATATCAGTTATAAAAATATTTGCTTGTTGTATCCCAACAATTTAAATAGAACTTTTACATATATATGGTATTAAAATATCAATGAAAATAAAAGCAACAAAGTCAAGTTACTTTATAACTTTGTTGTTTTTATTTTCATTGTTAATTTAATACCTAATATATGACTCTGTATCTAAAGAATTAACTCAGCGAAACACAGAACTTCTCTATGGATTTGAAGCAATAAAAAGAATAAGTGTTAATTGTTATTCTTTGTATTTATGAGTTTGTATATCAATAGAGGTCACCCTTTTAAATGAATAGTAATACTTTTAGCAGCGAATAATATGTAACCAGAATATGTAACAACAATGTATTTGTTTGTTATTGGAAAAGTATGGTTTGTTATATCAATAAATGTAAGTTGAATTGAGGTTCGGCTGTAAGTCTCAGGTTCCATTGCTGTGAATATATCTCTGGAAAGAATATTTCCATATCACATTTAAAGGCTGTCACTGTGGTAAATAGCATCACAAGACTTTACAATGTTTTTACATAATTTATGAACAAAGGTGAGAAGAGCTGGATTGGCATGCCAAAATAAATGAACAAACAAATTAAGAGTTTAGAAGAGAAGACACGGTGAAATGGCTGAGTTGAGAAGCCAGGCTGTGGTTAACTTGTCGTGTTACATAATGGCTGTTGATTGCGGAGCAAAATAAGAATAGGCGTTTACCTTATGCAAAGGGACCGAATTTATTAAAAGAAGCGGGAAATTTTCCGTTTGGGTGGAAGTTGAAAATACATATCCTTGTGCGAGCAACGATTGGCTTAACTAAGCCAAATCACACACAGAAAGGGTATCAATGCGCCAAAGGAAAGTTTCTTGCTACAGATTTTACTGGATTACATTGAGTTCTATCTACGGTACGGACCCTACTACCAGTGGTAGACCACACTGAAAAAGGAATATATATATATATATATATATATATATATATATATATATATATATATATATATATATATAAAACTACATACATACACGGGAAAATGAAACGAAATTTCATTTCCCACTCTTAGTACGGCTGTTACTTAAATATAAGTATGTACACGTACATACATATATGTATACAGACGTGCAGTAGTATGTAATTTCGTTTCATTTTTTCCGTTTATCGTTTTCGGTGCACCCGGTCGATTAACCCACTCGATATGCAAATTGGGCTATTAAGCCGTTAATATGCATAAGGTAAATATATACGTTCAACAATCTGACAGGAAGGTATACGTTGTTGACGATAGCTAATAAGCTTGAAACTAGTACAGCGTTCTTTTGTCAGTGTTGAACAAACGAGCAGCGATGGTTGCTGGACACTACGGCTTAATACGGGATGCTTGTTTACAAACACACCGAGAATTATGATAAATGTTCGGTGAATCCATACGTACATTTATATATGTATGTATATATATATACATACTACTGTACGTTTGTATACATATATGTATGTACGTGTACATACTTATACATACATACATTTATATATATGCATGCATTTATATTTAAGTGTGTGTATATGTGACATGATTTATGTTTTTTGGTAAGGAGAGGATTTTGTCTCCAAATGTTATTACCTATGGAGATTAACTACCACAGTTTTTCAACCTCATCAAACACCAACACCGGCCTGTGTGTGTATATATGTGTATGTATGTATGTAACTACGTATGCATGCGTGTGTATGTTCGTATGTATGTATAAGTATATACCTACACCTTTCATCACCATTGGTTCCTTTTCTTGTTTCTGTTGAAGCTGTTCTTGTAACTGTTGTCATAGTTGACGTTGCTCTTATTTTCATTTTCTTTGATTTCTTTCATGTTTCTTTTATCTCCCTAGGGAATTCGTTGACAAGCTTCTTTTATTTATTTTGTTTGTTTTCTTCATTCAAATGCATTTACAATGGCTATCTCACAGACGTACAAATATGGCTTATAAAATTTACCAAAGTAAAGAGCCCCCCCAGCGCCCCCTTGCTCAAAAATGCCCCTCTGGAGCTCCGAATTGCCCCCCCCCCCAGGGGTGCATATGCCGCCCCCCATTGAGAATCTTTGATCAACACAATAAACACACCCAGTACACTCTGTAAAGTGGTTGGTAATAGGAAGTGCATCCAGCCATAGAAATCTTGCCAGACAAAGGGTTGGGAGGTCCCTCAGTCGTATCAAAGGCATGACAACCTCTCCTGTGTATTAATAAGCAAGACATAGATCCCTGGCCGGGCTGGGTGATCAGTGGCTCCGCTTTAGTACAGAGTTGGTGTATGTAGACCTGTACAACCCTTGCTAGCAGGGAAAGAAGATGTTAAAATAACGATGATGATGATGATGATGATGATGACGTTAATGATGATTATGATGGAGATGATGATGACGTTGATGATGATGGAGATGATGATGATGATTATGATGGAGATGATGATGATGATGATGATGATGATGACGCTGAGGATGATGGAGATGATGATGATGGTGATGATGATGATGATGATAATGATGATGGTGATGGAGATGATGACGTTGATGATGATGGAGATGATGTTGATGATGGTGTTGATGATGGTGTTGATGATGATGATGATGATGTTGTTGACTAAATATCCCCAAACATTATATCCACTGTGATTACTATAAATAGTTGAGAGAAGGAGGTCATGTCTGGAGTGTCAAGAAATATTTATGTGCTGACAATTCCACCATTTTCATGTCTTTCGAACCAACTGAGAACTGAAGTTATTTCTGCAACTAATCTTAACTAATTGTTTAATTTGTCGGCTGTGATTAAAACACATTCCATGGAGCATAAATTAGGCTGAAACCAAATCATCACCATCATCATCACTATCATCATCATCACCATCATCATCATTATCATCATCACCATCATCATCATCATCACCATCATCATCATCAATATCACCACCAACATTATCACCATCACCATCACCACCACCACAACCACCACCACCATCATCACCGGGATGAAAGCAGCGATTCTTTGCTTAAACTTTAATTTGTTATTTTAATAAATATTTGCTCTAGGGTTCTTATATATCTGATACATATTTATCCTTATCGAGCCCTCTTTGGATTTTAGTCTTCAAATTTATTATTATTACTATATATATATATATATATATATAATGGAAATTTCTCTATGCTGACGATCTGGTTCTTATAGCAGAATCAGTAGAGGAGCGAGAAAATAAATTCTGGCTATGGAAACAGCAGTTGGAATTAAGAGGACTGAGAGTGAACATAGCTAAGACAAAACTGTTAATAAGTAGAAGAGAGGACAAAACTCTGATGAAACTCTGATGAAGCTCAGGGAAATGACCATGTTGGATATGCAGAAAAAGAACTGGCATAAATTCTATAAAATGTACACAATGCAGATCCTGGGTACACAAGAGATGTAGCGGGACAGCAGGCACACTAACAAGTAGGGAGAAATACGTATGCAGTAGATGTACAGGGAAATTTGACAGTAGAAGTTGCATTGATAGACACATTTTTCAAATGCAGGTGGTTGATAGAAGTGGTTGATAGCTTCTGGTACCTAGGAGATCAGATTAGCATGGGAGGGGGGGGGGGGGCTGTTCCGAGGCCATAGTATCTAGAATAAGGACGGGTTGGAAGAAGTTTAGGGAGCTGCTTCCTCTGCTGACGAAGAAGGGTTTCTCCCGGCGAACGAAAGGTCGGTTATATGATGCCTGTGTGAGGTGCGCGATGCTGCATGGTAGTGAGACATGGGCAGCAACTGCAGAGGATATGCGACAGCTGGAGAGAAATGAGGCAATCAAGCTCCGTTGGATGTGCAATATCAATGTGTGTGAACGACCGAGCATGGATGTGTTGAGAGAGAAACTGCGTCTGAGAGGGATAAATTGTAGTGTGCGGGAGAGGAGACTGAGATGGTATGGACATGTGATGCGCATGGAAGATGACCGATGGGTCAAGAAATGCCAAGAAATGCCAGTTGAAGGAAGACGTAGTAGAGGAAGACCACGAAAAACATGGGTGGAGGTGGTGAGAACAGACCTCAGATCGCTGAAGCTCACAGAGGAGATAACTAGGGACTGTGACAAGTGGAGAGATGCTGTGCTGAATAGGACCCGTCCTACCCTTGCAAGCAGGGAAAAGCGGAAGTAAAATTATGATGATGATGATGATGATACTCTTTTACTCTTTTTTCCTGTTCCAGAAATTCAGCTAAGGCCATGCTAGGGCACCGCCCTTGAAAAAATATGGAATGCTTCACGAATTTGCGTGTCATCCTTGTGCCATGGTAATCTTCTCTGTATCGTTCCAATTTTAGAATATGTACTGCCGTAGCTAGTACGTATATATATATATATATATATATATATATATATTGAAAACTGGAACGGGAACAAAAACAGAGAGGTAGTATAAACAAAGGTTTATTAGTTTCACGCTCTTGAGAGTGGGGGGTATAAAACGAAGGAAGTGTCGTAAAGAACCAGATGGACCATAATGCATCAGAGTACTCAATACTTAGGGTAGTAGAGTGGGTAATAGGAAAATGTTTAACCCTGACGGCAGAGCTCAAGCCATTTCGACGGCGATTTCTGGACTAAATTAGAATTTTTAGCATGGTAATAAATAGCTGAACTTTTCAAGGGGTAATTCCTTATATGGGAAGATTGTAGTTGTCAAGAGGATTGGTCAAAATTTCTTGTAAACACAATTAAATCTTTCATGGCAGTGGGTGGGGGGCTGAACTTGCCTGTAGAACAATGAGGGAGTGGGTGGAGCCAGTCAAGCTTTGAAAGTGAATTCTATACAGCAAATTCTAAGGAGTGTGTATGAAATTAGGCTAGTTAGGAAGCAGGCAAAAAACGGATACTGCGAGTGGGACGTTATAGAATAAAAGGTTAATAAATTGAGATTAAAAGATAATAAATAAATAAAATATATAAAAATAATAAAATTAAATAGTGAAAGTAATAAAAAGAATCTCTAGAGTCTAAAGCATCTGCTATATTTTTAGCTGGTATTGCGTTTTCGGCCAATGCTATATATAATTTACTGGGGTGGGGGTACTGAGGCTACAAAGGCCTGATGGGCTGTCTTGGGGTAGGCGAAAGAGGAAAAAGGAAAAGTAAGGGGAGAGGGAATGGAAAGAAGTGATAAGATGAGATAAAGGGAAGAAGAAAAGAAAAAGAAAAGAAGTACATCTACCTATATCTGCTGGGGTTTCCCCTAACTTGTTCGGCAAGTGGGAAAAAGAAGGATATTGCAGCCATTGTCTACCCACCCAGGTCATGAGGGGGTTTGAGGGCGAGGTAAGTCCTACGCAATCGGTGTTTACATGCAGTTACAAGTTTACATGCAGTTACAAGGTCCTTTGTAAATACCATTTGTAATGTTTCCTCCGAGCATAAGTTACACGGACGGCGTCCTCCCGTGTAGGAGTTAGCCCTGGATAGTAAGCTCCAAGTAAGATTGTATGTTATGTTGTTATCTTGGAGGTCCCAGATGTGGCCTGAAAGTGTAGTGGCATGTCACCGGGTGGGTTTCGGAATATATGTTGGTGTTGGTAGAGCCGGGTCTTGAAGTCGCAAGTGGTTAATCCTATGTAGGATTTGTTGGAGGTTTCCGTCCTCACATTGCATTAGTAGATCGGCTATTTATTACCATGCTAAAAATTCTAATTTAGTCCAGAAATCGCCGTCGACACGGCTTGAGCTCTGCCGTCGGGGTTAAACATTTTCCTGCAGGCAATAACGGAGGAGTTTAAGACCGGATGCCCATGGGAACTCCTGTATGCTGATGACCTCGCACTCATAGCTGAATCTATGGTAGAACTAGAGAATAAATTCCAAACTTGGAAGCAGGGACTAGAAAGAAAGGGTCTCAAAGTCAACATGACAAAGACTAAGGTCCTTGTAAGTAGACGAGAAAACAGAACCCAGATCCCCTCAGGGAAATGGCCTTGCTCAGTATGTAGGAAAGGTGTAGGTAAGAACTCCATTCTCTGCCCCAAATGCAAACAATGGGTACACAAGAGACGTAGCGGGATCTCAGGAAGCTTAATTAAGAATGTAGGCTTCACATGCAGCAGCTGTGCTGAAACAGCAAGCAGCAAACAGCCACAGGAAACAAGTACCACCAATCTCTGGGAGGGCTCTGTAGAAACAGTAGACAGCTTCTGCTACCTAGGTGACCGAATTAGCAGCGGAAGTGGGTGTTCAGAAAGTACAATAACTAGGGTAAGAACGGGATGGAAGAAGTTTAGGGAACTACTAGCACTGCTAGCTGCAAAAGGCTTCTCCCTCAGAATGAAAGGCAGACTGTATGATGCATGTATCCGAACAGCAATGTTGCATGGTAGTGAGACCTGGGCGCTGAAGGTGGAAGACTTACGTAGATTAGAGAGAAACGAAGCCTGCATGCTCCGATGGATGTGTAACAGTAATATGCGTGAACGACAAAGCATAAATGAATTGAGAGATAGACTGAGCATAAGAGGAATCAAATGCTGTGTGCAGGAGAGGCGGTTGCGCTGGTATGGACATGTGATGCGTATGAAGGATGACAGCTGCATAAAAAGGTGCAGAGCACTAGAAGTTGATGGAAACCGCAGAGTGGGGAGACCCAAGATGACCTGGGATGAGGTGATAAAAGCCGACCTTACACAATTACACCTCTCAAAAGCAATGACACACGACCGTGACCTCTGGCGTCACGCAGTAATACAGAGTACCCGACCTCCCATGGGTACATGCTGAAGCATATAGACAATATGCCCCCACACCCTCCCACCGCAAGGTGGTCGTGGAGGTGCCACGGCAAAAAAGCACCCAGCCCACACTGTAAAGTGGATGTGTAGGCGCCACGAAAAAGCACCCAGCACTCACTGTAAATGAGGTTGGTGTTAGGAAGGGCATCCAGCTGTAGAAATCAAGCCAAATCAGTTCTTGTATGAGCAAGGCATGGTCAGCCGACCAGACACTGCCCACAACAGGACAACCCGTCTAACCCATGCTAGCGTGGAAGAACGGACGTAAAACGGTGATGATGATGATGGTGATGATGATATATATATATATATATATATATATGGAAGTTAAAGGACGCCACAGCCAGTAAAAAATTTAAAAGCATATTACTTGATGCTTTTGATAGTAAGGAAGAGCAATTAGAGACGTACAATATAGAGGAACAGTGGGAATTCCTGAAAGTTAACCTGCTGAAGGCACCAGATGAAATCTGTGGCTGGGGCAGACCTATAGGCAGGAGGAGCGTAACATGGTGGTGGAACAGTAAGGTGGAGGAGTCGATCAAGGCCAAAAAGCAAGCTTGGAAAGTATGGCGGGATGGGGGAAGTAGAGAACACTATCAAGTGGCCAGGAGGGAAGCTAGGAGACAAGTGTACTTCGCAAGAAGGGAAGCAGAGGAAAGAAAGTTCAAGCATGTTCTACAACGTGAGGACCAAAAACGTGAGGTGTTCAGAATTGTTAGACAATGTGTCAAGGAAAACCGTGATATTGTCGGGGAGAAGTGTGTCCATAATGATGGTGGCATACTTGCCATCACTGATACTGATAAGAAGGTAGCTTGGAAGCGTCACTACGAGAGGCTACTAAAGAATAATTGGGAAAAAGATAGTCTGCCCCAAATCGATCCAATAGAGGGACCAGCAGTGCAAGTTGAAGGTAGTATAATAAGTAAGGCAATCAAAGATATGAAGACAGGCATAGCAGCTGGGCCTTCGGAGATAGTTGCTGAAATGCTGAAAGCACCTGGATCGGTGGGACACACTATGGTCACCCGGATAGTAAACCAAGTCATACAGAATGGGTCATACCAAATGACTGGCATAGCATCATCATCATTAACTGCTACAAGGGTAAAGGTGATGCCCTAGATAGGGGAAACTATAGAGGAATTAAATTAATTGACCAGGTCATGAAGGTCACCGAAAGAGTTATAGCACAACTAATCAGAGAGCAAATTGATCTAGACGAAATGCAGTTTGGGTTTGTGTCAGGTAAAAGTACCACAGATGCACTTTTCCTTGTACGACAACTACAGGAGTAGTACCTAGCTAAAAGTGAACCCCTATACTTAGCTTTTGTTGACTTGGAGAAAGCCTTTCACAGAGTCCCCCGCTCCATTATCTGGTGGGCTCTTAGAAAACTAGGTGTTGATGAATGGCTTGTGAGAGCTATACAAGCCATGTATAAAGAAAGTCAGCAAGGTTAGAATTAACAACGAATATAGTGAAGAATTTAGCGTAAAAGTTGGTGTTCATCAGGGCTCTGTCCTTAACCCCCTCCTATTTATTATTGCCCTTCAGGCAATAACAGGAGTTCAAGACCGGCTGCTCATGGGAACTTCTATATGCAGATGATCTAACGCTCATAGCTGAATCAATGGCTGAACTAGAGAAGAAATTCCAAACATGGAAGCATGGCCTAGAATCAAAAGACCTTAAGATTAACTTGTCTAAGACTAAAGTTCTAGTATGTAGGAAGGAAAATAGGGCACTGGTCCTCTCTGGGAAATGGCCATGCTCAGTGTGTAGGAAAGGAGTAGGCAGAAACTCCATTTTATGTCCCAAATGCAAAGTATGGGTGCATAAAAGATGTAGTGGGATCACAGGTAAGCTAACTAAGAACATAGATTTTATATGTGGCCGGTGCTCAGGTGCAATAAGTAGCAAGTACCCACAGGATACTAGTTCCTTCCATTGTCCAGATGGTTCTATAGAAATAGTGGACACGTTCCGTTACCTGGATGACAAAATCAGCAGTGGGGGAGGGTGCTCTGAAAGTACAGTAGCCAGAGTCAGAACGGGATTAAAAAGTTCAGAGAGCTTCTACCGCTGTTGGCCACTAAAGGTTTCTCTCTAAAAATGAAAGCAGACTGTATGATGCCTGCATACGAACAGCAATGTTACATGGCAGTGAGACATGGGCCTTGTGTGCAGAGGATCTGCACAGACTGGAGAGGAACAAAGCTTGCATGCTCCGCTGGATGTGTAATAGTAATATACGTGAACGGCAAAGCATAAATGAACTAAGTGAGAAATTAAGAATAAGAGGGATCAGATGCTGTTTACTCGAGAGAAGACTACGTTGGTACGGTCACGTGATGCGCATGAAAGACAACAGCTGTATAAAAAAGTGCAGGGCGATCAAAATTGATGGAAGCTACGGAGTATGCAGACCGAGAAAAACCTGGGAAGATTTGATAAATTCCGACCTTACACACTTACACCTCTCCAACACAATGTCACTGGACCGAGATCTTTGGCGCTACACAGTAATACAGAAGACCCGCCTTGCCTAAGTACAATGCGAACCTACAGTCAGTAGGCACCTCTTAACCAAAAATACACCCCCGTCCCACTACCCCTACCCCTATCTCTGTAAAGTTATGTTGGTACCACAACATCCAGTCCTAAATAAATGAGGTCGTGTAGGTGTCACGACAAAAAAACACAGTCCACGCTGTAATGTGGCCGTGTAGGTAACACGGTAAAAACCTCCCAGTCCACACTGTAAACGTGGTTGGTGTTAGGAAGGACGTCCAGTCGTAGAAAACCTGCCAGACAGTCCTGTACGAGCAAGACAACCAATCTTGCCTCAAGTGGGACAATTCCCATCTAAACCCATACTAGCATGGAAGATAGATGTTAAACGATGATGATGTTGATGATGAATTAAAATTAAAATATATAGAGAGAGAAAGAGAAAGAACCATATATCGTTTTAGAAATACAGTATTTTGTACATATATACAATACAAATAATATTCAGGTAAATATACATACTTTAGGTGGAAAAGGCTATTTTTCCTCACAGCACTGTTTCATAGTTAAAAAAACTATACTGATCAAACGATCTAAGAAAACATTTATCGATTACTAAATATTTTGGTAAAACCAACAGAAACTAATCAGAGGAATTGTCTTTATATGTCCCACACTGTACAGAATACCTTTATATCTCTCAGGTACAGAATACCTTTATATCTGTCAGGTACAGAATACTTTTATATCTCTCAGGTACAGAATACCTTTATATCTCTCAGGTACAGAATACCTTTATATCTCTCAGGTACAGAATACTTTTATATCTCTCAGGTACAGAATACCTTTATATCTCTCAGGTACAGAATACCTTTATACCTGTCAGGTACAGAATACCTTTACATCTGTCAGGTACAGAATACCTTTATACCGGTCAGGTACAGAATACCTTTACACCTGTCAGGTACAGAATACCTTTACATCTGTCAGGTACAGAGTACCTTTACATCTGTCAGGTACAGAATACCTTTACATCTGTCAGGTACAGCATACCTTTACATCTGTCAGGTACAGAATACCTTTACATCTGTCAGGTACAGAATACCTTTACATCTGTCAGGTACAGCATACCTTTATACCTGTCAGGTACAGAATACCTTTATACCTGTCAGGTACAGAATACCTTTATACCTGTCAGGTACAGAATACCTTTATACCTGTCAGGTACAGAATACGTTTTTATCTGTCAGGTACAGAATACCTTTATACCTGTCAGGTACAGAATATCTTTACACCTGTCAGGTACAGAATACCTATACATCTGTCAGGGACAGAATACCTTTTTATCTGTCAGGTACAGAATACCTTTAAACCTGTCAGGTACAGAATACCTTTATATCTGTCAGGTACAGAATACCTTTACACCTGTCATGTACAGAATACCTTTACATCTGTCAGGAACAGAATACCTTTATACCTGTCAGGTACAGAATACCTTTATACCTGTCAGGTACAGAATACCTTTACATCTGTCAGGTACAGAATACCTTTACATCTGTCAGGTACAGAATACCTTTACATCTGTCAGGTACAGCATACCTTTACATCTGTCAGTTACAGAATACCTTTACATCTGTCAGGTACAGAATACCTTTACATCTGTCAGGTACAGAATACCTTTATAACTGTCAGGTACAGAATACATTTATACCTGTCAGGTACAGAATACCTTTACATCTGTCAGGTACAGAATACCTTTATACCTGTCAGGTGCAGAATACCTTTACATCTGTCAGGTACAGAATACCTTTATACCTGTCAGGTACAGAATACCTTTATACCTGTCAGGAACAGAATACCTTTATACCTGTCAGGTACAGAATACCTTTATACCTGTCAGGAACAGAATACCTTTATACCTGTCAGGTACAGAATACATTTATACCTGTCAGGTACAGAGTACCTTTACATCTGTTAGGTACAGAATACCTTTATACCTGTCAGGTACAGAATAGCTTTACATCTGTCAGGTACAGCATACCTTTACATCTGTCAGGTACAGAATACCTTTACATCTGTCAGGTACAGAATACCTTTACATCTGTCAGGTACAGCATACCTTTATACCTGTCAGGTACAGAATACCTTTACATCTGTCAGGTACAGCATACCTTTATACCTGTCAGGTACAGAATACCTTTATACCTGTCAGGTACAGAATACCTTTATATCTCTCAGGTACAGAATACCTTTATACCTGTCAGGTACAGAATACCTTTATACCTGTCAGGTACAGAATACCTTTATAACTGTCAGGTACAGAATACCTTTATACCTGTCAGGTACAAAATACCTTTTTATCTGTCAGGTACAGAATACCTCTATACCTGTCAGGTACAGAATATCTTTACACCTGTCAGGTACAGAATACCTTTACATCTGTCAGGGACAGAATAGCTTTTTATCTGTCAGGTACAGAATACCCTTAATTCTGTCAGGTACAGAATACCTTTATACCTGTCAGGTACAGAATACCTTTATATCTGTCAGGTACAGAATACCTTTATACCTGTCAGGTACAGAATACCTTTATACCTGTCAGGTACAGAATACCTTTACATCTGTCAGGTACAGAATACCTTTACATCTGTCAGGTAGGGAACACCTTTATACCTGTCAGGTACAGAATACCTTTATACCTGTCAGGTACAGAATACCATTATACCTGTCAGGAACAGAATACCTTTACATCTGTTAGGTACAGAATACCTTTATATCTGTCTGTTACAGAATACCTTTACATCTGTCAGGTACAGAATACCTTTACATCTGTCAGGTACAGAATACCTTTATACCTGTCAGGTACAGAATACCTTTATACCTGTCAGATACAGAATAACTTTACATCTGTCAGGTACAGAATACCTTTCTACCTGTCAGGTACAGAATACTATTATACTTGTCAGGTACAGAATACCTTTACATCTGACAGGTACAGAATACCTTTATACCTGTCAGGTACAGAATACCTTTATACCTGTCAGGTACAGAATACCTTTACACCTGTCAGGTACAGAATACCTTTACATCTGTCAGGGACAGAATACCTTTTTATCTGTCAGGTACAGAATACCTTTATACCTGTCAGGTACAGAATACCTTTATATCTCTCAGGTAGAGAATACCTTTATACCTGTCAGGTACAGAATACCTTTATACCTGTCAGGTACAGAATACATTTATACCTGTCAGGTACAGAATACCTTTATACCTGTCAGGTACAGAATACCTTTTTATCTGTCAGGTACAGAATACCTTTATACCTGTCAGGTACAGAATACCTTTATACCTGTCAGGTACAGAATACCTTTACATCTGTCAGGAACAGAATACCTTTATACCTGTCAGGTACAGAATACCTTTATACCTGTCAGGTACAAAATACCTTTTTATCTGTCAGGTACAGAATACCTTTATACCTGTCAGGTACAGAATATCTTTACACCTGTCAGGTACAGAATACCTTTACATCTGTCAGGGACAGAATACCTTTTTATCTGTCAGGTACAGAATACCTTTATACCTGTCAGGTACAGCATACCTTTATACCTGTCAGGTACAGAGTACCTTTACATCTGTCAGGTACAGCATACCTTTATACCTGTCAGGTACAGAATACCTTTATACCTGTCAGGTAAGAATACCTTTATATCTCTCAGGTACAGAATACCTTTATACCTGTCAGGTACAGAATACCTTTATACCTGTCAGGTACAGAATACCTTTATAACTGTCAGGTACAGAATACCTTTATACCTCTCAGGTACAAAATACCTTTTTATCTGTCAGTTACAGAATACCTTTATACCTGTCAGGTACAGAATATCTTTACACCTGTCAGGTACAGAATACCTTTACATCTGTCAGGGACAGAATACCTTTTTATCTGTCAGGTACAGAATACCTTTATACCTGTCAGGTACAGAATACCTTTATATCTGTCAGGTACAGAATACCTTTACACCTGTCAGGTACAGAATACCTTTACATCTGTCAGGAACAGAATACCTTTACATCTGTTAGGTACAGAATACCTTTATATCTGTCTGTTACAGAATACCTTTACATCTGTCAGGTACAGAATACCTTTACATCTGTCAGGTACAGAATACCTTTATACCTGTCAGATACAGAATACCTTTACATCTGTCAGGTACAGAATACCTTTATACCTGTCAGGTACAGAATACTATTATACTTGTCAGGTACAGAATACCTTTACATCTGTCAGGAACAGAATACCTTTATACCTGTCAGGAACAGAATACCTTTATACCTGTCAGGTACAGAATACCTTTATACCTGTCAGGTACAGAATACCTTTACATCTGTCAGGTACAGAATACCTTTATACCTGTCAGGTACAAAATACCTTTACATCTGTCAGGTACAGAATAACTTTATAACTGTCAGGAACAGAATACCTTTATACCTGTTAGGAACAGAATATCTTTATACCTGTCAGGTACAGAATACCTTTACATCTGTCAGGTACAGAGTACATTTACATCTGTCAGGTACAGAATACCTTTATACCTGTCAGGTACAGAATACCTTTACATCTGTCAGGAACAGAATACCTTTATACCTGTCAGGTACAGAATACCTTTATACCGGTCAGGTACAGAATACCTTTATATCTGTCTTGTACAGAATACCTTTACATCTGTCAGGTACAGAAAACCTTTACATCTGTCAGGTACAGAATACCTTTACATCTGTCAGGTACAGAATAACTTTATACCTGTCAGGAACAGAATACCTTTATACCTGTCAGGTACAGAATACCTTTATACCTGTCAGGTACAGAATACCTTTACATCTGTCAGGTACAGAATACCTTTATACCTGTCAGGTACAGAATACCTTTATACCTGTCAGGTACGGAATACCTTTATATCTGTCAGGTACAGAATCCTTTACATCTGTCAGGTACAGAATACCTTTATACCTGTCAGGAACAGAATACCTTTATATCTGTCAGGTACAGAATACTTTATATCTCTCAGGTACAGAATAGCTTTATACCTGTCAGGTACAGAGTACCTTTACATCTGTCAGGTACAGAATACCTTTATACCTGTCAGGTACAGAATACCTTTTCATCTGCCAGGTACAGAATACCTTTATACCTGTCAGGAACAGAATACCTTTTCATCTGCCAGGTACAGAATACCTTTACATCTGTCAGGTACAGAATACCTTTACATCTGTCAGGTACAGAATACCTTTATACCTGTCAGGAACAGAATACCTTTTCATCTGCCAGGTACAGAATACCTTTACATCTGTCAGGTACAGAATACCTTTACATCTGTCAGGTACAGAATACCTTTACATCTGTCAGGTACAGCATACCTTTATACCTGTAAGGAACAGAATACCTTTATACCTGCCAGGTACAGAATACCTTTATATCTCTCAGGTACAGAATACCTTTATACCTGTCAGGTACAGAATACCTTTATACCTGTCAGGTACAGAATACCTTTATATCTCTCAGGTACAGAATACCTTTATACCTGTCAGGTACAGAATACCTTTATACCTGTCAGGTACAGAATACCTTTATACCTGTCAGGTACAGAATACCTTTATATCTCTCAGGTACAGAATACCTTTATACCTGTCAGGTACAGAATACCTTTATACCTGTCAGGTACAGAATACATTTATACCTGTCAGGTACAGAATACCTTTATACCTGTCAGGTACAGAATACCTTTTTATCTGTCAGGTACAGAATACCTTTATACCTGTCAGGTACAGAATACCTTTATACCTGTCAGGTACGGAATACCTTTATATCTGTCAGGTACAGAATCCTTTACATCTGTCAGGTACAGAATACCTTTATACCTGTCAGGAACAGAATACCTTTATATCTGTCAGGTACAGAATACTTTATATCTCTCAGGTACAGAATAGCTTTATACCTGTCAGGTACAGAGTACCTTTACATCTGTCAGGTACAGAATACCTTTATACCTGTCAGGTACAGAATACCTTTTCATCTGCCAGGTACAGAATACCTTTATACCTGTCAGGAACAGAATACCTTTTCATCTGCCAGGTACAGAATACCTTTACATCTGTCAGGTACAGAATACCTTTACATCTGTCAGGTACAGAATACCTTTATACCTGTCAGGAACAGAATACCTTTTCATCTGCCAGGTACAGAATACCTTTACATCTGTCAGGTACAGAATACCTTTACATCTGTCAGGTACAGAATACCTTTACATCTGTCAGGTACAGCATACCTTTATACCTATAAGGAACAGAATACCTTTATACCTGCCAGGTACAGAATACCTTTATATCTCTCAGGTACAGAATACCTTTATACCTGTCAGGTACAGAATACCTTTATACCTGTCAGGTACAGAATACCTTTATATCTCTCAGGTACAGAATACCTTTATACCTGTCAGGTACAGAATACCTTTATACCTGTCAGGTACAGAATACCTTTATACCTGTCAGGTACAGAATACCTTTATATCTCTCAGGTACAGAATACCTTTATACCTGTCAGGTACAGAATACCTTTATACCTGTCAGGTACAGAATACATTTATACCTGTCAGGTACAGAATACCTTTATACCTGTCAGGTACAGAATACCTTTTTATCTGTCAGGTACAGAATACCTTTATACCTGTCAGGTACAGAATACCTTTATACCTGTCAGGTACAGAATACCTTTACATCTGTCAGGAACAGAATACCTTTATACCGGTCAGGTACAGAATACCTTTATATCTGTCAGGTACAGAATACCTTTACATTTGTCAGGTACAGAAAACCTTTACATCTGTCAGGTACAGAATACCTTTACATCTGTCAGGTACAGAATAACTTTATACCTGTCAGGAACAGAATACCTTTATACCTGTCAGGTACAGAATACCTTTATACCTGTCAGGTACGGAATACCTTTACATCTGTCAGGTACAGAATACCTTTACATCTGTCGGGAACAGAATACCTTTACATCTGTCAGGTACAGAATACCTTTACATCTGTCAGGAACAGAATACCTTTATATCTGTCAGGAACAGAATACCTTTACATCTGTGAGTTACAGAATACCTTTACATCTGTCAGGTACAGAATACCTTTATACCTGTCAGGTACAGAATACCTTTACATCTGTCAGGTACAGAATACCTTTTTATCTGTCAGGTACAGAATACCTTTATGCCTGTCAGGAACAGAATACCTTTATACCTGTCAGGTACAGAATACCTTTATACCTGTCCAGAACAGAATACCTTTATACCTGTCAGGAACAGAATAGCTTTATACCTGCCAGGTACAGAATACCTTTATATATCTCAGGTACAGAATACTTTTATATCTGTCAGGTACAGAATACTTTTATATCTCTCAGGTACAGAATACCTTTATATCTCTCAGGTACAGAATACCTTTATGCCTGTCAGGTACATAGTACATTTACATCTGTCAGGTACAGAATACCTTTATACCTGTCAGGTACAGAATACCTTTACACCTGTCAGGTACAGAATACATTTACATCTGTCAGGTACAGAATACCTTTATACCTGTCAGGAACAGAATACCTTTACATCTGTCAGGTACAGAATACCTTTACATCTGTCAGGTACAGAATACCTTTACATCTGTCAGGTACAGAATACCTTTACATCTGTCAGGTACAGCATACCTTTAGACCTGTCAGGTAAAGAATACCTTTATACCTGTCAGGTACAGAATACCTTTAAAGCTCTCAGGTACAGAATACCTTTATACCTGTCAGATACAGAATACCTTTATACCTGCCAGTTACAGAATACCTTTATACCTGTCAGGTACAGAATACCTTTATACCTGTCAGGTACAGAATACCTTTTTATCTGTCAGGTACAGAATACCTTTATACCTGTCAGGTACAGAATACCTTCATACCTGTCAGGTACAGAATACCTTTATACCTGTCAGGTACAGAATACCTTTATATCTCTCAGGTAGAGAATACCTTTATACCTGTCAGGTACAGAATACCTTTATACCTGTCAGGTACAGAATACATTTATACCTGTCAGGTACAGAATACCTTTATACCTGTCAGGTACAGAATACCTTTTTATCTGTCAGGTACAGAATACCTTTATACCTGTCAGGTAGAGAATACCTTTATACCTGTCAGGTACAGAATACCTTTACATCTGTCAGGAACAGAATACCTTTATACCTGTCAGGTACAGAATACCTTTATACCTGTCAGGTACAGAATAGCTTTATATCTGTCAGGTACAGAATACCTTTACATCCGTCAGGTACAGAAAACCTTTACATCCGTCAGGTACAGAATACCTTTACATCTGTCAGGTACAGAATACCTTTATACCTGTTAGGAACAGAATAACTTTATACCTGTCAGGTACAGAATACCTTTATACCTGTCAGGTACAGAATACCTTTACATCTGTCAGGTACAGAGTACATTTACATCTGTCAGGTACAGAATACCTTTATACCTGTCAGGTACAGAATACCTTTATACCTGTCAGGTACAGAATACCTTTATACCTGTCAGGTACAGAATACATTTATACCTGTCAGGTACAGAATACCTTTATACCTGTCAGGTACAGAATACCTTTTTATCTGTCAGGTACAGAATACCTTTATACCTGTCAGGTACAGAATACCTTTATACCTGTCAGGTACAGAATACCTTTACATCTGTCAAGAACAGAACACCTTTATACCTGTCAGGTACAGAATACCTTTATACCGGTCAGGTACAGAATACCTTTATATCTGTCAGGTACAGAATACCTTTACATCTGTCAGGTACAGAAAACCTTTACATCTGTCAGTTACAGAATACCTTTATACCTGTCAGGTACAGAATACCTTTACACCTGTCAGGTACAGAATACCTTTACATCTGTCAGGTACAGAATACCTTTATACCTGTCAGGAACAGAATACCTTTACATCTGCCAGGTACAGAATACCTTTACATCTGTCAGGTACAGAATACCTTTACATCTGTCAGGTACAGAATACCTTTACATCTGTCAAGTACAGAATACCTGTATTCCTGTCAGGTACAGAATACCTTTATACCTGTCAGGTACAGAATACCTTTAAAGCTCTCAGGTACAGAATACCTTTATACCTGTCAGGTACAGAATACCTTTATACCTGTCAGTTACAGAATACCTTTATACCTGTCAGGTACAGAATACCTTTATACCTGTCAGGTACAGAATACCTTTTTATCTGTCAGGTACAGAATACCTTTATACCTGTCAGGTACAGAATACCTTTATACCTGTCAGGTACAGAATACCTTTATACCTGTCAGGTAGAGAATACCTTTATATCTCTCAGGTAGAGAATACCTTTATACCTGTCAGGTACAGAATACCTTTATACCTGTCAGGTACAGAATACATTTATACCTGTCAGGTACAGAATACCTTTTTATCTGTCAGGTACAGAATACCTTTATACCTGTCAGGTACAGAATACCTTTATACCTGTCAGGTACAGAATACCTTTACATCTGTCAGGAACAGAATACCTTTATACCTGTCAGGTACAGAATACCTTTATATCTATCAGGTACAGAATACCTTTACATCTGTCAGGTACAGAAAACCTTTACATCTGTCAGGTATAGAATACCTTTACATCTGTCAGGTACAGAATACCTTTATACCTGTTAGGAACAGAATACCTTTATACCTGTCAGGTACAGAATACCTTTATACCTGTCAGGTACAGAATACCTTTACATCTGTCAGGTACAGAATACCTATACATCTGTCAGGAACAGAATACCTTTATACCTGTCAGGTACAGAATACCTTTATACCTGTCAGGTACACAATACCTTTACATCTGTCAGGTACAGAATACCTTTATACCTGTCAGGTACAGAATACCTTTATACCTGTCAGGTACGGAATACCTTTACATCTGTCAGGTACAGAATACCTTTACATCTGTCGGGAACAGAATACCTTTACATCTGTCAGGTACAGAATACCTTTACATCTGTCAGGAACAGAATACCTTTATATCTGTCAGGAACAGAATACCTTTACATCTGTGAGTTACAGAATACCTTTACATCTGTCAGGTACAGAATACCTTTATACCTGTCAGGTACAGAATACCTTTACATCTGTCAGGTACAGAATACCTTTTTATCTGTCAGGTACAGAATACCTTTATACCTGTCAGGTACAGAATACCTTTACATCTGTCAGGTACAGAATACCTTTATACCTGTCAGGTACAGAATACCTTTATATCTGTCAGGTACAGCATACCTTTATACCTGTTAGGTACAGAATACCTTTATACCTGTCAGGTACAGAATACCTTTACATCTGTCAGGTACAGAATACATTTATACCTGTCCAGAACAGAATACCTTTATACCTGTAAGGAACAGAATACCTTTATACCTGTCAGGTACAGAATACCTTTACACCTGTCAGGTACAGAATACCTTTACATCTGTCAGGTACAGAATACCTTTATACCTGCCAGGAACAGAATACCTTTACATCTGCCAGGTACAGAATACCTTTATATCTCTCAGGTACAGAATACCTTTATATCTGTCAGGGACAGGATACTTTTATATCTCTCAGGTACAGAATACCTTTATATCTCTCAGGTACAGAATACCTTTATACCTGTCAGGTACAGAGTACCTTTACATCTGTCAGGTACAGAATACCTTTATACCTGTCAGGTACAGAATACCTTTACACCTGTCAGGTACAGAATACCTTTACATCTGTCAGGTACAGAATACCTTTATACCTGTCAGGTACAGAATACCTTTACACCTGCCAGGAACAGAATACCTTTACATCTGCCATGTACAGAATACCTTTACATCTGTCAGGTACAGAATACCTTTATACCTGTCAGGAACAGAATACCTTTACATCTGCCAGGTACAGAATACCTTTACATCTGTCAGGTACAGAATACCTTTACATCTGTCAGGTACAGAATACCTTTACATCTGTCAAGTACAGAATACCTGTATTCCTGTCAGGTACAGAATACCTTTATACCTGTCAGGTACAGAATACCTTTAAAGCTCTCAGGTACAGAATACCTTTATACCTGTCAGGTACAGAATACCTTTATACCTGTCAGTTACAGAATACCTTTATACCTGTCAGGTACAGAATACCTTTATACCTGTCAGGTACAGAATACCTTTTTATCTGTCAGGTACAGCATACCTTTATACCTGTCAGGTACAGAATACCTTTATACCTGTCAGGTACAGAATACCTTTATACCTGTCAGGTAGAGAATACCTTTATATCTCTCAGGTAGAGAATACCTTTATACCTGTCAGGTACAGAATACCTTTATACCTGTCAGGTACAGAATACATTTATACCTGTCAGGTACAGAATACCTTTTTATCTGTCAGGTACAGAATACCTTTATACCTGTCAGGTACAGAATACCTTTATACCTGTCAGGTACAGAATACCTTTACATCTGTCAGGAACAGAATACCTTTATACCTGTCAGGTACAGAATACCTTTATATCTATCAGGTACAGAATACCTTTACATCTGTCAGGTACAGAAAACCTTTACATCTGTCAGGTATAGAATACCTTTACATCTGTCAGGTACAGAATACCTTTATACCTGTTAGGAACAGAATACCTTTATACCTGTCAGGTACAGAATACCTTTATACCTGTCAGGTACAGAATACCTTTACATCTGTCAGGTACAGAATACCTATACATCTGTCAGGAACAGAATACCTTTATACCTGTCAGGTACAGAATACCTTTATACCTGTCAGGTACACAATACCTTTACATCTGTCAGGTACAGAATACCTTTATACCTGTCAGGTACAGAATACCTTTATACCTGTCAGGTACGGAATACCTTTACATCTGTCAGGTACAGAATACCTTTACATCTGTCGGGAACAGAATACCTTTACATCTGTCAGGTACAGAATACCTTTACATCTGTCAGGAACAGAATACCTTTATATCTGTCAGGAACAGAATACCTTTACATCTGTGAGTTACAGAATACCTTTACATCTGTCAGGTACAGAATACCTTTATACCTGTCAGGTACAGAATACCTTTACATCTGTCAGGTACAGAATACCTTTTTATCTGTCAGGTACAGAATACCTTTATACCTGTCAGGTACAGAATACCTTTACATCTGTCAGGTACAGAATACCTTTATACCTGTCAGGTACAGAATACCTTTATATCTGTCAGGTACAGCATACCTTTATACCTGTTAGGTACAGAATACCTTTATACCTGTCAGGTACAGAATACCTTTACATCTGTCAGGTACAGAATACATTTATACCTGTCCAGAACAGAATACCTTTATACCTGTAAGGAACAGAATACCTTTATACCTGTCAGGTACAGAATACCTTTACACCTGTCAGGTACAGAATACCTTTACATCTGTCAGGTACAGAATACCTTTATACCTGCCAGGAACAGAATACCTTTACATCTGCCAGGTACAGAATACCTTTATATCTCTCAGGTACAGAATACCTTTATATCTGTCAGGGACAGGATACTTTTATATCTCTCAGGTACAGAATACCTTTATATCTCTCAGGTACAGAATACCTTTATACCTGTCAGGTACAGAGTACCTTTACATCTGTCAGGTACAGAATACCTTTATACCTGTCAGGTACAGAATACCTTTACACCTGTCAGGTACAGAATACCTTTACATCTGTCAGGTACAGAATACCTTTATACCTGTCAGGTACAGAATACCTTTACACCTGCCAGGAACAGAATACCTTTACATCTGCCATGTACAGAATACCTTTACATCTGTCAGGTACAGAATACCTTTACATCTGTCAGGTACAGCATACCTTTATACCTGTAAGGAACAGAATACCTTTATACCTGCCAGGTACAGAATACCTTTATATCTCTCAGGTACAGAATACCTTTATACCTGTCAGGTACAGAATACCTTTATACCTGTCAGGTACAGAATACCTTTATACCTGTCAGGTACAGAATACCTTTATATCTCTCAGGTACAGAATACCTTTATACCTGTCAGGTACAGAATACCTTTATACCTGTCAGGTACAGAATACCTTTACATCTGTCAGGAACAGAATACCTTTATACCTGTCAGGTACAGAATATCTTTATACCTGTCAGGTACAGAATACCTTTATATCTGTCAGGTACAGAATACCTTTACATCTGTCCGGTACAGAAAAACTTTACATCTGTCAGGTACAGAATACCTTTACATCTGTCAGGTACAGAATACCTTTATACCTGTCAGGAACAGAATACCTTTATACCTGTCAGGTACAGAATACCTTTATACCTGTCTGGTACAGAATACCTTTACATCTGTCAGGTACAGAATACCTTTATATCTGTCAGGGACAGGATACTTTTATATCTCTCAGGTACAGAATACCTTTATATCTCTCAGGTACAGAATACCTTTATACCTGTCAGGTACAGAGTACCTTTACATCTGTCAGGTACAGAATACCGTTATACCTGTCAGGTACAGAATACCTTTACACCTGTCAGGTACAGAATACCTTTACATCTGTCAGGTACAGAATACCTTTATACCTGTCAGGTACAGAATACCTTTACACCTGCCAGGAACAGAATACCTTTACATCTGCCAGGTACAGAATACCTTTACATCTGTCAGGTACAGAATACCTTTACATCTGTCAGGTACAGAATACCTTTACATCTGTCAGGTACAGCATACCTTTATACCTGTAAGGAACAGAATACCTTTATACCTGCCAGGTACAGAATACCTTTATATCTCTCAGGTACAGAATACCTTTATACCTGTCAGGTACAGAATACCTTTATACCTGTCAGGTACAGAATACCTTTATACCTGTCAGGTACAGAATACCTTTACATCTGTCAGGTACAGAATACCTTTATACCTGTCAGGTACAGAATACCTTTATACCTGTCAGGTACGGAATACCTTTACATCTGTCAGGTACAGAATACCTTTACATCTGTCGGGAACACAATACCTTTACATCTGTCAGGTACAGAATACCTTTACATCTGTCAGGAACAGAATACCTTTATATCTTTCAGGAACAGAATACCTTTACATCTGTGAGTTACAGAATACCTTTACATCTGTCAGGTACAGAATACCTTTATACCTGTCAGCTACAGAATACCTTCACATCTGTCAGGTACAGAATACCTTTATGCCTGTCAGGTACAGAATACCTTTACATCTGTCAGGAACAGAATACTTTTATATCTCTCAGGTACAGAATAGCTTTATACCTGTCAGGTACAGAGTACCTTTACATCTGTCAGGTACAGAATACCTTTATACCTGTCAGGTACAGAATACCTTTACACCTGTCAGGTACAGAATACCTTTACATCTGTCAGGTACATAATACCTTTATACCTGTCAGGAACAGAATACCTTTTCATCTGCCAGGTACAGAATACCTTTACATCTGTCAGGTACAGAATACCTTTACATCTGTCAGGTACAGAATACCTTTACATCTGTCAGGTACAGCATACATTTATACCTGTAAGGAACAGAATACCTTTATACCTGCCAGGTACAGAATACCTTTATATCTCTCAGGTACAGAATACCTTTATACCTGTCAGGTACAGAATACTTTATACCTGTCAGGTACAGAATACCTTTATATCTCTCAGGTACAGAATACCTTTATACCTGTCAGGTACAGAATACCTTTATACCTGTCAGGTACAGAATACCTTTATACCTGTCAGGTACAGAATACCTTTATATCTCTCAGGTACAGAATACCTTTATACCTGTCAGGTACAGAATACCTTTATACCTGTCAGGTACAGAATACATTTATACCTGTCAGGTACAGAATACCTTTATACCTGTCAGGTACAGAATACCTTTTTATCTGTCAGGTACAGAATACCTTTATACCTGTCAGGTACAGAATACCTTTATACCTGTCAGGTACAGAATACCTTTACATCTGTCAGGAACAGAATACCTTTATACCTGTGAGGTACAGAATTCCTTTATACCTGTCAGGTACAGAATACCTTTATACCTGTCAGGTACAGAATACCTTTACATCTGTCAGGTACAGAATACCTTTATACCTGTCAGGTACAGAATACCTTTATACCTGTCAGGTACGGAATACCTTTACATCTGTCAGGTACAGAATACCTTTACATCTGTCGGGAACACAATACCTTTACATCTGTCAGGTACAGAATACCTTTACATCTGTCAGGAACAGAATACCTTTATATCTGTCAGGAACAGAATACCTTTACATCTGTGAGTTACAGAATACCTTTACATCTGTCAGGTACAGAATACCTTTATACCTGTCAGCTACAGAATACCTTTACATCTGTCAGGTACAGAATACCTTTTTATCTGTCAGGAACAGAATACCTTTATGCCTGTCAGGTACAGAATACCTTTACATCTGTCAGGAACAGAATACTTTTATATCTGTGAGTTACAGAATAGCTTTATACCTGTCAGGTACAGAGTACCTTTACATCTGTCAGGTACAGAATACCGTTATACCTGTCAGGTTCAGAATACCTTTACACCTGTCAGGTACAGAATACCTTTACATCTGTCAGGTACAGTATACCTTTATACCTGTCAGGAACAGAATACCTTTTCATCTGCCAGGTACAGAATACCTTTACATCTGTCAGGTACAGAATACCTTTACATCTGTCAGGTACAGAATACCTTTACATCTGTCAGGTACAGCATACCTTTATACCTGTAAGGAACAGAATACCTTTATACCTGCCAGGTACAGAATACCTTTATATCTCTCAGGTACAGAATACCTTTATACCTGTCAGGTACAGAATACCTTTATACCTGTCAGGTACAGAATACCTTTATATCTCTCAGGTACAGAATACCTTTATACCTGTCAGGTACAGAATACCTTTATACCTGTCAGGTACAGAATACCTTTATACCTGTCAGGTACAGAATACCTTTATATCTCTCAGGTACAGAATACCTTTATACCTGTCAGGTACAGAATACATTTATACCTGTCAGGTACAGAATACATTTATACCTGTCAGGTACAGAATACCTTTATACCTGTCAGGTACAGAATACCTTTTTATCTGTCAGGTACAGAATACCTTTATACCTGTCAGGTACAGAATACCTTTATACCTGTCAGGTACAGAATACCTTTACATCTGTCAGGAACAGAATACCTTTATACCTGTCAGGTACAGAATTCCTTTATACCGGTCAGGTACAGAATACCTTTATATCTGTCAGGTACAGAATACCTTTACATCTGTCAGGTACAGAAAACCTTTACATCTGTCAGGTACAGCATACCTTTATACCTGTCAGGTACAGAATACCTTTAAAGCTCTCAGGTACAGAATACCTTTATATCTGTCAGGTACAGAATACTTTTATATCTCTCAGGTACAGAATACCTTTATATCTCTCAGGTACAGAATACCTTTATGCCTGTCAGGTAGAGAGTACATTTACATCTGTCAGGTACAGAATACATTTATACCTGTCAGGTACAGAATACCTTTACACCTGTCAGGTACAGAATACCTTTATACCTTTCAGGAACAGAATACCTTTACATCTGCCAGGTACAGAATACCTTCACATCTGTCAGGTACAGAATACCTTTACATCTGTCAGGTACAGAATACCTTTACATCTGTCAGGTACAGCATACCTTTATACCTGTCAGGTACAGAATACCTTTATACCTGTCAGGTACAGAATACCTTTAAAGCTCTCAGGTACAGAATACCTTTATACCTGTCAGGTACAGAATACCTTTATACCTGTCAGTTACAGAATACCTTTATACCTGTCAGGTACAGAATACCTTTATACCTGTCAGGTACAGAATACCTTTACGCCTGTCAGGTACAGAGTACATTTACATCTGTCAGGTACAGAATACCTTTATACCTGTCAGGTACAGAATACCTTTACACCTGTCAGGTACAGAATACCTTTACATCTGTCAGGTACAGAATACCTTTATACCTGTCAGGAACAGAATACCTTTACATCTGCCAGGTACAGAATACCTTTACATCTGTCAGGTACAGAATACCTTTACATCTGTCAGGTACAGAATATCTTTACATCTGTCAGGTACAGCATACCTTTATACCTGTCAGGTACAGAATACCTTTATACCTGTCAGGTACAGAATACCATTAAAGCTCTCAGGTACAGAATACCTTTATACCTGTCAGGTACAGAATACCTTTATACCTGTCAGTTACAGAATACCTTTATACCTGTCAGGTACAGAATACCTTTATACCTGTCAGGTACAGAATACCTTTTTATCTGTCAGGTACAGAATACCTTTATACCTGTCAGGTACAGAATACATTTATACCTCTCAGGTACAGAATATATTTATACCTGTCAGGTACAGAATACCTTTTTATCTGTCAGGTACAGAATACCTTTATACCTGTCAGGTACAGAATACCTTTATACCTGTCAGGTACAGAATACCTTTACATCTGTCAGGAACAGAATACCTTTATACCTGTCAGGTACAGAATACCTTTATACCTGTCAGGTACAGAATACCTTTATATCTGTCAGGTACAGAATACCTTTACATCTGTCAGGTACAGAAAACCTTTACATCTGTCAGGTACAGAATACCTTTACATCTGTCAGGTACAGAATACCTTTATACCTGTTAGGAACAGAATACCTTTATACCTGTCAGGTACAGAATACCTTTATACCTGTCAGGTACAGAATACCTTTACATCTGTCAGGTACAGAATACCTATACATCTGTCAGGAACAGAATACCTTTATACCTGTCAGGTACGGAATACCTTTACATCTGTCAGGTACAGAATACCTTTACATCTGTCGGGAACAGAATACCTTTACATCTGTCAGGTACAGAATACCTTTACATCTGTCAGGAACAGAATACCTTTATATCTGTCAGGAACAGAATACCTTTACATCTGTGAGTTACAGAATACCTTTACATCTGTCAGGTACAGAATACCTTTATACCTGTCAGGTACAGAATACCTTTACATCTGTCAGGTACAGAATACCTTTTTATCTGTCAGGTACAGAATACCTTTATACCTGTCAGGTACAGAATACCTTTACATCTGTCAGGTACAGAATACTTTTATACCTGTCAGGTACAGCATACCTTTATACCTGTCAGGTACAGAATACCTTTACACCTGTCAGGAACAGAATACCTTTATATCTGTCAGGTACAGAATACCTTTATACCTGTCAGGTACAGAATACCTTTACATCTGTCAGGAACAGAATACCTTTTTATCTGTCAGGAACAGAATAGCTTTACATCTGTCATGTACAGAATACCTTTACATCTGTCCGGTACTGAATAGCTTTATACCTGTCAGGTACAGAATACCTTTACATCTGTCAGGTACAGAATACCTTTACATCTGTCAGGTACAGCATACCTTTATACCTGTCAGGTACAGAATAATTTATACCTGTCAGGTACAGAATATCTTTATACCTGTCAGGTACAGAATACCTTTATACCTGTCAGGTACAGAATACCTTTACATCTGTCAGGAACAGAATACCTTTATACCTGTCAGGTACAGAATATCTTTATACCTGTCAGGTACAGAATACCTTTATATCTGTCAGGTACAGAATACATTTATACCTGTCAGGTACAGAATACCTTTACATCTGTCAGGTACAGAATACCTTTATACCTGTCAGGTACAGAATACCTTTATACCTGTCAGGTACAGAATACCTTTACATCTGTCAGGTACAGAATCCCTTTATACCTGTCAGGAACAGAAGACCTTTATACCTGTCAGGTACAGAATACCTTTATATCTCTCAGGTACAGAATACCTTTATATCTCTCAGGTACAGAATACCTTTATACCTGTCAGGTACAGAGTACCTTTACATCTGTCAGGTACAGAATACCGTTATACCTGTCAGGTTCAGAATACCTTTACACCTGTCAGGTACAGAATACCTTTACATCTGTCAGGTACAGTATACCTTTATACCTGTCAGGAACAGAATACCTTTTCATCTGCCAGGTACAGAATACCTTTACATCTGTCAGGTACAGAATACCTTTACATCTGTCAGGTACAGAATACCTTTACATCTGTCAGGTACAGCATACCTTTATACCTGTAAGGAACAGAATACCTTTATACCTGCCAGGTACAGAATACCTTTATATCTCTCAGGTACAGAATACCTTTATACCTGTCAGGTACAGAATACCTTTATACCTGTCAGGTACAGAATACCTTTATATCTCTCAGGTACAGAATACCTTTATACCTGTCAGGT
Organism: Eledone cirrhosa; assembly: GCA_964016885.1. NCBI lineage: Eukaryota > Metazoa > Mollusca > Cephalopoda > Octopoda > Eledonidae > Eledone > Eledone cirrhosa. The sequence goes on along the minus strand of OZ024741.1, from coordinate 6,447,974 downwards.
ACAGAATACCTTTATACCTGTCAGGTACAGAATACCTTTATACCTGTCAGGTACAGAATACCTTTATATCTCTCAGGTACAGAATACCTTTATACCTGTCAGGTACAGAATACATTTATACCTGTCAGGTACAGAATACATTTATACCTGTCAGGTACAGAATACCTTTATACCTGTCAGGTACAGAATACCTTTTTATCTGTCAGGTACAGAATACCTTTATACCTGTCAGGTACAGAATACCTTTATACCTGTCAGGTACAGAATACCTTTACATCTGTCAGGAACAGAATACCTTTATACCTGTCAGGTACAGAATTCCTTTATACCGGTCAGGTACAGAATACCTTTATATCTGTCAGGTACAGAATACCTTTACATCTGTCAGGTACAGAAAACCTTTACATCTGTCAGGTACAGAATACCTTTACATCTGTCAGGTACAGAATAACGTTATACCTGTCAGGAACAGAATACCTTTATACCTGTCAGGTACAGAATACCTTTATACCTGTCAGTTACAGAATACCTTTACATCTGTCAGGTACAGAATACCTTTATACCTGTCAGGTACAGAATACCTTTATACCTGTCAGGTACGGAATACCTTTACATCTGTCAGGTACAGAATACCTTTACATCTGTTGGGAACAGAATACCTTTACATCTGTCATGTACAAAATACCTTTACATCTGTCAGGAACAGAATACCTTTATATATGTCAGGAACAGAATACCTTTACATCTGTGAGTTACAGAATACCTTTACATCTGTCAGGTACAGAATACCTTTATACCTGTCAGGTACAGAATACCTTTACATCTGTCAGGTACAGAATACCTTTTTATCTGTCAGGTACAGAATACCTTTATGCCTGTCAGGAACAGAATACCTTTATACCTGCCAGGTACAGAATACCTTTATATATCTCAGGTACAGAATACCTTTATATCTGTCAGGTACAGAATACTTTTATATCTCTCAGGTACAGAATACCTTTATATCTCTCAGGTACAGAATACCTTTATGCCTGTCAGGTAGAGAGTACATTTACATCTGTCAGGTACAGAATACATTTATACCTGTCAGGTACAGAATACCTTTACACCTGTCAGGTACAGAATACCTTTACATCTGTCAGGTACAGAATACCTTTATACCTTTCAGGAACAGAATACCTTTACATCTGCCAGGTACAGAATACCTTCACATCTGTCAGGTACAGAATACCTTTACATCTGTCAGGTACAGAATACCTTTACATCTGTCAGGTACAGCATACCTTTATACCTGTCAGGTACAGAATACCTTTATACCTGTCAGGTACAGAATACCTTTAAAGCTCTCAGGTACAGAATACCTTTATACCTGTCAGGTACAGAATACCTTTATACCTGTCAGTTACAGAATACCTTTATACCTGTCAGGTACAGAATACCTTTATACCTGTCAGGTACAGAATACCTTTATGCCTGTCAGGTACAGAGTACATTTACATCTGTCAGGTACAGAATACCTTTATACCTGTCAGGTACAGAATACCTTTACACCTGTCAGGTACAGAATACCTTTACATCTGTCAGGTACAGAATACCTTTATACCTGTCAGGAACAGAATACGTTTACATCTGCCAGGTACAGAATACCTTTACATCTGTCAGGTACAGAATACCTTTACATCTGTCAGGTACAGAATATCTTTACATCTGTCAGGTACAGCATACCTTTATACCTGTCAGGTACAGAATACCTTTATACCTGTCAGGTACAGAATACCATTAAAGCTCTCAGGTACAGAATACCTTTATACCTGTCAGGTACAGAATACCTTTATACCTGTCAGTTACAGAATACCTTTATACCTGTCAGGTACAGAATACCTTTATACCTGTCAGGTACAGAATACCTTTTTATCTGTCAGGTACAGAATACCTTTATACCTGTCAGGTACAGAATACATTTATACCTGTCAGGTACAGAATATATTTATACCTGTCAGGTACAGAATACCTTTTTATCTGTCAGGTACAGAATACCTTTATACCTGTCAGGTACAGAATACCTTTATACCTGTCAGGTACAGAATACCTTTACATCTGTCAGGAACAGAATACCTTTATACCTGTCAGGTACAGAATACCTTTATACCTGTCAGGTACAGAATACCTTTATATCTGTCAGGTACAGAATACCTTTACATCTGTCAGGTACAGAAAACCTTTACATCTGTCAGGTACAGAATACCTTTACATCTGTCAGGTACAGAATACCTTTATACCTGTTAGGAACAGAATACCTTTATACCTGTCAGGTACAGAATACCTTTATACCTGTCAGGTACAGAATACCTTTACATCTGTCAGGTACAGAATACCTATACATCTGTCAGGAACAGAATACCTTTATACCTGTCAGGTACGGAATACCTTTACATCTGTCAGGTACAGAATACCTTTATACCTGTCAGGTACAGAATACCTTTATACCTGTCAGGTACAGAATACCTTTACATCTGTCAGGTACAGAATCCCTTTATACCTGTCAGGAACAGAATACCTTTATACCTGTCAGGTACAGAATACCTTTATATCTCTCAGGTACAGAATACCTTTATATCTCTCAGGTACAGAATACCTTTATACCTGTCAGGTACAGAGTACCTTTACATCTGTCAGGTACAGAATACCTTTATACCTGTCAGGTACAGAATACCTTTACATCTGTCAGGAACAGAATACCTTTATACCTGTCAGGTACAGAATATCTTTATACCTGTCAGGTACAGAATACCTTTATATCTGTCAGGTACAGAATATCTTTACATCTGTCAGGTACAGCATACCTTTATACTTGTCAGGTACAGAATACCTTTACATCTGTCAGGTACAGAATCCCTCTATACCTGTCAGGAACAGAATACCTTTACATTTGTCAGGTACAGAATACCTTTACATCTGTCAGGTACAGCATACCTTTATACCTGTTAGGTACAGAATAGCTTTATACCTGTCAGGTACAGAATACCTTTACATCGGTCAGGTACAGAATACCTTTATACCTGTCCTGAACAGAATACCTTTATACCTGCCAGGTACAGAATACCTTTATATCTGTCAGGTACAGAATACCTTTACATCTGTCAGGAACAGAATACCTTTACATCTGTCAGGTACAGAATACCTTTATACCTGTCAGGTACAGAATACCTTTATATCTGTCAGGTACAAATACCTTTACATCTGTCAGGTACAGAATACCTTTACATCTGTCAGGTACAGCATACCTTTATACCTGTCAGGTACAGAATCCCTTTATACCTGTCAGGAACAGAATACCTTTATACCTGTCAGGTACAGAATACCTTTACATCTGTCAGGTACAGAATACTTTATCTGTCAGGTACAGAATACCTTTATACCTGTCAGGTACAGAATACCTTTACATCTGTCAGGTACAGAATACCTTTACATCTGTCAGGTACAGCATACCTTTATACCTGTCAGGTACAGAATATCTTTATACCTCTCAGGTACAGCATACCTTTATACCTGTCAGGAACAGAATACCTTTATACCTGTCAGGTACAGAATACCTTTACATCTGTCTGGAACAGAATACCTTTACATTTGTCAGGTACAGAATACCTTTATACCTGTCAGGTACAGAATACCTTTACATCTGTCAGGTACAGAATACCTTTACATCTGTCAGGTACAGCATACCTTTATACCTGTCAGGTACAGCATACCTTTATACCTGTCAGGTACAGAATCCCTTTATACCTGTCAGGAACAGAATACCTTTATACCTGTCAGGTACAGAATACCTTTACATCTGTCTGGAACAGAATACCTTTACATTTGTCAGGTACAGAATACCTTTATACCTGTCAGGTACAGAATACCTTTACATCTGTCAGGAACAGAATACCTTTATACCTGTCAGGTACAGAATATCTTTATACCTGTCAGGTACAGAATACCTTTATATCTGTCAGGTACAGAATACCTTTACATCTGTCAGATACACAATACCTTTACATCTGTCAGGTACAGAATACCTTTATACCTGTCAGGTACAGAATACCTTTTTATCTGTCAGGTACAGAATACCTTTATACCTGTCAGGTACAGAATACCTTTATATCTGTCAGGTACAGAATACCTTTTCATCTGTCAGGTACAGAAAACCTTTACACCTGTCAGGTACAGAATACCTTTACATCTGTCAGGTACAGAATACCTTTATACCTGTTAGGAACAGAATACCTTTATACCTGTCAGGTACAGAATACCTTTATACCTGTCAGGTACAGAATACCTTTACATCTGTCAGGTACAGAATACCTATACATCTGTCAGGAACAGAATACCTTTATACCTGTCAGGTACAGAATACCTTTATACCTGTCAGGTACACAATACCTTTACATCTGTCAGGTACAGAATACCTTTATACCTGTCAGGTACAGAATACCTTTATATCTGTCAGGTACGGAATACCTTTACATCTGTCAGGTACAGAATACCTTTACATCTGTCGGGAACAGAATACCTTTACATCTGTCAGGTACAGAATACCTTTACATCTGTCAGGAACAGAATACCTTTATATCTGTCAGGAACAGAATACCTTTACATCTGTGAGTTACAGAATACCTTTACATCTGTCAGGTACAGAATACCTTTATACCTGTCAGGTACAGAATACCTTTGCATCTGTCAGGTACAGAATACCTTTTTATCTGTCAGGTACAGAATACCTTTATACCTGTCAGGTACAGAATACCTTTACATCTGTCAGGTACAGAATACCTTTATACCTGTCAGGTACAGAATACCTTTATACCTGTCAGGTACAGAATACCTTTACACCTGTCAGAAACAGAATACCTTTATATCTGTCAGGTACAGAATACCTTTATACCTGGCAGGTACAGAATACCTTTACATCTGTCAAGAACAGAATACCTTTACATCTGTCAGGAACAGAATAGCTTTACATCTGTCATGTACAGAATACCTTTACATCTGTCCGGTACAGAATAGCTTTATACCTGTCAGGTACAGAATACCTTTACATCTGTCAGGTACAGAATACCTTTACATCTGTCAGGTACAGCATACCTTTATACCTGTCAGGTACAGAATAATTTATACCTGTCAGGTACAGAATATCTTTATACCTGTCAGGTACAGAATATCTTAATACCTGTCAGGTACAGAATACCTTTACACCTGTCAGGTACGGAATACCTTTATACCTGTCAGGTACAGAATACCTTTATATCTGTTAGGTACAGAATACCTTTACATTTGTCAGGTACAGAATACCTTTATATCTGTCAGGTACAGAATACCTTTACATCTGTCAGGTACAGAATACCTTTACATCTGTCAGGTACAGAATACCTTTACATCTGTCAGGTACAGCATACCTTTATACCTGTCTGGAACAGAATACCTTTACATTTGTCAGGTACAGAATACCTTTATACCTGTCAGGTACAGAATACCTTTACATCTGTCAGGAACAGAATACCTTTATACCTGTCAGGTACAGAATATCTTTATACCTGTCAGGTACAGAATACCTTTATATCTGTCAGGTACAGAATACATTTATACCTGTCCGGTACAGAATACCTTTACATCTGTCAGGTACAGAATACCTTTATACCTGTCAGGTACAGAATACCTTTATACCTGTCAGGTACAGAATACCTTTACATCTGTCAGGAACAGAATACCTTTACATCTGTCAGGAACAGAATAGCTTTACATCTGTCATGTACAGAATACCTTTACATCTGTCCGGTACAGAATACCTTTATACCTGTCAGGTACAGAATACCTTTACATCTGTCAGGTACAGAATACCTTTACATCTGTCAGGTACAGCATACCTTTATACCTGTCAGGTACAGAATAATTTATACCTGTCAGGTACAGAATATCTTTATACCTGTCAGGTACAGAATACCTTTATACCTGTCAGGTACAGAATACCTTTATATCTGTCAGGTACAGAATACATTTATACCTGTCAGGTACAGAATACCTTTACATCTGTCAGGTACAGAATACCTTTATACCTGTCAGGTACAGAATACCTTTATACCTGTCAGGTACAGAATACCTTTACATCTGTCAGGTACAGAATCCCTTTATACCTGTCAGGAACAGAATACCTTTATACCTGTCAGGTACAGAATACCTTTATATCTCTCAGGTACAGAATACCTTTATATCTCTCAGGTACAGAATACCTTTATACCTGTCAGGTACAGAGTACCTTTACATCTGTCAGGTACAGAATACCTTTATACCTGTCAGGTACAGAATACCTTTACATCTGTCAGGAACAGAATACCTTTATACCTGTCAGGTACAGAATATCTTTATACCTGTCAGGTACAGAATACCTTTATATCTCTCAGGTACAGAATATCTTTACATCTGTCAGGTACAGCATACCTTTATACTTGTCAGGTACAGAATACCTTTACATCTGTCAGGTACAGAATCCCTCTATACCTGTCAGGAACAGAATACCTTTACATTTGTCAGGTACAGAATACCTTTACATCTGTCAGGTACAGCATACCTTTATACCTGTTAGGTACAGAATAGCTTTATACCTGTCAGGTACAGAATACCTTTACATCGGTCAGATACAGAATACCTTTATACCTGTCCTGAACAGAATACCTTTATACCTGCCAGGTACAGAATACCTTTATACTTGTCAGGTACAGAATACCTTTACATCTGTCAGGTACAGAATCCCTCTATACCTGTCAGGAACAGAATACCTTTACATTTGTCAGGTACAGAATACCTTTACATCTGTCAGGTACAGCATACCTTTATACCTGTTAGGTACAGAATAGCTTTATACCTGTCAGGTACAGAATACCTTTACATCGGTCAGATACAGAATACCTTTATACCTGTCCTGAACAGAATACCTTTATACCTGCCAGGTACAGAATACCTTTATATCTGTCAGGTACAGAATACCTTTACATCTGTCAGGAACAGAATACCTTTACATCTGTCAGGTACAGAATACCTTTATACCTGTCAGGTACAGAATACCTTTATATCTGTCAGGTACAAATACCTTTACATCTGTCAGGTACAGAATACCTTTACATCTGTCAGGTACAGCATACCTTTATACCTGTCAGGTACAGAATCCCTTTATACCTGTCAGGAACAGAATACCTTTATACCTGTCAGGTACAGAATACCTTTACATCTGTCAGGTACAGAATAGTTTATCTGTCAGGTACAGAATACCTTTATACCTGTCAGGTACAGAATACCTTTACATCTGTCAGGTACAGAATACCTTTACATCTGTCAAGTACAGCATACCTTTATACCTGTCAGGTACAGAATATCTTTATACCTGTCAGGTACAGCATACCTTTATACCTGTCAGGAACAGAATACCTTTATACCTGTCAGGAACAGAATACCTTTATACCTGTCAGGTACAGAATACCTTTACATCTGTCTGGAACAGAATACCTTTACATTTGTCAGGTACAGAATACCTTTATACCTGTCAGGTACAGAATACCTTTACATCTGTCAGGTACAGAATACCTTTACATCTGTCAGGTACAGCATACCTTTATACCTGTCAGGTACAGCATACCTTTATACCTGTCAGGTACAGAATCCCTTTATACCTGTCAGGAACAGAATACCTTTATACCTGTCAGGTACAGAATACCTTTACATCTGTCTGGAACAGAATACCTTTACATTTGTCAGGTACAGAATACCTTTATACCTGTCAGGTACAGAATACCTTTACATCTGTCAGGAACAGAATACCTTTATACCTGTCAGGTACAGAATATCTTTATACCTGTCAGGTACAGAATACCTTTATATCTGTCAGGTACAGAATACCTTTACATCTGTCAGGTACACAATACCTTTACCTCTGTCAGGTACAGAATACCTTTATACCTGTCAGGTACAGAATATCTTTATACCTGTCAGGTACAGAATACCTTTTTATCTGTCAGGTACAGAATACCTTTATACCTGTCAGGTACAGAATACCTTTATATCTGTCAGGTACAGAATACCTTTTCATCTGTCAGGTACAGAAAACCTTTACACCTGTCAGGTACAGAATACCTTTACATCTGTCAGGTACAGAATACCTTTATACCTGTTAGGAACAGAATACCTTTATACCTGTCAGGTACAGAATACCTTTATACCTGTCAGGTACAGAATACCTTTACATCTGTCAGGTACAGAATACCTATACATCTGTCAGGAACAGAATACCTTTATACCTGTCAGGTACAGAATACCTTTATACCTGTCAGGTACACAATACCTTTAAATCTGTCAGGTACAGAATACCTTTATACCTGTCAGGTACAGAATACCTTTATACCTGTCAGGTACGGAATACCTTTACATCTGTCAGGTACAGAATACCTTTACATCTGTCGGGAACAGAATACCTTTACATCTGTCAGGTACAGAATACCTTTACATCTGTCAGGAACAGAATACCTTTATATCTGTCAGGAACAGAATACCTTTACATCTGTGAGTTACAGAATACCTTTACATCTGTCAGGTACAGAATACCTTTATACCTGTCAGGTACAGAATACCTTTGCATCTGTCAGGTACAGAATACCTTTTTATCTGTCAGGTACAGAATACCTTTATACCTGTCAGGTACAGAATACCTTTACATCTGTCAGGTACAGAATACCTTTATACCTGTCAGGTACATAATACCTTTATACCTGTCAGGTACAGAATACCTTTACACCTGTCAGGAACAGAATACCTTTATATCTGTCAGGTACAGAATACCTTTATACCTGTCAGGTACAGAATACCTTTACATCTGTCAAGAACAGAATACCTTTACATCTGTCAGGAACAGAATAGCTTTACATCTGTCATGTACAGAATACCTTTACATCTGTCCGGTACAGAATAGCTTTATACCTGTCAGGTACAGAATATCTTTATACCTGTCAGGTACAGAATACCTTTACACCTGTCAGGTACGGAATACCTTTATACCTGTCAGGTACAGAATACCTTTATATCTGTCAGGTACAGAATACCTTTACATTTGTCAGGTACAGAATACCTTTATATCTGTCAGGTACAGAATACCTTTACATCTGTCAGGTACAGAATACCTTTACATCTGTCAGGTACAGAATACCTTTACATCTGTCAGGTACAGCATACCTTTATACCTGTCTGGAACAGAATACCTTTACATTTGTCAGGAACAGAATACCTTTATACCTGTCAGGTACAGAATATCTTTATACCTGTCTGGTACAGAATACCTTTATATCTGTCAGGTACAGAATACATTTATACCTGTCCGGTACAGAATACCTTTACATCTGTCAGGAACAGAATACCTTTATACCTGTCAGGTACAGAATACCTTTATACCTGTCAGGTACAGAATACCTTTACATCTGTCAGGTACAGAATCCCTTTATACCTATCAGGAACAGAATACCTTTATACCTGTCAGGTACAGAATACCTTTATATCTCTCAGGTACAGAATACCTTTATATCTCTCAGGTACAGAATACCTTTATACCTGTCAGGTACAGAGTACCTTTACATCTGTCAGGTACAGAATACCTTTATACCTGTCAGGTACAGAATACCTTTACATCTGTCAGGAACAGAATACCTTTATACCTGTCAGGTACAGAATATCTTTATACCTGTCAGGTACAGAATACCTTTATATCTGTCAGGTACAGAATATCTTTACATCTGTCAGGTACAGCATACCGTTATACTTGTCAGGTACAGAATACCTTTACATCTGTCAGGTACAGAATCCCTCTATACCTGTCAGGAACAGAATACCTTTATACCTGTCAGGTACAGAATACCTTTATATCTCTCAGGTACAGAATACTTTTATACCTGTCAAGTACAGAATACCTTTATACCTGTCAGGTACAGAATACCTTTACATCTGTCAGGTACAGAATACCTTTACATCTGTCAGGTACAGAATACCTTTATATCTGTCAGGTACAGAATACCTTTATACCTGTCAGGTACAGAATACCTTTATATCTGTCAGGTACAGAATACCTTTATATCTGTCAGGTACAGAATACCTTTATACCTGTCAGGTACAGAATACCTTTACATCTGTCAGGTACAGAATACCTTTATACCTGTCAGGTACAGAATACCTTTATATCTGTCAGGTACAGAATACCTTTATACCTGTCAGGTACAGAATACCTTTATACCTGTCAGGAACTGAATACCTTTACATCTGTCAGGAACAGAATACCTTTATACCTGTCAGGTACAGAATACCTTTATACCTGTCAGGTACAGAATAATTTATACCTGTCAGGTACAGAATACCTTTATATCTGTCAGGTACAGAATACCTTTATACATGTCAGGAACAGAATACCTTTATACCTGTCAGGTACAGAATACCTTTATACCTGTCAGGAACAGAATACCTTTACATCTGTCAGGTACAGAATACCTTTATACCTGTCAGGTACAGAATATCTTTACATCTGTCAGGAACAGAATACCTTTACATTTGTCAGGTACAGAATACCTTTACATCTGTCAGGAACAGAATACCTTTACATTTGTCAGGTACAGAATACCTTTACATCTGTCAGGTACAGCATACCTTTATACCTGTTAGGTACAGAATAGATTTATACCTGTCAGATACAGAATACCTTTACATCGGTCAGGTACAGAATACCTTTATACCTGTCCTGAACAGAATACCTTTATACCTGCCAGGTACAGAATACCTTTATATCTGTCAGGTACAGAATACCTTTACATCTGTCAGGAACAGAATACCTTTACATCTGTCAGGTACAGAATACCTTTATACCTGTCAGGTACAGAATACCTTTATATCTGTCAGGTACAAATACCTTTACATCTGTCAGGTACAGAATACCTTTACATCTGTCAGGTACAGAATACCTTTATACCTGTCAGGTACAGAATCCCTTTATACCTGTCAGGAACAGAATACCTTTATACCTGTCAGGTACAGAATACCTTTACATCTGTCAGGTACACAATACTTTATCTGTCAGATACAGAATACCTTTATACCTGTCAGGTACAGAATACCTCTACATCTGTCAGGTACAGAATACCTTTACATCTGTCAGGTACAGCATACCTTTATACCTGTCAGGTACAGAATATCTTTATACCTGTCAGGTACAGCATACCTTTATACCTGTCAGGTACAGAATACCTTTATATCTGTCAGGTACAGGATACCTTTACATCTGTCTGGAACAGAATACCTTTACATTTGTCAGGTACAGAATACCTTTATACCTGTCAGGTACAGAATACCTTTACATCTGTCAGGAACAGAATACCTTTATACCTGTCAGGTACAGAATATCTTTATACCTGTCAGGTACAGAATACCTTTATATCTGTCAGGTACAGAATACCTTTACATCTGTCAGGTACACAATACCTTTACATCTGTCAGGTACAGAATACCTTTATACCTGTCAGGTACAGAATATCTTTATACCTGTCAGGTACAGAATACCTTTTTATCTGTCAGGTACAGAATACCTTTATACCTGTCAGGTACAGAATACCGTTATACCTGTCAGGTACAGAATACCTTTACATCTGTCAGGAACAGAATACCTTTACATTTGTCAGGTACAGAATACCTTTATATCTGTCAGGTACAGAATATCTTTATACCTGTCAGGTACAGAATACCTTTATATCTGTCAGGTACAGAATACCTTTACATCTGTCAGGAACAGAATACCTTTACATTTGTCAGGTACAGAATACCTTTATACCTGTCAGGTACAGAATATCTTTATACCTGTCAGGTACAGAATACCTTTATACCTGTCAGGTACAGAATACCTTTATATCTGTCAGGAACAGAATACCTTTACATTTGTCAGGTACAGAATACCTTTACATCTGTCAGGTACAGAATACCTTTATACCTGTCCAGAACAGAATACCTTTATACCTATCAGGAACAGAATACCTTTATACCTGCCCGGTACAGAATACCTTTATACCTGTCAGGTACAGAATACCTTTATATCTCTCAGGTACAGAATACCTTTATATCTCTCAGGTACAGAACACCTTTATACCCGTCAGGTACAGAATACCTTTACACCTGTCAGGAACAGAATACCATTATATCTGTCAGGTACAGAATACCTTTACATCTGTCAGGAACAGAATACCGTTACATCTGTCAGGAACAGAATAGCTTTACATCTGTCAGGTACAGAATACCTTTACATCTGTCAGGTACAGAATACCTTTACATCTGTCAGGTACAGCATACCTTTATACCTGTCAGGTACAGAATAACTTTACATCTGTCAGGTACAGCATACCTTTATACCTGTCAGGTACAGAATACCTTTATATCTGTCAGTTACAGGATACCTTTACATCTGTCAGGAACAGAATACCTTTACATTTGTCAGGTACAGAATACCTTTACATCTGTCAGGTACAGCATACCTTTATACCTGTTATGTACAGAATAGCTTTATACCTGTCAGGTACAGAATACCTTTACATCTGTCAGGTACAGATTACTTTTATACCTGTCCAGAACAGAATACCTTTATACCTGCCAGGTACAGAATACCTTTATATCAGTCAGGTACAGAATACCTTTACATCTGTCAGGAACAGAATACCTTTACATCTGTCAGGTACAGAATACCTTTATACCTGTCAGGTACAGAATACCTTTATATCTGTCAGGTACAAATACCTTTACATCTGTCAGGTACAGAATACCTTTGCATCTGTCAGGTACAGCATACCTTTATACCTGTCAGGTACAGAATCCCTTTATACCTGTCAGGAACAGAATACCTTTATAACTGTCAGGTACAGAATACCTTTACATCTGTCAGGTACAGAATACCTTTATACCTGTCAGGAACAGAATACCTTTATACATGTCAGGTACAGAATACTTTATCTGTTAGGTACAGAATACCTTTATACCTGTCAGGTACAGAATACCTTTATACCTGTCAGGTACAGAATACCTTTACATCTGTCAGGTACAGAATACCTTTACATCTGTCAGGTACAGAATACCTTTACATTTGTCAGGTACAGAATGTAAAGGTATTCTCTACCTGACATGTATAAAGGTATTCTGTACATCTGTCAGGTACAGCATACCTTTATACCAGTCAGGTACAGAATACCTTTATATCTCTCAGGTACAGAATACATTTATACCTGTCAGGTACAGAATACCTTTATACCTGACAGGTACGGAATACTTTTTTATCTGTCAGGTACAGAATACGTTTATACCTGTCAGGTACAGAATACGTTTATACCTGTCAGGTACAGAATACCTTTACATCTGTCAGGAACAGGAACCTTTATACCTGTCAGGTACAGAATACCTTTATACCTATCAGGTACAGAATACATTTATATCTGTCAGGTACAAATACCTTTACATCTGTCAGCTACAGAATACCTTTACATCTGTCAGGTACACCATACCATTATACCTGTCAGGTACAGAATCCCTTTATACCTGTCAGGAACAGAATACCTTTATACCTGTCAGGTACAGAATACCTTTACATCTGTCAGGTACAGAATACCTTTATACCTGTCAGGAACAGAATATATTTATACCTGTCAGGTACAGAATACTTTATACCTGTCAGGTACAGAATACCTTTACATCTGTCAGGTACAGAATACCTTTATACCTGTCAGGAACAGAATACCTTTATACCTGTCAGGTACAGAATACCTTTATACCTGTCAGGTACAGAATACCTTTATACCTGTCAGGTACAGAATACCTTTATACCTGTCAAGTACAGAATACCTTTATACCTGTCATGTACAGAATACCTTTACATCTGTCAGGTACAGAATACTTTAATACCTGTCAGGTACAGAATACCTTTATACCTGTCAGGTACAGAATAATTTATACCTGTCAGGTACAGAATACTTTTATATCTGTCAGGTACAGAATATCTTTATACATGTCAGGAACAGAATACCTTTATATCTGTCAGGAACAGAATACCTTTACATCTGTCAGGTACAGAATAACTTTACATCTGTCAGGAACAGAATACCTTTACATCTGTCAGGTACAGAATACCTTTATACCTGTCAGGTACAGAATACCTTTACATCTGTCAGGTACAGAATACCTTTTTATCTGTCAGATACAGAATACCTTTATACCTGTCAGGTACAGAATACCTTTATACCTGTCAGGTACAGAATACCTTTACATCTATCAGGTACAGAGTACCTGTACATCGGTCAGGTACGGAAAACCTTTATACCTGTCAGGTACAGCATACCTTTATACCAGTCAGGTACAGAATACCTTTATACCTGACAGGTACAGAATACCTTTATATCTCTCAGGTACAGAATACCTTTATACCTGTCAGGTACAGAATACCTTTATACCTGTCAGGTACAGAATACCTTTATACCTGACAGGTACAGAATACCTTTTTATCTGTCAGGTACAGAATAGGTTTATACCTGTCAGGTACAGAATACGTTTATACCTGTCAGGTACAGAATACCTTTACATCTGTCAGGAACAGAATACCTTTATACCTGTCATGTACAGAATACCTTTATACCTGACAGGTACACAATACCTTTATATCTGTCAGGTACAGAATACCTTTACATCTGTCAGGTACAGAATACCTTTACATCTGTCAGGTACAGCATACCTTTATACCTGTCAGGTACAGAATACCGTTACATCTGTCAGGTACAGAATCCCTTTATACCTGTCAGGAACAGAATACCTTTATACCTGTCAGGTACAGAATACCTTTACATCTGTCAGGTACAGAATACCTTTACATCTGTCAGGTACAGAATACCCTTATACCTGTCAGGAACAGAATACCTTTAATACTGTCAAGTACAGAATACCTTTATACCTGTCAGGTACAGAATACCTTTATACCTGTCAGGTACAGAATACCTTTATATCTCTCAGGTACAGAATACCTTTATACCTGTCAAGTACAGAATACCTTTATACCTGTCAGGTACAGAATACCTTTACATCTGTTAGGTTCAGAATACCTTTACATCTGTCAGGTACAGAATACCTTTATACCTGTCAGGTACAGAAGACCTTTATATCTGTCAGGTACAGAATACCTTTATACCTGTCAGGTACAGAATACCTTTATACCTGTCAGGAACAGAATACCTTCATACCTGTCAGGTACAGAATACCTTTATACCTGTCAGGTACAGAATACCTTTATACCTGTCAGGTACAGAATAATTTATTCCTGTCAGGTACAGAATACCTTTATATCTGTCAGGTACAGAATACCTTTATACATGTCAGGAACAGAATACCTTTATATCTGTCAGGTACAGAATACCTTTATACCTGTCAGGTACAGAATACCTTTATATCTGTCAGGTACAGAATACCTTTATACCTGTCAGGTACAGAATACCTTTATACCTGTCAGGAACTGAATACCTTTACATCTGTCAGGAACAGAATACCTTTATACCTGTCAGGTACAGAATACCTTTATACCTGTCAGGTACAGAATAATTTATACCTGTCAGGTACAGAATACCTTTATATCTGTCAGGTACAGAATACCTTTATACACGTCAGGAACAGAATACCTTTATACCTGTCAGGTACAGAATACCTTTATACCTGTCAGGAACAGAATACCTTTACATCTGTCAGGTACAGAATACCTTTATACCTGTCAGGTACAGAATATCTTTACATCTGTCAGGAACAGAATACCTTTATATCTGTCAGGTACAGGATACCTTTACATCTGTCAGGAACAGAATACCTTTACATTTGTCAGGTACAGAATACCTTTACATCTGTCAGGAACAGAATACCTTTACATTTGTCAGGTACAGAATACCTTTACATCTGTCAGATACAGCATACCTTTATACCTGTTAGGTACAGAATAGATTTATACCTGTCAAATACAGAATACCTTTACATCGGTCAGGTACAGAATACCTTTATACCTGTCCTGAACAGAATACCTTTATACCTGCCAGGTACAGAATACCTTTATATCTGTCAAGTACAGAATACCTTTACATCTGTCAGGAACAGAATACCTTTACATCTGTCAGGTACAGAATACCTTTATAAATGTCAGGTACAGAATACCTTTATATCTGTCAGGTACAAATACCTTTACATCTGTCAGGTACAGAATACCTTTACATCTGTCAGGTACAGAATACCTTTATACCTGTCAGGTACAGAATCCCTTTATACCTGTCAGGAACAGAATACCTTTATACCTGTCAGGTACAGAATACCTTTACATCTGTCAGGTACACAATACTTTATCTGTCAGATACAGAATACCTTTATACCTGTCAGGTACAGAATACCTCTACATCTGTCAGGTACAGAATACCTTTACATCTGTCAGGTACAGCATACCTTTATACCTGTCAGGTACAGAATATCTTTATACCTGTCAGGTACAGCATACCTTTATACCTGTCAGGTACAGAATACCTTTATATCTGTCAGGTACAGGATACCTTTACATCTGTCTGGAACAGAATACCTTTACATTTGTCAGGTACAGAATACCTTTATACATGTCAGGTACAGAATACCTTTACATCTGTCAGGAACAGAATACCTTTATACCTGTCAGGTACAGAATATCTTTATACCTGTCAGGTACAGAATACCTTTATATCTGTCAGGTACAGAATACCTTTACATCTGTCAGGTACACAATACCTTTACATCTGTCAGGTACAGAATACCTTTATACCTGTCAGGTACAGAATATCTTTATACCTGTCAGGTACAGAATACCTTTTTATCTGTCAGGTACAGAATACCTTTATACCTGTCAGGTACAGAATACCGTTATACCTGTCAGGTACAGAATACCTTTACATCTGTCAGGAACAGAATACCTTTACATTTGTCAGGTACAGAATACCTTTATACCTGTCAGGAACAGAATACCTTTATACATGTCAGGTACAGAATACTTTATCTGTTAGGTACAGAATACCTTTATACCTGTCAGGTACAGAATACCTTTATACCTGTCAGGTACAGAATACCTTTACATCTGTCAGGTACAGAATACCTTTACATCTGTCAGGTACAGAATACCTTTACATTTGTCAGGTACAGAATGTAAAGGTATTCTCTACCTGACATGTATAAAGGTATTCTGTACATCTGTCAGGTACAGCATACCTTTATACCAGTCAGGTACAGAATACCTTTATATCTCTCAGGTACAGAATACATTTATACCTGTCAGGTACAGAATACCTTTATACCTGACAGGTACGGAATACTTTTTTATCTGTCAGGTACAGAATACGTTTATACCTGTCAGGTACAGAATACATTTATACCTGTCAGGTACAGAATACCTTTACATCTGTCAGGAACAGGAACCTTTATACCTGTCAGGTACAGAATACCTTTATACCTATCAGGTACAGAATACATTTATATCTGTCAGGTACAAATACCTTTACATCTGTCAGCTACAGAATACCTTTACATCTGTCAGGTACACCATACCATTATACCTGTCAGGTACAGAATCCCTTTATACCTGTCAGGAACAGAATACCTTTATACCTGTCAGGTACAGAATACCTTTACATCTGTCAGGTACAGAATACCTTTATACCTGTCAGGAACAGAATATATTTATACCTGTCAGGTACAGAATACTTTATACCTGTCAGGTACAGAATACCTTTACATCTGTCAGGTACAGAATACCTTTATACCTGTCAGGAACAGAATACCTTTATACCTGTCAGGTACAGAATACCTTTATACCTGTTAGGTACAGAATACCTTTATACCTGTCAGGTACAGAATACCTTTATACCTGTCAAGTACAGAATACCTTTATACCTGTCATGTACAGAATACCTTTACATCTGTCAGGTACAGAATACTTTAATACCTGTCAGGTACAGAATACCTTTATACCTGTCAGGTACAGAATAATTTATACCTGTCAGGTACAGAATACTTTTATATCTGTCAGGTACAGAATATCTTTATACATGTCAGGAACAGAATACCTTTATATCTGTCAGGAACAGAATACCTTTACATCTGTCAGGTACAGAATAACTTTACATCTGTCAGGAACAGAATACCTTTACATCTGTCAGGTACAGAATACCTTTATACCTGTCAGGTACAGAATACCTTTACATCTGTCAGGTACAGAATACCTTTTTATCTGTCAGATACAGAATACCTTTATACCTGTCAGGTACAGAATACCTTTATACCTGTCAGGTACAGAATACCTTTACATCTATCAGGTACAGAGTACCTGTACATCGGTCAGGTACGGAAAACCTTTATACCTGTCAGGTACAGCATACCTTTATACCAGTCAGGTACAGAATACCTTTATACCTGACAGGTACAGAATACCTTTATATCTCTCAGGTACAGAATACCTTTATACCTGTCAGGTACAGAATACCTTTATACCTGTCAGGTACAGAATACCTTTATATCTGACAGGTACAGAATACCTTTTTATCTGTCAGGTACAGAATAGGTTTATACCTGTCAGGTACAGAATACGTTTATACCTGTCAGGTACAGAATACCTTTACATCTGTCAGGAACAGAATACCTTTATACCTGTCAGGTACAGAATACCTTTATACCTGACAGGTACACAATACCTTTATATCTGTCAGGTACAGAATACCTTTACATCTGTCAGGTACAGAATACCTTTACATCTGTCAGGTACAGCATACCTTTATACCTGTCAGGTACAGAATACCGTTACATCTGTCAGGTACAGAATCCCTTTATACCTGTCAGGAACAGAATACCTTTATACCTGTCAGGTACAGAATACCTTTACATCTGTCAGGTACAGAATACCTTTACATCTGTCAGGTACAGAATACCCTTATACCTGTCAGGAACAGAATACCTTTAATACTGTCAAGTACAGAATACCTTTATACCTGTCAGGTACAGAATACCTTTATACCTGTCAGGTACAGAATACCTTTATATCTCTCAGGTACAGAATACCTTTATACCTGTCAAGTACAGAATACCTTTATACCTGTCAGGTACAGAATACCTTTACATCTGTTAGGTTCAGAATACCTTTACATCTGTCAGGTACAGAATACCTTTATACCTGTCAGGTACAGAAGACCTTTATATCTGTCAGGTACAGAATACCTTTATACCTGTCAGGTACAGAATACCTTTATACCTGTCAGGAACAGAATACCTTCATACCTGTCAGGTACAGAATACCTTTATACCTGTCAGGTACAGAATACCTTTATACCTGTCAGGTACAGAATAATTTATACCTGTCAGGTACAGAATACCTTTATATCTGTCAGGTACAGAATACCTTTATACATGTCAGGAACAGAATACCTTTATATCTGTCAGGTACAGAATACCTTTATACCTGTCAGGTACAGAATACCTTTACATCTGTCAGGTACAGAATACCCTTACATCTGTCAGGAACAGAATACCTTTATACCTGTCAGGTACAGAATACCTTTATACCTGTCAGGAACAGAATATCTTTACATCTGTCAGGTACAGAATACCTTTACATCTGTCAGGAACAGAATACCTTTATCCCTGTCAGGTACAGAATACCTTTATACCTGTCAGGTACAGAAAACCTTTACATCTGTCAGGAACAGAATACCTTTACATCTGTCAGGAACAGAATACCTTTATACCTGTCAGGTACAGAATACCTTTATACCTGACAGGTACACAATACCTTTATATCTGTCAGGTACAGAATACCTTTACATCTGTCAGGTACAGAATACCTTTACATCTGTCAGGTAGAGCATACATTTATACCTGTCAGGTACAGAATACCTTTACATCTGTCAGGTACAGAATCCCTTTATACCTGTCAGGAACAGAATACCTTTATACCTGTCAGGTACATAATACCTTTACATCTGTCAGGTACAGAATACCTTTATACCTGTCAGGAACAGAATACCTTTATACCTGTCAGGTACAGAATACCTTTATACCTGTCAGGTACAGAATACCTTAACATCTGTCAGGTACAGAATACCTTTATACCTGTCAGGAACAGAATACCTTTATACCTGTCAGGTACAGAATACCTTTATACCTGTCAGGTACAAAATACCTTTATACCTGTCAGGTACAGAATACCTTTATACCTGTCAAGTACAGAATACCTTTATACCTGTCAGGTACTGAATACCTTTACATCTGTCAGGTACAGAATACCTTTACATCTGTCAGGTACAGAATACCTTTATACCTGTCAGGTACCGAATACCTTTATATCTGTCAGGTACAGAATACCTTTATACCTGTCAGGTACAGAATACCTTTATACCTGTCAGGAACAGAATACCTTCATACCTGTCAGGTACAGAATACCTTTATACCTGTCAGGTACAGAATACCTTTATACCTGTCAGGTACAGAATACCTTTATACCTGACAGGTACACAATACCTTTATATCTGTCAGGTACAGAATACCTTTACATCTGTCAGGTACAGAATACCTTTACATCTGTCAGGTACAGCATACCTTTATACCTGTCAGGTACAGAATACCTTTACATCTGTCAGGTACAGTATCCCTTTATACCTGTCAGGAACAGAATACCTTTATACCTGTCAGGTACAGAATACCTTTACATCTGTCAGGTACAGAATACCTTTACATCTGTCAGGTACAGAATACCTTTATACCTGTCAGGAACAGAATACCTTTAAAACTGTCAGGTACAGAATACCTTTATACCTGTCAGGTACAGAATACCTTTATACCTGCCAGGTACAGAATACCTTTATATCTCTCAGGTACAGAATACCTTTATACCTGTCAAGTACAGAATACCTTTATACCTGTCAGGTACAGAATACCTTTACATCTGTCAGGTACAGAATACCTTTACATCTGTCAGGTACAGAATACCTTTATACCTGTCAGGTACAGAATACCTTTATATCTGTCAGGTACAGAATACCTTTATACCTGTCAGGTACAGAATACCTTTATACCTGTCAGGAACAGAATACCTTCATACCTGTCAGGTACAGAATACCTTTATACCTGTCAGGTACAGAATACCTTTATACCTGTCAGGTTCAGAATAATTTATACCTGTCAGGTAAAGAATACCTTTATATCTGTCAGGTACAGAATACCTTTATACATGTCAGGAACAGAATACCTTTATATCTGTCAGGTACAGAATACCTTTATACCTGTCAGGTACAGAATACCTTTACATCTGTCAGGTACAGAATACCTTTACATCTGTCAGGAACAGAATACCTTTATACCTGTCAGGTACAGAATACCTTTATACCTGTCAGGAACAGAATATCTTTACATCTGTCAGGTACAGAATACCTTTACATCTGTCAGGAACAGAATACCTTTATCCCTGTCAGGTACAGAATACTTTTATACCTGTCAGGTACAGAATACCTTTACATCTGTCAGGTACAGAATACCTTTACATCTGTCAGGTACAGAATACCTTTATATCTGTCAGGTACAGGATACCTTTACATCTGTCAGGAACAGAATACCTTTACATTTGTCAGGTACAGAATACATTTACATCTGTCAGGTACAGCATACCTTTATACCTGTTAGATACAGAATAGCTTTATACCTGTCAGGTACAGAATACCTTTACATCGGTCAGGTACAGAATACATTTATACCTGTCCAGAACAGAATACCTTTATACCTGCCAGGTACAGAATACCTTTATATCTGTCAGGTACAGAATAACTTTACATCTGTCAGGAACAGAATACCTTTACATCTGTCAGGTACAGAATACCTTTATACCTGTCAGGTACAGAATACCTTTATATCTGCCAAGAACAGAATATCTTTATACCTGTCAGGTACAGAATACCTTTACATCTGTCAGGTACAGAATACCTTTATACCTGTCAGGAACAGAATACCTTTATACCTGTCAGGTACAGAATACTTTATCTGTCAGGTACAGAATACCTTTATACCTGTCAGGTACAGAATACCTTTATACCTGTCAGGTACAGAATACCTTTACATCTGTCAGGTACAGAATACCTTTACATCTGTCAGGTACAGAATACCTTTACATTTGTCAGGTACAGAATGTAAAGGTATTCTGTACCTGACATGTATAAAGGTATTCTGTACATCTGTCAGGTACAGCATACCTTTATACCAGTCAGGTACAGAATACCTTTATATCTCTCAGGTACAGAATACCTTTATACCTGTCAGGTACAGAATACCTTTACATCTGTTAGGTTCAGAATACCTTTACATCTGTCAGGTACAGAATACCTTTATACCTGTCAGGTACAGAAGACCTTTATATCTGTCAGGTACAGAATACCTTTATACCTGTCAGGTACAGAATACCTTTATACCTGTCAGGAACAGAATACCTTCATACCTGTCAGGTACAGAATACCTTTATACCAGTCAGGTACAGAATACCTTTATACCTGTCAGGTACAGAATAATTTATACCTGTCAGGTACAGAATACCTTTATATCTGTCAGGTACAGAATACCTTTATACATGTCAGGAACAGAATACCTTTATATCTGTCAGGTACAGAATACCTTTATACCTGTCAGGTACAGAATACCTTTACATCTGTCAGGTACAGAATACCCTTACATCTGTCAGGAACAGAATACCTTTATACCTGTCAGGTACAGAATACCTTTATACCTGTCAGGAACAGAATATCTTTACATCTGTCAGGTACAGAATACCTTTACATCTGTCAGGTACAGAATACCTTTATCCCTGTCAGGTACAGAATACCTTTATACCTGTCAGGTACAGAAAACCTTTACATCTGTCAGGAACAGAATACCTTTACATCTGTCAGGAACAGAATACCTTTATACCTGTCAGGTACAGAATACCTTTATACCTGACAGGTACACAATACCTTTATATCTGTCAGGTACAGAATACCTTTACATCTGTCAGGAACAGAATACCTTTACATCTGTCAGGTAGAGCATACATTTATACCTGTCAGGTACAGAATACCTTTACATCTGTCAGGTACAGAATCCCTTTATACCTGTCAGGAACAGAATACCTTTATACCTGTCAGGTACAGAATACCTTTACATCTGTCAGGTACAGAATACCTTTATACCTGTCAGGAACAGAATACCTTTATACCTGTCAGGTACAGAATACCTTTATACCTGTCAGGTACAGAATACCTTAACATCTGTCAGGTACAGAATACCTTTATACCTGTCAGGAACAGAATACCTTTATACCTGTCAGGTACAGAATACCTTTATACCTGTCAGGTACAAAATACCTTTATACCTGTCAGGTACAGAATACCTTTATACCTGTCAAGTACAGAATACCTTTATACCTGTCAGGTACTGAATACCTTTACATCTGTCAGGTACAGAATACCTTTACATCTGTCAGGTACAGAATACCTTTATACCTGTCAGGTACCGAATACCTTTATATCTGTCAGGTACAGAATACCTTTATACCTGTCAGGTACAGAATACCTTTATACCTGTCAGGAACAGAATACCTTCATACCTGTCAGGTACAGAATACCTTTATACCTGTCAGGTACAGAATACCTTTATACCTGTCAGGTACAGAATTCCTTTATACCTGACAGGTACACAATACCTTTATATCTGTCAGGTACAGAATACCTTTACATCTGTCAGGTACAGAATACCTTTACATCTGTCAGGTACAGCATACCTTTATACCTGTCAGGTACAGAATACCTTTACATCTGTCAGGTACAGTATCCCTTTATACCTGTCAGGAACAGAATACCTTTATACCTGTCAGGTACAGAATACCTTTACATCTGTCAGGTACAGAATACCTTTACATCTGTCAGGTACAGAATACCTTTATACCTGTCAGGAACAGAATACCTTTAAAACTGTCAGGTACAGAATACCTTTATACCTGTCAGGTACAGAATACCTTTATACCTGCCAGGTACAGAATACCTTTATATCTCTCAGGTACAGAATACCTTTATACCTGTCAAGTACAGAATACCTTTATACCTGTCAGGTACAGAATACCTTTACATCTGTCAGGTACAGAATACTTTTACATCTGTCAGGTACAGAATACCTTTATACCTGTCAGGTACAGAATACCTTTATATCTGTCAGGTACAGAATACCTTTATACCTGTCAGGTACAGAATACCTTTATACCTGTCAGGAACAGAATACCTTCATACCTGTCAGGTACAGAATACCTTTATACCTGTCAGGTACAGAATACCTTTATACCTGTCAGGTTCAGAATAATTTATACCTGTCAGGTAAAGAATACCTTTATATCTGTCAGGTACAGAATACCTTTATACATGTCAGGAACAGAATACCTTTATATCTGTCAGGTACAGAATACCTTTCTACCTGTCAGGTACAGAATACCTTTACATCTGTCAGGTACAGAATACCTTTACATCTGTCAGGAACAGAATACCTTTATACCTGTCAGGTACAGAATACCTTTATACCTGTCAGGAACAGAATATCTTTACATCTGTCAGGTACAGAATACCTTTACATCTGTCAGGAACAGAATACCTTTATCCCTGTCAGGTACAGAATACCTTTATACCTGTCAGGTACAGAATACCTTTACATCTGTCAGGTACAGAATACCTTTACATCTGTCAGGTACAGAATACCTTTATATCTGTCAGGTACAGGATACCTTTACATCTGTCAGGAACAGAATACCTTTACATTTGTCAGGTACAGAATACCTTTACATCTGTCAGGTACAGCATACCTTTATACCTGTTAGATACAGAATAGCTTTATACCTGTCAGGTACAGAATACCTTTACATCTGTCAGGTACAGAATACCTTTACATCTGTCAGGTACAGAATACCTTTACATTTGTCAGGTACAGAATGTAAAGGTATTCTGTACCTGACATGTATAAAGGTATTCTGTACATCTGTCTGGTACAGCATACCTTTATACCAGTCAGGTACAGAATACCTTTATATCTCTCAGGTACAGAATACCTTTATACCTGTCAGGTACAGAATACCTTTATACCTGTCAGGTACAGAATACCTTTATACCTGACAGGTACAGAATACTTTTTTATCTGTCAGGTACAGAATACCTTTATACCTGTCAGGTACAGAATACGTTTATACCTGTCTGGTACAGAATACCTTTACATCTGTCAGGAACAGGAACCTTTATACCTGTCAGGTACAGAATACCTTTATACCTGTCAGGTACAGAATACATTTATATCTGTCAGGTACAAATACCTTTACATCTGTCAGGTACAGAATACCTTTACATCTGTCAGGTACAGAATACCTTTATACCTGTCAGGTACCGAATACCTTTATATCTGTCAGGTACAGAATACCTTTATACCTGTCAGGTACAGAATACCTTTATACCTGTCAGGAACAGAATACCTTCATACCTGTCAGGTACAGAATACCTTTATACCTGTCAGGTACAGAATACCTTTATACCTGTCAGGTACAGAATACCTTTATACCTGACAGGTACACAATACCTTTATATCTGTCAGGTACAGAATACCTTTACATCTGTCAGGTACAGAATACCTTTACATCTGTCAGGTACAGCATACCTTTATACCTGTCAGGTACAGAATACCTTTACATCTGTCAGGTACAGTATCCCTTTATACCTGTCAGGAACAGAATACCTTTATACCTGTCAGGTACAGAATACCTTTACATCTGTCAGGTACAGAATACCTTTACATCTGTCAGGTACAGAATACCTTTATACCTGTCAGGAACAGAATACCTTTAAAACTGTCAGGTACAGAATACCTTTATACCTGTCAGGTACAGAATACCTTTATACCTGCCAGGTACAGAATACCTTTATATCTCTCAGGTACAGAATACCTTTATACCTGTCAAGTACAGAATACCTTTATACCTGTCAGGTACAGAATACCTTTACATCTGTCAGGTACAGAATACCTTTATACCTGTCAGGTACAGAATACCTTTATATCTGTCAGGTACAGAATACCTTTATACCTGTCAGGTACAGAATACCTTTATACCTGTCAGGAACAGAATACCTTCATACCTGTCAGGTACAGAATACCTTTATACCTGTCAGGTACAGAATACCTTTATACCTGTCAGGTTCAGAATAATTTATACCTGTCAGGTAAAGAATACCTTTATATCTGTCAGGTACAGAATACCTTTATACATGTCAGGAACAGAATACCTTTATATCTGTCAGGTACAGAATACCTTTATACCTGTCAGGTACAGAATACCTTTACATCTGTCAGGTACAGAATACCTTTACATCTGTCAGGAACAGAATACCTTTATACCTGTCAGGTACAGAATACCTTTATACCTGTCAGGAACAGAATATCTTTACATCTGTCAGGTACAGAATACCTTTACATCTGTCAGGAACAGAATACCTTTATCCCTGTCAGGAACAGAATACCTTTATACCTGTCAGGTACAGAATACCTTTACATCTGTCAGGTACAGAATACCTTTACATCTGTCAGGTACAGAATACCTTTATATCTGTCAGGTACAGGATACCTTTACATCTGTCAGGAACAGAATACCTTTACATTTGTCAGGTACAGAATACCTTTACATCTGTCAGGTACAGCATACCTTTATACCTGTTAGATACAGAATAGCTTTATACCTGTCAGGTACAGAATACCTTTACATCTGTCAGGTACAGAATACCTTTACATCTGTCAGGTACAGAATACCTTTACATTTGTCAGGTACAGAATGTAAAGGTATTCTGTACCTGACATGTATAAATGTATTCTGTACATCTGTCAGGTACAGCATACCTTTATACCAGTCAGGTACAGAATACCTTTATATCTCTCAGGTACAGAATACCTTTATACCTGTCAGGTACAGAATACCTTTATACCTGTCAGGTACAGAATACCTTTATACCTGACAGGTACAGAATACTTTTTTATCTGTCAGGTACAGAATACCTTTATACCTGTCAGGTACAGAATACGTTTATACCTGTCAGGTACAGAATACCTTTACATCTGTCAGGAACAGGAACCTTTATACCTGTCAGGTACAGAATACCTTTATACCTGTCAGGTACAGAATACATTTATATCTGTCAGGTACAAATACCTTTACATCTGTCAGGTACAGAATACCTTTACATCTGTCAGGTACAGCATACCTTTATACCTGTCAGGTACAGAATCCCTTTATACCTGTCAGGAACAGAATAACTTTATACCTGTCAGGTACAGAATACCTTTACATCTGTCAGGTGCAGAATACCTTTATACCTGTCAGGAACAGAATACCTTTATACCTGTCAGGTACAGAATACTTTATACCTGTCAGGTACAGAATACCTTTACATCTGTCAGGTACAGAATAGCTTTATACCTGTCAGGTACAGAATACCTTTATACCTGTCAAGTACAGAATACCTTTATACCTGTCAGGTACAGAATACCTTTACATCTGTCAGGTACAGAATACCTTAATACCTGTCAGGTACAGAATACCTTTATACCTGTCAGGTACAGAATAATTTATACCTGTCAGGTACAGAATACTTTTATATCTGTCAGGTACAGAATATCTTTATACATGTCAGGAACAGAATACCTTTATATCTGTCAGGTACAGAATACCTTTACATCTGTCAGGTACAGAATACCTTTATACCTGTCAGGTACAGAATACCTTTACATCTGTCAGGAACAGAATACCTTTATACCTGTCAGGAACAGAATACCTTTACATCTGTCAGGAACAGAATACCTTTATACCTGTCAGGTACAGAATACCTTTATACCTGTCAGGTACACAATACCTTTATATCTGTCAGGTACAGAATACCTTTACATCTGTCAGGTACAGAATACCTTTACATCTGTCAGGTACAGCATCCCTTTATACCTGTCAGGTACAGAATACCTTTACATCTGTCAGTTACAGAATCCCTTTATACCTGTCACGAACAGAATACCTTTATACCTGTCAGGTACAGAATACCTTTACATCTGTGAGGTACAGAATACCTTTATACCTGTCAGGAACAGAATACCTTCATACCTGTCAGGTACAGAATACCTTTATACCTGTCAGGTACAGAATACCTTTACATCTGTCAGGTACAGAATACCTTTATACCTGTCAGGAACAGAATACCTTTAAACCTGTCAGGTACAGAATACCTTTATACCTGTCAGGTACAGAATACCTTTATACCTGTCAAGTACAGAGTACCTTTATACCTGTCAGGTACAGAATACCTTTACATCTGTCAGGTACAGAATACCTTTTATCTGTCAGGTACAGAATACCTTTATACCTGTCCAGAACAGAATACCTTTATACCTGCCAGGTACAGAATACCTTTATCCCTGTCAGGTACAGAATACCTTTACATCTCTCAGGAACAGAATACCTTTACATCTGTCAGGTACAGAATACCTTTATATCTGTGAGGTACAGAATACCTTTACATCTGTCAGGTATAGAATACCTTTACATCTGTCAGGTACAGAATACCTTTATACCTGTCAGGTACAGAATACCTTTATACCTGTTAGGTACAGAATACCTTTACATCTGTCAGGTACAGAATACCTTTATACCTGTCAGGTACAGAATACCTTTATACCTGTCAGGTACAGAATACCTTTACATCTGTCAGGTACAGAATACCTTTATACCTGTCAGGAACAGAATACCTTTATACCTGTCAGGTACAGAATACCTTTACATCTGTCAGGTACAGAATACCTTTATACCTGTCAGGTACAGAATACCTTTACATCTGTCAGGAACAGAATACCTTTATATCTGTCAGGAACAGAATACCTTTACATCTGTCAGGTACAGAATAACTTTACATCTGTCAGGAACAGAATACCTTTACATCTGTCAGGTACAGAATACCTTTATACCTGTCAGGTACAGAATACCTTTACATCTGTCAGGTACAGAATACCTTTTTATCTGTCAGATACAGAATACCTTTATACCTGTCAGGTACAGAATACCTTTATATCAGTCAGGTACAGAATACCTTTACATCTGTCAGGTACAGAGTATCTTTACATCGGTCAGGTACGGAAAACCTTTATACCTGTCAGGTACAGCATACCTTTATACCAGTCAGGTACAGAATACCTTTATACCTGACAGGTACAGAATACCTTTATACCTGTCATGTACAGAATACCTTTACATCTGTCAGGTACAGAATACCTTTATACCTGGCAGGTACAGAATACCTTTATACCTGTCAGGTACAGAATACCTTTATACCTGACAGGTACAGAATACTTTTTTATCTGTCAGGTACAGAATACGTTTATACCTGTCAGGTACAGAATACGTTTATACCTGTCAGGTACAGAATACCTTTACATCTGTCAGGAACAGAATACCTTTATACCTGTCAGGTACAGAATACCTTTATACCTGACAGGTACACAATACCTTTATATCTGTCAGGTACAGAATACCTTTACATCTGTCAGGTACAGAATACCTTTACATCTGTCAGGTACAGCATACCTTTATACCTGTCAGGTACAGAATACCTTTACATCTGTCAGGTACAGAATCCCTTTATACCTGTCAGGAACAGAATACCTTTATACCTGTCAGGTACAGAATACCTTTACATCTGTCAGGTACAGAATACCTTTACATCTGTCAGGTACAGAATACCTTTATACCTGTTAGGAACAGAATACCTTTAAAACTGTCAGGTACAGAATACCTTTATACCTGTCAGGTACAGAATACCTTTATACCTGTCAGGTACAGAATACCTTTATATCTCTCAGGTACAGAATACCTTTATACCTGTCAAGTACAGAATACCTTTATACCTGTCAGGTACAGAATACCTTTTATCTGTCAGGTACAGAATACCTTTATACCTGTCAGGTACAGAATACCTTTATACCTGACAGGTACACAATACCTTTACATCTGTCAGGTACAGAATAACTTTACATCTGTCAGGTACAGAATACCTTTACATCTGTCAGGTACAGAATACCTTTATACCTGTCAGGAACAGAATACCTTTAAAACTGTCAGGTACAGAATACCTTTATACCTGTCAGGTACAGAATACCTTTATACCTGCCAGGTACAGAATACCTTTATATCTCTCAGGTACAGAATACCTTTATACCTGTCAGGTACAGAATACCTTTATACCTGTCAGGAACAGAATACCTTCATACCTGTCAGGTACAGAATACCTTTATACCTGTCAGGTACAGAATACCTTTATACCTGTCAGGTACAGAATAATTTATACCTGTCAGGTACAGAATACCTTTATATCTGTCAGGTACAGAATACCTTTATACATGTCAGGAACAGAATACCTTTATATCTGTCAGGTACAGAATACCTTTATACCTGTCAGGTACAGAATACCTTTACATCTGTCAGGTACAGAATACCTTTTATCTGTCAGGTACAGAATACCTTTATGCCTGTCCAGAACAGAATACCTTTATACCTGCCAGGTACAGAATACCTTTATCCCTGTCAGGTACAGAATACCTTTACATCTCTCAGGAACACAATACCTTTACGTCTGTCAGGTACAGAATACCTTTATATCTGTGAGGTACAGAATACCTTTACATCTGTCAGGTATAGAATACCTTTACATCTGTCAGGTACAGAATACCTTTATACCTGTCAGGTACAGAATACCTTTATACCTGTCAGGTACAGAATACCTTTACATCTGTCAGGTACAGAATACCTTTATAACTGTCAGGTACAGAATACCTTTATACCTGTCAGGTACAGAATACCTTTACATCTGTCAGGTACAGAATACCTTTATACCTGTCAGGAACAGAATACCTTTATACCTGTCAGGTACAGAATACCTTTACATCTGTCAGGTACAGAATACCTTTATACCTGTCAGGTACAGAATACCTTTACATCTGTCAGGAACAGAATACCTTTATATCTGTCAGGAACAGAATACCTTTACATCTGTCAGGTACAGAATAACTTTACATCTGTCAGGAACAGAATACCTTTACATCTGTCAGGTACAGAATACCTTTATACCTGTCAGGTACAGAATACCTTTACATCTGTCAGGTACAGAATACCTTTTTATCTGTCAGATACAGAATACCTTTATACCTGTCAGGTACAGAATACCTTTATATCAGTCAGGTACAGAATACCTTTACATCTGTCAGGTACAGAGTATCTTTACATCGGTCAGGTACGGAAAACCTTTATAACTGTCAGGTACAGCATACCTTTATACCAGTCAGGTACAGAATACCTTTATACCTGACAGGTACAGAATACCTTTATATCTGTCATGTACAGAATACCTTTACATCTGTCAGGTACAAAATACCTTTATACCTGGCAGGTACAGAATACCTTTATACCTGTCAGGTACAGAATACCTTTACATCTGTCAGGAACAGAATACCTTTACATCTGTCAGGAACAGAATACCTTTATATATGTCAGGTACAGGATACCTTTACATCTGTCAGGTACAGAATACCTTTACATCTGTCAGGTACAGCATACCTTTATACCTGTTAGGTACAGAATAGCTTTATACCTGTCAGGTACAGAATACCTTTACATCGGTCAGGTACAGAATACCTTTATACCTGTCCAGAACAGAATACCTTTATACCTGCCAGGTACAGAATACCTTTATATCTGTCAGGTACAGAATACCTTTACATCTGTCAGGAACAGAATACCTTTACAACTGTCAGGTACAGAATACCTTTATACTTGTCAGGTACAGAATACCTTTATATCTGTCAAGAACAGAATATCTTTATACCTGTCAGGTACAGAATACCTTTACATCTGTCAGGTACAGAATACCTTTATACCTGTCAGGAACAGAATACATTTATACCTGTCAGGTACAGAATACTTTATCTGTCAGGTACAGAATACCTTTATACCTGTCAGGTACAGAATACCTTTATACCTGTCAGGTACAGAATACCTTTACATCTGTCAGGTACAGAATACCTTTACATCTGTCAGGTACAGAATACCTTTACATTTGTCAGGTACAGAATGTAAAGGTATTCTGTACCTGACATGTATAAAGGTATTCTGTCCATCTGTCAGGTACAGCATACCTTTATACCAGTCAGGTACAGAATACCTTTATATCTCTCAGGTACAGAATACCTTTATACCTGTCAGGTACAGAATACCTTTATACCTGTCAGGTACAGAATACCTTTATACCTGACAGGTACAGAATACTTTTTTATCTGTCAGGTACAGAATACCTTTATACCTGTCAGGTACAGAATACGTTTATACCTGTCAGGTACAGAATACCTTTACATCTGTCAGGTACAGAATACCTTTATACCTGTCAGGAACAGAATACCTTTATACCTGTCAGGTACAGAATACCTTTATACCTGTCAGGTACAGAATACATTTATATCTGTCAGGTACAAATACCTTTACATCTGTCAGGTACAGAATACCTTTACATCTGTAAGGTACAGCATACCTTTATACCTGTCAGGTACAGAATCCCTTTATACCTGTCAGGAACTGAATAACTTTATACCTGTCAGGTACAGAATACCTTTACATCTGTTAGGTACAGAATACCTTTATACCTGTCAGGAACAGAATACCTTTATACCTGTCAGGTACAGAATACTTTATACCTGTCAGGTACAGAATACCTTTACATCTGTCAGGTACACAATACCTTTATACCTGTCAGGAACAGAATACCTTTATACCTGTCAGGTACAGAATACCTTTATACCTATCAGGTACAGAATACCTTTATACCTGTCAGGTACAGAATACCTTTATACCTGTCAAGTACAGAATACCTTTATACCTGTCAGGTACAGAATACCTTTACATCTGTCAGGTACAGAATACCTTAATACCTGTCAGGTACAGAATACCTTTATACCTGTCAGGTACAGAATAATTTATACCTGTCAGGTACCGAATACTTTTATATCTGTCAGGTACAGAATATCTTTATACATGTCAGGAACAGAATACCTATATATCTCTCAGGTACACAATACCTTTACATCTGTCAGGTACAGAATACCTTTATACCTGTCAGGTACAGAATACCTTTACATCTGTCAGGAACAGAATACCTTTATACCTGTCAGGAACAGAATACCTTTACACCTGTCAGGAACAGAATACCTTTATACCTGTCAGGTACAGAATACCTTTATACCTGTCAGGTACACAATACCTTTATATCTGTCAGGTACAGAATACCTTTACATCTGTCAGGTACAGAATACCTTTACATCTGTCAGGTACAGCATACCTTTATACCTGTCAGGTACAGAATAACTTTACATCTGTCAGTTACAGAATCCCTTTATACCTGTCACGAACAGAATACCTTTATACCTGTCAGGTACAGAATACCTTTACATCTGTGAGGTACAGAATACCTTTATACCTGTCAGGAACAGAATACCTTTATACCTGTCAGGTACAGAATACCTTTATACCTGTCAGGTACAGAATACCTTTATACCTGTCAGGTACAGAATACCTTTACATCTGTCAGGTACAGAATACCTTTATACCTGTCAGGTACAGAATACCTTTATACCTGTCAGGTACAGAATACCTTTACATCTGTCAGGTACAGAATACCTTTATACCTATCAGGAACAGAATACCTTTATACCTGTCAGGTACAGAATACCTTTACATCTGTCAGGTACAGAATACCTTTATACCTGTCAGGTACAGAATACCTTTACATCTGTCAGGAACAGAATACCTTTATATCTGTCAGGAACAGAATACCTTCACATCTGTCAGGTACAGAATAACTTTACATCTGTCAGGAACAGAATACCTTTACATCTGTCAGGTACAGAATACCTTTATACCTGTCAGGTACAGAATACCTTTACATCTGTCAGGTACAGAATACCTTTTTATCTGTCAGATACAGAATACCTTTATACCTGTCAGGTACAGAATACCTTTATATCAGTCAGGTACAGAATACCTTTACATCTGTCAGGTACAGAGTATCTTTACATCGGTCAGGTACGGAAAACCTTTATACCTGTCAGGTACAGCATACCTTTATACCAGTCAGGTACAGAATACCTTTATACCTGTCAGGTACAGAATACCTTTATACCTGTCAGGAACAGAATACCTTCATACCTGTCAGGTACAGAATACCTTTATACCTGTCAGGTACAGAATACCTTTATACCTGTCAGGTACAGAATAATTTATACCTGTCAGGTACAGAATACCTTTATATCTGTCAGGTACAGAATACCTTTATACATGTCAGGAACAGAATACCTTTATATCTGTCAGGTACAGAATACCTTTATACCTGTCAGGTACAGAATACCTTTACATCTGTCAGGTACAGAATACCTTTTATCTGTCAGGTACAGAATACCTTTATACCTGTCCAGAACAGAATACCTTTATACCTGCCAGGTACAGAATACCTTTATCCCTGTCAGGTACAGAATACCTTTACATCTCTCAGGAACAGAATACCTTTACATCTGTCAGGTACAGAATACCTTTATATCTGTGAGGTACAGAATACCTTTACATCTGTCAGGTATAGAATACCTTTAAATCTGTCAGGTACAGAATACCTTTATACCTGTCAGGTACAGAATACCTTTATACCTGTCAGGTACAGAATACCTTTACATCTGTCAGGTACAGAATACCTTTATACCTGTCAGGTACAGAATACCTTTATACCTGTCAGGTACAGAATACCTTTACATCTGTCAGGTACAGAGTACCTTTATACCTGTCAGGAACAGAATACCTTTATACCTGTCAGGTACAGAATACCTTTACATCTGTCAGGTACAGAATACCTTTATACCTGTCAGGTACAGAATACCTTTACATCTGTCAGGAACAGAATACCTTTATATCTGTCAGGAACAGAATACCTTTACATCTGTCAGGTACAGAATAACTTTACATCTGTCAGGAACAGAATACCTTTACATCTGTCAGGTACAGAATACCTTTATACCTGTCAGGTACAGAATACCTTTACATCTGTCAGGTACAGAATATCTTTTTATCTGTCAGATACAGAATACCTTTATACCTGTCAGGTACAGAATACCTTTATATCAGTCAGGTACAGAATACCTTTACATCTGTCAGGTACAGAGTATCTTTACATCGGTCAGGTACGGAAAACCTTTATACCTGTCAGGTACAGCATACCTTTATACCAGTCAGGTACAGAATACCTTTATACCTGACAGGTACAGAATACCTTTATATCTGTCATGTACAGAATACCTTTACATCTGTCAGGTACAGAATACCTTTATACCTGGCAGGTACAGAATACCTTTATACCTGTCAGGTACAGAATACCTTTACATCTGTCAGGAACAGAATACCTTTACATCTGTCAGGAACAGAATACCTTTATATCTGTCAGGTACAGGATACCTTTACATCTGTCAGGAACAGAATACCTTTACATTTGTCAGGTACAGAATACCTTTACATCTGTCAGGTACAGCATACCTTTATACCTGTTAGGTACAGAATAGCTTTATACCTGTCAGGTACAGAATACCTTTACATCGGTCAGGTACAGAATACCTTTATACCTGTCCAGAACAGAATACCTTTATACCTGCCAGGTACAGAATACCTTTATATCTGTCAGGTACAGAATACCTTTACATCTGTCAGGAACAGAATACCTTTACATCTGTCAGGTACAGAATACCTTTATACTTGTCAGGTACAGAATACCTTTATATCTGTCAAGAACAGAATATCTTTATACCTGTCAGGTACAGAATACCTTTACATCTGTCAGGTACAGAATACCTTTATACCTGTCAGGAACAGAATACCTTTATACCTGTCAGGTACAGAATACTTTATCTGTCAGGTACAGAATACCTTTATACCTGTCAGGTACAGAATACCTTTATACCTGTCAGGAACAGAATACCTTTACATCTGTCAGGAACAGAATACCTTTATATCTGTCAGGTACAGGATACCTTTACATCTGTCAGGAACAGAATACCTTTACATTTGTCAGGTACAGAATACCTTTACATCTGTCAGGTACAGCATACCTTTATACCTGTTAGGTACAGAATAGCTTTATACCTGTCAGGTACAGAATACCTTTACATCGGTCAGGTACAGAATACCTTTATACCTGTCCAGAACAGAATACCTTTATACCTGCCAGGTACAGAATACCTTTATATCTGTCAGGTACAGAATACCTTTACATCTGTCAGGAACAGAATACCTTTACATCTGTCAGGTACAGAATACCTTTATACCTGTCAGGTACAGAATACCTTTATATCTGTCAAGAACAGAATATCTTTATACCTGTCAGGTACAGAATACCTTTACATCTGTCAGGTACAGAATACCTTTACATCTGTCAGGTACAGAATACCTTTACATTTGTCAGGTACAGAATGTAAAGGTATTCTGTACCTGACATGTATAAAGGTATTCTGTCCATCTCTCAGGTACAGCATACCTTTATACCAGTCAGGTACAGAATACCTTTATATCTCTCAGGTACAGAATACCTTTATACCTGTCAGGTACAGAATACCTTTATACCTGTCAGGTACAGAATACCTTTATACCTGACAGGTACAGAATACTTTTTTATCTGTCAGGTACAGAATACCTTTATACCTGTCAGGTACAGAATACGTTTATACCTGTCAGGTACAGAATACCTTTACATCTGTCAGGAACAGGAACCTTTATACCTGTCAGGTACAGAATACCTTTATACCTGTCAGGTACAGAATACATTTATATCTGTCAGGTACAAATACCTTTACATCTGTCAGGTACAGAATACCTTTACATCTGTCAGGTACAGCATACCTTTATACCTGTCAGGTACAGAATCCCTTTATACCTGTCAGGAACAGAATAACTTTATACCTGTCAGGTACAGAATACCTTTACATCTGTCAGGTACAGAATACCTTTATACCTGTCAGGAACAGAATACCTTTATACCTGTCAGGTACAGAATACTTTATACCTGTCAGGTACAGAATACCTTTACATCTGTCAGGTACAGAATACCTTTATACCTGTCAGGAACAGAATACCTTTATACCTGTCAGGTACAGAATACCTTTATACCTATCAGGTACAGAATACCTTTATACCTGTCAAGTACAGAATACCTTTATACCTGTCAGGTACAGAATACCTTTACATCTGTCAGGTACAGAATACCTTAATACCTGTCAGGTACAGAATACCTTTATACCTGTCAGGTACAGAATAATTTATACCTGTCAGGTACAGAATACTTTTATATCTGTCAGGTACAGAATATCTTTATACATGTCAGGAACAGAATACCTTTATATCTCTCAGGTACAGAATACCTTTACATCTGTCAGGTACAGAATACCTTTACATCTGTCAGGAACAGAATACCTTTATACCTGTCAGGTACAGAATACCTTTATACCTGTCAGGTACACAATACCTTTATATCTGTCAGGTACAGAATACCTTTATACCTGTCAGGTACACAATACCTTTATATCTGTCAGGTACAGAATACCTTTACATCTGTCAGGAACAGAATACCTTTATACCTGTCAGGAACAGAATACCTTTACATCTGTCAGGAACAGAATACCTTTATACCTGTCAGGTACAGAATACCTTTATACCTGTCAGGAACAGAATACCTTTACATCTGTCAGGAACAGAATACCTTTATATCTGTCAGGTACAGGATACCTTTACATCTGTCAGGAACAGAATACCTTTACATTTGTCAGGTACAGAATACCTTTACATCTGTCAGGTACAGCATACCTTTATACCTGTTAGGTACAGAATAGCTTTATACCTGTCAGGTACAGAATACCTTTACATCGGTCAGGTACAGAATACCTTTATACCTGTCCAGAACAGAATACCTTTATACCTGCCAGGTACAGAATACCTTTATATCTGTCAGGTACAGAATACCTTTACATCTGTCAGGAACAGAATACCTTTACATCTGTCAGGTACAGAATACCTTTATACTTGTCAGGTACAGAATACCTTTATATCTGTCAAGAACAGAATATCTTTATACCTGTCAGGTACAGAATACCTTTACATCTGTCAGGTACAGAATACCTTTATACCTGTCAGGAACAGAATACCTTTATACCTGTCAGGTACAGAATACTTTATCTGTCAGGTACAGAATACCTTTATACCTGTCAGGTACAGAATACCTTTATACCTGTCAGGAACAGAATACCTTTACATCTGTCAGGAACAGAATACCTTTATATCTGTCAGGTACAGGATACCTTTACATCTGTCAGGAACAGAATACCTTTACATTTGTCAGGTACAGAATACCTTTACATCTGTCAGGTACAGCATACCTTTATACCTGTTAGGTACAGAATAGCTTTATACCTGTCAGGTACAGAATACCTTTACATCGGTCAGGTACAGAATACCTTTATACCTGTCCAGAACAGAATACCTTTATACCTGCCAGGTACAGAATACCTTTATATCTGTCAGGTACAGAATACCTTTACATCTGTCAGGAACAGAATACCTTTACATCTGTCAGGTACAGAATACCTTTATACCTGTCAGGTACAGAATACCTTTATATCTGTCAAGAACAGAATATCTTTATACCTGTCAGGTACAGAATACCTTTACATCTGTCAGGTACAGAATACCTTTACATCTGTCAGGTACAGAATACCTTTACATTTGTCAGGTACAGAATGTAAAGGTATTCTGTACCTGACATGTATAAAGGTATTCTGTCCATCTCTCAGGTACAGCATACCTTTATACCAGTCAGGTACAGAATACCTTTATATCTCTCAGGTACAGAATACCTTTATACCTGTCAGGTACAGAATACCTTTATACCTGTCAGGTACAGAATACCTTTATACTGACAGGTACAGAATACTTTTTTATCTGTCAGGTACAGAATACCTTTATACCTGTCAGGTACAGAATACGTTTATACCTGTCAGGTACAGAATACCTTTACATCTGTCAGGAACAGGAACCTTTATACCTGTCAGGTACAGAATACCTTTATACCTGTCAGGTACAGAATACATTTATATCTGTCAGGTACAAATACCTTTACATCTGTCAGGTACAGAATACCTTTACATCTGTCAGGTACAGCATACCTTTATACCTGTCAGGTACAGAATCCCTTTATACCTGTCAGGAACAGAATAACTTTATACCTGTCAGGTACAGAATACCTTTACATCTGTCAGGTACAGAATACCTTTATACCTGTCAGGAACAGAATACCTTTATACCTGTCAGGTACAGAATACTTTATACCTGTCAGGTACAGAATACCTTTACATCTGTCAGGTACAGAATACCTTTATACCTGTCAGGAACAGAATACCTTTATACCTGTCAGGTACAGAATACCTTTATACCTATCAGGTACAGAATACCTTTATACCTGTCAAGTACAGAATACCTTTATACCTGTCAGGTACAGAATACCTTTACATCTGTCAGGTACAGAATACCTTAATACCTGTCAGGTACAGAATACCTTTATACCTGTCAGGTACAGAATAATTTATACCTGTCAGGTACAGAATACTTTTATATCTGTCAGGTACAGAATATCTTTATACATGTCAGGAACAGAATACCTTTATATCTCTCAGGTACAGAATACCTTTACATCTGTCAGGTACAGAATACCTTTACATCTGTCAGGAACAGAATACCTTTATACCTGTCAGGTACAGAATACCTTTATACCTGTCAGGTACACAATACCTTTATATCTGTCAGGTACAGAATACCTTTATACCTGTCAGGTACACAATACCTTTATATCTGTCAGGTACAGAATACCTTTACATCTGTCAGGAACAGAATACCTTTATACCTGTCAGGAACAGAATACCTTTACATCTGTCAGGAACAGAATACCTTTATACCTGTCAGGTACAGAATACCTTTATACCTGTCAGGAACAGAATACCTTTACATCTGTCAGGAACAGAATACCTTTATACCTGTCAGGTACAGAATACCTTTATACCTTTATACCTGTCAGGTACAGAATACCTTTATACCTGCCAGGTACAGAATACCTTTATATCTCTCAGGTACAGAATACCTTTATACCTGTCAGGTACAGAATACCTTTATACCTGTCAGGAACAGAATACCTTCATACCTGTCAGGTACAGAATACCTTTATACCTGTCAGGTACAGAATACCTTTATACCTGTCAGGTACAGAATAATTTATACCTGTCAGGTACAGAATACTTTTATATCTGTCAGGTACAGAATATCTTTATACATGTCAGGAACAGAATACCTTTATATCTCTCAGGTACAGAATACCTTTACATCTGTCAGGTACAGAATACCTTTACATCTGTCAGGAACAGAATACCTTTATACCTGTCAGGTACAGAATACCTTTATACCTGTCAGGTACACAATACCTTTATATCTGTCAGGTACAGAATACCTTTATACCTGTCAGGTACACAATACCTTTATATCTGTCAGGTACAGAATACCTTTACATCTGTCAGGAACAGAATACCTTTATACCTGTCAGGAACAGAATACCTTTATATCTGTCAGGAACAGAATACCTTTATACCTGTCAGGTACAGAATACCTTTATACCTGTCAGGAACAGAATACCTTTACATCTGTCAGGAACAGAATACCTTTATACCTGTCAGGTACAGAATACCTTTATACCTGTCAGGTACACAATACCTTTATATCTGTCAGGTACAGAATACCTTTACATCTGTCAGGTACAGAATACCTTTATACCTGTCAGGAACAGAATACCTTTAAAACTGTCAGGTACAGAATACCTTTATACCTGTCAGGTACAGAATACCTTTATACCTGCCAGGTACAGAATACCTTTATATCTCTCAGGTACAGAATACCTTTATACCTGTCAGGTACAGAATACCTTTATACCTGTCAGGAACAGAATACCTTCATACCTGTCAGGTACAGAATACCTTTATACCTGTCAGGTACAGAATACCTTTATACCTGTCAGGTACAGAATAATTTATACCTGTCAGGTACAGAATACCTTTACATCTGTGAGGTACAGAATACCTTTATACCTGTCAGGTACAGAATACCTTTATACCTGTCAGGTACAGAATACCTTTATACCTGTCAGGTACAGAATACCTTTACATCTGTCAGGTACAGAATACCTTTATACCTGTCAGGAACAGAATACCTTTAAACCTGTCAGGTACAGAATACCTTTATACCTGTCAGTTACAGAATACCTTTATACCTGTCAAGTACAGAGTACCTTTATACCTGTCAGGTACAGAATACCTTTACATCTGTCAGGTACAGAATACCTTTACATTTGTCAGGTACAGAATGTAAAGGTATTCTGTACCTGACATGTATAAAGGTATTCTGTCCATCTGTCAGGTACAGCATACCTTTATACCAGTCAGGTACAGAATACCTTTATATCTCTCAGGTACAGAATACCTTTATACCTGTCAGGTACAGAATACCTTTATACCTGTCAGGTACAGAATACCTTTATACCTGACAGGTACAGAATACTTTTTTATCTGTCAGGTACAGAATACCTTTATACCTGTCAGGTACAGAATACGTTTATACCTGTCAGGTACAGAATACCTTTACATCTGTCAGGAACAGGAACCTTTATACCTGTCAGGTACAGAATACCTTTATACATGTCAGGTACAGAATACCTTTATATCTCTCAGGTACAGAATACCTTTATACCTGTCAAGTACAGAATACCTTTACATCTGTCAGGTACAGAATACCTTTACATCTGTCAGGTACAGAATACCTTTACATCTGTCAGGTACAGAATACCTTTATACCTGTCAGGTATACCTGTTGGTATTCTGTACCTGACAGATGTAAAGGTATTCTGTACCTGAGAGATATAAAGGTATTCTGTTCCTGACATGTATAAAGATATTCTGTACCTGACAGATATAAAAGTATTCTGTACCTGACAGGTATAAATTATTCTGTACCTGACAGGTATAAAGGTATTCTGTACTTGACAGGTAAAAAGGTATTCTGTACCTGATAGGTATAAAGGTATTCTGTACATGACAGGTATAAAGGTATTCTGTTCCTGACAGGTATAAAGGTATTCTGTACCTGACAGATGTAAAGGTATTCTGTACCTGACAGGTATAAAGTATTCTGTACCTGACTGGTATAAAGGTCTTCTGTACCTGACAGGTATAAAGGTATTCTGTACCTGACAGATGTAAAGGTATTTGTACCTGACAGATATAAATGTATTCTGTACCTGACAGGTATAAAGGTATTCTGTACCTGACAGGTATAAAGGTTCCTGTTCCTGACAGATGTAAAGGTATTCTGTACCTGACAGGTATAAACGTATTCTGTACCTGACAGGTATAAAGGTATTCTGTACCTGACAGATAAAAAAGTATTCTGTACCTGTCAGGTATAAAGGTATTCTGTACCTGACAGGTATAAAGGTATTCTGTACCTGACAGGTATAAAGGTATTCTGTACCTGAGAGATATAAAGGTATTCTGTACCTGACTGGTATAAAGGTATGCTGTACCTGACAGATGGACTGAATACTTTTATATCTGTCAGGTACAGAATATCTATATACATGTCAGGAACAGAATACCTTTATATCTCTCAGGTACAGAATACCTTTACAT
Organism: Eledone cirrhosa; assembly: GCA_964016885.1. Classification (NCBI taxonomy): domain Eukaryota; kingdom Metazoa; phylum Mollusca; class Cephalopoda; order Octopoda; family Eledonidae; genus Eledone; species Eledone cirrhosa. Next base: position 6,404,942 of record OZ024741.1, on the reverse strand, counting down.
CTGTCAGGTACAGAATACCTTTATACCTGTCAGGTACAGAATACCTTTATACCTGTCAGGTACAGAATACCTTTACATCTGTCAGGTACAGAATACCTTTATACCTGTCAGGAACAGAATACCTTTACATCTGTCAGGTACAGAATACCTTTATACCTGTCAGGTACAGAATACCTTTACATCTGTCAGGTACAGAATACCTTTATACCTGTCAGGTACAGAATACCTTTACATCTGTCAGGAACAGAATACCTTTATATCTGTCAGGAACAGAATACCTTTACATCTGTCAGGTACAGAATAACTTTACATCTGTCAGGAACAGAATACCTTAACATCTGTCAGGTACAGAATACCTTTATACATGTCAGGTACAGAATACCTTTACATCTGTCAGGTACAGAATACCTTTTTATCTGTCAGATACAGAATACCTTTATACCTGTCAGGTACAGAATACCTTTATATCAGTCAGGTACAGAATACCTTTACATCTGTCAGGTACAGAGTATCTTTACATCGGTCAGGTACGGAAAACCTTTATACCTGTCAGGTACAGCATACCTTTATACCAGTCAGGTACAGAATACCTTTATACCTGTCAGGAACAGAATACCTTTAAACCTGTCAGGTACAGAATACCTTTATACCTGTCAGGTACAGAATACCTTTATACCTGTCAAGTACAGAGTACCTTTATACCTGTCAGGTACAGAATACCTTTACATCTGTCAGGTACAGAATACCTTTTATCTGTCAGGTACAGAATACCTTTATACCTGTCCAGAACAGAATACCTTTATACCTGCCAGGTACAGAATACCTTTATCCCTGTCAGGTACAGAATACCTTTACATCTCTCAGGAACAGAATACCTTTACATCTGTCAGGTACAGAATACCTTTATATCTGTGAGGTACAGAATACCTTTACATCTGTCAGGTATAGAATACCTTTACATCTGTCAGGTACAGAATACCTTTATACCTGTCAGGTACAGAATACCTTTATACCTGTCAGGTACAGAATACCTTTACATCTGTCAGGTACAGAATACCTTTATACCTGTCAGGTACAGAATACCTTCATACCTGTCAGGTACAGAATACCTTTACATCTGTCAGGTACAGAATACCTTTATACCTGTCAGGAACAGAATACCTTTATACCTGTCAGGTACAGAATGCCTTTACATCTGTCAGGTACAGAATACCTTTATACCTGTCAGGTACAGAATACCTTTACATCTGTCAGGAACAGAATACCTTTATATCTGTCAGGAACAGAATACCATTACATCTGTCAGGTACAGAATAACTTTACATCTGTCAGGAACAGAATACCTTTACATCTGTCAGGTACAGAATACCTTTATACCTGTCAGGTACAGAATACCTTTACATCTGTCAGGTACAGAATACCTTTTTATCTGTCAGATACAGAATACCTTTATACCTGTCAGGTACAGAATACCTTTATATCAGTCAGGTACAGAATACCTTTACATCTGTCAGGTACAGAGTATCTTTACATCGGTCAGGTACGGAAAACCTTTATACCTGTCAGGTACAGCATACCTTTATACCAGTCAGGTACAGAATACCTTTATACCTGACAGGTACAGAATACCTTTATATCTGTCATGTACAGAATACCTTTACATCTGTCAGGTACAGAATACCTTTATACCTGGCAGGTACAGAATACCTTTATACCTGTCAGGTACAGAATACCTTTACATCTGTCAGGAACAGAATACCTTTACATCTGTCAGGAACAGAATACCTTTATATCTGTCAGGTACAGGATACCTTTACATCTGTCAGGAACAGAATACCTTTACATTTGTCAGGTACAGAATACCTTTACATCGGTCAGGTACAGAATACCTTTATACCTGTCCAGAACAGAATACCTTTATACCTGCCAGGTACAGAATACCTTTATATCTGTCAGGTACAGAATACCTTTACATCTGTCAGGAACAGAATACCTTTACATCTGTCAGGTACAGAATACCTTTATACCTGTCAGGTACAGAATACCTTTATATCTGTCAAGAACAGAATATCTTTATACCTGTCAGGTACAGAATACCTTTACATCTGTCAGGTACAGAATACCTTTATACCTGTCAGGAACAGAATACATTTATACCTGTCAGGTACAGAATACTTTATCTGTCAGGTACAGAATACCTTTATACCTGTCAGGTACAGAATACCTTTATACCTGTCAGGTACAGAATACGTTTACATCTGTCAGGTACAGAATACCTTTACATCTGTCAGGTACAGAATACCTTTACATTTGTCAGGTACAGAATGTAAGGGTATTCTGTACCTGACATGTATAAAGGTATTCTGTCCATCTGTCAGGTACAGCATACCTTTATACCAGTCAGGTACAGAATCCCTTTATACATGTCAGGTACAGAATACCTTTACATCTGTCAGGAACAGGAACCTTTATACCTGTCAGGTACAGAATACCTTTATACCTGTCAGGTACAGAATACATTTATATCTGTCAGGTACAAATACCTTTACATCTGTCAGGTACAGAATACCTTTACATCTGTCAGGTACAGCATACCTTTATACCTGTCAGGTACAGAATCCCTTTATACCTGTCAGGTACAGAATAACTTTATACCTGTCAGGTACAGAATACCTTTACATCTGTCAGGTACAGAATACCTTTATACCTGTCAGGAACAGAATACCTTTATACCTGTCAGGTACAGAATACTTTATACCTGTCAGGTACAGAATACCTTTACATCTGTCAGGTACAGAATACCTTTATACCTGTCAGGAACAGAATACCTTTATACCTGTCAGGTACAGAATACCTTTATACCAATCAGGTACAGAATACCTTTATACCTGTCAGGTACAGAATACCTTTATACCTGTCAAGTACAGAATACCTTTATACCTGTCAGGTACAGAATACCTTTACATCTGTCAGGTACAGAATACCTTTATACCTGTCAGAAACAGAATACCTTTATACCTGTCAGGTACAGAATACTTTATACCTGTCAGGCACAGAATACCTTTACATCTGTCAGGTACAGAATACCTTTATACATGTCAGGAACAGAATACCTTTATATCTCTCAGGTACAGAATACCTTTACATCTGTCAGGTACAGAATACCTTTATACCTGTCAGGTACAGAATACCTTTACATCTGTCAGGAACAGAATACCTTTATACCTGTCAGGAACAGAATACCTTTACATCTGTCAGGAACAGAATACCTTTATACCTGTCAGGTACAGAATACCTTTATACCTGTCAGGTACACAATACCTTTATATCTATCAGGTACAGAATACGTTTACATCTGTCAGGTACAGAATACCTTTACATCTGTCAGGTACAGCATACCTTTATACCTGTCAGGTACAGAATAACTTTACATCTGTCAGTTACAGAATCCCTTTATACCTGTCACGAACAGAATACCTTTATACCTGTCAGGTACAGAATACCTTTACATCTGTGAGGTACAGAATACCTTTATACCTGTCAGGAACAGAATACCTTTATACCTGTCAGGTACAGAATACCTTTATACCTGTCAGGTACAGAATACCTTTACATCTGTCAGGTACAGAATACCTTTATACCTGTCAGGAACAGAATACCTTTAAACCTGTCAGGTACAGAATACCTTTATACCTGTCAGGTACAGAATACCTTTATACCTGTCAAGTACAGAGTACCTTTATACCTGTCAGGTACAGAATACCTTTACATCTGTCAGGTACAGAATACCTTTTATCTGTCAGGTACAGAATACCTTTATACCTGTCCAGAACAGAATACCTTTATACCTGCCAGGTACAGAATACCTTTATCCCTGTCAGGTACAGAATACCTTTACATCTCTCAGGAACAGAATACCTTTACATCTGTCAGGTACAGAATACCTTTATATCTGTGAGGTACAGAATACCTTTACATCTGTCAGGTATAGAATACCTTTACATCTGTCAGGTACAGAATACCTTTATACCTGTCAGGTACAGAATACCTTTATACCTGTCAGGTACAGAATACCTTTACATCTGTCAGGTACAGAATACCGTTATACCTGTCAGGTACAGAATACCTTTATACCTGTCAGGTACAGAATACCTTTACATCTGTCAGGTACAGAATACCTTTATACCTGTCAGGAACAGAATACCTTTATACCTGTCAGGTACAGGATACCTTTACATCTGTCAGGTACAGAATACCTTTATACCTGTCAGGTACAGAATACCTTTACATCTGTCAGGAACAGAATACCTTTATATCTGTCAGGAACAGAATACCTTTACATCTGTCATGTACAGAATAACTTTACATCTGTCAGGAACAGAATACCTTTACATCTGTCAGGTACAGAATACCTTTACATCTGTCAGGTACAGAATACCTTTTTATCTGTCAGATACAGAATACCTTTATACCTGTCAGGTACAGAATACCTTTATATCAGTCAGGTACAGAATACCTTTACATCTGTCAGGTACAGAGTATCTTTACATCGGTCAGGTACGGAAAACCGTTATACCTGTCAGGTACAGCATACCTTTATACCAGTCAGGTACAGAATACCTTTATATCTGACAGGTACAGAATACCTTTATATCTGTCATGTACAGAATACCTTTACATCTGTCAGGTACAGAATACCTTTATACCTGGCAGGTACAGAATACCTTTATACCTGTCAGGTACAGAATACCTTTATACCTGACAGGTACAGAATACTTTTTTATCTGTCAGGTACAGAATACGTTTATACCTGTCAGGTACAGAATACGTTTATACCTGTCAGGTACAGAATACCTTTACATCTGTCAGGAACAGAATACCTTTATACCTGTCAGGTACAGAATACCTTTATACCTGACAGGTACAGAATACCTTTATATCTGTCAGGTACAGAATACCTTTACATCTGTCAGGTACAGAATACCTTTACATCTGTCAGGTACAGCATACCTCTATACCTGTCAGGTACAGAATACCTTTACATCTGTCAGGTACAGAATCCCTTTATACCTGTCAGGAACAGAATACCTTTATACCTGTCAGGAACAGAATACCTTCATACCTGTCAGGTACAGAATACCTTTATACCTGTCAGGTACAGAATACCTTTATACCTGTCAGGTACAGAATAATTTATACCTGTCAGGTACAGAATACCTTTATATCTGTCAGGTACAGAATACCTTTATACATGTCAGGAACAGAATACCTTTATATCTGTCAGGTACAGAATACCTTTATACCTGTCAGGTACAGAATACCTTTACATCTGTCAGGTACAGAATACCTTTATACCTGTTAGGAACAGAATACCTTTAAAACTGTCAGGTACAGAATACCTTTATACCTGTCAGGTACAGAATACCTTTATACCTCTCAGGTACAGAATACCTTTATATCTCTCAGGTACAGAATACCTTTATACCTGTCAAGTACAGAATACCTTTATACCTGTCAGGTACAGAATACCTTTACATCTGTCAGGTACAGAATACCTTTACATCTGTCAGGTACAGAATACCTTTATACCTGTCAGGTGCAGAAGACCTTTATATCTGTCAGGTACAGAATACCTTTATACCTGTCAGGTACAGAATACCTTTATACCTGTCAGGAACAGAATACCTTCATACCTGTCAGGTACAGAATACCTTTATACCTGTCAGGTACAGAATACCTTTATACCTGTCAGGTACAGAATAATTTATACCTGTCAGGTACAGAATACCTTTATATCTGTCAGGTACAGAATACCTTTATACATGTCAGGAACAGAATACCTTTATATCTGTCAGGTACAGAATACCTTTATACCTGTCAGGTACAGAATACCTTTACATCTGTCAGGTACAAAATACCTTTACATCTGTCAGGAACAGAATACCTTAATACCTGTCAGGTACAGAATACCTTTATACCTGTCAGGAACAGAATATCTTTACAACTGTCAGGTACAGAATACCTTTACATCTGTCAGGAACAGAATACCTTTATCCCTGTCATGTACAGAATACCTTTATACCTGTCAGGTACAGAATACCTTTCCATCTGTCAGGTACAGAATATCTTTATATCTATCAGGTACAGAATACCTTTATACCTGTCAGGTACAGAATACCTTTATACCTGTCAGGTACAGAATACCTTTACATCTGTCAGGAACAGAATACCTTTATACCTGTCAGGTACAGAATACCTTTATACCTGTCAAGTACAGAATACCTTTATACCTGACAGGTACAGAATACTTTTTTATCTGTCAGGTACAGAATACGTTTATACCTGTCAGGTACAGAATACGTTTATACCTGTCAGGTATAGAATACCTTTACATCTGTCAGGAACAGAATACCTTTATGCCTGTCAGGTACAGAATACCTTTATACCTGACAGGTACACAATACCTTTATATCTGTCAGGTACAGAATACCTTTACATCTGTCAGGTACAGAATACCTTTACATCTGTCAGGTACAGAATCCCTTTATACCTGTCAGGAACAGAATACCTTTATACCTGTCAGGTACAGAATACCTTTATACCTGTCAGGTACAGAATACCTTTACATCTGTCAGGTACAGAATACCTTTATACCTGTCAGGAACAGAATACCTTTAAACCTGTCAGGTACAGAATACCTTTATACCTGTCAGGTACAGAATACCTTTATACCTGTCAAGTACAGAATACCTTTATACCTGTCAGGTACAGAATACCTTTACATCTGTCAGGTACAGAATACCTTTTATCTGTCAGGTACAGAATACTTTTATACCTGTCCAGAACAGAATACCTCTATACCTGCCAGGTACAGAATACTTTTATCCCTGTCAGGTACAGAATACCTTTACATCTCTCAGGAACAGAATACCTTTACATCTGTCATGTACAGAATACCTTTATATCTGTCAGGTACAGAATACCTTTACATCTGTCAGGTATAGAATACCTTTACATCTGTCAGGTACAGAATACCTTTATACCTGTCAGGTACAGAATACCTTTATACCTGTCAGGTACAGAATACCTTTACATCTGTCAGGTACAGAATACCTTTATACCTGTCAGGTACAGAATACATTTATACCTTTCAGGTACAGAATACCTTTACATCTGTCAGGTACAGAATACCTTTTTACCTGTCAGGAACAGAATACCTTTATACCTGTCAGGTACAGAATACCTTTACATCTGACAGGTACAGAATACCTTTATACCTGTCAGGTACAGAATACCTTTACATCTGTCAGGAACAGAATACCTTTATATCTGTCAGGAACAGAATACCTTTACATCTGTCAGGTACAGAATAACTTTACATCTGTCAGGAACAGAATACCTTTACATCTGTCAGGTACAGAATACCTTTATACCTGTCAAGTACAGAATACCTTTACATCTGTCAGGTACAGAATACCTTTTTATCTGTCAGATACAGAATACCTTTATACCTGTCAGGTACAGAATACCTTTATACCTGTCAGTTACAGAATACCTTTACATCTGTCAGGTACAGAGTATCTTTACATCGGTCAGGTACGGAAAACCTTTATACCTGTCAGGTACAGCATACCTTTATACCAGTCAGGTACAGAATACCTTTATACCTGACAGGTACAGAATACCTTTATATCTCTCAGGTACAGAATACCTTTATACCTGTCAGGTACAGAATACCTTTATACCTGTCAGGTACAGAATACCTTTATACCTGACAGGTACAGAATACTTTTTTATCTGTCAGGTACAGAATACGTTTATACCTGTCAGGTACAGAATACGTTTGTACCTGTCAGGTACAGAATACCTTTACATCTGTCAGGAACAGAATACCTTTATACCTGTCAGGTACAGAATACCTTTATACCTGACAGGTACACAATACCTTTATATCTGTCAGGTACAGAATACCTTTACATCTGTCAGGTACAGAATACCTTTACATTTGTCAGGTACAGCATACCTTTATACCTGTCAGGTACAGAATACCTTTACATCTGTCAGGTACAGAATCCCTTTATACCTGTCAGGAACAGAATCTTTTTATACCTGTCAGGTACAGAATACCTTTACATCTGTCAGGTACAGAATACCTTTACATCTGTCAGGTACAGAATACCTTTATACCTGTCAGGAACAGAATACCTTTAAAAGTGTCAGGTACAGAATACCTTTATACCTGTCAGGTACAGAATACCTTTATACCTCTCAGGTACAGAATACCTTTATATCTCTCAGGTACAGAATACCTTTATACCTGTCAAGTACAGAATACCTTTATACCTGTCAGGTACAGAATACCTTTACATCTGTCAGGTACAGAATACCTTTACATCTGTCAGGTACAGAATACCTTTATACCTGTCAGGTACAGAAGACCTTTATATCTGTCAGGTACAGAATACCTTTATACCTGTCAGGTACAGAATACCTTTATACCTGTCAGGAACAGAATACCTTCATACCTGTCAGGTACAGAATACCTTTATACCTGTCAGGTACAGAATACCTTTATACGTGTCAGGTACAGAATAATTTATACCTGTCAGGTACAGAATACCTTTACATCTGTCAGGAACAGAATACCTTTATACCTGTCAGGTACAGAATACCTTTATACCTGTCAAGTACAGAATACCTTTATACCTGACAGGTACAGAATACTTTTTTATCTGTCAGGTACAGAATACGTTTATACCTGTCAGGTACAGAATACGTTTATACCTGTCAGGTATAGAATACCTTTACATCTGTCAGGAAAAGAATACCTTTATACCTGTCAGGTACAGAATACCTTTATACCTGACAGGTACACAATACCTTTATATCTGTCAGGTACAGAATACCTTTACATCTGTCAGGTACAGAATACCTTTACATCTGTCAGGTACAGCATACATTTATACCTGTCAGGTACAGAATACCTTTACATCTGTCAGGTACAGAATCCCTTTATACCTGTCAGGAACAGAATACCTTTATACCTGTCAGGTACAGAATACCTTTACATCTGTCAGGTACAGAATACCTTTATACCTGTCAGGAACAGAATACCTTTATACCTGTCAGGTACAGAATACCTTTATACCTGTCAGGTACAGAATACCTTTACATCTGTCAGGTACAGAATACCTTTATACCTGTCAGGAACAGAATACCTTTATACCTGTCAGGTACAGAATACCTTTATATCTGTCAGGTACAGAATACCTTTATACCTGTCAGGTACAGAATACCTTTATACCTGTCAATTACAGAATACCTTTATACCTGTCAGGTACTGAATACCTTTACATCTGTCAGGTACAGAATACCTTTATACATATCAGGAACAGAATACCTTTATACCTGTCAGGTACAGAATACCTTTATACCTGTCAGGTACAGAATACCTTTATACCTGTCAGGTACAGAATACCTTTATACCTGTCAAGTACAGAATACCTTTATACCTGTCAGGTACAGAATACCTTTACATCTGTCAGGTACAGAATACCTTTATACCTGTCAGGTACCGAATACCTTTATACCTGTCAGGTACAGAATACCTTTATACCTGCCAGGTACAGAATACCTTTATACCTGTCAAGTACAGAATACCTTTATATCTGTCAGGTACCGAATACCTTTATACCTGTCAGGTACAGAATACCTTTGTACCTGTCAGGTACAGAATACCTTTATACCTGTCAGGTACAGAATACCTTTATACCTGTCAGGTACAGAATACCTTTATACCTGTCAAGTACAGAATACCTTTATATCTGTCAGGTACCGAATACCTTTATATCTGTCAGGTACAGAATACCTTTATACCTGTCAGGAAAAGAATATCTTTACATCTGTCAGGTACAGAATACCTTTACATCTGTCAGGTACAGAATACCTTTACATCTGTCAGGTATAGAATACCTTTATACCTGTCAGGTACAGAATACCTTTATACCTGTCAGGTACAGAATACCTTTATACCTGTCAGGTACAGAATACCTTTATACCTGTCAGGTAAGAATACCTTTATACCTGTCAAGTACAGAATACCTTTATATCTGTCAGGTACCGAATACCTTTATATCTGTCAGGTACAGAATACCTTTATACCTGTCAGGAACAGAATATCTTTACATCTGTCAGGTACAGAATACCTTTACATCTGTCAGGAACAGAATACATTTATCCCTGTCAGGTACAGAATACCTTTATACCTGTCAGGTACAGAATACCTTTACATCTGTCAGGTTTAGAATACCTTTACATCTGTCAGGTACAGAATACCTTTATATCTGTCAGGTACAGAATACCTTTATATCTGTCAGGAACAGAATACCTTTACATCTGTCAGGTACAGAATATCTTTATATCTATCAGGTACAGAATACCTTTATACCTGTCAGGTACAGAATACCTTTATACCTGTCAGGTACAGAATACCTTTACATTTGTCAGGAACAGAATACCTTTATACCTGTCAGGTACAGAATACCTTTATACCTGTCAAGTACAGAATACCTTTATTCCTGACAGGTACAGAATACTTTTTTATCTGTCAGGTACAGAAGACCTTTTATCTGTCAGGTACAGAATACCTTTATATCTGTCAGGTACAGCATACATTTATACCTGTCAGGTACAGAATACCTTTACATCTGTCAGGTACAGAATCCCTTTATACCTGTCAGGAACAGAATACCTTTATACCTGTCAGGTACAGAATACCTTTATACCTGTCAGGTACAGAATACCTTTACATCTGTCAGGTTCAGAATACCTTTATACCTGTCAGGAACAGAATACCTTTAAACCTGTCAGGAACAGAATACCTTTATACCTGTCAGGTACAGAATACCTTTATACCTGTCAAGTACAGAATACCTTTATACCTGTCAGGTACAGAATACCTTTACATCTGTCAGGTACAGAATACCTTTTATCTGTCAGGTACAGAATACCTTTATATCTGTCCAGAACAGAATACCTTTATACCTGCCAGGTACAGAATACCTTTATCCCTGTCAGGTACAGAATACCTTTACATCTCTCAGGAACAGAATACCTTTACATCTGTCAGGTACAGAATACCTTTATATCTGTCAGGTACAGAATACCTTTACATCTGTCAGGTATAGAATACCTTTACATCTGTCAGGTACAGAATACCTTTATACCTGTCAGGTACAGAATACCTTTATACCTGTCAGGTACAGAATACCTTTACATCCGTCAGGTACAGAATACCTTTATACCTGTCAGGAACAGAATAGCTTTATACCTGTCAGGAACAGAATACCTTTATACCTGTCAGGTACAGAATACCTTTACATCTGTCAGGTACAGAATACCTTTATACCTGTCAGGTACAGAATACCTTTACATCTGTCAGGAACAGAATACCTTTATATTTGTCAGGAACAGAATACCTTTACATCGGTCAGGAACAGAATACCTTTACATCTGTCAGGTACAGAATACCTTTATACCTGTCAGGTACAGAATACCTTTACATCTGTCAGGTACAGAATACCTTTTTATCTGTCAGATACAGAATACCTTTATACCTGTCAGGTACAGAATACCTTTATACCTGTCAGGTACAGAATACCTTTACATCTGTCAGGTACAGAGTATCTTTACATCGGTCAGGTACGGAAAACCTTTATACCTGTCAGGTACAGCATACCTTTATACCAGTCAGGTACAGAATACCTTTATACCTGACAGGTACAGAATACCTTTATATCTCTCAGGTACAGAATACCTTTATACCTGTCAGGTACAGAATACCTTTATACCTGTCAGGTACAGAAAACCTTTATACCTGACAGGTACAGAATACTTTTTTATCTGTCAGGTACAGAATACGTTTATACCTGTCAGGTACAGAATACGTTTATACCTGTCAGGTACAGAATACCTTTATACCTGACAGGTACACAATACCTTTATATCTGTCAGGTACAGAATACCTTTACATCTGTCAGGTACAGAATACCTTTACATCTGTCAGGTACAGCATACCTTTATACCTGTCAGGTACAGAATACCTTTACATCTGTCAGGTACAGAATCCCTTTATACCTGTCAGGAACAGAATACCTTTATAACTGTCAGGTACAGAATACCTTTACATCTGTCAGGTACAGAATACCTTTACATCTGTCAGGTACAGAATACCTTTATACCTGTCAGGAACAGAATACCTTTAAAACTGTCAGGTACAGAATACTTTTATACCTGTCAGGTACAGAATACCTTTATACCTCTCAGGTACAGAATACCTTTATATCTCTCAGGTACAGAATACCTTTATACCTGTCAAGTACAGAATACCTTTATACCTGTCAGGTACAGAATAACTTTACATCTGTCAGGTACAGAATACCTTTACATCTGTCAGGTACAGAATACCTTTATACCTGTCAAGTACAGATGACCTTTATATCTGTCAGGTACAGAATACCTTTATACCTGTCAGGTACAGAATACCTTTATACCTGTCAGGAACAGAATACCTTCATACCTGTCAGGTACAGAATACCTTTATACCTGTCATGTACAGAATACCTTCATGCGTGTCAGGTACAGAATAATTTATACCTGTCAGGTACAGAATACCTTTATATCTGTCAGGTACAGAATATCTTTACATCTGTCAGGTACAGAATACCTTTACATCTGTCAGGAACAGAATACCTTTATCCCTGTCAGGTACAGAATACCTTTATACCTGTCAGGTACAGAATACCTTTACATCTGTCAGGTACAGAATACCTTTACATCTGTCAGGTACAGAATACCTTTATATCTGTCAGGTACAGAATACCTTTATATCTGTCAGGAACAGAATACCTTTACATCTGTCAGGTACAGAATATCTTTATATCTATCAGGTACAGAATACCTTTATACCTGTCAGGTACAGAATACCTTTATACCTGTCAGGTACAGAATACCTTTCCATCTGTCAGGAACAGAATACCTTTATACCTGTCAGGTACAGAATACCTTTATACCTGTCAAGTACAGAATACCTTTATACCTGACAGGTACAGAATACTTTTTTATCTGTCAGGTACAGAATACGTTTATACCTGTCAGGTACAGAATACGTTTATACCTGTCAGGTATAGAATACCTTTACATCTGTCAGGAAAAGAATACCTTTATACCTGTCAGGTACAGAATACCTTTATACCTGACAGGTACACAATACCTTTATATCTGTCAGGTACAGAATACCTTTACATCTGTCAGGTACAGAATACCTTTACATCTGTCAGGTACAGCATACATTTATACCTGTCAGGTACAGAGTACCTTTACATCTGTCAGGTACAGAATCCCTTTATACCTGTCAGGAACAGAATACCTTTATACCTGTCAGGTACAGAATACCTTTACATCTGTCAGGTACAGAATACCTTTATACCTGTCAGGAACAGAACACCTTTATACCTGTCAGGTACAGAATACCTTTATACCTGTCAGGTACAGAATACCTTTACATCTGTCAGGTACAGAATACCTTTATACCTGTCAGGAACAGAATACCTTTATACCTGTCAGGTACAGAATACCTTTATACCTGTCAGGTACAGAATACCTTTATACCTGTCAGGTACAGAATACCTTTATACCTGTCAAGTACAGAATACCTTTATACCTGTAAGGTACTGAATACCTTTACATCTGTCAGGTACAGAATACCTTTATACCTGTCAGGAACAGAATACCTTTATACCTGTCAGGTACAGAATACCTTTATATCTGTCAGGTACAGAATACCTTTATACATGTCAGGAACAGAATACCTTTATACCTGACAGGTACAGAATGCCTTTATACCTGTCAGGAACAGAATATCCTTACATCTGTCAGGTACAGAATACCTTTACATCTGTCAGGAACAGAATACCTTTATCCCTGTCAGGTACAGAATACCTTTATACCTGTCAGGTACAGAATACCTTTACATCTGTCAGGTACAGAATACCTTTACATCTGTCAGGTACAGAATACCTTTATATCTGTCAGGTACAGAATACCTTTATATCTGTCAGGAACAGAATACCTTTACATCTGTCAGGTACAGAATATCTTTATATCTATCAGATACAGAATACCTTTATACTTTCAGGTACAGAATACCTTTATACCTGTAAGGTACAGAATACCTTTACATCTGTCAGGAAGAGAATACCTTTATACCTGTCAGGTACAGAATACCTTTATACCTGTCAAGTACAGAATACCTTTATACCTGACAGGTACAGAATACTTTTTTATCTGTCAGGTACAGAATACGTTTATACCTGTCAGGTACAGAATACGTTTATACCTGTCAGGTATAGAATACCTTTACATCTGTCAGGAAAAGAATACCTTTATACCTGTCAGGTACAGAATACCTTTATACCTGACAGGTACACAATACCTTTATATCTGTCAGGTACAGAATACCTTTACATCTGTCAGGTACAGAATGCCTTTACATCTGTCAGGTACAGCATACATTTATACCTGTCAGGTACAGAATACCTTTACATCTGTCAGGTACAGAATCCCTTTATACCTGTCAGGAACAGAATCCCTTTATACCTGTCAGGTACAGAATACCTTTACATCTGTCAGGTACAGAATACCTTTATACCTGTCAGGAACAGAATACCTTTATACCTGTCAGGTACAGAATACCTTTATACCTGTCAGGTACAGCATACCTTTACATCTGTCAGGTACAGAATACCTTTATATCTGTCATGAACAGAATACCTTTATACCTGTCAGGTACAGAATACCTTTATACCTGTCAGGTACAGAATACCTTTATACCTGTCAGGTACAGAATACCTTTATACCTGTCAAGTACAGAATACCTTTATACCTGTCAGGTACTGAATACCTTTACATCTGTCAGGTACAGAATACCTTTATACCTGTCAGGAACAGAATACCTTTATACCTGTCAGGTACAGAATACCTTTATACCTGTCAGGTACAGAATACCTTTATACCTGTCAGGTACAGAATACCTTTATACCTGTCAAGTACAGAATACCTTTATACCTGTCAGGTACAGAATACCTTTACATCTGTCAGGTACAGTATACCTTTACATCTGTCAGGTACAGAATACCTTTATACCTGTCAGGTACAGAATACCTTTATATCTGTCAGGTACCGAATACCTTTATATCTGTCAGGTACAGAATACCTTTATACCTGTCAGGTACAGAATACCTTTATCCTTGCCAGGAACAGAATACCTTCATACCTTTCAGGTACAGAATACCTTTATACCTGTCAGGTACAGAATACTTTCATACCTGTCAGGTACAGAATACCTTTATACCTGTCAGGTTCAGAATACCTTTATATCTGTCAGGTACAGAATACCTTTACATCTGTCAGGTACAGAATTCCTTTACATCTGTCAGGTACAGCATACCTTTATACCTGTCAGGTACAGAATACCTTTACATCTGTCAGGTACAGAATCCCTTTATACCTGTCAGGAACAGAATACCTTTATGCCTGTCAGGTACAGAATACCTTTACATCTGTCAGGTACAGAATACCTTTACATCTGTCAGGTACAGAATACCTTTATACCTGTCAGGAACAGAATACCTTTAAAACTGTCAGGTACAGAATACCTTTATACCTGTCAGGTACAGAATACCTTTACATCTGTCAGGAACAGAATACCTTTATATCTGTCAGGAACAGAATACCTTTACATCTGTCAGGTACAGAATAACTTTACATCTGTCAGGAACAGAATACCTTTACATCTGTGAGGTACAGAATACCTTTATACCTGTCAGGTACAGAATACCTTTATATCTGTCAGGTACAGAATACCTTTATACCTGTTAGGTACAGAATACCTTTATTCCTGTCAGGAACAGAATACCTTCATACCTGTCAGGTACAGAATACCTTTATACCTGTCAGGTACAGAATACCTTTATACCTGTCAGGTACAGAATAATTTATACCTGTCAGGTACAGAATACCTTTATATCTGTCAGGTACAGAATACCTTTATACATGTAAGGAAAGAATACCTTTATATCTGTCAGGTACAGAATACCTTATACCTGTCAGGTACAGAATACCTTTACATCTGTCAGGTACAGAATACCTTTACATATGTCAGGAACAGAATACCTTTATACCTGTCAGGTACAGAATACCTTTATACCTGTCAGGAACAGAATATCTTTACATCTGTCAGGTACAGAATACCTTTACATCTGTCAGGAACAGAATACCTTTATCCCTGTCAGGTACAGAATACCTTTATACCTGTCAGGTACAGAATACCTTTACATCTGTCAGGTACAGAATGCCTTTATACCTGTCAGGTACAGAATACCTTTATACCTGTCAGGTACAGAATACCTTTACATCTGTCAGGTACAGAATACCTTTATACCTGTCAGGATCAGAATACCTTTATACCTGTCAGGTACAGAATACCTTTACATCTGTCAGGTACAGAATACCTTTATATCTGTCAGGAACAGAATACCTTTACATCTGTCAGGTACAGAATACATTTATACCTGTCAGGTACAGAATACCTTTACATCTGTCAGGTACAGAATACCTTTTTATCTGTCAGATACAGAATACCTTTATACCTGTCAGGTACAGAATACCTTTATACCTGTCAGGTACAGAATACCTTTACATCTGTCAGGTACAGAATATCTTTACATCGGTCAGGTACTGAAAACCTTTATACCTGTCAGGTACAGCACACCTTTATACCAGTCAGGTACAGAATACCTTTATACCTGACAGGTACAGAATACCTTTATATCTCTCAGGTACAGAATACCTTTATACCTGTCAGGTACAGAATACCTTTATACCTGTCAGGTACAGAATACCTTTATACCTGACAGGTACAGAATACTTTTTTATCTGTCAGGTACAGAATACGTTTATACCTGTCAGGTACAGAATACGTTTATACATGTCAGGTATAGAATACCTTTACATCTGTCAGGAACAGAATACCTTTATACCTGTCAGGTACAGAATACCTTTATACCTGACAGGTACACAATACCTTTATATCTGTCAGGTACAGAATACCTTTACATCTGTCAGGTACAGAATACGTTTACATCTGTCAGGTACAGCATACCTTTATACCAGTCAGGTACAGAATACCTTTATACCTGACAGGTACAGAATACCTTTATATCTCTCAGGTACAGAATACCTTTATACCTGTCAGGTACAGAATACCTTTATACCTGTCAGGTACAGAATACCTTTATACATGACAGGTACAGAATACCTTTTTATCTGTCAGGTAAAGAATACGTTTATACCTGTCAGGTACAGAATACGTTTATACCTGTCAGGTACAGAATACCTTTACATCTGTCAGGAACAGAATACCTTTATACCTGTCAGGTACAGAATACCTTTATACCTGACAGGTACACAATACCTTTATATCTGTCAGGTACAGAATACCTTTACATCTGTCAGGTACAGCATACCTTTATACCTGTCAGGTACAGAATACCTTTACATCTGTCAGGTACAGAATCCATTTATACCTGTCAGGAACAGAATACCTTTATACCTGTCAGGTACAGAATACCTTTACATCTGTCAGGTACAGAATACCTTTACATCTGTCAGGTACAGAATACCTTTATACCTGTCAGGAACAGAATACCTTTAAAACTGTCAGGTACAGAATACCTTTATACCTGTCAGGTACAGAATACCTTTATACCTGTCAGGTACAGAATACCTTTATATCTCTCAGGTACAGAATACCTTTATACCTGTCAAGTACAGAATACCTTTATACCTGTCAGGTACAGAATACCTTTACATCTGTCAGGTACAGAATACCTTTACATCTGTCAGGAACAGAATACCTTTATATCTGTCAGGTACAGAATACCTTTATACCTGTCAGGAACAGAATATCTTTACATCTGTCAGGTACAGAATACCTTTACATCTGTCAGGAACAGAATACCTTTATCCCTGTCAGGTACAGAATACCTTTATACCTGTCAGGTACAGAATACCTTTACATCTGTCAGGTACAGAATACCTTTATACCTGTCAGGTACAGAATACATTTATACCTGTCAGGTACAGAATACCTTTATACCTGTCAGGTACAGAATACCTTTACATCTGTCAGGTACAGAATACCTTTATACCTGTCAGGAACAGAATACCTTTATACCTGTCAGGTACAGAATACCTTTACATCTGTCAGGTAAAGAATACCTTTATACCTGTCAGGTACAGAATACCTTTACATCTGTCAGGTACAGAATAACTTTACATCTGTCAGGAACAGAATACCTTTACATCTGTCAGGTACAGAATACCTTTATACCTGTCAGGTACAGAATACCTTTACATCTGTCAGGTACAGAGTATCTTTACATCGGTCAGGTACGGAAAACCTTTATACCTGTCAGGTACAGCATACCTTTATACCAGTCAGGTACAGAATACCTTTATACCTGACAGGTACAGAATACCTTTATATCTCTCAGGTACAGAATACCTTTATACCTGTCAGGTACAGAATACCGTTATACCTGTCAGGTACAGAATACCTTTATACCTGTCAGGTACAGAATACCTTTACATCTGTCAGGTACAGAATACCTTTATACCTGTCAGGAACAGAATACCTTTATACCTGTCAGGTACAGAATACCTTTACATCTGTCAGGTACAGAATACCTTTATACCTGTCAGGTACAGAATACCTTTACATCTGTCAGGTACAGAATAACTTTACATCTGTCAGGAACAGAATACCTTTACATCTGTCAGGTACAGAATACCTTTATACCTGTCAGGTACAGAATACCTTTACATCTGTCAGGTACAGAGTATCTTTACATCGGTCAGGTACTGAAAACCTTTATACCTGTCAGGTACAGCATACCTTTATACCAGTCAGGTACAGAATACCTTTATACCTGACAGGTACAGAATACCTTTATATCTCTCAGGTACAGAATACCTTTATACCTGTCAGGTACAGAATACCTTTATACCTGTCAGGTACAGAATACCTTTATACCTGACAGGTACAGAATACTTTTTTGTCTGTCAGGTACAGAATACGTTTATACCTGTCAGGTACAGAATACGTTTATACCTGTCAGGTACAGAATACCTTTACATCTGTCAGGAACAGAATACCTTTATACCTGTCAGGTACAGAATACCTTTATACCTGACAGGTACACAATACCTTTATATCTGTCAGGTACAGAATACTTTACATCTGTCAGGTACAGAATACCTTTACATCTGTCAGGTACAGCATACCTTTATACCTGTCAGGTAGAGAATACCTTTACATTTGTCAGGTACAGAATCCCTTTATACCTGTCAGGAACAGAATACCTTTATACCTGTCAGGTACAGAATACCTTTACATCTGTCAGGTACAGAATACCTTTACATCTGTCAGGTAGAGAATACCTTTATACCTGTCAGGTACAGAATACCTTTACATCTGTCAGGTACAGAATACCTTTACATCTGTCAGGTACAGAATACCTTTATACCTGTCAGGTACAGAAGACCTTTATATCTGCCAGGTACAGAATACCTTTATACCTGTCAGGTACAGAATACCTTTATACCTGTCAGGAACAGAATACCTTCATACCTGTCAGGTACAGAATACCTTTATACCTGTCAGGTACAGAATACCTTTATACGTGTCAGGTACAGAATAATTTATACCTGTCAGGTACAGAATACCTTTATATCTGTCAGGTACAGAATACCTTTATACCTGTCAGGTACAGAATAATTTATACCTGTCAGGTACAGAATACCTTTATATCTGTCAGGTACAGAATACCTTTATACATGTAAGGAAAGAATACCTTTATATCTGTCAGGTACAGAATACCTTATACCTGTCAGGTACAGAATACCTTTACATCTGTCAGGTACAGAATACCTTTACATATGTCAGGAACAGAATACCTTTATACCTGTCAGGTACAGAATACCTTTATACC
Source organism: Eledone cirrhosa (assembly GCA_964016885.1). Classification (NCBI taxonomy): domain Eukaryota; kingdom Metazoa; phylum Mollusca; class Cephalopoda; order Octopoda; family Eledonidae; genus Eledone; species Eledone cirrhosa. The sequence goes on along the minus strand of OZ024741.1, from coordinate 6,384,834 downwards.
TGTCAGGAACAGAATATCTTTACATCTGTCAGGTACAGAATACCTTTACATCTGTCAGGAACAGAATACCTTTATCCCTGTCAGGTACAGAATACCTTTATACCTGTCAGGTACAGAATACCTTTACATCTGTCAGGTACAGAATGCCTTTATACCTGTCAGGTACAGAATACCTTTATACCTGTCAGGTACAGAATACCTTTACATCTGTCAGGTACAGAATACCTTTATACCTGTCAGGATCAGAATACCTTTATACCTGTCAGGTACAGAATACCTTTACATCTGTCAGGTACAGAATACCTTTATATCTGTCAGGAACAGAATACCTTTACATCTGTCAGGTACAGAATACATTTATACCTGTCAGGTACAGAATACCTTTACATCTGTCAGGTACAGAATACCTTTTTATCTGTCAGATACAGAATACCTTTATACCTGTCAGGTACAGAATACCTTTATACCTGTCAGGTACAGAATACCTTTACATCTGTCAGGTACAGAATATCTTTACATCGGTCAGGTACTGAAAACCTTTATACCTGTCAGGTACAGCACACCTTTATACCAGTCAGGTACAGAATACCTTTATACCTGACAGGTACAGAATACCTTTATATCTCTCAGGTACAGAATACCTTTATACCTGTCAGGTACAGAATACCTTTATACCTGTCAGGTACAGAATACCTTTATACCTGACAGGTACAGAATACTTTTTTATCTGTCAGGTACAGAATACGTTTATACCTGTCAGGTACAGAATACGTTTATACATGTCAGGTATAGAATACCTTTACATCTGTCAGGAACAGAATACCTTTATACCTGTCAGGTACAGAATACCTTTATACCTGACAGGTACACAATACCTTTATATCTGTCAGGTACAGAATACCTTTACATCTGTCAGGTACAGAATACGTTTACATCTGTCAGGTACAGCATACCTTTATACCAGTCAGGTACAGAATACCTTTATACCTGACAGGTACAGAATACCTTTATATCTCTCAGGTACAGAATACCTTTATACCTGTCAGGTACAGAATACCTTTATACCTGTCAGGTACAGAATACCTTTATACCTGACAGGTACAGAATACCTTTTTATCTGTCAGGTACAGAATACGTTTATACCTGTCAGGTACAGAATACGTTTATACCTGTCAGGTACAGAATACCTTTACATCTGTCAGGAACAGAATACCTTTATACCTGTCAGGTACAGAATACCTTTATACCTGACAGGTACACAATACCTTTATATCTGTCAGGTACAGAATACCTTTACATCTGTCAGGTACAGCATACCTTTATACCTGTCAGGTACAGAATACCTTTACATCTGTCAGGTACAGAATCCCTTTATACCTGTCAGGAACAGAATACCTTTATACCTGTCAGGTACAGAATACCTTTACATCTGTCAGGTACAGAATACCTTTACATCTGTCAGGTACAGAATACCTTTATACCTGTCAGGAACAGAATACCTTTAAAACTGTCAGGTACAGAATACCTTTATACCTGTCAGGTACAGAATACCTTTATACCTGTCAGGTACAGAATACCTTTATATCTCTCAGGTACAGAATACCTTTATACCTGTCAAGTACAGAATACCTTTATACCTGTCAGGTACAGAATACCTTTACATCTGTCAGGTACAGAATACCTTTACATCTGTCAGGAACAGAATACCTTTATATCTGTCAGGTACAGAATACCTTTATACCTGTCAGGAACAGAATATCTTTACATCTGTCAGGTACAGAATACCTTTACATCTGTCAGGAACAGAATACCTTTATCCCTGTCAGGTACAGAATACCTTTATACCTGTCAGGTACAGAATACCTTTACATCTGTCAGGTACAGAATACCTTTATACCTGTCAGGTACAGAATACATTTATACCTGTCAGGTACAGAATACCTTTATACCTGTCAGGTACAGAATACCTTTACATCTGTCAGGTACAGAATACCTTTATACCTGTCAGGAACAGAATACCTTTATACCTGTCAGGTACAGAATACCTTTACATCTGTCAGGTAAAGAATACCTTTATACCTGTCAGGTACAGAATACCTTTACATCTGTCAGGTACAGAATAACTTTACATCTGTCAGGAACAGAATACCTTTACATCTGTCAGGTACAGAATACCTTTATACCTGTCAGGTACAGAATACCTTTACATCTGTCAGGTACAGAGTATCTTTACATCGGTCAGGTACGGAAAACCTTTATACCTGTCAGGTACAGCATACCTTTATACCAGTCAGGTACAGAATACCTTTATACCTGACAGGTACAGAATACCTTTATATCTCTCAGGTACAGAATACCTTTATACCTGTCAGGTACAGAATACCTTTATACCTGTCAGGTACAGAATACCTTTATACCTGTCAGGTACAGAATACCTTTACATCTGTCAGGTACAGAATACCTTTATACCTGTCAGGAACAGAATACCTTTATACCTGTCAGGTACAGAATACCTTTACATCTGTCAGGTACAGAATACCTTTATACCTGTCAGGTACAGAATACCTTTACATCTGTCAGGTACAGAATAACTTTACATCTGTCAGGAACAGAATACCTTTACATCTGTCAGGTACAGAATACCTTTATACCTGTCAGGTACAGAATACCTTTACATCTGTCAGGTACAGAGTATCTTTACATCGGTCAGGTACGGAAAACCTTTATACCTGTCAGGTACAGCATACCTTTATACCAGTCAGGTACAGAATACCTTTATACCTGACAGGTACAGAATACCTTTATATCTCTCAGGTACAGAATACCTTTATACCTGTCAGGTACAGAATACCTTTATACCTGTCAGGTACAGAATACCTTTATACCTGACAGGTACAGAATACTTTTTTGTCTGTCAGGTACAGAATACGTTTATACCTGTCAGGTACAGAATACGTTTATACCTGTCAGGTACAGAATACCTTTACATCTATCAGGAACAGAATACCTTTATACCTGTCAGGTACAGAATACCTTTATACCTGACAGGTACACAATACCTTTATATCTGTCAGGTACAGAATACTTTACATCTGTCAGGTACAGAATACCTTTACATCTGTCAGGTACAGCATACCTTTATACCTGTCAGGTAGAGAATACCTTTACATCTGTCAGGTACAGAATCCCTTTATACCTGTCAGGAACAGAATACCTTTATACCTGTCAGGTACAGAATACCTTTACATCTGTCAGGTACAGAATACCTTTACATCTGTCAGGTAGAGAATACCTTTATACCTGTCAGGTACAGAATACCTTTACATCTGTCAGGTACAGAATACCTTTACATCTGTCAGGTACAGAATACCTTTATACCTGTCAGGTACAGAAGACCTTTATATCTGCCAGGTACAGAATACCTTTATACCTGTCAGGTACAGAATACCTTTATACCTGTCAGGAACAGAATACCTTCATACCTGTCAGGTACAGAATACCTTTATACCTGTCAGGTACAGAATACCTTTACATCTGTCAGGTACAGAATACGTTTACATCTGTCAGGTACAGCATACCTTTATACCAGTCAGGTACAGAATACCTTTATACCTGACAGGTACAGAATACCTTTATATCTCTCAGGTACAGAATACCTTTATACCTGTCAGGTACAGAATACCTTTATACCTGTCAGGTACAGAATACCTTTATACCTGACAGGTACAGAATACCTTTTTATCTGTCAGGTACAGAATACGTTTATACCTGTCAGGTACAGAATACGTTTATACCTGTCAGGTACAGAATACCTTTACATCTGTCAGGAACAGAATACCTTTATACCTGTCAGGTACAGAATACCTTTATACCTGACAGGTACACAATACCTTTATATCTGTCAGGTACAGAATACCTTTACATTTGTCAGGTACAGCATACCTTTATACCTGTCAGGTACAGAATACCTTTACATCTGTCAGGTACAGAATCCCTTTATACCTGTCAGGAACAGAATACCTTTATACCTGTCAGGTACAGAATACCTTTACATCTGTCAGGTACAGAATACCTTTACATCTGTCAGGTACAGAATACCTTTATACCTGTCAGGAACAGAATACCTTTAAAACTGTCAGGTACAGAATACCTTTATACCTGTCAGGTACAGAATACCTTTATACCTGTCAGGTACAGAATACCTTTATATCTCTCAGGTACAGAATACCTTTATACCTGTCAAGTACAGAATACCTTTATACCTGTCAGGTACAGAATACCTTTACATCTGTCAGGTACAGAATACCTTTACATCTGTCAGGAACAGAATACCTTTATATCTGTCAGGTACAGAATACCTTTATACCTGTCAGGAACAGAATATCTTTACATCTGTCAGGTACAGAATACCTTTACATCTGTCAGGAACAGAATACCTTTATCCCTGTCAGGTACAGAATACCTTTATACCTGTCAGGTACAGAATACCTTTACATCTGTCAGGTACAGAATACCTTTATACCTGTCAGGTACAGAATACATTTATACCTGTCAGGTACAGAATACCTTTATACCTGTCAGGTACAGAATACCTTTACATCTGTCAGGTACAGAATACCTTTATACCTGTCAGGAACAGAATACCTTTATACCTGTCAGGTACAGAATACCTTTACATCTGTCAGGAACAGAATACCTTTATACCTGTCAGGTACAGAATACCTTTACATCTGTCAGGTACAGAATAACTTTACATCTGTCAGGAACAGAATACCTTTACATCTGTCAGGTACAGAATACCTTTATACCTGTCAGGTACAGAATACCTTTACATCTGTCAGGTACAGAGTATCTTTACATCGGTCAGGTACGGAAAACCTTTATACCTGTCAGGTACAGCATACCTTTATACCAGTCAGGTACAGAATACCTTTATACCTGACAGGTACAGAATACCTTTATATCTCTCAGGTACAGAATACCTTTATACCTGTCAGGTACAGAATACCTTTATACCTGTCAGGTACAGAATACCTTTATACCTGTCAGGTACAGAATACCTTTACATCTGTCAGGTACAGAATACCTTTATACCTGTCAGGAACAGAATGCCTTTATACCTGTCAGGTACAGAATACCTTTACATCTGTCAGGTACAGAATACCTTTATACCTGTCAGGTACAGAATACCTTTACATCTGTCAGGTACAGAATAACTTTACATCTGTCAGGAACAGAATACCTTTACATCTGTCAGGTACAGAATACCTTTATACCTGTCAGGTACAGAATACCTTTACATCTGTCAGGTACAGAGTATCTTTACATCGGTCAGGTACGGAAAACCTTTATACCTGTCAGGTACAGCATACCTTTATACCAGTCAGGTACAGAATACCTTTATACCTGACAGGTACAGAATACCTTTATATCTCTCAGGTACAGAATACCTTTATACCTGTCAGGTACAGAATACCTTTATACCTGTCAGGTACAGAATACCTTTATACCTGACAGGTACAGAATACTTTTTTGTCTGTCAGGTACAGAATACGTTTATACCTGTCAGGTACAGAATACGTTTATACCTGTCAGGTACAGAATACCTTTACATCTGTCAGGAACAGAATACCTTTATACCTGTCAGGTACAGAATACCTTTATACCTGACAGGTACACAATACCTTTATATCTGTCAGGTACAGAATACTTTACATCTGTCAGGTACAGAATACCTTTACATCTGTCAGGTACAGCATACCTTTATACCTGTCAGGTAGAGAATACCTTTACATCTGTCAGGTACAGAATCCCTTTATACCTGTCAGGAACAGAATACCTTTATACCTGTCAGGTACAGAATACCTTTACATCTGTCAGGTACAGAATACCTTTACATCTGTCAGGTAGAGAATACCTTTATACCTGTCAGGTACAGAATACCTTTACATCTGTCAGGTACAGAATACCTTTACATCTGTCAGGTACAGAATACCTTTATACCTGTCAGGTACAGAAGACCTTTATATCTGCCAGGTACAGAATACCTTTATACCTGTCAGGTACAGAATACCTTTATACCTGTCAGGAACAGAATACCTTCATACCTGTCAGGTACAGAATACCTTTATACCTGTCAGGTACAGAATACCTTTATACGTGTCAGGTACAGAATAATTTATACCTGTCAGGTACAGAATACCTTTATATCTGTCAGGTACAGAATACCTTTATACATGTCAGGAACAGAATACCTTTATACCTGTCAGGTACAGAATACCTTTATGCCTGTCAGGAACAGAATATCTTTACATCTGTCAGGTACAGAATACCTTTATCCCTGTCAGGTACAGAATACCTTTATACCTGTCAGGTACAGAATACCTTTATATCTGTCAGGTACAGAATATCTTTATATCTATCAGGTACAGAATACCTTTATACCTGTCAGGTACAGAATACCTTTATACCTGTCAGGTACAGAATACCTTTACATCTGTCAGGAACAGAATACCTTCATACCTGTCAGGTACAGAATACCTTTATACCTGTCAAGTACAGAATACCTTTATACCTGACAGGTACAGAATACTTTTTTATCTGTCAGGTACAGAATACGTTTATACCTGTCAGGTACAGAATACGTTTATACCTGTCAGGTATAGAATACCTTTACATCTGTCAGGAACAGAATACCTTTATACCTGTCAGGTACAGAATACCTTTATACCTGACAGGTACACAATACCTTTATATCTGTCAGGTACAGAATACCTTTACATCTGTCAGGTACAGAATACCTTTACATCTGTCAGGTACAGCATACATTTATACCTGTCAGGTACAGAATACCTTTACATCTGTCAGGTACAGAATCCCTTTATACCTGTCAGGAACAGAATACCTTTATACCTGTCAGGTACAGAATACCTTTACATTTGTCAGGTACAGAATACCTTTATACCTGTCAGGAACAGAATACCTTTATACCTGTCAGGTACTGAATACCTTTACATCTGTCAGGTACAGAATACCTTTATACCTGTCAGGAACAGAATACCTTTATACCTGTCAGGTACAGAATACCTTTATACCTGTCAGGTACAGAATACCTTTATACCTGTCAGGTACAGAAACCTTTATACCTGTCAAGTAAAGAATACCTTTATACCTGTCAGGTACAGAATACCTTTATATCTGTCAGGAACAGAATACCTTTACATCTGTCAGGTACAGAATACCTTTATACCTGTCAGGTACAGAATACCTTTACATCTGTCAGGTACAGAATACCTTTACATCTGTCAGGTACAGAATGCCTATACATCTGTCAGGTACAGAATACCCTTATACCTGTCAGGTACAGAATACCTTTACATCTGTCAGGAACAGAATACCTTTACATCTGTCAGGAACAGAATAACTTTATACCTGTCAGGTACAGAATGCTTTTATACCTGTCAGGTACAGAATACCTTTATACCTGTCAGGAACAGAATATCTTTATACCTGTCAGAAACAAAATACCTTTATACCTGTCAGGAACATAATACTTTTATAACTGTCTTGAACAGAATACCTTTATACCTGTCCGGTACAGAATACCTATATACCTGTCAGGTATAGAATACCTTTACATCTGTCAGGTACAGAATACCTTTACATCTGTCAGGAACAGAATACCTTTATACCTGTCAGGTACAGAATACCTTTATACCTGTCAGGTACAGAATACCTTTACATCTGTCAGGAACAGAATACCTTTACATCTGTCAGGAATAGAATACCTTTATACCTGTCAGGTACAGAATACATTTATACCTGTCAGGAACAGAATACCTTTACATCTGTCAGGTACAGAATACCTTTACATCTGTCAGGAACAGAATACCTTTATACCTGTCAGGTACAGAATACCTTTATACCTGTCAGGTACAGAATACTTTTATATCTGTCAGGTACAGAATACCTTTATACCTGTCAGGTACAGAATACCTTTATACCTGTCAGGTAAAGAATACCTTTACATCTGTCAGGTACAGAATACCTTTAAATCTGTCAGGTACAGAATACCTTTACATCTGTCAGGTACAGCATACCTTTATACCTGTCAGGTACAGAATACCTTTATACCTGTCAGGTCCAGAATACCTTTATATTTCTCAGGTACAGAATAGCTTTATACCTGTCGGGTACAGAATACCTTTATACCTGTCAGGTACAGAATACCTTTATACCTGTCAGGTACAGAATACCTTTATACCTGTCAGGTACAGAATAATTTATACCTGTCAGGTACAGAATACCTTTATATCTGTCAGGTACAGAATACCTTTATACATGTCAGGAACAGAATACCTTCATAACAGTCAGGTACAGAATAGCTTTATACCTGTAAGGTACAGAATACCTTTATACTTGTCAGGTACAGAATACCTCTATACCTGTCAGAAACAGAATACCTTTATACCTGTCAGGTACAGAATACCTTTATACCTGTCAGGTACAGAATAACTTTACATCTGTCAGAAACAGAATACCTTTATAACTGTCAGGTACAGAATACCTTTATACCTGTCAGGAACAGAATATCTTTACATCTGTCAGGTACAGAATACCTTTACATCTGTCAGGAACAGAATACCTTTATACCTGTCAGGTACAGAATACCTTTACATCTGTCAGGTACAGAATAACTTTACATCTGTCAGGTACAGAATACCTTTATATCTGTCAGGTACAGAATACCTTTATATCTGTCAGGAACGGAATACCTTTACATCTGTCAGGTACAGAATACCTTTATATCTATCAGGTACAGAATACCTTTATACCTGTCAGGTACAGAATACCTTTATACCTGTCAGGTACAGAATACCTTTACATCTGTCAGGAACAGAATACCTTTATACCTGTCAGGTACAGAATACCTTTACATCTGTCAGGTACAGAATACCTTTATACCTGCCAGGAACAGAATATCTTTACATCTGTCAGGTACAGAATCCCTTTATACCTGTCAGGAACAGAATACCTTTATACCTGTCAGGTACAGAATACCTTTACATCTGTCAGGTACAGAATACCTTTATACCTGTCAGGAACAGAATACCCTTATACCTGTCAGGTACAGAATACCTTTAAACCTGTCAGGTACAGAATACCTTTATACCTGTCAAGTACAGAATACCTTTATACCTGTCAGGTACTGAATACCTTTACATCTGTCAGGTACAGAATACCTTTATACCTGTCAGGAACAGAATACCTTTATACCTGTCAGGTACAGAATACCTTTATACCTGTCAGGTACAGAATACCTTTATACCTGTCAGGTAGAGAATACCTTTATATCTGTCAGGAACAGAATACCTTTACATCTGTCAGGTACAGAATACCTTTATACCTGTCAGGTACAGAATACCTTTACATCTGTCAGGTACAGAATACCTTTACATCTGTCAGGTACAGAGTGCCTATACATCTGTCAGGTACAGAATACCCTTATACCTGTCAGGTACAGAATACCTTTACATCTGTCAGGAACAGAATACCTTTACATCTGTCAGGAACAGAATAACTTTATACCTGTCAGGTACAGAATGCTTTTATACCTGTCAGGTACAGAATACCTTTATACCTGTCAGGAACAGAATATCTTTATACCTGTCAGAAACAAAATACCTTTATACCTGTCAGGAACATAATACTTTTATACCTGTCTTGAACAGAATACCTTTATACCTGTCCAGTACAGAATACCTATATACCTGTCAGGTACAGAATACCTTTATTTCTGTCAGGTACAGAATACCTTTACATCTGTCAGGAACAGAATACCTTTATACCTGTCAGAAACAAAATACCTTTATACCTGTCAGGAACATAATACTTTTATAACTGTCTTGAACAGAATACCTTTATACCTGTCCGGTACAGAATACCTATATACCTGTCAGGTATAGAATACCTTTACATCTGTCAGGAACAGAATACCTTTATACCTGTCAGGTACAGAATACCTTTATACCTGTCAGGTACAGAATACCTTTACATCTGTCAGGAACAGAATACCTTTACATCTGTCAGGAACAGAATACCTTTATACCTGTCAGGTACAGAATACATTTATACCTGTCAGGAACAGAATACCTTTACATCTGTCAGGTACAGAATACCTTTACATCTGTCAGGAACAGAATACCTTTATACCTGTCAGGTACAGAATACCTTTATACCTGTCAGGTACAGAATACTTTTATATCTGTCAGGTACAGAATACCTTTATACCTGTCAGGTACAGAATACCTTTACATCTGTCAGGTACAGAATACCTTTATACCTGTCAGGAACAGAATACCTTTATACCTGTCAGGTACAGAATACCTTTACATCTGTCAGGTACAGAATACCTTTATACCTGTCAGGTACAGAATACCTTTACATCTGTCAGGAACAGAATACCTTTATATCTGTCAGGAACAGAATACCTTTACATCTGTCAGGTACAGTATAACTTTACATCTGTCAGGAACAGAATACCTTTACATCTGTCAGGTACAGAATACCTTTATACCTGTCAGGTACAGAATACCTTTACATCTGTCAGGTACAGAGTATCTTTACATCTGTCAGGAACAGAATACCTTTATACCTGTCAGGTACAGAATACCTTTACATCTGTCAGGTACAGAATAACTTTACATCTGTCAGGTACAGAATACCTTTATATCTGTCAGGTACAGAATATCTATATACCTGTCAGGTATAGAATACCTTTACATCTGTCAGGTACAGAATACCTTTACATCTGTCAGGAACAGAATACCTTTATACCTGTCAGGTACAGAATACCTTTACATCTGTCAGGTACAGAATACCTTTACATCTGTCAGGTACAGAATACCTTTACATCTGTCAGGTACAGCATACCTTTATACCTGTCAGGTACAGAATACCTTTATACCTGTCAGGTCCAGAATACCTTTATATTTCTCAGGTACAGAATAGCTTTAAACCTGTCGGGTACAGAATACCTTTATACCTGTCAGGTACAGAATACCTTTATACCTGTCAGGTACAGAATACCTTTATACCTGTCAGGTACAGAATAATTTATACCTGTCAGGTACAGAATACCTTTATATCTGTCAGGTACAGAATACCTTTATACATGTCAGGAACAGAATACCTTCATAACTGTCAGGTACAGAATAGCTTTATACCTGTAAGGTACAGAATACCTTTATACTTGTCAGGTACAGAATACCTCTATACCTGTCAGAAACAGAATACCTTTATACCTGTCAGGTACAGAATACCTTTATACCTGTCAGGTACAGAATACCTTTACATCTGTCAGGAACAGTATACGTTTATACCTGTCAGGTACAGAATACCTTTATACCTGTCAGGAACAGAATATCTTTACATCTGTCCGGTACAGAATACCTTTACATCTGTCAGGAACAGAATACCTTTATACCTGTCAGGTACAGAATACCTTTACATCTGTCAGGTACAGAATAACTTTACATCTGTCAGGTACAGAATACCTTTATATCCGTCAGGTACAGAATACCTTTATATCTGTCAGGAACGGAATACCTTTACATCTGTCAGGTACAGAATACCTTTATATCTATCAGGTACAGAATACCTTTATACCTGTCAGGTACAGAATACCTTTATACCTGTCAGGTACAGAATACCTTTACATCTGTCAGGACCAGAATACCTTTATACCTGTCAGGTACAGAATACCTTTACATCTGTCAGGTACAGAATACCTTTATACCTGCCAGGAACAGAATATCTTTACATCTGTCAGGTACAGAATACCTTTACATCTGTCAGGTACAGAATACCTTTATACCTGTCAGGTACAGAAAATCTTTATACCTGTCAGGTACAGAATACCTTTACATCTGTCAGGTACAGAATACCTTTACATCTGTCATGTACAGAATACCTTTATATCTGTCAGGAACAGAATACCTTTACATCTGTCAGGTACAGAATACCTTTATACCTGTCAGGTACAGAATACCTTTACATCTGTCAGGTACAGAATACCTTTACATCTGTCAGGTACAGAATGCCTATACATCTGTCAGGTACAGAATACCCTTATACCTGTCAGGTACAGAATACCTTTACATCTGTCAGGAACAGAATACCTTTACATCTGTCAGGAACAGAATAACTTTATACCTGTCAGGTACAGAATGTTTTTATACCTGTCAGGTACAGAATACCTTTATACCTGTCAGGAACAGAATATCTTTATACCTGTCAGAAACAAAATACCTTTATACCTGTCAGGAACATAATACTTTTATAACTGTCTTGAACAGAATACCTTTATACCTGTCAGGAACATAATACTTTTATAACTGTCTTGAACAGAATACCTTTATACCTGTCCGGTACAGAATACCTATATACCTGTCAGGTATAGAATACCTTTACATCTGTCAGGTACAGAATACCTTTACATCTGTCAGGAACAGAATACCTTTATACCTGTCAGGTACAGAATAACTTTATACCTGTCAGGTACAGAATACCTTTACATCTGTCAGGAACAGAATACCTTTACATCTGTCAGGAACAGAATACCTTTATACCTGTCAGGTACAGAATACATTTATACCTGTCAGGAACAGAATACCTTTACATCTGTCAGGTACAGAATACCTTCACATCTGTCAGGAACAGAATACCTTTATACCTGTCAGGTACAGAATACCTTTATACCTGTCAGGTACAGAATACTTTTATATCTGTCAGGTACAGAATACCTTTATACCTGTCAGGTACAGAATACCTTTATACCTGTCAGGTACAGAATACCTTTACATCTGTCAGGTACAGAATACCTTTACATCTGTCAGGTACAGAATACCTTTACATCTGTCAGGTACAGCATACCTTTATACCTGTCAGGTACAGAATACCTTTATACCTGTCAGGTCCAGAATACCTTTATATTTCGCAGGTACAGAATAGCTTTATACCTGTCGGGTACAGAATACCTTTATACCTGTCAGGTACAGAATACCTTTATACCTGTCAGGTACAGAATACCTTTATACCTGTCAGGTACAGAATAATTTATACCTGTCAGGTACAGAATACCTTTATATCTGTCAGGTACAGAATACCTTTATACATGTCAGGAACAGAATACCTTCATAACTGTCAGGTACAGAATAGCTTTATACCTGTAAGGTACAGAATACCTTTATACTTGTCAGGTACAGAATACCTCTATACCTGTCAGAAACAGAATACCTTTATACCTGTCAGGTACAGAATACCTTTATACCTGTCAGGTACAGAATACCTTTACATCTGTCAGGAACAGAATACCTTTATACCTGTCAGGTACAGAATACCTTTATACCTGTCAGGAACAGAATATCTTTACATCTTTCAGGTACAGAATACCTTTACATCTGTCAGGAACAGAATACCTTTATACCTGTCAGGTACAGAATACCTTTACATCTGTCAGGTACAGAATAACTTTACATCTGTCAGGTACAGAATACCTTTATATCTGTCAGGTACAGAATACCTTTATATCTGTCAGGAACGGAATACCTTTACATCTGTCAGGTACAGAATACCTTTATATCTATCAGGTACAGAATACCTTTATACCTGTCAGGTACAGAATACCTTTATACCTGTCAGGTACAGAATACCTTTACATCTGTCAGGAACAGAATACCTTTATACCTGTCAGGTACAGAATACCTTTACATCTGTCAGGTACAGAATACCTTTACATCTGTCAGGTACAGAATACCTTTATACCTGTCAGGTACAGAATACCTTTACATCTGTCAGGTACAGAATACCTTTACATCTGTCAGGTACAGAATGCCTTTATATCTGTCAGGTACAGAATACCTTTATACCTGTCAGGTACAGAATACCTTAATACCTGTCAGGTACAGAATACCTTTACATCTGTCAGGTACAGAATACCTTTATACCTGTCAGGTACAGAATACCTTTATACCTGTCAGGTACAGAATACCTTTACATCTGTCAGGAACAGAATACCTTTACATCTGTCAGGTACAGCATACCTTTATACCTGTCAGGTACAGAATACCTTTATATCTGTCAGGTACAGAATACCTTTATACCTGTCAGGTAGAGAATACCTTTATACCTGTCAGGTACAGAATACCTTTACATCTGTCAGGTACAGAATACCTTTACATCTGTCAGGTACAGCATACCTTTATACCTGTCAAGTAAAGAATACCTTTATACCTGTCAGGTACAGAATACCTTTATATCTCTCAGGTACAGAGTACCTTTATACCTGTCGGGTACAGAATACCTTTATACCTGTCAGGTAGAGAATACCTTTATACCTGTCAGGTACAGAATACCTCTATATCTCTCAGGTACGGCATACCTTTATACCTGTCAGGTACAGAATACCTTTATACTTGTCAGGTACAGAATACCTTTATATCTGTCAGGTACAGAATACCTTTATACATGTCAGGAACAAAATACCTTTATATCTGTCAGGAACAGAATACCTTTACATCTGTCAGGAACAGAATACCTTTATACCTGTCAGGTACAGAATACCTTAATACCTGTCAGGTACAGAATACCTTTACATCTGTCAGGAACAGAATACCTTTATACCTGTCAGGTACAGAATATCTTTATACCTGTCAGGTACAGAACACTTTTATATCTGTCAGGTACAGAATACCTTTACATCTGTCAGGTACAGAATACCTTTACATCTGTCAGGTACAGAATGCCTATACATCTGTCAGGTACAGAATACCCTTATACCTGTCAGGTACAGAATACCTTTACATCTGTCAGGAACAGAATACCTTTACATCTGTCAGGAACAGAATAACTTTATACCTGTCAGGTACAGAATGCCTTTATACCTGTCAGGTACAGAATACCTTTATACCTGTCAGGAACAGAATATCTTTATACCTGTCAGAAACAAAATACCTTTATACCTGTCAGGAACATAATACTTTTATACCTGTCTTGAACAGAATACCTTTATACCTGTCCGGTACAGAATACCTATGTACCTGTCAGGTACAGAATACCTTTACATCTGTCAGGTACAGAATACCTTTACATCTGTCAGGAACAGAATACCTTTATACCTGTCAGGTACAGAATACCTTTATACCTGTCAGGTACAGAATACCTTTACATCTGTCAGGAACAGAATACCTTTACATCTGTCAGGAACAGAATACCTTTATACCTGTCAGGTACAGAATACCTTTATACCTGTCAGGAACAAAATACCTTTACATCTGTCAGGAACAGAATACCTTTATACCTGTCAGGTACAGAATACCTTTATACCTGTCAGGTACAGAATACTTTTATATCTGTCAGGTACAGAATACCTTTATACCTGTCAGGTACAGAATACCTTTATACCTGTCAGGTACAGAATACCTTTACATCTGTCAGGTACAGAATACCTTTACATCTGTCAGGTACAGAATACCTTTACATCTGTCAGGTACAGCATACCTTTATACCTGTCAGGTACAGAATACCTTTATACCTGTCAGGTACAGAATACCTTTATATCTCTCAGGTACAGAATACCTTTATACCTGTCGGGTACAGAATACCTTTATACCTGTCAGGTACAGAATACCTTTATACCTGTCAGGTACAGAATACCTTTATACCTGTCAGGTACAGAATAATTTATACCTGTCAGGTACAGAATATCTTTATATCTGTCAGGTACAGAATACCTTTATACATGTCAGGAACAGAATACCTTTATATCTGTCAGGTACAGAATAGCTTTATACCTGTAAGGTACAGAATACCTTTATACCTGTCAGTTACAGAATACCTCTATACCTGTCAGAAACAGAATACTTTTATACCTGTCAGGTACAGAATACCTTTATACCTGTCAGGTACAGAATACCTTTACATCTGTCAGGTACAGAATCCCTTTATACCTGTCAGGAACAGAATACCTTTATACCTGTCAGGTACAGAATACCTTTACATCTGTCAGGTACAGAATACCTTTACATCTGTCAGGTAGAGAATACCTTTATATCTGTCAGGAACGGAATACCTTTACATCTGTCAGGTACAGAATACCTTTATACCTGTCAGGTACAGAATACCTTTATACCTGTCAGGTACAGAATACCTTTACATCTGTCAGGAACAGAATACCTTTATACCTGTCAGGTACAGAATACCTTTACATCTGTCAGGTACAGAATACCTTTACATCTGTCAGGTACAGAATACCTTTATACCTGTCAGGTACAGAATACCTTTACATCTGTCAGGTACAGAATACCTTTACATCTGTCAGGTACAGAATGCCTTTACATCTGTCAGGTACAGAATACCTTTATACCTGTCAGGTACAGAATACCTTAATACCTGTCAGGTACAGAATACCTTTACATCTGTCAGGTACAGAATACCTTTATACCTGTCAGGTACAGAATACCTTTATACCTGTCAGGTACAGAATACCTTTACATCTGTCAGGTACAGAATACCTTTACATCTGTCAGGAACAGAATACCTTTACATCTGTCAGGTACAGCATACCTTTATACCTGTCAGGTACAGAATACCTTTATATCTGTCAGGTACAGAATACCTTTATACCTGTCAGGTAGAGAATACCTTTATACCTGTCAGGTACAGAATACCTTTACATCTGTCAGGTACAGAATACCTTTACATCTGTCAGGTACAGCATACCTTTATACCTGTCAAGTAAAGAATACCTTTATACCTGTCAGGTACAGAATACCTTTATATCTCTCAGGTACAGAGTACCTTTATACCTGTCAGGTACAGAATACCTTTATACCTGTCAGGTAGAGAATACCTTTATACCTGTCAGGTACAGAATACCTCTATATCTCTCAGGTACGGCATACCTTTATACCTGTCAGGTACAGAATACCTTTATACTTGTCAGGTACAGAATACCTTTATATCTGTCAGGTACAGAATACCTTTATACATGTCAGGAACAAAATACCTTTATATCTGTCAGGAACAGAATACCTTTACATCTGTCAGGAACAGAATACCTTTATACCTGTCAGGTACAGAATACCTTAATACCTGTCAGGTACAGAATACCTTTACATCTGTCAGGAACAGAATACCTTTATACCTGTCAGGTACAGAATATCTTTATACCTGTCAGGTACAGAACACTTTTATATCTGTCAGGTACAGAATACCTTTACATCTGTCAGGTACAGAATACCTTTACATCTGTCAGGTACAGAATGCCTATACATCTGTCAGGTACAGAATACCCTTATACCTGTCAGGTACAGAATACCTTTACATCTGTCAGGAACAGAATACCTTTACATCTGTCAGGAACAGA
Source organism: Eledone cirrhosa (assembly GCA_964016885.1). NCBI lineage: Eukaryota > Metazoa > Mollusca > Cephalopoda > Octopoda > Eledonidae > Eledone > Eledone cirrhosa. Next base: position 6,367,409 of record OZ024741.1, on the reverse strand, counting down.
ATAACTTTATACCTGTCAGGTACAGAATGCCTTTATACCTGTCAGGTACAGAATACCTTTATACCTGTCAGGAACAGAATATCTTTATACCTGTCAGAAACAAAATACCTTTATACCTGTCAGGAACATAATACTTTTATACCTGTCTTGAACAGAATACCTTTATACCTGTCCGGTACAGAATACCTATGTACCTGTCAGGTACAGAATACCTTTACATCTGTCAGGTACAGAATACCTTTACATCTGTCAGGAACAGAATACCTTTATACCTGTCAGGTACAGAATACCTTTATACCTGTCAGGTACAGAATACCTTTACATCTGTCAGGAACAGAATACCTTTACATCTGTCAGGAACAGAATACCTTTATACCTGTCAGGTACAGAATACCTTTATACCTGTCAGGAACAAAATACCTTTACATCTGTCAGGAACAGAATACCTTTATACCTGTCAGGTACAGAATACCTTTATACCTGTCAGGTACAGAATACTTTTATATCTGTCAGGTACAGAATACCTTTATACCTGTCAGGTACAGAATACCTTTATACCTGTCAGGTACAGAATACCTTTACATCTGTCAGGTACAGAATACCTTTACATCTGTCAGGTACAGAATACCTTTACATCTGTCAGGTACAGCATACCTTTATACCTGTCAGGTACAGAATACCTTTATACCTGTCAGGTACAGAATACCTTTATATCTCTCAGGTACAGAATACCTTTATACCTGTCGGGTACAGAATACCTTTATACCTGTCAGGTACAGAATACCTTTATACCTGTCAGGTACAGAATACCTTTATACCTGTCAGGTACAGAATAATTTATACCTGTCAGGTACAGAATATCTTTATATCTGTCAGGTACAGAATACCTTTATACATGTCAGGAACAGAATACCTTTATATCTGTCAGGTACAGAATAGCTTTATACCTGTAAGGTACAGAATACCTTTATACCTGTCAGTTACAGAATACCTCTATACCTGTCAGAAACAGAATACTTTTATACCTGTCAGGTACAGAATACCTTTATACCTGTCAGGTACAGAATACCTTTACATCTGTCAGGTACAGAATCCCTTTATACCTGTCAGGAACAGAATACCTTTATACCTGTCAGGTACAGAATACCTTTACATCTGTCAGGTACAGAATACCTTTACATCTGTCAGGTAGAGAATACCTTTATACCTGTCAGGTACAGAATACCTTTACATCTGTCAGGTACAGAATCCCTTTATACCTGTCAGGAACAGAATACCTTTATACCTGTCAGGTACAGAATACCTTTACATCTGTCAGGTACAGAATACCTTTACATCTGTCAGGTAGAGAATACCTTTATACCTGTCAGGTACAGAATACCTTTACATCTGTCAGGTACAGAATACCTTTACATCTGTCAGGTACAGAATACCTTTATACCTGTCAGGTACAGAATACCTTTATATCTGCCAGGTACAGAATACCTTTATACCTGTCAGGTACAGAATACCTTTATACCTGTCAGGAACAGAATACCTTCATACCTGTCAGGTACAGAATACCTTTATACCTGTCAGGTACAGAATACCTTTATACGTGTCAGGTACAGAATAATTTATACCTGTCAGGTACAGAATACCTTTATATCTGTCAGGTACAGAATACCTTTATACATGTCAGGAACAGAATACCTTTATACCTGTCAGGTACAGAATACCTTTATGCCTGTCAGGAACAGAATACCTTTACATCTGTCAGGTACAGAATACCTTTACATCTGTCAGGAGCAGAATACCTTTAACCCTGTCAGGTACAGAATACCTTTATACCTGTCAGGTACAGAATACCTTTATATCTGTCAGGTACAGAATATCTTTATATCTATCAGGTACAGAATACCTTTATACCTGTCAGGTACAGAATACCTTTATACCTGTCAAGTACAGAATACCTTTATACCTGACAGGTACAGAATACTTTTTTATCTGTCAGGTACAGAATACGTTTATACCTGTCAGGTACAGAATACGTTTATACCTGTCAGGTATAGAATACCTTTACATCTGTCAGGAACAGAATACCTTTATACCTATCAGGTACAGAATACCTTTATACCTGACAGGTACACAATACCTTTATATCTGTCAGGTACAGAATACCTTTACATCTGTCAGGTACAGAATACCTTTACATCTGTCAGGTACAGCATACATTTATACCTGTCAGGAACAGAATACCTTTACATCTGTCAGGTACAGAATACCTTTATACCTGTCAGGAACAGAATACCTTTATACCTGTCAGGTACAGAATACCTTTATACGTGTCAGGTACAGAATACCTTTATACCTGTCAAGTACAGAATACCTTTATACCTGTCAGGTACTGAATACCTTTACATCTGTCAGGTACAGAATACCTTTATACCTGTCAGGAACAGAATACCTTTATACCTGTCAGGTACAGAATACCTTTACATCTGTCAGGTACAGAATACCTTTACATCTGTCAGGTACAGAATACCTTTACATCTGTCAGGTACAGCATACCTTTATACCTGTCAGGTACAGAATACCTTTATACCTGTCAGGTCCAGAATACCTTTATATTTCTCAGGTACAGACTAGCTTTATACCTGTCGGGTACAGAATACCTTTATACCTGTCAGGTACAGAATACCTTTATACCTGTCAGGTACAGAATACCTTTATACCTGTCAGGTACAGAATAATTTATACCTGTCAGGTACAGAATACCTTTATATCTGTCAGGTACAGAATACCTTTATACATGTCAGGAACAGAATACCTTCATAACTGTCAGGTACAGAATAGCTTTATACCTGTAAGGTACAGAATACCTTTATACTTGTCAGGTACAGAATACCTCTATACCTGTCAGAAACAGAATACCTTTATACCTGTCAGGTACAGAATACCTTTATACCTGTCAGGTACAGAATACCTTTACATCTGTCAGGAACAGTATACCTTTATACCTGTCAGGTACAGAATACCTTTATACCTGTCAGGAACAGAATATCTTTACATCTGTCAGGTACAGAATACCTTTACATCTGTCAGGAACAGAATACCTTTATACCTGTCAGGTACAGAATACCTTTACATCTGTCAGGTACAGAATAACTTTACATCTGTCAGGTACAGAATACCTTTATATCTGTCAGGTACAGAATACCTTTATATCTGTCAGGAACGGAATACCTTTACATCTGTCAGGTACAGAATACCTTTATATCTATCAGGTACAGAATACCTTTATACATGTCAGGTACAGAATACCTTTATACCTGTCAGGTACAGAAAACCTTTACATCTGTCAGGAACAGAATACCTTTATACTTGTCAGGTACAGAATACCTTTACATCTGTCAGGTACAGAATACCTTTATACCTGCCAGGAACAGAATATCTTTACATCTGTCAGGTACAGAATACCTTTACATCTGTCAGGTACAGAATACCTTTATAACTGTCAGGTACAGAAAATCTTTATACCTGTCAGGTACAGAATACCTTTACATCTGTCAGGTACAGAATACCTTTACATCTGTCATGTACAGAATACCTTTATATCTGTCAGGTACAGAATACCTTTATATCTGTCAGGAACAGAATACCTTTACATCTGTCAGGTACAGAATATCTTTATACCTGTCAGGTACAGAATACCTTTACATCTGTCAGGTACAGAATACCTTTACATCTGTCAGGTACAGAATGCCTATACATCTGTCAGGTACAGAATACCCTTATACCTGTCAGGTACAGAATACCTTTACATCTGTCAGGAACAGAATACCTTTACATCTGTCAGGAACAGAATAACTTTATACCTGTCAGGTACAGAATGCTTTTATACCTGTCAGGTACAGAATACCTTTATACCTTTCAGGAACAGAATATCTTTATACCTGTCAGAAACAAAATACCTTTATACCTGTCAGGAACATAATACTTTTATAACTGTCTTGAACAGAATACCTTTATACCTGTCCGGTACAGAAGACCTATATACCTGTCAGGTATAGAATACCTTTACATCTGTCAGGTACAGAATACCTTTACATCTGTCAGGAACAGAATACCTTTATACCTGTCAGGTACAGAATACCTTTATACCTGTCAGGTACAGAATACCTTTACATCTGTCAGGAACAGAATACCTTTACATCTGTCAGGAACAGAATACCTTTATACCTGTCAGGTACAGAATACATTTATACCTGTCAGGAACAGAATACCTTTACATCTGTCAGGTACAGAATACCTTTACATCTGTCAGGAACAGAATACCTTTATACCTGTCAGGTACAGAATACCTTTATACCTGTCAGGTACAGAATACTTTTATATCTGTCAGGTACAGAATACCTTTATACCTGTCAGGTACAGAATACCTTTATACCTGTCAGGTACAGAATACCTTTACATCTGTCAGGTACAGAATACCTTTACATCTGTCAGGTACAGAATACCTTTACATCTGTCAGGTACAGCATACCTTTATACCTGTCAGGTACAGAATACCTTTATACCTGTCAGGTCCGGAATACCTTTATATTTCTCAGGTACAGAATAGCTTTATACCTGTCGGGTACAGAATACCTTTATACCTGTCAGGTACACAATACCTTTATACCTGTCAGGTACAGAATACCTTTATACCTGTCAGGTACAGAATAATTTATACCTGTCAGGTACAGAATACCTTTATATCTGTCAGGTACAGAATACCTTTATACATGTCAGGAACAGAATACCTTCATAACTGTCAGGTACAGAATAGCTTTATACCTGTAAGGTACAGAATACCTTTATACTTGTCAGGTACAGAATACCTCTATACCTGTCAGAAACAGAATACCTTTATACCTGTCAGGTACAGAATACCTTTATACCTGTCAGGTACAGAATACCTTTACATCTGTCAGGAACAGAATACCTTTATACCTGTCAGGTACAGAATACCTTTATACCTGTCAGGAACAGAATATCTTTACATCTGTCAGGTACAGAATACCTTTACATCTGTCAGGAACAGAATACCTTTATACCTGTCAGGTACAGAATACCTTTACATCTGTCAGGTACAGAATAACTTTACATCTGTCAGGTACAGAATACCTTTATATCTGTCAGGTACAGAATACCTTTATATCTGTCAGGAACGGAATACCTTTACATCTGTCAGGTACAGAATACCTTTATATCTATCAGGTACAGAATACCTTTATACCTGTCAGGTACAGAATACCTTTATACCTGTCAGGTACAGAATACCTTTACATCTGTCAGTGACAGAATACCTTTATACCTGTCAGGTACAGAATACCTTTACATCTGTCAGGTACAGAATACCTTTACATCTGTCAGGTACAGAATACCTTTATACCTGTCAGGTACAGAATACCTTTACATCTGTCAGGTACAGAATACCTTTACATCTGTCAGGTACAGAATGCCTTTACATCTGTCAGGTACAGAATACCTTTATACCTGTCAGGTACAGAATACCTTAATACCTGTCAGGTACAGAATACCTTTACATCTGTCAGGTACAGAATACCTTTATACCTGTCAGGTACAGAATACCTTTATACCTGTCAGGTACAGAATACCTTTACATCTGTCAGGTACAGAATACCTTTACATCTGTCAGGAACAGAATACCTTTACATCTGTCAGGTACAGCATACCTTTATACCTGTCAGGTACAGAATACCTTTATATCTGTCAGGTACAGAATACCTTTATACCTATCAGGTACAGAATACCTTTATACCTGTCAGGTACAGAATACCTTTACATCTGTCAGGTACAGAATACCTTTACATCTGTCAGGTACAGCATACCGTTATACCTGTCTGGTAAAGAATACCTTTATACCTGTCAGATACAGAATACCTTTATATCTCTCAGGTACAGAGTACCTTTATACCTGTCGGGTACAGAATACCTTTATACCTGTCAGGTACAGAATACCTTTATACCTGTCAGGTACAGAATACCTCTATATCTCTCAGGTACGGCATACCTTTATATCTGTCAGGTACAGAATACCTTTATACTTGTCAGGTACAGAATACCTTTATATCTGTCAGGTACAGAATACCTTTATACATGTCAGGAACAGAATACCTTTATATCTGTCTGGAACAGAATACCTTTACATCTGTCAGGAACAGAATACCTTTATACCTGTCAGGTACAGAATACCTTAATACCTGTCAGGTACAGAATACCTTTACATCTGTCAGGAACAGAATACCTTTATACCTGTCAGGTACAGAATATCTTTATACCTGTCAGGTACAGAATACTTTTATATCTGTCAGGTACAGAATACCTTTATACCTGTCAGGTACGGAATACCTTTATACATGTCAGGTACAGAATACCTTTATATCTGTCGGGTACAGAATACCTTTATACATATGAGGAACAGAATACCTTTATATCTGTCAGGTACAGAATACCTTTATACCTGTCAGGTACAGAATACCTTTATACCTGTCAGGTACAGAATACCTTTACATCTGTCAGGTACAGAATACCTTTACATCTGTCAGGAACAGAATACCTTTATACCTGTCAGGTACAGAATACCTTTATACCTGTCAGGTACAGAATACCTTTACATCTGTCAGGAACAGAATACCTTTACATCTGTCACGAACAGAATACCTTTATACCTGTCAGGTACAGAATACCTTTATACCTGTCAGGAACAGAATATCTTTACATCTGTCAGGTACAGAATACCTTTACATCTGTCAGGTACAGAATACCTTTACATCTGTCAGGTACAGAATGCCTATACATCTGTCAGGTACAGAATACCCTTATACCTGTCAGGTACAGAATACCTTTACATCTGTCAGGAACAGAATACCTTTACATCTGTCAGGAACAGAATAACTTTATACCTGTCAGGTACAGAATGCCTTTATACCTGTCAGGTACAGAATACCTTTATACCTGTCAGGAACAGAATATCTTTATACCTGTCAGAAACAAAATACCTTTATACCTGTCAGGAACATAATACTTTTATACCTGTCTTGAACAGAATACCTTTATACCTGTCCGGTACAGAATACCTATATACCTGTCAGGTACAGAATACCTTTACATCTGTCAGGTACAGAATACCTTTACATCTGTCAGGAACAGAATACCTTTATACCTGTCAGGTACAGAATACCTTTATACCTGTCAGGTACAGAATACCTTTACATCTGTCAGGAACAGAATACCTTTACATCTGTCAGGAACAGAATACCTTTATACCTGTCAGGTACAGAATACCTTTATACCTGTCAGGAACAGAATACCTTTACATCTGTCAGGAACAGAATACCTTTATACCTGTCAGGTACAGAATACCTTTATACCTGTCAGGTACAGAATACCTTTATACCTGTCAGGTACAGAATACTTTTATATCTGTCAGGTACAGAATACCTTTATACCTGTCAGGTACAGAATACCTTTATACCTGTCAGGTACAGAATACCTTTACATCTGTCAGGTACAGAATACCTTTACATCTGTCAGGTACAGAATACCTTTACATCTGTCAGGTACAGCATACCTTTATACCTGTCAGGTACAGAATACCTTTATACCTGTCAGGTCCGGAATACCTTTATATTTCTCAGGTACAGAATAGCTTTATACCTGTCGGGTACAGAATACCTTTATACCTGTCAGGTACACAATACCTTTATACCTGTCAGGTACAGAATACCTTTATACCTGTCAGGTACAGAATAATTTATACCTGTCAGGTACAGAATACCTTTATATCTGTCAGGTACAGAATACCTTTATACATGTCAGGAACAGAATACCTTCATAACTGTCAGGTACAGAATAGCTTTATACCTGTAAGGTACAGAATACCTTTATACTTGTCAGGTACAGAATACCTCTATACCTGTCAGAAACAGAATACCTTTATACCTGTCAGGTACAGAATACCTTTATACCTGTCAGGTACAGAATACCTTTACATCTGTCAGGAACAGAATACCTTTATACCTGTCAGGTACAGAATACCTTTATACCTGTCAGGAACAGAATATCTTTACATCTGTCAGGTACAGAATACCTTTACATCTGTCAGGAACAGAATACCTTTATACCTGTCAGGTACAGAATACCTTTACATCTGTCAGGTACAGAATAACTTTACATCTGTCAGGTACAGAATACCTTTATATCTGTCAGGTACAGAATACCTTTATATCTGTCAGGAACGGAATACCTTTACATCTGTCAGGTACAGAATACCTTTATATCTATCAGGTACAGAATACCTTTATACCTGTCAGGTACAGAATACCTTTATACCTGTCAGGTACAGAATACCTTTACATCTGTCAGGTACAGAATACCTTTACATCTGTCAGGTACAGAATACCTTTATACCTGTCAGGTACAGAATACCTTTACATCTGTCAGGTACAGAATACCTTTACATCTGTCAGGTACAGAATGCCTTTACATCTGTCAGGTACAGAATACCTTTATACCTGTCAGGTACAGAATACCTTAATACCTGTCAGGTACAGAATACCTTTACATCTGTCAGGTACAGAATACCTTTATACCTGTCAGGTACAGAATACCTTTATACCTGTCAGGTACAGAATACCTTTACATCTGTCAGGTACAGAATACCTTTACATCTGTCAGGAACAGAATACCTTTACATCTGTCAGGTACAGCATACCTTTATACCTGTCAGGTACAGAATACCTTTATATCTGTCAGGTACAGAATACCTTTATACCTATCAGGTACAGAATACCTTTATACCTGTCAGGTACAGAATACCTTTACATCTGTCAGGTACAGAATACCTTTACATCTGTCAGGTACAGCATACCGTTATACCTGTCTGGTAAAGAATACCTTTATACCTGTCAGATACAGAATACCTTTATATCTCTCAGGTACAGAGTACCTTTATACCTGTCGGGTACAGAATACCTTTATACCTGTCAGGTACAGAATACCTTTATACCTGTCAGGTACAGAATACCTCTATATCTCTCAGGTACGGCATACCTTTATATCTGTCAGGTACAGAATACCTTTATACTTGTCAGGTACAGAATACCTTTATATCTGTCAGGTACAGAATACCTTTATACATGTCAGGAACAGAATACCTTTATATCTGTCTGGAACAGAATACCTTTACATCTGTCAGGAACAGAATACCTTTATACCTGTCAGGTACAGAATACCTTAATACCTGTCAGGTACAGAATACCTTTACATCTGTCAGGAACAGAATACCTTTATACCTGTCAGGTACAGAATATCTTTATACCTGTCAGGTACAGAATACTTTTATATCTGTCAGGTACAGAATACCTTTATACCTGTCAGGTACGGAATACCTTTATACATGTCAGGTACAGAATACCTTTATATCTGTCGGGTACAGAATACCTTTATACATATGAGGAACAGAATACCTTTATATCTGTCAGGTACAGAATACCTTTATACCTGTCAGGTACAGAATACCTTTATACCTGTCAGGTACAGAATACCTTTACATCTGTCAGGTACAGAATACCTTTACATCTGTCAGGAACAGAATACCTTTATACCTGTCAGGTACAGAATACCTTTATACCTGTCAGGTACAGAATACCTTTACATCTGTCAGGAACAGAATACCTTTACATCTGTCACGAACAGAATACCTTTATACCTGTCAGGTACAGAATACCTTTATACCTGTCAGGAACAGAATATCTTTACATCTGTCAGGTACAGAATACCTTTACATCTGTCAGGTACAGAATACCTTTACATCTGTCAGGTACAGAATGCCTATACATCTGTCAGGTACAGAATACCCTTATACCTGTCAGGTACAGAATACCTTTACATCTGTCAGGAACAGAATACCTTTACATCTGTCAGGAACAGAATAACTTTATACCTGTCAGGTACAGAATGCCTTTATACCTGTCAGGTACAGAATACCTTTATACCTGTCAGGAACAGAATATCTTTATACCTGTCAGAAACAAAATACCTTTATACCTGTCAGGAACATAATACTTTTATACCTGTCTTGAACAGAATACCTTTATACCTGTCCGGTACAGAATACCTATATACCTGTCAGGTACAGAATACCTTTACATCTGTCAGGTACAGAATACCTTTACATCTGTCAGGAACAGAATACCTTTATACCTGTCAGGTACAGAATACCTTTATACCTGTCAGGTACAGAATACCTTTACATCTGTCAGGAACAGAATACCTTTACATCTGTCAGGAACAGAATACCTTTATACCTGTCAGGTACAGAATACCTTTATACCTGTCAGGAACAGAATACCTTTACATCTGTCAGGAACAGAATACCTTTATACCTGTCAGGTACAGAATACCTTTATACCTGTCAGGTACAGAATACTTTTATATCTGTCAGGTACAGAATACCTTTATACCTGTCAGGTACAGAATACCTTTATACCTGTCAGGTACAGAATACCTTTACATCTGTCAGGTACAGAATACCTTTACATCTGTCAGGTACAGAATACCTTTACATCTGTCAGGTACAGCATACCTTTATACCTGTCAGGTACAGAATACCTTTATACCTGTCAGGTACAGAATACCTTTATATCTCTCAGGTACAGAATACCTTTATACCTGTCGGGTACAGAATACCTTTATACCTGTCAGGTACAGAATACCTTTATACCTGTCAGGTACAGAATACCTTTATACCTGTCAGGTACAGAATAATTTATACCTGTCAGGTACAGAATATCTTTATATCTGTCAGGTACAGAATACCTTTATACATGTCAGGAACAGAATACCTTTATATCTGTCAGGTACAGAATAGCTTTATACCTGTAAGGTACAGAATACCTTTATACCTGTCAGTTACAGAATACCTCTATACCTGTCAGAAACAGAATACTTTTATACCTGTCAGGTACAGAATACCTTTATACCTGTCAGGTACAGAATACCTTTACATCTGTCAGGAACAGAATACCTTTATACCTGTCACGTACAGAATACCTTTATACCTGTCAAGAACAGAATATCTTTACATCTGTCAGGTACAGAATACCTTTACCTCTGTCAGGAACAGAATACCTTTACATCTGTCAAGTATAGAATACCTTTATACCTGTCAGGTACAGAATACCTTTATACCTGTCAGGTACAGAATACCTTTATACCTGTCAGGTACAGAATATCTTTACATCTGTCAGGTACAGAATACCTTTATACCTGTCAGGAACAGAATATCTTTACATCTGTCAGGTACAGAATACCTTTACATCTGTCAGGAAGAGAATACCTTTATACCTGTCAGGTACAGAAAATCTTTATACCTGTCAGGTACAGAATACCTTTACATCTGTCAGGTACAGAATACCTTTACATCTGTCAGGTACAGAATACCTTTATATCTGTCAGGTACAGAATACCTTTATATCTGTCAGGAACAGAATACCTTTACATCTGTCAGGTACAGAATACCTTTATACCTGTCAGGTACAGAATACCTTTACATCTGTCAGGTACAGAATGCCTATACATCTGTCAGGTACAGAATACCCTTATACCTGTCAGGTACAGAATACCTTTACATCTGTCAGGAACAGAATACCTTTACATCTGTCAGGAACAGAATAACTTTATACCTGTCAGGTACAGAATGCTTTTATACCTGTCAGGTACAAAATACCTTTATACCTGTCAGTAACAGAATATCTTTATACCTGTCAGAAACAAAATACCTTTATACCTGTCAGGAACAGAATACCTTTACATCTGTCAGGAACAGAATACCTTTACATCTGTCAGGAACAGAATACCTTTATACCTGTCAGGTACAGAATACATTTATACCTGTCAGGAACAGAATACCTTTACATCTGTCAGGTACAGAATACCTTTACATCTGTCAGGAACAGAATACCTTTATACCTGTCAGGTACAGAATACCTTTATACCTGTCAGGTACAGAATACCTTTACATCTGTCAGGTACAGAATACCTTTACATCTGTCAGGAACAGAATACCTTTATACCTGTCAGGTACAGAATACCTTTATACCTGTCAGGTACAGAATGCCTTTACATCTGTCAGGAACAGAATACCTTTACATCTGTCACGAACAGAATACCTTTATACCTGTCAGGTACAGAATACCTTTATACCTGTCAGGAACAGAATATCTTTACATCTGTCAGGTACAGAATACCTTTACATCTGTCAGGTACAGAATACCTTTACATCTGTCAGGTACAGAATGCCTATACATCTGTCAGGTACAGAATACCCTTATACCTGTCAGGTACAGAATACCTTTACATCTGTCAGGAACAGAATACCTTTACATCTGTCAGGAACAGAATAACTTTATACCTGTCAGGTACAGAATGCCTTTATACCTGTCAGGTAGAGAATACCTTTATACCTGTCAGGAACAGAATATCTTTATACCTGTCAGAAACAAAATACCTTTATACCTGTCAGGAACATAATACTTTTATACCTGTCTTGAACAGAATACCTTTATACCTGTCCGGTACAGAATACCTATATACCTGTCAGGTACAGAATACCTTTATTTCTGTCAGGTACAGAATACCTTTACATCTGTCAGGAACAGAATACCTTTATACCTGTCAGGTACAGAATACCTTTACACCTGTCAGGAACAGAATACCTTCACATCTGTCAGGAACAGAATACCTTTATACCTGTCAGGTACAGAATACCTTTATACCTGTCAGGTACAGAATACTTTTATATCTGTCAGGTACAGAATACCTTTATACCTGTCAGGTACAGAATACCTTTATACCTGTCAGGTACAGAATACCTTTATACCTGTCAGGTACAGAATACCTTTATATCTCTCAGGTACAGAATACCTTTATACCTGTCGGGTACAGAATACCTTTATACCTGTCAGGTACAGAATACCTTTACATCTGTCAGGTACAGAATACCTTTACATCTGTCAGGTACAGCATACCTTTATACCTGTCAGGTACAGAATACCTTTATACCTGTCAGGTACAGAATACCTTTATATCTCTCAGGTACAGAATACCTTTATACCTGTCGGGTACAGAATACCTTTATACCTGTCAGGTACAGAATACCTTTATACCTGTCAGGTACAGAATACCTTTATACCTGTCAGGTAGAGAATAATTTATACCTGTCAGGTACAGAATATCTTTATATCTGTCAGGTACAGAATACCTTTATACATGTCAGGAACAGAATACCTTTATATCTGTCAGGTACAGAATAGCTTTATACCTGTAAGGTACAGAATACCTTTATACCTGTCAGGTACAGAATACCTCTATACCTGTCAGAAACAGAATACTTTTATACCTGTCAGGTACAGAATACCTTTATACCTGTCAGGTACAGAATACCTTTACATCTGTCAGGTACAGAATACCTTTACATCTGTCAGGTACAGAATCCCTTTATACCTGTCAGGAACAGAATACCTTTATACCTGTCAGGTACAGAATACCTTTACATCTGTCAGGTACAGAATACCTTTATACCTGTCAGGAACAGAATATCTTTATACCTGTCAGGTACAGAATACCTTTATACCTGTCAGGTACAGAATACCTTTATACCTGTCAAGTACAGAATACCTTTATACCTGTCAGGTACTGAATACCTTTACATCTGTCAGGTACAGAATACCTTTATACCTGTCAGGAACAGAATACCTTTATACCTGTCAGGTACAGAATACCTTTACATCTGTCAGGTACAGAATACCTTTACATCTGTCAGGTACAGAATACCTTTACATCTGTCAGGTACAGCATACCTTTATACCTGTCAGGTACAGAATACCTTTATACCTGTCAGGTCCAGAATACCTTTATATTTCTCAGGTACAGAATAGCTTTATACCTGTCGGGTACAGAATACCTTTATACCTGTCAGGTACAGAATACCTTTATACCTGTCAGGTACAGAATACCTTTGTACCTGTCAGGTACAGAATAATTTATACCTGTCAGGTCCAGAATACCTTTATATCTGTCAGGTACAGAATACCTTTATACATGTCAGGAACAGAATACCTTCATAACTGTCAGGTACAGAATAGCTTTATACCTGTAAGGTACAGAATACCTTTATACTTGTCAGGTACAGAATACCTCTATACCTGTCAGAAACAGAATACCTTTATACCTGTCAGGTACAGAATACCTTTATACCTGTCAGGTACAGAATACCTTTACATCTGTCAGGAACAGTATACCTTTATACCTGTCAGGTACAGAATACCTTTATACCTGTCAGGAACAGAATATCTTTACATCTGTCAGGTACAGAATACCTTTACATCTGTCAGGAACAGAATACCTTTATACCTGTCAGGTACAGAATACCTTTACATCTGTCAGGTACAGAATAACTTTACATCTGTCAGGTACAGAATACCTTTATATCTGTCAGGTACAGAATACCTTTATATCTGTCAGGAACGGAATACCTTTACATCTGTCAGGTACAGAATACCTTTATATCTATCAGGTACAGAATACCTTTATACCTGTCAGGTACAGAATACCTTTATACCTGTCAGGTACAGAATACCTTTACATCTGTCAGGAACAGAATACCTTTATACCTGTCAGGTACAGAATACCTTTACATCTGTCAGGTACAGAATACCTTTACATCTGTCAGGTACAGAATAGCTTTATACCTGTCAGGTACAGAATACCTTTACATCTGTCAGGTACAGAATACCTTTACATCTGTCAGGTACAGAATGCCTTTACATCTGTCAGGTACAGAATACCCTTATACCTGTCAGGTACAGAATACCTTTACCTCTGTCAGGAACAGAATACCTTTACATCTGTCAGGAACAGAATACCTTTATACCTGTCAGGTACAGAATGCCTTTATACCTGTCAGGTACAGAATACCTTTATACCTGTCAGGAACAGAATATCTTTATACCTGTCAGAAACAAAATACCTTTATACCTGTCAGGAACATAATACCTTTATTCCTGTCAGGTACAGAATACCTTTATACCTGTCTTGAACAGAATACCTTTATACCTGTGAGGTACAGAATACCTTTATACCTGTCAGGTACAGAATACCTTTACATCTGTCAGGTACAGAATACCTTTACATCTGTCAGGTACAGAATACCTTTATATCTGTCAGGTACAGAATACCTTTATATCTGTCAGGAACAGAATACCTTTACATCTGTCAGCTACAGAATACCTTTATAACTATCAGGTACAGAATACCTTTATACCTGTCAGGCAGAGAATACCTTTATACCTGTCAGGTACAGAATACCTTCACATCTGTCAGGAACAGAATACCTTTATACCTGTCAGATACAGAATACCTTTATATCTGTCAGGTACAGAATACCATTATACCTGTCAGGTACAGAATACCTTTACATCTGTCAGGTACAGAATACCTTTACATCTGTCAGGTACAGAATGCCTTTACATCTGTCAGGTACAGAATACCCTTATACCTGTCAGGTACCGAATACCTTTACATCTGTCAGGAACAGAATACCTTTACATCTGTCAGGAACAGAATACCTTTATACTTGTCAGGTACAGAATGCCTTTATACCTGTCAGGTACAGAATACCTTTATACCTGTCAGGAACATAATACTTTTATACCTGTCTTGAACAGAATACCTTTATACCTGTCCGGTACAGAATACCTATATACCTGTCAGGTACAGAATACCTTTACATCTGTCAGGTACAGAATACCTTTACATCTGTCAGGAACAGAATACCTTTATACCTGTCAGGTACAGAATACCTTTATACCTGTCAGGTACAGAATACCTTTACATCTGTCAGGAACAGAATACCTTTACATCTTTCAGGAACAGAATACCTTTATACCTGTCAGGTACAGAATACCTTTATACCTGTCAGGAACAGAATACCTTTACATCTGTCAGGTACAGAATACCTTTACATCTGTCAGGAACAGAATACCTTTATACCTGTCAGGTACAGAATACCTTTATACCTGTCAGGTACAGAATACTTTTATATCTGTCAGGTACAGAATACCTTTGTACCTGTCAGCTACAGAATACCTTTATACCTGTCAGGTAGAGAATACCTTTATACCTGTCAGGTACAGAATACCTTTATACCTGTTAGGTACAGAATACCTTTACATCTGTCAGGTACAGAATACCTTTATACCTGTCAGGTACAGAATACCTTTATATCTGTCAGGTACAGAATACCTTTACATCTGTCAGGTACAGAATACCTTTACATCTGTCAGGTACAGAATACCTTTACATCTGTCAGGAACAGAATACCTTTATATCCGTCAGGAACAGAATATTTTTACATCTATCAGGAACAGAATACCTTTACATCTGTCAGGTACAGAATACCTTTATACCTGTCAGGTAAAGAATACCTTTACATCTGTCAGGTACAGCATACCTTTATACCTGTCAAGTACAGAATACCTTTATACCTGTCAGGTACAGAATACCTTTATATCTCTCAGGTACAGAATACCTTTATACCTGTCGGGTACAGAATGCCTTTACACCTGTCAGGTACAGAATACCTTTATACCTGTCAGGTACAGAATACCTTTATATCTCTCAGGTACAGAATACCTTTATACCTGTCAGGTACAGAATACCTTTATACCTGTCAGGTACAGAATACCTTTATACCTGTCAGGTACAGAATAATTTATACCTATCAGGTACAGAATACCTTTATATCTGTTAGGTACAGAATACCTTCATACATGTCAGGAACAGAATACCTTTATATCTGTCAGGTACAGAATACCTCTATACCTGTCAGAAAAAGAATACCTGTATACCTGTCAGGTACAGAATACCTTTATACCTGTCAGGTACAGAACACCTTTACATCTGTCAGGTACAGAATACCTTTACATCTGTCAGGAACAGAATACCTTTATACCTGTCAGGCACAGAATACCTTTATACCTGTCAGGTACAGAATACCTTTACATCTGTCAGGAAGAGAATACCTTTACATCTGTCAGGAACAGAATACCTTTATACCTGTCAGGTACAGAATACCTTTATACCTGTCAGAAACAGAATATCTTTACATCTGTCAGGTACAGAATACCTTTACATCTGTCAGGAACAGAATACCTTTATACCTGTCAGGTACAGAATACCTTTACGTCTGTCAGGTACAGAATACCTTTACATCTGTCACGTACAGAATACCTTTATATCTGTCAGGTACAGAATACCTTTATATCTCTCAGGAACAGAATACCTTTACATCTGTCAGGTACAGAATACCTTTATATCTATCAGGTAGAGAATACCTTTATACCTGTCAGGTACAGAATACCTTTATACCTGTCAGGTACAGAATACCTTTTCATCTGTCAGGAACAGAATACCTTTATACCTGTCAGGTACAGAATACCTTTACATCTGTCAGGTACAGAATACCTTTATACCTGTCAGGTACAGAATACCTTTACATCTGTCAGGTACAGAATACCTTTACATCTGTCAGGTACAGAATGCCTTTACATCTGTCAGATACAGAATACCCTTATACCTGTCAGGTACAGAATACCTTTACATCTGTCAGGAACAGAATACCTTTACATCTGTCAGGAACAGAATACCTTTATACCTGTCAGGTACAGAATGCCTTTATACCTGTCAGGTACAGAATACCTTTATACCTGTCAGGAACAGAATATCTTTATACCTGTCAGAAACAAAATACCTTTATACCTGTCAGGAACGTAATACCTTTATACCTGTCTTGAACAGAATACCTTTATACCTGTCAGGTACAGAATACTTTTATACCTGGCCGGTACAGAATACCTTTACATCTGTCAGGAACAGAATACCTTTATACCTGTCAGGTACAGAATACCTTTATACCTGTCAGGTACAGAATACCTTTACATCTGTCAGGAACAGAATACCTTTACATCTGTCAGGAACAGAATACCTTTATACCTGTTAGGTACAGAATACCTTTATACCTGTCAGGTACAGAATACCTTTACATCTGTCAGGTACAGAATACCTTTATACCTGTCAGGTACAGAATACCTTTATACCTGTCAGGTACAGAATACCTTTACATCTGTCAGGTACAGAATACCTTTACATCTGTCAGGAACAGAATACCTTTATATCTCTCAGGAACAGAATACCTTTACATCTGTGAGGTACAGAATAACTTTACATCTGTCAGGAACAGAATACCTTTACATCTGTCAGGTACAGAATACCTTTATACCTGTCAGGTAAAGAATACCTTTATACCTGTCAGGTACAGAATACCTTTACATCTGCCAGGAACAGAATACCTTTACATCTGTCAGGAACAGGATACCTTTATACCTGTCAGGTACAGAATAACTTTATACCTGTCAGGAACAGAATACCTTTGCATCTGTCAGGTACAGAATACCTTTACATCTGTCAGGAACAGAATACCTTTATACCTGTCAGGTATAGAATACCTTTATACCTGTCAGGTACAGGATACTTTTATATCTGTCAGGTACAGAATACCTTTATACCTGTCAGGTACAGAATACCTTTATACCTGTCAGGTACAGAATACCTTTACATCTGTCAGGTCCAGAATACCTTTATACCTGTCAGGAACAGAATAACTTTATACCTGTCAGGTACAGAATACCTTTATACCTGTCAGGTACAGAATACCTTTACATCTGTCAAGTACAGAACACCTTTTTATCTGTCAGGGACAGAATAACTTTATACCTGTCAGCTACAGAATACCTTTATACCTGTCAGGTACAGAATACCTTTACATCTGTCAGGTACAGAATACCTTTAAATCTGTCAGGTACAGAATACCTTTACATCTGTCAGGTACAGCATACCTTTATACCTGTCAGGTACAGAATACCTTTATACCTGTCAGGTACAGAATACCTTTATACCTGTCAGGTACAGAATACCTTTATATCTCTCAGGTACAGAATACCTTCATACCAGTCAGGTACAGAATACATTTATACCAGTCAGGTACAGAATACCTTTATACCTGTCAGGTACAGAATAATTTATACCTGTCAGGTACAGAATACCTTTATATCTGTAGGTTACAGAATACCTTTATACATGTCAGGAACAGAATACCTTTATATCTGTCAGGTACAGAATAGCTTTATACCTGTCAGGTACAGAATACCATTATACCTGTCAGGAACAGAATACCTCTATACCTGTCAGAAACAGAATACCTTTATACCTGTCAGGTACAGAATACCTTTATACCTGTCAGGTACAGAATACCTTTACATCTGTCAGGTACAGAATACCTTTACATCTGTCAGGAACAGAATACCTTTATACCTGTCAGGTACAGAATACCTTTATACCTGTCAGGTACAGAATACCTTTACAACTGTCAGGAACAGAATACCTTTACATCTGTCAGGAACAGAATACCTTTATACCTGTCAGGTACAGAATACCTTTATACCTGTCAGGAACAGAATATCTTTACATCTGTCAGGTACAGAATACCTTTACATCTGTCATGAACAGAATACCTTTATACCTGTCAGGTACAGAATACCTTTATACCTGTCAGGTATAGAATACCTTTACATCTGTCATGTACAGAATACGTTTATATCTCTCAGGTACAGAATACCTTTATATCTGTCAGGAACAGAATACCTTTACATCTGTCAGGTACAGAATACCTTTATATCCATCAGGTACAGAATACCTTTATACCTGTCAGGTACAGAATACCTTTATACCTGTCAGGTACAGAATACCTTTACATCTGTCAGGAACAGAATACCTTTATACCTGTCAGGTACAGAATACCTTTACATCTGTCAGCTCCAGAATACCTTTATACCTGTCAGGTACAGAATACCTTTACATCTGTCAGGTACAGAATACCTTTACATCTGTCAGGTACAGAATGCCTTTACATCTGTCAGGTACAGAATACCCTTATACCTGTCAGGTACAGAATACCTTTACCTCTGTCAGGAACAGAATACCTTTACATCTGTCAGGAACAGAATACCTTTATACCTGTCAGGTACAGAATGCCTTTATACCTGTCAGGTACAGAATACCTTTATACTTGTCAGGAACAGAATATCTTTATACCTGTCAGAAACAAAATACCTTTATACCTGTCAGGAACATAATACCTTTATACCTGTCTTGAACAGAATACCTTTATACCTGTCAGGTACAGAATACCTTTATACCTGTCAGGTACAGAATACCTTTACATCTGTAAGGTACAGAATACCTTTACATCTGTCAGGAACAGAATACCTTTATACCTGTCAGGTACAGAATACCTTTATACCTGTCAGGTACAGAATACTTTTACATCTGTCAGGAACAGAATACCTTTACATCTGTCAGGAACAGAATACCTTTATACCTGTCAGGTACAGTATACCTTTATACCTGTCAGGAACAGAATACCTTTACATCTGTCAGGTACAGAATACCTTTAGGTCTGTCAGGAACAGAATACCTTTATACCTGTCAGGTACAGAATACCTTTATACCTGTCAGGTACTGAATACTTTTTTATCTGTCAGGTACTGAATACCTTTATACCTGTCAGGTACGGAATACCTTTATACCTGTCAGGTACAGAATACCTTTATATCTGTCATGTACAGGATACTTTTATATCTGTCAGGTACAGAATACCTTTATACCTGTCAGGTACAGAATACCTTTATACCTGTCAGGTACAGAATACCTTTACATCTGTCAGGTCCAGAATACCTTTATACCTGTCAGGATCAGAATAACTTTATACCTGTCAGGTACAGAATACCTTTATACCTGTCAGGTACAGAATACCTTTATACCTGTCAGGTACAGAATAATTTATACCTATCAGGTACAGAATACCTTTATATCTGTTAGGTACAGAAACCTTCATACATGTCAGGAACAGAATACCTTTATATCTGTCAGGTACAGAATACCTCTATACCTGTCAGAAAAAGAATACCTGTATACCTGTCAGGTACAGAATACCTTTATACCTGTCAGGTACAGAACACCTTTACATCTGTCAGGTACAGAATACCTTTACATCTGTCAGGAACAGAATACCTTTATACCTGTCAGGCACAGAATACCTTTATACCTGTCAGGTACAGAATACCTTTACATCTGTCAGGAAGAGAATACCTTTACATCTGTCAGGAACAGAATACCTTTATACCTCTCAGGTACAGAATACCTTTATACCTGTCAGAAACAGAATATCTTTACATCTGTCAGGTACAGAATACCTTTACATCTGTCAGGAACAGAATACCTTTATACCTGTCAGGTACAGAATACCTTTACATCTGTCAGGTACAGAATACCTTTACATCTGTCAGGTACAGAATACCTTTATATCTGCAGGTACAGAATACATTTATATCTCTCAGGAACAGAATACCTTTACATCTGTCAGGTACAGAATACCTTTATATCTATCAGGTAGAGAATACCTTTATACCTGTCAGGTACAGAATACCTTTATACCTGTCAGGTACAGAATACCTTTTCATCTGTCAGGAACAGAATACCTTTATACCTGTCAGGTACAGAATACCTTTACATCTGTCAGGTACAGAATACCTTTATACCTGTCAGGTACAGAATACCTTTACATCTGTCAGGTACAGAATACCTTTACATCTGTCAGGTACAGAATGCCTTTACATCTGTCAGATACAGAATACCCTTATACCTGTCAGGTACAGAATACCTTTACATGTGTCAGGAACAGAATACCTTTACATCTGTCAGGAACAGAATACCTTTATACCTGTCAGGTACAGAATGCCTTTATACCTGTCAGGTACAGAATACCTTTATACCTGTCAGGAACAGAATATCTTTATACCTGTCAGAAACAAAATACCTTTATACCTGTCAGGAACGTAATACCTTTATACCTGTCTTGAACAGAATACCTTTATACCTGTCAGGTACAGAATACTTTTATACCTGGCCGGTACAGAATACCTTTACATCTGTCAGGAACAGAATACCTTTATACCTGTCAGGTACAGAATACCTTTATACCTGTCAGGTACAGAATACCTTTACATCTGTCAGGAACAGAATACCTTTACATCTGTCAGGAACAGAATACCTTTATACCTGTTAGGTACAGAATACCTTTATACCTGTCAGGTACAGAATACCTTTACATCTGTCAGGTACAGAATACCTTTATACCTGTCAGGTACAGAATACCTTTATACCTGTCAGGTACAGAATACCTTTACATCTGTCAGGTACAGAATACCTTTACATCTGTCAGGAACAGAATACCTTTATATCTGTCAGGAACAGAATACCTTTACATCTGTCAGGTACAGAATAACTTTACATCTGTCAGGAACAGAATACCTTTACATCTGTCAGGTACAGAATACCTTTATACCTGTCAGGTAAAGAATACCTTTATACCTGTCAGGTACAGAATACCTTTACATCTGCCAGGAACAGAATACCTTTACATCTGTCAGGAACAGAATACCTTTATACCTGTCAGGTACAGTATAACTTTATACCTGTCAGGAACAGAATACCTTTGCATCTGTCAGGTACAGAATACCTTTACATCTGTCAGGAACAGAATACCTTTATACCTGTCAGGTACAGAATACCTTTATACCTGTCAGGTACAGGATACTTTTATATCTGTCAGGTACAGAATACCTTTATACCTGTCAGGTACAGAATACCTTTATACCTGTCAGGTACAGAATACCTTTACATCTGTCAGGTCCAGAATACCTTTATACCTGTCAGGAACAGAATAACTTTATACCTGTCAGGTACAGAATACCTTTATACCTGTCAGGTACAGAATACCTTTACATCTGTCAAGTACAGAACACCTTTTTATCTGTCAGGGACAGAATAACTTTATACCTGTCAGCTACAGAATACCTTTATACCTGTCAGGTACAGAATACCTTTACATCTGTCAGGTACAGAATACCTTTAAATCTGTCAGGTACAGAATACCTTTACATCTGTCAGGTACAGCATACCTTTATACCTGTCAGGTACAGAATACCTTTATACCTGTCAGGTACAGAATACCTTTATACCTGTCAGGTACAGAATACCTTTATATCTCTCAGGTACAGAATACCTTTATACCAGTCAGGTACAGAATACATTTATACCTGTCAGGTACAGAATACCTTTATACCTGTCAGGTACAGAATAATTTATACCTGTCAGGTACAGAATACCTTTATATCTGTAGGTTACAGAATACCTTTATACATGTCAGGAACAGAATACCTTTATATCTGTCAGGTACAGAATAGCTTTATACCTGTCAGGTACAGAATACCATTATACCTGTCAGGAACAGAATACCTCTATACCTGTCAGAAACAGAATACCTTTATACCTGTCAGGTACAGAATACCTTTATACCTGTCAGGTACAGAATACCTTTACATCTGTCAGGTACAGAATACCTTTACATCTGTCAGGAACAGAATACCTTTATACCTGTCAGGTACAGAATACCTTTATACCTGTCAGGTACAGAATACCTTTACAACTGTCAGGAACAGAATACCTTTACATCTGTCAGGAACAGAATACCTTTATACCTGTCAGGTACAGAATACCTTTATACCTGTCAGGAACAGAATATCTTTACATCTGTCAGGTACAGAATACCTTTACATCTGTCATGAACAGAATACCTTTATACCTGTCAGGTACAGAATACCTTTATACCTGTCAGGTATAGAATACCTTTACATCTGTCAAGTACAGAATACCTTTACATCTGTCATGTACAGAATACCTTTATATCTCTCAGGTACAGAATACCTTTATATCTGTCAGGAACAGAATACCTTTACATCTGTCAGGTACAGAATACCTTTATATCCATCAGGTACAGAATACCTTTATACCTGTCAGGTACAGAATACCTTTATACCTGTCAGGTACAGAATACCTTTACATCTGTCAGGAACAGAATACCTTTATACCTGTCAGGTACAGAATACCTTTACATCTGTCAGCTCCAGAATACCTTTATACCTGTCAGGTACAGAATACCTTTACATCTGTCAGGTACAGAATACCTTTACATCTGTCAGGTACAGAATGCCTTTACATCTGTCAGGTACAGAATACCCTTATACCTGTCAGGTACAGAATACCTTTACCTCTGTCAGGAACAGAATACCTTTACATCTGTCAGGAAAAGAATACCTTTATACCTGTCAGGTACAGAATGCCTTTATACCTGTCAGGTACAGAATACCTTTATACTTGTCAGGAACAGAATATCTTTATACCTGTCAGAAACAAAATACCTTTATACCTGTCAGGAACATAATACCTTTATACCTGTCTTGAACAGAATACCTTTATACCTGTCAGGTACAGAATACCTTTATACCTGTCAGGTACAGAATACCTTTACATCTGTCAAGTACAGAACACCTTTTTATCTGTCAGGGACAGAATAACTTTATACCTGTCAGCTACAGAATACCTTTATACCTGTCAGGTACAGAATACCTTTACATCTGTCAGGTACAGAATACCTTTACATCTGTCAGGTACAGCATACCTTTATACCTGTTAGGTACAGAATACCTTTATACCTGTCAGGTACAGAATACCTTTATACCTGTCAGAAACAGAATATCTTTACATCTGTCAGGTACAGAATACCTTTACATCTGTCAGGAACAGAATACCTTTATACCTGTCAGGTACAGA
This sequence comes from Eledone cirrhosa, assembly GCA_964016885.1. Classification (NCBI taxonomy): domain Eukaryota; kingdom Metazoa; phylum Mollusca; class Cephalopoda; order Octopoda; family Eledonidae; genus Eledone; species Eledone cirrhosa. The sequence goes on along the minus strand of OZ024741.1, from coordinate 6,342,515 downwards.
ATACCTTTACATCTGTCAGGTACAGAATACCTTTACATCTGTCAGGTACAGAATACCTTTATATCTGTCAGGTACAGAATACCTTTATATCTCTCAGGAACAGAATACCTTTACATCTGTCAGGTACAGAATACCTTTATATCTATCAGGTACAGAATACCTTTATACCTGTCAGGTACAGAATACCTTTATACCTGTCAGGTACAGAATACCTTTTCATCTGTCAGGAACAGAATACCTTTATACCTGTCAGGTACAGAATACCTTTACATCTGTCAGGTACAGAATACCTTTATACCTGTCAGGTACAGAATACCTTTACATCTGTCAGGTACAGAATACCTTTACATCTGTCAGGTACAGAATGCCTTTACATCTGTCAGATACAGAATACCCTTATACCTGTCAGGTACAGAATACCTTTACATCTGTCAGGAACAGAATACCTTTACATCTGTCAGGAACAGAATACCTTTATACCTGTCAGGTACAGAATGCCTTTATACCTGTCAGGTACAGAATACCTTTATACCTGTCAGGAACAGAATATCTTTATACCTGTCAGAAACAAAATACCTTTATACCTGTCAGGAACGTAATACCTTTATACCTGTCTTGAACAGAATACCTTTATACCTGTCAGGTACAGAATACTTTTATACCTGGCCGGTACAGAATACCTTTACATCTGTCAGGAACAGAATACCTTTATACCTGTCAGGTACAGAATACCTTTATACCTGTCAGGTACAGAATACCTTTACATCTGTCAGGAACAGAATACCTTTACATCTGTCAGGAACAGAATACCTTTATACCTGTTAGGTACAGAATATCTTTATACCTGTCAGGTACAGAATACCTTTACATCTGTCAGGTACAGAATACCTTTATACCTGTCAGGTACAGAATACCTTTATACCTGTCAGGTACAGAATACCTTTACATCTGTCAGGTACAGAATACCTTTACATCTGTCAGGAACAGAATACCTTTATATCTGTCAGGAACAGAATACCTTTACATCTGTCAGGTACAGAATAACTTTACATCTGTCAGGAACAGAATACCTTTACATCTGTCAGGTACAGAATACCTTTATACCTGTCAGGTAAAGAATACCTTTATACCTGTCAGGTACAGAATACTTTTATACCTGGCCGGTACAGAATACCTTTACATCTGTCAGGAACAGAATACCTTTATACCTGTCAGGTACAGAATAACTTTATACCTGTCAGGAACAGAATACCTTTGCATATGTCAGGTACAGAATACCTTTACATCTGTCAGGAACAGAATACCTTTATACCTGTCAGGTACAGAATACCTTTATACCTGTCAGGTACAGGATACTTTTATATCTGTCAGGTACAGAATACCTTTATACCTGTCAGGTACAGAATACCTTTATACCTGTCAGGTACAGAATACCTTTACATCTGTCAGGTCCAGAATACCTTTATACCTGTCAGGAACAGAATAACTTTATACCTGTCAGGTACAGAATACCTTTATACCTGTCAGGTACAGAATACCTTTACATCTGTCAAGTACAGAACACCTTTTTATCTGTCAGGGACAGAATAACTTTATACCTGTCAGCTACAGAATACCTTTATACCTGTCAGGTACAGAATACCTTTAAATCTGTCAGGTACAGAATACCTTTACATCTGTCAGGTACAGCATACCTTTATACCTGTCAGGTACAGAATACCTTTATACCTGTCAGGTACAGAATACCTTTATACCTATCAGGTACAGAATACCTTTATATCTCTCAGGTACAGAATACCTTTATACCAGTCAGGTACAGAATACATTTATACCTGTCAGGTACAGAATACCTTTATACCTGTCAGGTACAGAATAATTTATACCTGTCAGGTACAGAATACCTTTATATCTGTAGGTTACAGAATACCTTTATACATGTCAGGAACAGAATACCTTTATATCTGTCAGGTACAGAATAGCTTTATACCTGTCAGGTACAGAATACCATTATACCTGTCAGGAACAGAATACCTCTATACCTGTCAGAAACAGAATACCTTTATACCTGTCAGGTACAGAATACCTTTATACCTGTCAGGTACAGAATACCTTTACATCTGTCAGGTACAGAATACCTTTACATCTGTCAGGAACAGAATACCTTTATACCTGTCAGGTACAGAATACCTTTATACCTGTCAGGTACAGAATACCTTTACAACTGTCAGGAACAGAATACCTTTACATCTGTCAGGAACAGAATACCTTTATACCTGTCAGGTACAGAATACCTTTATACCTGTCAGGAACAGAATATCTTTACATCTGTCAGGTACAGAATACCTTTACATCTGTCATGAACAGAATACCTTTATACCTGTAAGTTACAGAATACCTTTATACCTGTCAGGTATAGAATACCTTTACATCTGTCAGGTACAGAATACCTTTACATCTGTCATGTACAGAATACCTTTATATCTCTCAGGTACAGAATACCTTTATATCTGTCAGGAACAGAATACCTTTACATCTGTCAGGTACAGAATACCTTTATATCCATCAGGTACAGAATACCTTTATACCTGTCAGGTACAGAATACCTTTATACCTGTCAGGTACAGAATACCTTTACATCTGTCAGGAACAGAATACCTTTATACCTGTCAGGTACAGAATACCTTTACATCTGTCAGCTCCAGAATACCTTTATTCCTGTCAGGTACAGAATACCTTTACATCTGTCAGGTACAGAATACCTTTACATCTGTCAGGTACAGAATGCCTTTACATCTGTCAGGTACAGAATACCCTTATACCTGTCAGGTACAGAATACCTTTACCTCTGTCAGGAACAGAATACCTTTACATCTGTCAGGAACAGAATACCTTTATACCTGTCAGGTACAGAATGCCTTTATACCTGTCAGGTACAGAATACCTTTATACTTGTCAGGAACAGAATATCTTTATACCTGTCAGAAACAAAATACCTTTATACCTGTCAGGAACATAATACCTTTATACCTGTCTTGAACAGAATACCTTTATACCTGTCAGGTACAGAATACCTTTATACCTGTCAGGTACAGAATACCTTTACATCTGTAAGGTACAGAATACCTTTACATCTGTCAGGAACAGAATACCTTTATACCTGTCAGGTACAGAATACCTTTATACCTGTCAGGTACAGAATACTTTTACATCTGTCAGGAACAGAATACCTTTACATCTGTCAGGAACAGAATACCTTTATACCTGTCAGGTACAGTATACCTTTATACCTGTCAGGAACAGAATACCTTTACATCTGTCAGGTACAGAATACCTTTAGATCTGTCAGGAACAGAATACCTTTATACCTGTCAGGTACAGAATACCTTTATACCTGTCAGGTACTGAATACTTTTTTATCTGTCAGGTACTGAATACCTTTATACCTGTCAGGTACGGAATACCTTTATACCTGTCAGGTACAGAATACCTTTATATCTGTCAGGTACAGGATACTTTTATATCTGTCAGGTACAGAATACCTTTATACCTGTCAGGTACAGAATACCTTTATACCTGTCAGGTACAGAATACCTTTACATCTGTCAGGTCCAGAATACCTTTATACCTGTCAGGATCAGAATAACTTTATACCTGTCAGGTACAGAATACCTTTATACCTGTCAGGTACAGAATACCTTTACATCTGTCAAGTACAGAACACCTTTTTATCTGTCAGGGACAGAATAACTTTATACCTGTCAGCTACAGAAAACCTTTATACCTGTCAGGTACAGAATACCTTTACATCTGTCAGGTACAGCATACCTTTACATCTGTCAGGTACAGCATACCTTTATACCTGTCAGGTAAAGAATACCTTTATACCTGTCAGGTACAGAATACCTTTATACCTGTCAGGTACAGAATACCTTTATATCTCTCAGGTACAGAATACCTTTATACCAGTCAGGTACAGAATACCTTTATACCTGTCAGGTACAGAATACCTTTATACCTGTCAGGTACAGAATAATTTATACCTGTCAGGTACAGAATACCTTTATATCTGTAGGTTACAGAATACCTTTATACATGTCAGGAACAGAATACCTTTATATCTGTCAGGTACAGAATAGCTTTATACCTGTCAGGTACAGAATACCATTATACCTGTCAGGAACAGAATACCTCTATACCTGTCAGAAACAGAATACCTTTATACCTGTCAGGTACAGAATACCTTTATAACTGTCAGGTACAGAATACCTTTACATCTGTCAGGTACAGAATACCTTTACATCTGTCAGGAACAGAATACCTTTATACCTGTCAGGTACAGAATACCTTTATACCTGTCAGGTACAGAATACCTTTACAACTGTCAGGAACAGAATACCTTTACATCTGTCAGGAACAGAATACCTTTATACCTGTCAGGTACAGAATACCTTTATACCTGTCAGGAACAGAATATCTTTACATCTGTCAGGTACAGAATACCTTTACATCTGTCATGAACAGAATACCTTTATACCTGTCAGGTACAGAATACCTTTATACCTGTCAGGTACAGAATACCTTTACATCTGTCAGGTACAGAATACCTTTACATCTGTCATGTACAGAATACCTTTATATCTCTCAGGTACAGAATACCTTTATATCTGTCAGGAACAGAATACCTTTACATCTGTCAGGTACAGAATACCTTTATATCCATCAGGTACAGAATACCTTTATACCTGTCAGGTACAGAATACCTTTATATCTGTCAGGTACAGAATACCTTTACATCTGTCAGGTACAGAATACCTTTACATCTGTCAGGAACAGAATACCTTTATACCTGTCAGGTACAGAATATCTTTATACCTGTCAGGAACAGAATATCTTTACATCTGTCAAGTACAGAATACCTTTATACCTGTCAGGTAGAGAATACCTTTATACCTATCAGGTACAGAATACCTTTACATCTGTCAGGAACAGAATACCTTTATACCTGTCAGGTACAGAATACCTTTACATCTGTCAGGTACAGAATACCTTTATACCTGTCAGGTACAGAATACCTTTACATCTGTCAGGTACAGAATACCTTTATATCTGTCAGGTACAGAATACCTTTATATCTGTCAGGAACAGAATACCTTTACATCTGTCAGGTACAGAATACCTTTACATCTGTCAGGAACAGAATACCTTTACATCTGTCAGGAACAGAATACCTTTATACCTGTCAGGTACAGAATGCCTTTATACCTGTCAGGTACAGAATACCTTTATACCTGTCAGGAACAGAATATCTTTATACCTGTAAGAAACAAAATACCTTTATACCTGTCAGGAACATAATACTTTTATACCTTTCTTGAACAGAATACCTTTATACCTGTCCGGTACAGAATACCTATATACCTGTCAGGTACAGAATACCTTTACATCTGTCAGGTACAGAATACCTTTACATCTGTCAGGAACAGAATACCTTTATACCTGTCAGGTACAGAATACCTTTATACCTGTCAGGTACAGAATACCTTTACATCTGTCAGGAACAGAATACCTTTACATCTGTCAGGAACAGAATACCTTTATACCTGTCAGGTACAGAATACCTTTATACCTGTCAGGAACAGAATACCTTTACATCTGTCAGGTACAGAATACCTTTACATCTGTCAGGAACAGAATACCTTTATACCTGTCAGGTACATAATACTTTTATATCTGTCAGGTACAGAATACCTTTATACCTGTCAGCTACAGAATACCTTTATACCTGTCAGGTACAGAATACCTTTATACCTGTCAGGTACAGAATACCTTTATACCTGTTAGGTACAGAATACCTTTACATCTGTCAGGTACAGAATACCTTTATACCTGTCAGGTACAGAATACCTTTATACCTGTCAGGTACAGAATACCTTTACATCTGTCAGGTACAGAATACCTTTACATCTGTCAGGTACAGAATACCTTTACATCTGTCAGGAACAGAATACCTTTATATCCGTCAGGAACAGAATATTTTTACATCTGTCAGGAACAGAATACCTTTACATCTGTCAGGTACAGAATACCTTTATACCTGTCAGGTAAAGAATACCTTTACATCTGTCAGGTACAGAATACCTTTTTATCTGTCAGGGACAGAATAACTTTATACCTGTCAGCTACAGAATACCTTTATACCTGTCAGGTACAGAATACCTTTACATCTGTCAGGTACAGAATACCTTTACATCTGTCAGGTACAGAATACCTTTACATCTGTCAGGTACAGCATACCTTTATACCTGTCAAGTACAGAATACCTTTATACCTGTCAGGTACAGAATACCTTTATATCTCTCAGGTACAGAATACCTTTATACCTGTCGGGTACAGAATACCTTTACACCTGTCAGGTACAGAATACCTTTATACCTGTCAGGTACAGAATACCTTTATATCTCTCAGGTACAGAATACCTTTATACCTGTCAGGTACAGAATACCTTTATACCTGTCAGGTACACAATACCTTTATACCTGTCAGGTACAGAATACCTTTATACCTGTCAGGTACAGAATAATTTATATCTGTTAGGTACAGAATACCTTTATACATGTCAGGAACAGAATACCTTTATATCTGTCAGGTACAGAATACATTTATACCTGTCAGGTAGAGAATACCTTTATACCTGTCAGGTACAGAATACCTCTATACCTGTCAGAAAAAGAATACCTGTATACCTGTCAGGTACAGAATACCTTTATACCTGTCAGGTACAGAACACCTTTACATCTGTCAGGTACAGAATACCTTTACATCTGTCAGGAACAGAATACCTTTATACCTGTCAGGTACAGAATACCTTTATACCTGTCAGAAACAGAATATCTTTACATCTGTCAGGTACAGAATACCTTTACATCTGTCAGCAACAGAATACCTTTATACCTGTCAGGTACAGAATACCTTTACATCTGTCAGGTACAGAATACCTTTACATCTGTCAGGTACAGAATACCTTTATATCTGTCAGGTACAGAATACCTTTATATCTCTCAGGAACAGAATACCTTTATACCTGTCAGGTACAGAATACCTTTACATCTGTCAGGTACAGAATACCTTTATACCTGTCAGGTACAGAATACCTTTACATCTGTCAGGTACAGAATACCTTTACATCTGTCAGGTAAAGAATGCCTTTACATCTGTCAGGTACAGAATACCCTTATACCTGTCAGGTACAGAATACCTTTACATCTGTCAGGAATAGAATACCTTTACATCTGTCAGGAACAGAATACCTTTATACCTGTCAGGTACAGAATGCCTTTATACCTGTCAGGTACAGAATACCTTTATACCTGTCAGGAACAGAATATATTTATACCTGTCAGAAACAAAATACCTTTATACCTGTCAGGAACATAATACCTTTATACCTGTCTTGAACAGAATACCTTTATACCTGTCAGGTACAGAATACTTTTATACCTGTTAGGTACAGAATACCTTTACATCTGTCAGGAACAGAATACCTTTATACCTGTCAGGTACAGAATACCTTTATACCTGTCAGGTACAGAATACCTTTACATCTGTCAGGAACAGAATACCTTTACATCTGTCAGGAACAGAATTCCTTTATACCTGTCAGGTACAGAATACCTTTATACCTGTCAGGTACAGAATACCTTTACATCTGTCAGGTACAGAATACCTTTACACCTGTCAGGTACAGAATACCTTTATACCTGTCAGGTACAGAATACCTTTACATCTGTCAGGTAAAGAATACCTTTACATCTGTCAGGAACAGAATACCTTTATATCTGTCAGGAACAGAATACCTTTATATCTGTCAGGTACAGAATAACTTTACATCTGTCATGAACAGAATACCTTTACATCTGTCAGGTACAGAATACCTTTATATCTGTCAGGTAAAGAATACCTTTATACCTGTCAGGTACAGAATACCTTTACATCTGTCAGGAACAGAATACCTTTACATCTGTCAGGAACAGAATACCTTTATGCCTGTCAGGTACAGAATAACTTTATACCTGTCAGGAACAGAATACCTTTGCATCTGTCAGGTACAGAATACCTTTACATCTGGCAGGAACAGAATACCTTTATACCTGTCAGGTACAGAATACCTTTATACCTGTCAGGTACAGGATACTTTTATATCTGTCAGGTACAGAATACCTTTATACCTGTCAGGTACAGAATACCTTTACATCAGTCAGGTACAGAATACCTTTAAATCTGTCAGGTACAGAATACCTTTACATCTGTCAGGTACAGCATACCTTTATACCTGTCAGGTACAGAATACCTTTATACCTGTCAGGTACAGAATACCTTTATATCTCTCAGGTACAGAACACCTTTATACCTGTCGGGTACAGAATACTTTATACCTGTCAGGTGCAGAATACCTTTATACCTGTGAGGTACAGAATACCTTTATATCTCTCAGGTACAGAATACCTTTATACCAGTCAGGTACAGAATACCTTTATACCTGGCATTTACAGAATACCTTTATACCTGTCAGGTACAGAATAATTTATACCTGTCAGGTACAGAATACCTTTATATCTGTAGGTTACAGAATACCTTTATACATGTCAGGAACAGAATACCTTTATATCTGTCAGGTACAGAATAGCTTTATACCTGTCAGGTACAGAATACCTTTATACCTGTCAGGTACAGAATACCTCTATACCTGTCAGAAACAGAATACCTTTATACCTGTCAGGTACAGAATACCTTTATACCTGTCAGGTACAGAATACCTTTACATCTGTCAGGTACAGAATACCTTTACATCTGTCAGGAACAGAATACCTTTATACCTGCCAGGTACAGAATACCTTTATACCTGTCAGGTACAGAATACCTTTACAACTGTCAGGAACAGAATACCTTTACATCTGTCAGGAACAGAATACCTTTATACCTGTCAGGTACAGAATACCTTTATACCTGTCAGGAACAGAATATCTTTACATCTGTCAGGTACAGAATACCTTTACATCTGTCATGAACAGAATACCTTTATACCTGTCAGGTACAGAATACCTTTATACCTGTCAGGTACAGAATACCTTTACATCTGTCAGGTACAGAAAACCTTTACATCTGTCAGGTACAGAATACCTTTATATCTCTCAGGTACAGAATACCTTTATATCTGTCAGGAACAGAATACCTTTACATCTGTCAGGTACAGAATACCTTTATATCTATCAGGTACAGAATACTTTATACCTGTCAGGTACAGAATAACTTTATACCTGTCAGGTACAGAATACCTTTACATCTGTCAGGAACAGAATACCTTTATACCTGTCAGGTACAGAATACCTTTACATCTGTCAGCTCCAGAATACCTTTATACCTGTCAGGTACAGAATACCTTTACATCTGTCAGGTACAGAATACCTTTACATCTGTCAGGTACAGAATGCCTTTACATCTGTCAGGTACAGAATACCCTTATACCTGTCAGGTACAGAATACCTTTACCTCTGTCAGGAACAGAATACCTTTACATCTGTCAGGAACAGAATACCTTTATACCTGTCAGGTACAGAATGCCTTTATACCTGTCAGGTACAGAATACCTTTATACCTGTCAGGAACAGAATATCTTTATACCTGTCAGAAACAAAATACCTTTATACCTGTCAGGAACATAATACCTTTATACCTGTCTTGAACAGAATACCTTTATACCTGTCAGGTACAGAATACCTTTATACCTGTCAGGTACAGAATACCTTTACATCTGTCAGGTACAGAATACCTTTACATCTGTCAGGAACAGAATACCTTTATACCTGTCAGGTACAGAATACCTTTATACCTGTCAGGTACAGAATACTTTTACATCTGTCAGGAACAGAATACCTTTACATCTGTCAGGAACAGAATACCTTTATACCTGTCAGGTACAGTATACCTTTATACCTGTCTGGAACAGAATACCTTTACATCTGTCAGGAACAGAATACCTTTAGATCTGTCAGGAACAGAATACCTTTATACCTGTCAGGTACTGAATACTTTTATATCTGTCATGTAGAGAATACCTTTATACCTGTCAGGTACGGAATACCTTTATACCTGTCAGGTACTGAATACCTTTATATCTGTCAGGTACAGAATACCTTTATACATGTGAGGAACAGAATACCTTTATATCTGTCAGGTACAGAATACCTTTATACATGTCAGGTACAGAATAACCTTATACCTGTCAGGTACAGAATACCTCTATACCTGACAGAAACAGAATACCTTTATACCTGTTAGGTACAGAATACCTTTATACCTGTCAGGTACCGAATACCTTTACATCTGTCAGGAACAGAATACCTTTATACCTGTCAGGTACAGAATACCTTCATACCTGTCAGGTACAGAATACCTTTACATCTGTCAGGAACAGAATACCTTTACATCTGTCAGGAACAGAATACCTTTATACCTGTCAGGTACAGAATACCTTTATACCTGTCAGGAACAGAATATCTTTACATCTGTCAAGTACAGAATACCTTTACATCTGTCAGGAACAGAATACCTTTATACCTGTCAGGTACAGAATACCTTTACATCTGTCAGGTACAGAATAACTTTACATCGGTCAGGTACAGAATACCTTTATATCTGTCAGGTACAGAATACCTTTATATCTGTCAGGAACAGAATACCTTTACATCTGTCTGGTACAGAATACCTTTATATCTATCAGGTACAGAATACCTTTATACCTGTCAGGTAGAGAATACCTTTATACCTGTCAGGTACAGAATAACTTTACATCTGTCAGGAACAGAATACCTTTATACCTGTCAGGTACAGAATACCTTTACATCTGTCAGGTACAGAATACATTTATACCTGTCAGGTACAGAATACCTTTACACCTGTCAGGTACAGAATACCTTTATATCTGTCAGGTACAGAATACCTTTATATCTGTCAGGAACAGAATACCTTTACATCTGTCAGGTACAGAATACCTTTACATCTGTCAGGAACAGAATACCTTTACATCTGTCAGGAACAGAATACCTTTATACCTGTCAGGTACAGAATGCCTTTATACCTGTCAGGTACAGAATACCTTTATACCTGTCAGGAACAGAATATCTTTATACCTGTCAGAAACAAAATACCTTTATACCTGTCAGGAACATAATACTTTTATACCTGTCTTGAACAGAATACCTTTATACCTGTCAGGTACAGAATACCTATATACCTGTCAGGTACAGAATACCTATATACCTGTCAGGTACAGAATACCTTTACATCTGTCAGGTACAGAATACCTTTACATCTGTCGGGTACAGAATACCTTTATATCTGTCAGGAACAGAATACCTTTACATCTGTCAGGTACAGAATAACTTTACATCTGTCAGGAACAGAATACCTTTACATATGTCAGGTACAGAATACCTATATACCTGTCAGCTACAGAATACCTTTATACCTGTCAGGTACAGAATACCTTTACATCTGTCAGGTACAGAATACCTTTAAATCTGTCAGGTACAGAATACCTTTACATCTGTCAAGTACAGCATACCTTTATACCTGTCAGGTACAGAATACCTTTATACCTGTCAGGTACAGAATACCTTTATATCTCTCAGGTACAGTATACCTTTATACCTGTCGGGTACAGAATACCACCATACCTGTCAGGTACAGAATACCTTTATACCTGTCAGGTACAGAATACCTTTATATCTATCAGGTACAGAATACCTTTATACCTGTCAGGTACAGAATACCTTTATACCTGTCAGTTACAGAATACCTTTATACCTGTCAGGTACGGAATAATTTATACCTTTCAGGTACAGAATACCTTTATATAAGTCAGGTACAGAATACCTTTATACATGTCAGGAGCAGAATACCTTTATATCTGTCAGGTACAGAATACCTTTATACCTGTCAGGTACAGAATACCTTTATACCTGTCAGGTACAGAATACCTCTATACCTCTCAGAAACAGAATACCTTTATACCTGTCAGGTACAGAATACCTTTATACCTGTCAGGTACAGAATACCTTTACATCTGTCAGGAACAGAATACCTTTACATCTGTCAGGAACAGAATACCTTTATACCCGTCAGGTACAGAATACCTTTATACCTGTCAGGAACAGAATATCTTTACATCTGTCAGGTACAGAATACCTTTACATCTCTCAGGAACAGAATACCTTTATACCTGTCAGGTACAGAATACCTTTATACCTGTCAGGTACAGAATACCTTTACATCTGTCAGGTACAGAATACCTTTACATCTGTCAGGAACAAAATACCTTTATACCTGTCAGGTACAGTATACCTTTATACCTGTCAGGAACAGAATACCTTTACATCTGTCAGGTACAGAATACCTTTAGATCTGTCAGGAACAGAATACCTTTATACCTGTCAGGTACAGAATACCTTTATACCTGTCAGGTACTGAATACTTTTATATCTGTCAGGTACAGAATACCTTTATACCTGTCAGGTACGGAATACCTTTATACCTGTGAGGTACAGAATACCTTTATATCTGTCAGGTACAGAATACCTTTATACATGTGAGGAACAGAATACCTTTATATGTGTCAGGTACAGAATACCTTTATACCTGTCAGGTACAGTATACCCTTATACCTGTGAGGTACAGAATACCTCTATACCTGACAGAAACAGAATACCTTTATACCTGTTAGGTACAGAATACCTTTATACCTGTCAGGTACAGAATACCTTTACATCTGTCAGGTACAGAATACCTTTACATCTGTCAGGAACAGAATAGCTTTATACCTGTCAGGTACAGAATACCATTATACCTGTCAGGTACAGAATACCTTTACATCTGTGAGGAACAGAATACCTTTACATCTGTCAGGAACAGAATACCTTTATACCTGTCAGGTACAGAATACCTTTATACCTGTCAGGAACAGAATATCTTTACATCTGTCAGGTACAGAATACCTTTACATCTGTCTGGAACAGAATACCTTTATACCTGTCAGGTACAGAATACCTTTATACCTGTCAGGTACAGAATACCTTTACATCTGTCAGGTACAGAATACCTTTACATCTGTCAGGTACAGAATACCTTTATATCTGTCAGGTACAGAATACCTTTATATCTGTCAGGAACAGAATACCTTTACATCTGTCAGGTACAGAATACCTTTAGATCTATCAGGTACAGAATACCTTTATACCTGTCAGGTACAGAATACTTTTATACCTGTCAGGTACAGAATACCTTTACATCTGTCAGGAACAGAATACCTTTATACCTGTCAGGTACAGAATACCTTTACATCTGTCAGGTACAGAATACCTTTATACCTGTCAGGTACAGAATACCTTTACATCTGTCAGGTACAGAATACCTTTACATCTGTCAGGTACAGAATGCCTTTACATCTGTCAGGTACAGAATACCCTTATACCTGTCAGGTACAGAATACCTTTACATCTGTCAGGAACAGAATACCTTTACATCTGTCAGGAACAGAATACCTTTATACCTGTCAGGTACAGAATATCTTTACATCTGTCAGGTACAGAATACCTTTATACCTGTCAGGTACAGAATACCTTTACATCTGTCAGGTACAGAATAGCTTTACATCTGTCAGGAACAGAATGCCTTTACATCTGTCAGGTACAGAATACCCTTATAACTGTCAGGTACAGAATACCTTTACATCTGTCAGGTACAGAATACCTTTACATCTGTCGGGTACAGAATACCTTTATATCTGTCAGGAATAGAATACCTTTACATCTGTCAGGTACAGAATAACTTTACATCTGTCAGGAACAGAATACCTTTACATATGTCAGGTACAGAATACCTATATACCTGTCAGCTACAGAATACCTTTATACCTGTCAGGTACAGAATACCTTTACATCTGTCAGGTACAGAATACCTTTACATCTGTCAGGTACAGAATACCTTTACATCTGTCAGGTACAGCATACCTTTATACCTGTCAGGTACAGAATACCTTTATACCTGTCAGGTACAGAATACCTTTATATCTCTCAGGTACAGTATACCTTTATACCTGTCGGGTACAGAATACCACCATACCTGTCAGGTACAGAATACCTTTATACCTGTCAGGTACAGAATACCTTTATATCTATCAGGTACAGAATACCTTTATTCCTGTCAGGTACAGAATACCTTTATACCTGTCAGGTACAGAATACCTTTATACCTGTCAGGTATGGAAGAATTTATACCTTTCAGGTACAGAATACCTTTATATAAGTCAGGTACACAATACCTTTATACATGTGAGGAACAGAATACCTTTATAGGTGTCAGGTACAGAATACCTTTATACCTGTCAGGTACAGTATACCCTTATACCTGTGAGGTACAGAATACCTCTATACCTGACAGAAACAGAATACCTTTATACCTGTTAGGTACAGAATACCTTTATACCTGTCAGGTACAGAATACCTTTACATCTGTCAGGTACAGAATACCTTTACATCTGTCAGGAACAGAATAGCTTTATACCTGTCAGGTACAGAATACCATTATACCTGTCAGGTACAGAATACCTTTACATCTGTGAGGAACAGAATACCTTTACATCTGTCAGGAACAGAATACCTTTATACCTGTCAGGTACAGAATACCTTTATACCTGTCAGGAACAGAATATCTTTACATCTGTCAGGTACAGAATACCTTTACATCTGTCTGGAACAGAATACCTTTATACCTGTCAGGTACAGAATACCTTTATACCTGTCAGGTACAGAATACCTTTACATCTGTCAGGTACAGAATACCTTTACATCTGTCAGGTACAGAATACCTTTATATCTGTCAGGTACAGAATACCTTTATATCTGTCAGGAACAGAATACCTTTACATCTGTCAGGTACAGAATACCTTTAGATCTATCAGGTACAGAATACCTTTATACCTGTCAGGTACAGAATACTTTTATACCTGTCAGGTACAGAATACCTTTACATCTGTCAGGAACAGAATACCTTTATACCTGTCAGGTACAGAATACCTTTACATCTGTCAGGTACAGAATACCTTTATACCTGTCAGGTACAGAATACCTTTACATCTGTCAGGTACAGAATACCTTTACATCTGTCAGGTACAGAATGCCTTTACATCTGTCAGGTACAGAATACCCTTATACCTGTCAGGTACAGAATACCTTTACATCTGTCAGGAACAGAATACCTTTACATCTGTCAGGAACAGAATACCTTTATACCTGTCAGGTACAGAATATCTTTACATCTGTCAGGTACAGAATACCTTTATACCTGTCAGGTACAGAATACCTTTACATCTGTCAGGTACAGAATAGCTTTACATCTGTCAGGAACAGAATGCCTTTACATCTGTCAGGTACAGAATACCCTTATAACTGTCAGGTACAGAATACCTTTACATCTGTCAGGTACAGAATACCTTTACATCTGTCGGGTACAGAATACCTTTATATCTGTCAGGAATAGAATACCTTTACATCTGTCAGGTACAGAATAACTTTACATCTGTCAGGAACAGAATACCTTTACATATGTCAGGTACAGAATACCTATATACCTGTCAGCTACAGAATACCTTTATACCTGTCAGGTACAGAATACCTTTACATCTGTCAGGTACAGAATACCTTTACATCTGTCAGGTACAGAATACCTTTACATCTGTCAGGTACAGCATACCTTTATACCTGTCAGGTACAGAATACCTTTATACCTGTCAGGTACAGAATACCTTTATATCTCTCAGGTACAGTATACCTTTATACCTGTCGGGTACAGAATACCACCATACCTGTCAGGTACAGAATACCTTTATACCTGTCAGGTACAGAATACCTTTATATCTATCAGGTACAGAATACCTTTATTCCTGTCAGGTACAGAATACCTTTATACCTGTCAGGTACAGAATACCTTTATACCTGTCAGGTATGGAAGAATTTATACCTTTCAGGTACAGAATACCTTTATATAAGTCAGGTACACAATACCTTTATACATGTCAGGAGCAGAATACCTTTATATCTGTCAGGTACAGAATACCTTTATACCTGTCAGGTACAGAATACCTTTATACCTGTCAGGTACAGAATACCTCTATACCTGTCAGAAACAGAATACCTTTATACCTGTCAGGTACAGAATACCTTTATACCTGTCAGGTACAGAATACCTTTACATCTGTCAGGAACAGAATACCTTTACATCTGTCAGGAACAGAATACCTTTATACCCGTCAGGTACAGAATACCTTTATACCTGTCAGGAACAGAATACCTTTACATCTGTCAGGTACAGAATACCTTTAGATCTGTCAGGAACAGAATACCTTTATACCTGTCAGGTACAGAATACCTTTATACCTGTCAGGTACTGAATACTTTTATATCTGTCAGGTACAGAATACCTTTATACCTGTCAGGTACGGAATACCTTTATACCTGTCAGGTACAGAATACCTTTATATCTGTCAGGTACAGAATACCTTTATACATGTGAGGAACAGAATACCTTTATATGTGTCAGGTACAGAATACCTTTATACCTGTCAGGTACAGTATACCCTTATACCTGTGAGGTACAGAATACCTCTATACCTGACAGAAACAGAATACCTTTATACCTGTTAGGTACAGAATACCTTTATACCTGTCAGGTACAGAATACCTTTACATCTGTCAGGTACAGAATACCTTTACATCTGTCAGGAACAGAATAGCTTTATACCTGTCAGGTACAGAATACCATTATACCTGTCAGGTACAGAATACCTTTACATCTGTGAGGAACAGAATACCTTTACATCTGTCAGGAACAGAATACCTTTATACCTGTCAGGTACAGAATACCTTTATGCCTGTCAGGAACAGAATATCTTTACATCTGTCAGGTACAGAATACCTTTACATCTGTCTGGAACAGAATACCTTTATACCTGTCAGGTACAGAATACCTTTATACCTGTCAGGTACAGAATACTTTTACATCTGTCAGGTACAGAATACCTTTACATCTGTCAGGTACAGAATACCTTTATATCTGTCAGGTACAGAATACCTTTATATCTGTCAGGAACAGAATACCTTTACATCTGTCAGGTACAGAATACGTTTATATCTATCAGGTACAGAATACCTTTATACCTGTCAGGTACAGAATACTTTTATACCTGTCAGGTACAGAATACCTTTACATCTGTCAGGAACAGAATACCTTTATACCTGTCAGGTACAGAATACCTTTACATCTGTCAGGTACAGAATACCTTTATACCTGTCAGGTACAGAATACCTTTACATCTGTCAGGTACAGAATACCTTTACATCTGTCAGGTACAGAATGCCTTTACATCTGTCAGGTACAGAATACCCTTATACCTGTCAGGTACAGAATACCTTTACATCTGTCAGGAACAGAATACCTTTACATCTGTCAGGAACAGAATACCTTTATACCTGTCAGGTACAGAATATATTTACATCTGTCAGGTACAGAATACCTTTATACCTGTCAGGTACAGAATACCTTTACATCTGTCAGGTACAGAATAGCTTTACATCTGTCAGGAACAGAATGCCTTTACATCTGTCAGGTACAGAATACCCTTATACCTGTCAGGTACAGAATACCTTTACATCTGTCAGGTACAGAATGCCTTTATACCTGTCAGGTACAGAATACCTTTATACTCGTCAGGAACAGAATATCTTTATACCTGTCAGAAACAAAATACCTTTATACCTGTCAGGAACATAATACTTTTATACCTGTCTTGAACAGAATACCTTTATACCCGTCTGGTACAGAATACCTTTTCATCTGTCAGCTACAGAATACCTTTACATCTGTCAGGTACAGAATACCTTTATACCTGTCAGGAACAGAATACCTTTACATCTGTCAGGTACAGAATACCTTTATACCTGTCAGGTACAGAATACCTTTATACCTGTCAGGTACAGAATACCTTTACATCTGTCAGGTACAGAATACCTTTACATCTGTCAGGAACAGAATACCTTTATATCTGTCAGGAACAGAATACCTTTACATCTGTCAGGTACAAAATAACTTTACATTTGTCAGGAACATAATACCTTTACATCTGTCAGGTACAGAATACCTTTATACCTGTCAGGTAAAGAATACCTTTACATCTGTCAGGAACAGAATACCTTTGCATCTGTCAGGTACAGAATACCTTTATATCTATCAGGTACAGAATACCTTTATACCTGTCAGGGAAAGAATAACTTTATACCTGTCAGGTCCAGAATACCTTTATACCTGTCAGGTACAGAATACCTTTACACCTGTCAGGAAAAGAATACCTTTATATCTGTCAGGTACAGAATACCTTTATATCTGTCAGGTACAGAATACCTTTACATCTGTCAGGTACAGAATACCTTTACATCTGTCAGGTACAGCATACCTTTATACCTGTCAGGTACAGAATACCTTTATACCTGTCAGGTAGAGAATACCTTTATATCTCTCAGGTACAGAATACCTTTATACCTGTCGGGTACAGAATACCATCATACCTGTCAGGTACAGAATACCTTTATACCTGTCAGGTACAGAATACCTTTATGTCTCTCAGGTACAGAATACCTTTATACCTGTCAGGTACAGAATACCTTTATACCTGTCAGGTACAGAATACCTCTATACCTGTCAGGTACAGAATACCTTTATACCTGTCAGGTACAGAATACCTCTATACCTGTCAGAAACAGAATACCTTTATACCTGTCAGGTACAGAATACCTTTATACCTGTCAGGTACAGAATACCTTTACATCTGTCAGATACAGAATACCTTTACATCTGTCAGGAACAGGATACCTTTATACCTGTCAGGTACAGAATACCTTTATACCTGTCAGGTACAGAATACCTTTACATCTGTCAGGAATAGAATACCTTTACATCTGTCAGTTACAGAATACCATTACATCTGTCAGGTACAGAATACCTTTATATCTGTCAGGTACAGAATACCTTTATATCTGTCAGGAACAGAATACCTTTACAGCTGTCAGGTACAGAATACCTTTATATCTATCAGGTACAGAATACCTTTATACCTGTCAGGTACAGAATACCTTTATACCTGTCAGGTGCAGAATACCTTTACATCTGTCTAGTGCAGAATACCTTTATACCTGTCAGGTACAGAATACCTTTACATCTGTCAGGTACAGAATACCTTTATACCTGTCAGGTACAGAATACCTTTATATCTATCAGGTACAGAATACCTTTACATCTGTCAGGAACAGAATACCTTTATACCTGTCAGGAACAGAACACCTTTTTATCTGTCAGGTACAGAATACCTTTACATCTGTCTAGTACAGAATACCTTTATACCTGTCAGGTACAGAATACCTTTACATCTGTCAGGTACAGAATACCTTTACATCTGTCATGTACAGAATGCCTTTACATCTGTCAGGTACAGAATACCCTTATACCTGTCAGGTACAGAATACCTTTACATCTGTCAGGAACAGAATACCTTTACAACTATTAGGAACAGAATACCTTCATACCTTTCAGGTACAGAATGCCTTTATACCTGTCAGGTACAGAATACCTTTAAACCTGTCAGGAACAGAATATCTTTATACCTGTCAGAAACAAAATACCTTTATACTTGTCAGGAACATAATACCTTTATACCTGTCTTGAACAGAATACCTTTATACCTGTCAGGTACAGAATACCTTTATTCCTGTCAGGTACAGAATACCTTTACATCTGTCAGGTACAGAATACCTTTACATCTGTCAGGAACAGAATACCTTTATACCTGTCAGGTACAGAATACCTTTATACCTGTCAGGTACAGAATACCTTTACATCTGTCAGGAACAGAATACCTTTACATCTGTCAGGAACAGAATACCGTTATACCTGTCAGGTACAGAATACCTTTATACCTGTCAGGTAAAGAATACTTTTATATCTGTCAGGTACAGAATACCTTTATACCTGTCAGGTACAGAATACCTTTATACCTCTCAGGTACAGAATACCTTTACATCTGTCAGGTACAGAATACCTTTATACCTGTAAGGAACAGAATACCTTTATACCTGTCAGGTACAGAATACATTTATACCTGTCAGGTACAGAATACCTTTACATCTGTCAGGTACAGAATACCTTTATTCCTGTCAGGTACAAAATACCTTTATACCTGTCAGGTACAAAATACCTTTACATCTGTCAGGAACAGAATACCTTTATATCTCTCAGGAACAGAATACCTTTACATCTCTCAGGTACAGAATACCTTTACATCTGTCAGGAACAGAATACCTTTATATCTGTCAGGAACAGAATAACTTTACATCTCT
This sequence comes from Eledone cirrhosa, assembly GCA_964016885.1. Lineage (NCBI taxonomy): Eukaryota > Metazoa > Mollusca > Cephalopoda > Octopoda > Eledonidae > Eledone > Eledone cirrhosa. The sequence goes on along the minus strand of OZ024741.1, from coordinate 6,322,020 downwards.
CAGGTACAGAATAACTTTACATCTGTCAGGAACAGAATACCTTTACATCTGTCAGGTACAGAATACCTTTATACCTGTCAGGTAAAGAATACCTTTACATCTGTCAGGTACAGAATACCTTTTTATCTGTCAGGGACAGAATACCTTTATACCTGTCGGGTACAGAATACCTTTATACCTGTCAAGTACAGAATACCTTTACCTCTGTCAGGTACAGAATACCTTTATACCTGTCAGGTACGGAATACCTTTATACCTGTCAGGTACAGAATACCTTTATATCTGTCAGGTACAGAATACCTTTATACATGTGAGGAACAGAATACCTTTATATGTGTCAGGTACAGAATACCTTTATACCTGTCAGGTACAGTATACCCTTATACCTGTGAGGTACAGAATACCTCTATACCTGACAGAAACAGAATACCTTTATACCTGTTAGGTACAGAATACCTTTATACCTGTCAGGTACAGAATACCTTTACATCTGTCAGGTACAGAATACCTTTACATCTGTCAGGAACAGAATAGCTTTATACCTGTCAGGTACAGAATACCATTATACCTGTCAGGTACAGAATACCTTTACATCTGTGAGGAACAGAATACCTTTACATCTGTCAGGAACAGAATACCTTTATACCCGTCAGGTACAGAATACCTTTATACCTGTCAGGAACAGAATACCTTTACATCTGTCAGGTACAGAATACCTTTAGATCTGTCAGGAACAGAATACCTTTATACCTGTCAGGTACAGAATACCTTTATACCTGTCAGGTACTGAATACTTTTATATCTGTCAGGTACAGAATACCTTTATACCTGTCAGGTACGGAATACCTTTATACCTGTCAGGTACAGAATACCTTTATATCTGTCAGGTACAGAATACCTTTATACATGTGAGGAACAGAATACCTTTATATGTGTCAGGTACAGAATACCTTTATACCTGTCAGGTACAGTATACCCTTATACCTGTGAGGTACAGAATACCTCTATACCTGACAGAAACAGAATACATTTATACCTGTTAGGTACAGAATACCTTTATACCTGTCAGGTACAGAATACCTTTACATCTGTCAGGTACAGAATACCTTTACATCTGTCAGGAACAGAATAGCTTTATACCTGTCAGGTACAGAATACCATTATACCTGTCAGGTACAGAATACCTTTACATCTGTGAGGAACAGAATACCTTTACATCTGTCAGGAACAGAATACCTTTATACCTGTCAGGTACAGAATACCTTTATACCTGTCAGGAACAGAATATCTTTACATCTGTCAGGTACAGAATACCTTTACATCTGTCTGGAACAGAATACCTTTATACCTGTCAGGTACAGAATACCTTTATACCTGTCAGGTACAGAATACTTTTACATCTGTCAGGTACAGAATACCTTTACATCTGTCAGGTACAGAATACCTTTATATCTGTCAGGTACAGAATACCTTTATATCTGTCAGGAACAGAATACCATTACATCTGTCAGGTACAGAATACGTTTATATCTATCAGGTACAGAATACCTTTATACCTGTCAGGTACAGAATACTTTTATACCTGTCAGGTACAGAATACCTTTACATCTGTCAGGAACAGAATACCTTTATACCTGTCAGGTACAGAATACCTTTACATCTGTCAGGTACAGAATACCTTTATACCTGTCAGGTACAGAATACCTTTACATCTGTCAGGTACAGAATACCTTTACATCTGTCAGGTACAGAATGCCTTTACATCTGTCAGGTACAGAATACCCTTATACCTGTCAGGTACAGAATACCTTTACATCTGTCAGGAACAGAATACCTTTACATCTGTCAGGAACAGAATACCTTTATACCTGTCAGGTACAGAATATATTTACATCTGTCAGGTACAGAATACCTTTATACCTATCAGGTACAGAATACCTTTACATCTGTCAGGTACAGAATAGCTTTACATCTGTCAGGAACAGAATGCCTTTACATCTGTCAGGTACAGAATACCCTTATACCTGTCAGGTACAGAATACCTTTACATCTGTCAGGTACAGAATGCCTTTATACCTGTCAGGTACAGAATACCTTTATACTCGTCAGGAACAGAATATCTTTATACCTGTCAGAAACAAAATACCTTTATACCTGTCAGGAACATAATACTTTTATACCTGTCTTGAACAGAATACCTTTATACCCGTCTGGTACAGAATACCTTTTCATCTGTCAGCTACAGAATACCTTTACATCTGTCAGGTACAGAATACCTTTATACCTGTCAGGAACAGAATACCTTTACATCTGTCAGGTACAGAATACCTTTATACCTGTCAGGTACAGAATACCTTTATACCTGTCAGGTACAGAATACCTTTACATCTGTCAGGTACAGAATACCTTTACATCTGTCAGGAACAGAATACCTTTATATCTGTCAGGAACAGAATACCTTTACATCTGTCAGGTACAAAATAACTTTACATTTGTCAGGAACATAATACCTTTACATCTGTCAGGTACAGAATACCTTTATACCTGTCAGGTAAAGAATACCTTTACATCTGTCAGGAACAGAATACCTTTGCATCTGTCAGGTACAGAATACCTTTATATCTATCAGGTACAGAATACCTTTATACCTGTCAGGGAAAGAATAACTTTATACCTGTCAGGTCCAGAATACCTTTATACCTGTCAGGTACAGAATACCTTTACACCTGTCAGGAAAAGAATACCTTTATATCTGTCAGGTACAGAATACCTTTATATCTGTCAGGTACAGAATACCTTTACATCTGTCAGGTACAGAATACCTTTACATCTGTCAGGTACAGCATACCTTTATACCTGTCAGGTACAGAATACCTTTATACCTGTCAGGTAGAGAATACCTTTATATCTCTCAGGTACAGAATACCTTTATACCTGTCGGGTACAGAATACCATCATACCTGTCAGGTACAGAATACCTTTATACCTGTCAGGTACAGAATACCTTTATGTCTCTCAGGTACAGAATACCTTTATACCTGTCAGGTACAGAATACCTTTATACCTGTCAGGTACAGAATACCTCTATACCTGTCAGGTACAGAATACCTTTATACCTGTCAGGTACAGAATACCTCTATACCTGTCAGAAACAGAATACCTTTATACCTGTCAGGTACAGAATACCTTTATACCTGTCAGGTACAGAATACCTTTACATCTGTCAGATACAGAATACCTTTACATCTGTCAGGAACAGGATACCTTTATACCTGTCAGGTACAGAATACCTTTATACCTGTCAGGTACAGAATACCTTTACATCTGTCAGGAATAGAATACCTTTACATCTGTCAGTTACAGAATACCATTACATCTGTCAGGTACAGAATACCTTTATATCTGTCAGGTACAGAATACCTTTATATCTGTCAGGAACAGAATACCTTTACAGCTGTCAGGTACAGAATACCTTTATATCTATCAGGTACAGAATACCTTTATACCTGTCAGGTACAGAATACCTTTATACCTGTCAGGTGCAGAATACCTTTACATCTGTCTAGTGCAGAATACCTTTATACCTGTCAGGTACAGAATACCTTTACATCTGTCAGGTACAGAATACCTTTATACCTGTCAGGTACAGAATACCTTTATATCTATCAGGTACAGAATACCTTTACATCTGTCAGGAACAGAATACCTTTATACCTGTCAGGAACAGAACACCTTTTTATCTGTCAGGTACAGAATACCTTTACATCTGTCTAGTACAGAATACCTTTATACCTGTCAGGTACAGAATACCTTTACATCTGTCAGGTACAGAATACCTTTACATCTGTCATGTACAGAATGCCTTTACATCTGTCAGGTACAGAATACCCTTATACCTGTCAGGTACAGAATACCTTTACATCTGTCAGGAACAGAATACCTTTACAACTATTAGGAACAGAATACCTTCATACCTGTCAGGTACAGAATGCCTTTATACCTGTCAGGTACAGAATACCTTTAAACCTGTCAGGAACAGAATATCTTTATACCTGTCAGAAACAAAATACCTTTATACTTGTCAGGAACATAATACCTTTATACCTGTCTTGAACAGAATACCTTTATACCTGTCAGGTACAGAATACCTTTATTCCTGTCAGGTACAGAATACCTTTACATCTGTCAGGTACAGAATACCTTTACATCTGTCAGGAACAGAATACCTTTATACCTGTCAGGTACAGAATACCTTTATACCTGTCAGGTACAGAATACCTTTACATCTGTCAGGAACAGAATACCTTTACATCTGTCAGGAACAGAATACCGTTATACCTGTCAGGTACAGAATACCTTTATACCTGTCAGGTAAAGAATACTTTTATATCTGTCAGGTACAGAATACCTTTATACCTGTCAGGTACAGAATACCTTTATACCTCTCAGGTACAGAATACCTTTACATCTGTCAGGTACAGAATACCTTTATACCTGTAAGGAACAGAATACCTTTATACCTGTCAGGTACAGAATACATTTATACCTGTCAGGTACAGAATACCTTTACATCTGTCAGGTACAGAATACCTTTATTCCTGTCAGGTACAAAATACCTTTATACCTGTCAGGTACAAAATACCTTTACATCTGTCAGGAACAGAATACCTTTATATCTCTCAGGAACAGAATACCTTTACATCTCTCAGGTACAGAATACCTTTACATCTGTCAGGAACAGAATACCTTTATATCTGTCAGGAACAGAATAACTTTACATCTCTCAGGTACAGAATAACTTTACATCTGTCAGGAACAGAATACCTTTACATCTGTCAGGTACAGAATACCTTTATACCTGTCAGGTAAAGAATACCTTTACATCTGTCAGGTACAGAATACCTTTTTATCTGTCAGGGACAGAATACCTTTATACCTGTCGGGTACAGAATACCTTTATACCTGTCAGGTACAGAATACCTTTACCTCTGTCAGGTACAGAATACCTTTACATCTGTCAGGTACAGAATACCTTTACATCTGTCAGATACAGCATACCTTTATACCTGTCAGGTACAGAATACCTTTATACCTGTCAGGTACAGAATACCTTTATACCTGTCAGGTACAGAATACCTTTATACCTGTCAGGTACAGAATATCTCTATACCTGTCAGAAACAGAATACCTTTATACCTGTCAGGTACAGAATACCTTTATACCTGTCAGGTACAGAATACCTTTACATCTGTCAGGTACAGAATACCTTTACATCTGTCAGGAACAGAATACCTTTATACCTGTCAGGTACAGAATACATTTATACCTGTCAGGTACAGAATACCTTTACATCTGTCAGGAACAGAATACCTTTACATCTGTCAGTTACAGAATACCTTTACATCTGTCAGGTACAGAATACCTTTATATCTGTCAGGTACAGAATACCTTTATATCTGTCAGGAACAGAATACCTTTACATCTGTCAGGTACAGAATACCTTTATACCTATCAGGTACAGAATACATTTACATCTGTCTAGTACAGAATACCTTATACCTGTCAGGTACAGAATACCTTTACATCTGTCAGGTACAGAATACCTTTACATCTGTCAGGTACAGAATGCCTTTACATCTGTCAGGTACAGAATACCCTTATACCTGTCAGGTACAGAATACCTTTACATCTGTCAGGAACAGAATACCTTCACAACTGTCAGGAACAGAATACCTTCATACCTGTCAGGTACAAAATGCCTTTATACCTGTCAGGTACAGAATACCTTTATACCTGTCAGCAACAGAATATCTTTATACCTGTCAGAAACAAAATACCTTTATACTTGTCAGGAACATAATACCTTTATACCTGTCTTGAACAGAATACCTTTATACCTGTCAGGTACAGAATACCTTTATACCTGTCAGGTACAGAATACCTTTACCTCTGTCAGGTACAGAATACCTTTACATCTGTCAGGAACAGAATACCTTTATACCTGTCAGGTACAGAATACCTTTATACCTGTCAGGTACAGAATACCTTTACATCTGTCAGGAACAGAATACCTTTACATCTGTCAGGAACAGAATACCTTTATACCTGTCAGGTACAGAACACCTTTATACCTGTCAGGAACAGAATACCTTTACATCTCTCAGGTACAGAATACCTTTACATATGTCAGGAACAGAAAACCTTTATACCTGTCATGTACAGAATACCTTTATACCTGTCAGGTACAGAATACTTTTATATCTGTCAGG